>CM028136.1:572805000-573405000 GCA_016271365.2 Neoceratodus forsteri | reverse complement strand
TAAATACATTTTATTATTATTATTATTGTAAGATGTGTTTCTTGATGGAGGTCCACTTCACACTTGACTGACCCAAGGTGAATGAGAATTTTCTTCCTCTTTATTGGGTGATTAATGCCCTGCACATTTCATGTTACGAAGTTTAGGTCGGGCATAGTATGATGAGGCCCTTACTTCTTTGCATGCAGTGTGTATGGAAACACGCATCCTTACCTTTTTCCCTTGCCCTTGTACTGTGTCCCTTGTATGTTGGCTCCATAGGATCATAGAGAGGGCTGCACATGGAACCATAGATAACGTTCATCTGGAACATGCTGTCTAACAACAACAGGAAAAAAACGATTTAATACAATGAAAAACAAACTTACATGCCTGTGATGGCAGTTGTGTTGCACCCTTAATTTTCTCTTGTTGTAAGACTGTTTAGGACAAAATAGATAAGAGAATTAGTACAGTAGCTACTGAAACATTTACATTCAGAAACCAAAACTGGTTCATAACAAAGGGTATTAAAGTGTTTGGTTATGACAGGTAGACAAGCAATCTTTGGCTGTCCAGAGGGTATCTTCTTGGGTGGGTGAATATTATTATGGCAACCTTTATTCTCAAGGTCATCAGCTTTGTCCCACAGTAGCTGCACTTGCCTTTCAAACTGCTGTGTTTGTCCATCTGGAGTGATGTTTGTATCTCGTGCCTTACAAAGAAAAGTTAAGTGCTTGCAATGCGGTGCTCAGCAGCTTCTACTCTCACCTCAACTTCTTTCACACGATTTCTGATATCTGGTATAGCTGTGATTAACCTCTAGAGCATTTGGTTTATTTCTGCGAGGTCAGCAATCTCACCAGCCATGTGTAAAGGTGGGGTGATGCAATTTCCTGTCATTTTTCACCCACCTGTTAGTTTTAAGCATAGCTTTATGTACATTGCTCAGAGGATGGCGAAAAATGTATATGTAAGCAGTGCTCGTCTCGGGCTTTCAAACTAGCCCTGATTCTTGGTTCAGGCTGAACAATGCGTAAACAGATTTCCATGGATGAAGTAAAGGATAATGAGAGTCTCTGGCTTAAGCACCCATCTTGGTGGTGATGTCACTTGAAGTCCCATCAGCTTAGATGATCCTTTTGAAAATCCTGCCCTATGGACCAGGGGATCGAGTCTCAAAAAGGGACTAGATCAGTGCAAGCTGCAACAAACAGCAGCTTGCACTAATGCCCAGTGTACCAGGGACCCTGCCCCCAATTCTCTATCAGGTAGGGTTCCTGCAGCAAAGTCCCATGGCTTGCAGCAGTCGTAACCATGCACCTAACAGAAGGTGCACTGGGAGGGCTTACCACAAGCTGCAGGGTGGCCATGCTCCACTCTAGAAACTGGTGGTCTAGTGGTCCCGTCTCCCCAATATCCAATGTCCCCATAGTGAACTGTAAACATATTCCCCTTCCTAGTGGTCTACTAGCCTTCCCGATCCCTGATGTGGCCCATTATTTTAATATTTATAATGCCCTTTCCCAGTGGGTGAGTGGCTCCCATCTCACCCCCAGTAGTGCCCACCACCCTGCTTCCCCCATCCCTAAAGAGAGCCAGCAGCTGGCACAGCCCTCCTGTCACCTCCATGGCCAGCTACCCACTGAACTGTCACTGAACATGTACTGTACGGTGTACATACTCATTTGAGTGCATACACTTTACAGGAAATGCTCAGTGACAATTCTGTCAGCAGCCAGCCATAGAGTTGAGAGGAGGGCTGTGCCGGTACCACTGGCTCTCTGTCAGGATTGGGGGGAGTGGGGTGGTGGGCACTACCTGCTGGGGTGAGGGCCACTAGCCCACCAGGGAAGGGGGCATTATTAAATACAAATATAATGAGCCACATCAGGGATCGGGGTGCCACTAGTCCACCCCCAACCCTGGCAGGTCTAGGAGTACTTAGAATTTCTCCCTCTGGGAGAATTCTGAGAATTCCACATTAGGGGATGTGGCAGCTTGCTTCTACCACATGGTCCCTAGTGCCAGGTTGCAGCTAGTGCTGTGTGGAATGTGGAATTCCACCAGCATAATTAGCACAGAATGGCCATTCTGCCAGCAGAATTTCCACTGGAATTCCACTGGTTCTTCACGGAATTCCGCCTACTGTGATCCACAGAATAATATTCTGTGGAAAAGCAATTTTCCACAGAAAATTATTCCACAACAATTTCCACAGAAAATATTGAGATCTGCAGAATAATATTTTATGGAACAGCATTTTTTCTGTGGAAAATCATTCCATAGCTATTTCGTACAGCGGAATTTCACCATTCCGTTTGTGGCACAATTTGGTGGAATTTGAATTTCATTCTGTCAGAATCTGAAAATTCCGCACAGCACTAGTCGCAGACCATTTTGGGGTGCATGGGTGGCACAAGCCCTGTTTGGGGCAGGCAGCCTGCAGTTGACACAGGCTGCCATTGAGAATCCCTCCCAGCGCATAGTTTGGTGCAAGAGGCACTTTGTGCCATTTTTTGTGGTGTAAGCCCCTTGTGCTGTGCCAGAGCTTTGGAATCAAGACCCAGATGTTCAAAAGTGTCAGACATGGATGCAAATATGTGCTGTGCCACCTTGGCATCCTCCAAACTGCATGCAAGCAGCCTTGCTACTCTTTTCAAATGATGCTCAAGACTGCAACAAAAAAAATCATGATTTGTAATAAAATATGATGCAAATCCAATCCAAGTTATTTTCTTTTACCACAATGTAATCATTTTGAGATATCAAATTCAGACATGGCTGGCTTTTTTTTTAGCTATTATATTTTCTCTCCTCCTCTCAGTGTGGTCCTCCATCATGAATGTGCCCCCAGCCCTGTCCCCCAGCATCTACCAGCTGGCACTTACCCCCAGGGCTTGCCCCCAGGCAGGGCCAGCAGAGTTCCCAACCCCTACCGGAGACCATATCCAGTGTGGCCAGCACAGTGGCTAGCCGGGAGTGGGGCCTGTGAAGCATCCTCCTTCATCTGCCGTACTGATGCTTCCATTTTCTTGCCCCCTTGTGGGTGTACGGCATGCAATGACAGCTACAACAGGGTTGCACATGTTACGATGCGCACACACATCAAGCATCTGCCATGCTCCTGCCTCACATTGTTGCAGCTCCATGTCACTGAGCCTATCCTCCACCAGGGATCAGGCATGCACCAGCCACTGATCTTCCCCTTCCCTGGAGAAGGAGAGCAGTCTGTTGGATGCTTGGTCCATCTCCTCCTCTGGCAACCCACGGTGGCTTGTGCTCATTCCTGAACATGGGTTGCTGGTGTGGCGCAAGGTGTGGTGTCCAGTGCCTCAGCCCTCAGTGCCACTGGGCTGGCATAGTGGCTGGCTTTTTAAAGGGGTAAATGCAGGACTTGTGGATGAGTTTTGGCTGCACCTACATCCCCCAGATGGGGTGAGACAACCTGGTTTATATTCAAAGCCAAAGCAGATTTGCAGCAGCTTTCATCAATAAAAGTGACACAACCATCATATATTGACCCATTCCTCATTTTATAGCTGCAAATAGTAGGAACTGCACCTGACAGTCCACTGCAGAGGTGATCTAATATTCTGGTACTGTTGCATAAATTGTGACCACAATATGCCACATGCCCATGGAAAGTCATTGAAAATCTGCCCCACAGTGTTCTCACTAGTATTTCCTACATATTACATTATTAAGGATGAAGTTCACCATGTTAACATAGAAAAATGGAAACAAAAGTTGTGTGTGCAGGAAAAAAAACAAGATACCCATCTAGTCTACCCATTTCCCTGCTATCTATGTGTTTGGTCTGACACTGGGCTAGATTTAGAGATTCCATAGTCCTAGTGGCTGAACGTCACCCCTTCCCCAGGTATCTCTTACCCACTACTGCTTTTGGGTCTAACTATTCCCTTAACATCTCATTTAAGTTTACTCCTCATCACAGTCTTGGCTTCAGCCATCTCTCTAAGCAATCTATTCCATTAATCTCCCCCCCCGCTCTATGAACAGTAACATCATCACATCCTTACTGTATCTCCCCACAGCAGTTTCAGCCTATGTCCCCTAGTTACTGCCTCCTTATTACTTGTGAACAAGTCCTTACAAGCCACCCTTTTGATTCATTGCCAGGACATTTTTGTGTCTTATCTTATTTTTTAAAGACTAGAGTAAGCATACTGATGTTCTGGATGATTTTATTTGTTTGGAGCCAATTTCTTAATGTTTGATTCAGAAAGATGCATCTTAGTATGTAAATAATATGTGAGCTCCACAAAATTATGTTAAAGGGTAAAAAATAAATTACTCTGACTCTGGCATATAAAGTGAAAATAGTAAAAGTGAAAATGTTTGCAGATGACACCAAGATCTGCAACAAAGCACATGATCCAGATGGGGTGGGCAGAATGAGAAGAGATCTAGATAAACTGGCAAAATGGTTGGAAGAGTGGCAACTGGGGTTTAACGCAAAGAAGTGCAAGATCATGCACATAGGGAAGAGAAACCCTGAAGCCACCTATAGGTTGAGAGGGGAGTGCTGGCAATCACAAGGGAAGAAAGAGACTTGGGCATCATCATCACAGATGACCTGAAATCATCCAAACAGACCACTAAAGTAGTAGGTAAGACTAGAGGGATATTAGGGTGTATTAGTAGGAGAATCACAAGTTGAAAGAGGGAGGTAATAATCCCTCTTTATAATATAATGGTTAGGCCCCATCTGGAGTACTGTGTATAGTACAAAGGCCGCACCGGCACAAGGACATTAACCAAATGGAGACAGTCCAGAGCAGGTCAACCAAAATGGTGCAGGGACTGCATCAGAAAATATATTCGGACAGATTAACATAGCTCAATATGTACTGTATACTCTAGAGCAAAGGAAGGAGAGAGGTGATATGATTGAAACATTTAAATATCTTAAGAGCATTAACAAAGTGAAAGAGTCTAACATGTTTCAACATAAGAAACATAGCAGGACAAGAGGACCCAGCATGAGATTAGAGGGACGCCGATTAAGGGGTAATGTGAGGTAATGAGGAAGTTCTTTTTCACAGAAAGGGTGGTGGATGCATGGAATGGCCTACCTCAGGAAGTAGTGGATATGAATACTGTGCAGGGCTTCAAACAGGCATGGGATAGGCATAAGGGAGCAATACAGATGAGTATGAATAGATAGACCATTGACAGAGTAAAGGCCTATGGCACATTCATAAGGTAGAAAAAATGGGCAGACTGGATGGGCCTTGTGATCCTTATCTGCCATCAATGTCTGTTTCTATGCAAATGCTTGATGTTATGAATACACAAAAACACAGGCAATGACTGCTCCCTTTTCATCATATTGGACGTGCTCAGATGATCTTGAGTGAGAATTTGCATTGTGCTGTGCAACACACACTATCATGCAAACAGTATTGTGCAGGCACAAAGAAGTATAAAATTGTGCTGTTGCTATAACATCAACAATACACTGTATTTTTAAATTACAGTGCCTATAATGCAAAATGTGAATCAAGACAATTCACAATATATACAAAACAGAAGTGCTGTGAGTGGCTTAACAGCAGGGCAGAGTCTGCTTTCTTCTCCACTTTCAAGGACATCTTCCTGAAACGGTATGTCCAACATGAAATTAGATTTGAGATTACCATTAAAATTGTTCTCAGCAGTGTAAATGTCAAGGAACTGGTGGGAGATAATTACCACAATTGGATAACTTTCTCCCTGGTGACAGGGAGGACAAACTGTGCCTCAGCTACAAGGACCCTGAACTTCAAAAAGGCAGACTTTACCAAAGTGAGGAAACTAGTGATCAATGGGCTGCAGTAGCTGAATGAAGCTGGCAATGAAGAGCACATGTGGGGTTCAGTAAAGATGTTGATTGAAGCAGGTATATAGTTCTATATCCCTGTAAGCAGTATGGGGAAAAGGGCTAAGAAGTTGAACCCTAGCTCAACAGGGATCTAAGGAAACTGATCCTGAATAGAATGAAGGTATATGACCACTGGAAAGAGACAGGTTTCATTCTGGCCTTGGAGGAGTACAGTTCACTAATGAGGGACTGCAAAACTATAGAATTAAAAAAGCCAAGTAGGGTCTAAAAACCAGACTAGCAGAATGAGCTGCGGACAACAAAGTCTTCTTCCAATATTTAAATGGAGAAAAGTGCTGGAGGAGATTGATCTGCTGTCAACAGATGAAGAGGAGGAATCTGAGAGAGAACCAAAGGTGATTATAGAGACGTGGAATGAGTACTTCACTTCACTGTTCACTAATGGGCCACTTGGGGAGGGTACTCATTGGCAGGGCCAACAGCATCAGAGGTAGCCATAATACAGCCTGTGGACATCACTTTTACCATGGTAGTTGACTACCTGGAGGAGTCCAAGCCAGGTAAGACTCAATGGGCATTGTGCTTGTTGCATGTCACGATGCCATGCTGTACTGCTGTCATGGGTGCATACCAGTTTGTGACAGCCTGCATCTAGACTGATGAGTTTTATTCAACTGCACATGTATGTGGGTACTACTCCCCCAATTCCCCATCCTGACTGTTGGAGCTATATCCCATTCAAGACCTTACCCTGACCCTTGCAGCATATAATCGGTGCAAGGAGGTGAGAATTAAGAGTATACATGGTTGCTGGTGGCCGTGATCAGGAAGAACTAATGGGGAGGTACCATTAGGACAGAAAGGACCAGAAGATGCCATGGGGTGAAATGGGACCTAGAGCGAGGACAGAAATGGCAGATTCCCATACCCAGGGCTCCATCAGACTGTATGGGCAGGCAGCTGTTAGGCCAGCAGGTACAGTTTGCATATGTGGTCTGTACTTTGCAATGTCAGATAAATGAGGAACAAGACTGCCATTATGACAGATTCAATTTTTAGTTCCTCTGTTGATCTGACTTGCATCATAGAGACCAGGCTGAGTGACGACACCAGTCCAGTCTCACAGTTAGTGGTCCCAGCAGGATTCTCTGTGGCACGCTGTCCATGGTGGGATCATGGGGGGAGGGGAAGTGTGGCCATTTGTTTTAGATACTAACTGAACTTCACGGTGTACCCAGTGGGGAAGCAAGTATCGATGAACGTTTGGCTGTGCATGGGGGTCCAGGAATAGGTAACAAGATCCTCCTTGTGTACCAACCTCTGAGGTGTGAGGGGGAGTTTCTGCAGGAAATTGTAAATGTGATCACTGATGGGGTTTTGGAGTCATCCAGATGGATTATTCTGGGAAATTTTAATTTAGATCAATGATGAACTCTTGCATTTTTTGCAAGATTTCCTCCAGTTGGATTCACTGGGCCACGCATAAGTTACTTCTGCGACTCATCAACACTGGCATGTCTTGGACCTGTTTCCTCCCTCAGTCATGAGATTAGTAATCATGAGATTGAGCTGGTTATTTGGACAGATCACTTCATGTTGAAGTTTTCTTTTGGGCCCCTCCCTTGTATTCCACCTGCTGTGGAGATGGTTCAATACCACCCTTGAGAGGACTTCAGCCGGAAGGACTTCAGGTGGTATTGAACATCTCAAATATGCTGACAGCTTGTGGGACAGGATCAAAGGAGACAGTGGTGACCTACAGTGGTAGTCATCTGCTTTGCAGCACTTCTCCTTACAGCAATATTATTTAAAGTACCACATTAGAAGATGGGTCATTATATGGCTCACTAAAATAAGCTCTAACCTTCTCATGCCCATCACTACACCACAGACACTGTATTTGTTACTCAACTACTCATATCTTCTTAAGTATGACTTATGGTCATCATTCTGTCAATGCATTTGGACTGTGTAGCAAGCTGTGATGTATTGATAATGTGTTAATAAAATCTTAATAAAATGTTTAACCACAAAGTGCCACATTAGCGAAGTGTTACCTAATTGTGCTTAGAACAATAAGGTAACTCTTCAGCTAATGAGGTACTTTGAACAATATTGCCATAAGAGGGAAGTGCTATAATGCAGTACATTAATGTGGTAAACATTTCTGTGGTAAAGTGAAAGACTACGATAGCTACCACAGTATAACAGGGTAATTACTGCTACTTTTTATACTGTTGCACTTTCTTGTATATGACCCTGGCTTTCCTGCTTGGGTTCCCCATGATTCGATGGGGAGCTCAGAGAGCTAAAGACTAAGGGTTGTAGGTTAGGGCACTGTTAGTTGAGGTCCAGGCCCAGCTGAACAAACTGGCTTTGCGTAATCACTAAGGTGAATATCAAAGGGCAATCACCCAAAAAAGGCAGCATTCCTGTCCAGGAAGATTGTGGCTGGGAGGAATCAACTGGCTGCAGCTCTTCTGTACTGTAGACGGGTTACTCAAACCAGCCCTTACCAATTAGAGAGGTAGATTATCTGTTAAGTGTGAGGACTTCACTCAGTTCTTTTTGGACACTTTCCTCTATTTGGGCTGGGATCTAGCCAAGCAGGCTATCACAACCTGACATTTGAACCTTTATATCACTGATGCTCTCAGCATTTTTGGATGGAAGAAGTTTGTGAGGTGATCTCAGAGCTGTGTCCCCCATTTTGTGAACTATATCCAGGTCCAGCATGGCAACTGGTGAGCTGTGTAGAGCAGTTGGGTCTGATGTTTGCAGGGATTGCTTGGTGCTGCCTTTCAGAGGGGGTCTTCCTGGCTTCATTGAAAAATGCACTGGTTCAGCCTATTTTGAAAAAAAAAAATCTTTGGACTCTAATAGCATGGCGAATTATCATCCAGTCTGTAACCTGCCCTTTTTAATAAAAGTTATTTTGCCCATGATGATCCATGACATCAATGAACCCCTCCAGTCTGGCTTCAGTCTAGTTACAACACCAAGACTACATTGGTCATGGTACATAATGACCTCCTCAGGATGAGGCTAATGGTCAGTTCCCACTCTCCATAATCTCTCTTCAGCTTTTTTTACACTGTAGATCATGGGTTGCCTGAAAGAGTATGGTGGACTCACTGGCTTGGTCATCTGCTGGTTTGAGTCTTACCTCAACGATAGAATGTAGAGGATAGTGATGGGAAACTTCTCAACACTCCTAATACCCCTGCTCTCTTGTGTACCACAGAGGTTGGTCCTCTCTCCCAAGCTGTGAATTTATTTATTTCAAAAGTTTCACCAAGAAAGACATAATGAGCATGTAACAGCTAATTTCCAGATGTGTCTTGGGGGGGATTGGGGAAGAGGGGTATACAGTACCTGATGTGCAAGTGAAAATACCTAATGTAAGGTGCAGTAGTAATAAAAACAAAGTACAATAAAAAATATGTACAATAAAATAAAAATAACAGTGCACAGTAACAATTAACAGGCAGAATGTTTAGGGCACACAAAATAAAGATGAAATATATTTCAACTGAAAATACAAGTGCAAGTACAAAGTTTATATATATATACTGACTCTTCTTTGTTTATGTTATAGAGGAGCAAGGAGCAAGACAAGAGATATGGGTCATCAGCCATTCATATGTCCAGGAGGCACACAGTAGAGTTGCAGTCCACCCATATGGTGTACAGCTTGGGGTCCCTAAGAAACAAGCAAGGATTTGCTGGTCCAAAAAAGGGGGCATGCATTGGGGCAGCTGATGGAAACTGTGCGCAGACTGGGGCTGGAAAGACAACTGCCACTAACATTGGTATTGCATTTGGGGGCAATGATTTAGTAGGACTGGGGGCCCCAAGACTTTGCGCAGATATCAAGAGGGATTTGGCCCAGCTTCAAGCCCTGCTCCCTACCATCAGGCTGACCTGGTCCAGGATCATCTCCTGGTGGCAGTGGAGAGGTGCCCGTAGCCTCAAGGGCATTGAGAAAGCTCAGAGGGAGGTTGACCAAGAGGTGTCCGGGTTTGCCGCCCCCTGCAGAATTGCCATACTATGTCACTATCTTATTCCTTGGACATGTGACACAATGTACAGCAGGGATGGGGTACACCTGTCTGGGATTTGGAATGACATTTGTAATGCCACCATTCAAGGTTTCTGTGATGCAGTAATAAAGCAGGTAAGACACCTGGGGCATTAAGGGGAACGCGTGTGAGCACGCTGGAGTGTCATAAATTCATGTCTGGATGGGCTAAATTAAGCTGTCATGGCATTGGGTGACATGGGCCCTGGTGGCGAGACCCTGGGGCAGGTACACTACAAAGGGGAAGGGCTACCCAAAACACTGTGGGCATGTCAAGGGCACATGACTTGCAAATGGGGAAGGTGGCCCTGGGCAGGCACCAGCTCTGTTCAAGGGTCATGGTGATTCCCCAAGATGCAATTGGGGGTGGGGAACTGTCTGAGGGAGAGGCATGGCCCTGGGTGAGACTACCCAACTTGAGGGCCATAGTTCCCCCACTTGAAGCACCATGCTAGATGAATTTGCTGCCCAAGGGATCTTTTGCATTTGCATCTGTAAATGTTTTGACAATGTATGTAAATTGTATATAGATTTTCAGAGTTGTTTTTAATGTAAATCAGCAATTTGCTGTAAGTAAAGCTGTGGCCTTTTATGCCATAAAATTAAAACATTGTGGGCCGGATATTCAAACTGCGCTATTTTGTGGCACAAACCCTTGCGCTGCACAAAATAGTTGCACAGGGGTGTGTCCAGAGCGATATTCAGGACTTGCACCCTTGAGCAACTCCTTGCAGATATCACCCCGACCACAACCACTGTGCATGGCGTGTGGAACATCTTCGCCACCACATAGTTAATCAGAATGGAGCATTCAACTTATGTGGCACAAGCACCATTGTGCCATGCGAAAATCCCGATATTCAAAAGGTGACATGCAAATGGGGCCATAATTCATGCAAGACACGGGGGGCCATTTGCATCTGATTGTAGCCCCATTTGCATGCCATTAGCATGCAGGTGCATGAATCTAGGACTTGCCTTCAAGCCCACCGGCTGCTGGGGGAGGGAGCGGGGTGGTGGGCTTCGTGGGTGGGTGGGGTGGGGACACTCAGCCACCAGGGATGTGTTCAGGGGTTACTTAATACCATCCCCGATCGGGATTCACGGTCCACTGGACCACCAGGGATAATTAGGGGAGCCACATTGCTGCCTGCGATTGGGCTGGTGGGAATTAAACTATGCCTCGATCGGGCCAGTGGGGGTGGTGGTGGGATTCTACACTGTTTTGCCCTTAATCGGGCTGCAGGGGGCACAGGGAGTGGGTGGGGGTGCGCCAAGGTGGCAGCTGCTGTGTTGCACCCTGCAAGTAACCGCTGACCTGTGGGTGGCCACCAACTTAAGCCTTTTTGGGAGCTAAAGTTGTGCAGGCGCAGGTTGGGGGTTGTGCCTGCACAACTCTGCACAGCCCGGCTGAATATCGGGCTGTGCAGTTTATGCATGGTTCTTCCCCCTCCAGTTCGGCATGCATTCATTTGCATTGCGCTGTTGCTCAGCCTGTTTTCAGTGGTGCAACTGCCTCCTGCTGAATATCGCAGAATGGAGCAAGTTCGGACTTGTGCAGGCGCAACCCTATTGCTCATGGCGCAACCCTTTTGAATATCTGGGCCCGTGTGTTTATTTATTGTGGGTCTGATTGGGCAAAGGAGGAGGGAGGAACAGAGTTTATGACAGTGATACAAGAAACCAGCTTGGCCTATGGAAGTTTTCCTCCTGGGGTGGGAGAGGGAATGGGAAGCAATGTTCTGGAGGCATAGGAAAAGGATAGAAGAAAGGAAAGCAGAGAAGTGTGTGTGTGTGGGGGGATGGGGGAGAGCCAAACCAGAAGTTGGAGGTGAAGGAGGCACAGTTTATGAGGCATCTGGCATTGAGGGAAGGGAGGAAGTGGGAGGAGTAGAGAAAGCAGTGGTGTATACTAGGTAGGGCAGTCCAAGGCAAAGTGGCAGAAAGAGTGGAAGAGGGGATACTGTCTGGCAAGGGTGGACTTGGGAGTGGCATTGTAGACAATGTCACTGTAGTTGATGATGGGAAGGATCATCTCATGACTAGCTCCTTGCAGGCAGGGAAACGGATGCTGGCTTTTTTTTATACACAGTACCCAGTTTGGGGTGAAGCTTGTAATTGATAGCTTCTGCTTTTTATCAGGAATTGTAACTGATAACATAAACTTATGATATTTGCTACTATCTGATATTTCCTGAATGCACTGTGCACTTTAGCTATAACAATAGATCTGCTCTGAGCAAGCAGGAGTGCTTGCTTTGTGTGCTTCTATGGTGGACTGCTTAACCCAAGTTGATAGCAATGATAACTAGCAGTTAAAATTCCTGATAAAAACCTGTAGCAACAGTTGCAATGCATAGTAGCCCCTACTGAGCATAATAATGTGAGTAAAGTAGTCCCCAGTTTGTGGCAATAAACAATAAGTGGCTGCAGTTCCCTACTTAGCAGCAGACACAACAAATTACTGGTTACAATAAACACAGCACTGTAGGGTGGAAGTTAGGCAAGGTCTCTTGGCATCCTGGAGTTTCCCCTCTGGTGACTCCCCTGAAGGACTCACACTGCTGCTGTTCCACTCACAGTGGGACTACAGCATGCTGGGTCTGCTTGGGACTGAGAGGCTTATGAAATTGGGGCCAAAAGTGCTACACCTGAGAGCAGCGCTCCTTGTGCTGATTGGGTTGTAAATCCCAGTGGCAAAGTCAGTTTCAGGTCACCTGAAATGGTAAGTGCAGGAGTGGGGGAGCCTGAAGGTACAGGCTCACAACCCACAGCTAGAACAATGGTGACTCTCCCCTTGTGGCTTGAGAAGGATCTGGGCCACCAGGATGAGTTTTCAGAAGGAAGCTGAAAATTTGGGCCAAAAGTCCCACCCCTGAGAGTTGCACTTCTGTTGCTGATTGGGTTGTAAGTCCTCTAGGAAAAGTCAGTTTCCATTTGCTCAAACAGTGAGTGCATGAGTGGGTGATCCTAAAGATACAGGCTCATGACCCCCAGCTGGAACAGTGGTAACTCTCCCCCCTCCTGGCTTGAGGGTGATCTGGATGACTGCAATGAGTTTCTGGCAGCAAGCTAAAAATTGGGGCCAAAAGTACTGTCCTTGACAGCAGTTCTCCTTGTGCTGATTGAGTTGTAAGTCCCAGTGGTAAAGTAAGTTTCAGGTCACCAGAAACAGTGATGCAACAGTGGGGGAGCTTTAAGGTATTGGTTCATGATCCACAGCTGGAATAATGGCTACACTCCCCTCATTGCCTGAGGAGGATCTGGGCAACCATAAGTGTCCAGCAGCAGACTGAAAATGGGCCAAACATTCTGCCCCTGATAGTGGTGTTCTTTGTGCTGATTGGATTATAAGTCCCAGTGGTGCAGTCAGTTTCAGGCCACCCATAATGGTGAGTGCAGGGATGGGAGATCCTTTCTGCAATGTACATGTTGCCCCTGGGAAAGATCATCAGGTGATTCAGTTTGAGTCTTCACTGCTATGCAGATGATACCCAGCTTTATCTGTCATTTGCACCCAGGATGTCTGACGTAGTTGAGGTGCTTAGTTTGTGCTTGGCCAATATCCAAAGCTAGCCAGCATCTAGCATGCTGAGACTTAACCCAAATAAGATTGAGGTACTGGTGATCGAGTCAGATCATAAGGGTGTGTGGAAGCAGCTCAGGAAAGAATGGGCTTCAGCTTGGGTCCTCTAGGCTGGTGGCCTCTGACAAGGTGAAGAATTTAAAGTTCATTCAGGACTCAAGATCGATATTTGAGGTCCAGGTGTCAGCCATAGTCCAACTTTTCTTTTACCATCTGACAAACATCAGCTGGATCAAATCACTCATACCTTCCAAAGACCTGCAGAAAATGGTGCATGTATTCATGATGTCCAGACTTGGCTACTGTAAAGCATGCTACCTTGTTGTCAGTTGAGATACCCTGTGATTCCAGCAGCTAGTCCAGAATGCAGCGGCCAGGTTGCTGACAGATCTTCCTAGGTCTTGTCATGTAACCCCACTACTGCATGAACTGCACTGACTGCTGCTGAAGTGGTGTGCTATCTTCAAGGCTGGTTAACTAACTCAGAAGGCCCTACATGGGTTGGGCCCTAGCTACCTGGTAGAGCTTCTGACTCCACAATAATCCTTAAGCTCACTCCACTCCACTCCACTAAGGCGGGTTTCCTTTCAGTTCCATGGAACAGATTTAAGACCACTAGGGATTGTTCATTCAAGATAGCTGTCCCTCTGTTCTGCAACTCGCAACCTACAGCACCAATGGAGACCCTCTTGGTGGAGGCCCTTAAGAGAGGTCTGAAGGTGCACTTGGACAATAGTGTTGGGCTCTGCTATAATGTACTGACTGATGATGTGGTTGCAGTTTATTAACTTATCTATTTTTATTTATAATTTTGCTGCTTTAAGTGTTTTTTCATCTAGCCCTGCTTTTCTCATTTGTTGCATATTATCTATGATGTGAGGTGCCCTGAGCCTCCAGAGGAAGGCGACATAACAATAAAGGTACTACCACTACTGAGTGTGTTACCCCTTGTGTAGTACAGTTTTTGTTGCTTGTGAAACATTATTACTACAAACTGTCCATTTTGTGCCACCCCTGACTGTGCTTGAGAACAATCTCCCATAATTTTCTAAACATTCCCAAGCACTATGCTAAAACAACATTTTTAACAATATTCTGCAGAGCTAAGAGTTTAGCTCTTGAAATACATACATTTTACAATATAGTATTTTATATTTTTCCAAAGGGATTCCAGAATAATATTCACTGAGAGTTGGGGGCCTCATTGTCTGTAGTAAAGAGTGGCAGTACAAAATAGGGGTTATTTGGTTAACACATTGTGATGATACATGTCACTTGACATGTTCAGGTCCATAGACCTCTCTGCCTTACTTCTTGATCTTCACAACACCAGTTGGTCACCTCTCTTTATTTAAGATTAAAGTCATCTATTTCCAGGTCAAATTATCTGGGTCCAGAAGGAAGGGGCTGTATGAATAAAACCTGACTAGCCTACCCTGGTACAGATCATAGGCACACAAAAGTGAAGTAGATTTTTTGGACAATAGACTGCATAAACTAGCTCTGGTCAGACGTAGAAGTCTGGAAAAGTACTTGATATGTTTTCCACTGTCAGTGAAATGTAAAAAAGATCAGCTAGTGGCTCTACATAAAATTTAAGCAAGAAGCCATGAGGGGGCATGGGTGATCAGGAGATTTATCACAGCTGGAGTGGTTTACCCATGAGGCACAGCCCAGTGGGTAAATCCTTGCAGCCGTGGTAAATCCCCCGATAACCCACATCCTCCGAGTGGCTTATTGTGATTATACCAAGGTTAATTTTTTTACTATAATAAAACGCAAGTATTAAAGAGCTTGTTTGTTTTTTTATTTTTATTCTATTTATTCCTGTGCTGCAGATGATTTATTGGATATAGATATACCCATCAACAGCCGTTGGTTATCAGAGGATTTACACCGGTGGTAAACTGCCAGTCTAATGATTTCATTGGCTGTTCACTTATGCCCATGGTACTGTATAATAAATAATAGCTAGTTCAGGGAGGATTGCAGCTCACAATAATGTTTTTGTTCTGGTCCTAGTGACTTCTAGGACACCATGATCAATAATTCTGAGACAGTAGCAGGGAGATACTGGCGATCCAATGTTATTTAGCAAATCTGAAGAATATTTAAAATAGTTTGTACAAATGCTGCCTAAATGCAAGGTAGTATGACACTTACAATTAATTGCTTCTGTTTATCATATGTCAAACAATGCCTGACTACCCATAATACATCTAGTCAATAGCAAAGTGTGTTTGCAATTGTAGAACTATGATTTTTGAATGATAGTTTGAAATCGATTGTCAAAACTTGATATTTAAAAGAGCGTACCATATTAAAAGACACCAGAATTTGAAACTTGAAGTGGTAAAGTAGTGCACTGTTTTTCAGAGAGAAAAACATAGATTTTTTTAACATTAAGCATTGATTTATTTTTAAGTAACCAGTTACATATCTTATTCAAGTTGGATTAGATTTGTATTATCTTTTAATGTAGGCATATTCCTATCAGCCGACTGAATGCCTGTATTTTCTGATTATTTATTTATTTATTTTTAACCAGGAGAGACACGCTAAGCTGAATGCTTGTTTACAGGTGCAACCTGGGAGCACAAGGAAGTTAAGTGACTTGCTCAGGATCACACAGTTTGCAAGTGGGGGCTGTAGGATTCAAACCCAGGTCTCTAGGTTTGTAGCTCAGAACCTTAAACCACTGCGCTATACTGCCTCCTTAAATTATAGAATTGCTTATGAATTACTGCTATATAATAAACAAAACATACAGGACACAATAACCTCTCTTACATTAATCATAAATAGTGTAGAGATATATACAAGATATGAAGTGTCCAGGTAGTCTACACCCCTAGTCTGGGTGGGGAAGGGGGGTAGCCACCTTGGGCAGACTAGATGGACCACATGGTCCCCATCTGCCAGCACTTTTCTTATTTTCATATGTTCTTACAGGGCCTGAGTAGACAAGTGTCAAACTGGACAATATGTATACCTGGAAATTTCCAGGTGGGCCCCCTCAGTTGGAAACTGCCTCACATTCTAACCTCTGAAAATCTTTTCATTTATCAACAACTTTCTAATTAAATGGGACTTTCTTATCACGTTAAGCAAATATAAAATGCAAAATTGAGTTTGTATACCAAATTAAAGTGTAATGCTGACATAAGCATGTCACCCCTGGGCATTCACAATACATGTTAAAGGTGGGCCCCCAGTATCAACTTTCCTGGTGGGCTCTCTGCACCACAGTCCAGCTGCGGAATGTACTTTTACTATATGATATGCAACCCAGTGGACATGCTGTGGAAAGTGGCTGCCTGATTTTTGTTTATTTGTTTGAGATTAGGATAGTACCTTTGAGTCATAGACACATTTACAAAGGCTCCAGGTCGAAAGATACAACAACAATACAGACAAAACATATTTAGAATCAGTACAATAATTAAAATTGGGTTACAGGATTCCGCAGTAGTTACAGGCAGTTCCATTGATTAACAGGAGTTACATAAGTGCTTATGTTATTGTCAAGCTCATAGAACCAGTCAGCAGCATAAGTATTAGGATACAAACTAAATTGGTAGAGCAGAAATAATTCATTTACTCTAGTGATGTAGAATAAGTCTCATAAAGGAGGAGAAAACTCCAGGGAGAGTGAGCAAACAGTAGAGCATGGTAATCAACCAGAGTTGGCTTTGTCCAAGCATGGTATGAGGAGTGGAGTGGTGAGGAGGAATGTGGGGAATAGGAGTCGGATGACAGGAGTCGGAGTGGGAAAGGAGGAGGAGAGGGGAGAGGAGGGGGAATGCAGCCAGAGTAGGCTTTGTCAGCCTATGAAAAAGGGGAGGGGGAGTAGGGAGGCCAGGAGGGGGAGAGAGGAGAAATGTGTGGGGAGTGAGGAGGGGTCATAGAGGAGATGTGGGAGAAGGAGGAGAAGAAGAGGATGGGAGGACGAGGAAGAGGGTAAAAGGAGTGCAGGGCATAGGGGGTAGGGAGAAGTGATGGCACAAGGAGGTGGTAAGGGGAGGAGTAGAATATGGGAGTTATTGGAGGGGGTTTAAGAGAGCAGTTTCGACAGCATTGGTGGGGGGACAGGAGGGCAGATAACAATTACTAGTAGATTGTGGAGTAGTAAGAAAGTAGGGAGGGAAAGAAGAGAGGAGGAAAGGGTGGAGGGAGGGGGGAGGAGGCTAAAGGGTACTGAAAGGATAACAAATATTGACACACATCATTTATCACTGGTTTCTTTGGTGGTAGGTAGTCAACACAAAGGCAACTGACATACAATACTTTCTAGACTACCAGCATTACATGTCATCTGGTAGTCGATCAAAATTAATTGACACTTGTCTGGGGAATGATCCACATTATCCTATCATTTGCAGCTCATGATGCTGCCAAAGACATTGTATGTCCACTCATGTCTGTGTACTGTAACACTGTAACAGATACCGTGCCTCCTACAATTTTTATTTTTTGCTGAACCTGTTAGTACATATGGAGTTTGCTACCATAAACAGTAAACTGGGACATACAATAATTATATGCAGATATAAAAATGTTCACCCCTCTCCCCAGCCTGTAGCCTCCTGTCCGAAGCTCAAGGTACAGCTCCAAGCCAATGCCTCATACTGATACACTCTTGAAAGGTAGAGAAGTATGTCTTGCCAGATGTTGCCAAGACAATGTGTTGTAGCTTATGACCTTGTTTGCTCAGAGAACAAGGTGGGCATTAGGGTTGACAACCCTAAGGAAGATCCTACCACTGGGTAGCTAAGACTCCAGAGACCTAACACCCTGGCATTTTTTTCCTTTTGCTGCTTCGTTGTGGGGTGGGGTACTACTTTTGTGGCATTAACTTGAACTTGAACCCTAACTGGTGCATTAATGAAGTTTTTTGCAAAGAACTTCCTTTTGTTTTGAGATAGTGGAATCATATCCTCATTCATGCAGGTCCCCAATGTCATAGTCTCATTTGCAATGGCCCCTTTGGGACCTGCGTGAATACATGCAGATGCTCAGGGCCCAAGGGAAGAAAGGGAAGACTCTGTCTACTGATGGGGTTTTACTATAGCGAGGTGACATCCTCCTTGCTGACATCCCTGACAGCGACAGCCACAATGCCGAGTGTCAGCATTGCACTGTCAGAGATACCACATTGTTTCTATAGGGGGGCTGTGCCCCAGAACCCCCCATGTGGGGGTCTTCACCCCCACACACCCCAGTCTCTAGGGATACAACTCAGAATCGGAGTTGTCTTGGGGAGGGGGTGAAACACCAGGAGATGCAGTCCCAGTGCCAGCAGAGACCAGCACAGTGACCCAAGGTATTTGCTCGAGTCCTGTCACTATGCTGGTCTTCGCTGTTGCAGGTTAACTCTGCAGTTGGTACACCCACTGATGGGTATGCAAGGGTTCTTGCATACTCTGCAGTTCCGTGCAGCAGCAGTTGCCAAGAATTCATGGGGCTGTCAGCTTGGCTGTGGAAGCGCAGGGGTGTATGTTCTCTCCGTGACTATGTAGTTGCAGATACAGACGCACAGGGGAAAGAGTCCATCTTTCAGACAATGCACAGGGCCCTCTGCCACCCTCAGATGCAGAAGTGCAGGGCCTTATGCCAAGAGAAGAACTGTCTTCACTATACCTGCAATCAAATTTCATGGCGAGAAATCAATTTAAGTTGTAAAACCAAAATTATGATGCAGAATCAAAATTCGTGCTGAGAGACCAATTTTCTGCTGCAAAACAAACTTTTTATGTGCAATCAAATTTCATGCTGAGAATCCAATTTTCTGCTGCATAACAAAAATTCTGATATGCAATCAAATTTATGTTGAGAAAACAATTTTCTGCTGTGAAATGAAAAAAATATGGTGCACAATCAAATTTCATGCTGAGAATCCAATTTTCTGCTGCAAAACTAAAAATGATGCTAGGCAATCAAAATGTACTTCCTACTAACTTTTTTGAATCGCAATTAAAAAATAGTTTCATATGTCAAATTTAGTTTCGCATCACAAGGTGCGACACAAAAAAGCGGGTCATGATTCAAAAAATGGGAAAGATGTTAATAGGGCCTGAGAAAATATGGAAAAGATATTTATTTATTTTTATTTATTTCTTGAAGTCTAGAAATTACAACCTTTTGAGTTAGGGACTCCTTTTCAAAGACTCCCCGTCAGTACAAAGTATTATAATCAGGTGGTTACAGACATCATTTCAATACAAGTTTTATACAATAAAAGTGATTATACAATAAAGGTGTTATACAGTAGACCTTGAATCATAGAAACATAGACTTTGATGGCAGATAAAGATCACTTGATTCACCTAGTCTGCCCAATTCCCTACCTATTGGATAAGCTGTAGATCCAAGTTAACCAACTGCCTACTTCTTCCTACACCCCACCAGAATTGCCTTATGTCTGCCTCATGCATTCTTGAATTCCCCCACTGTTTTTGACCCCATGATCTCCTCAGAAAGGCCGTTCCATGCATCCACCAGCCTCTTTGTAAAAGAATAATTTCTCACATTGCCCTTGAGCCATCCCCCCTCTTACTTCAAATTGTGCCCCCTTGTTCTTGCACATCTCTTTTTCTGAAACATGCTACCCTCTTGGACTTTGTTGATTACCTTGAGGTACTTGAAAGTCTCTATCATGTCACACAAAGCTTTTTTTAGTGCTGCCTGATACCACTTAGCTTACTTGTGTGTGAAAATATACTGTTTATTTTGAATTCCTATCCCTAAATCCTCGCTTGTCTTTCTGTTATTTTTACTTTGTTTTTGAGCCCTGCTGACATCTCTTGGGAGGAAGCAGGAAGAAGAGATGTAGTTTCTCGGGTTTTCACTCGAGAACTACATTTCAGTGATAGAGCTGCTTTTTTTTAATGGGGGCTTCATTTTTAAACAGTACTACACCAGCTCCACGCATGAGTGGAGGTCATGGAGTTTAAAAACAAGGGAATTTAACATTTTATGTAAAGGGGACGGTGACCTTCGTGGCCACTTCCGGGTCATGTGACTGCTATTTAATTCACTCGTTTTCACTGCTCTGCTTCTGCTTCATACAATGCTTTTTTTAGTGCTGCCTGATACCACTTAGCTTACTTGTGTGTGAAAATATACTGTTTATTTTGAATTCCAATCCTTAAATCCTTGTTTGTCTTTCTGTTGTTTTTACTTTGTTTTTGAGCCCTGCTGACGTCTCTTGGGAGGAAGCAGGAAGAGGAGGAGTAGTTTCTCAGGTTTTCACTCGAGAACTACATTTCAGTGATAGAGCTGCTTTTTTTTTACTGTGGGCTTCATTTTTAAACAGTACTACACCAGCTCCACGCATGAGTGGAGGTCGTGGAGTTTAAAAACAAGGGAATTTAACATTTTATGCAAAGGGGCACGGTGACCTTCGTGACCACTTCTGGGTCACGTCTCTTTCTTAAACCTACTGTCACAGTGAGCAGGGCGAGCAGGAGAGCAGGGCATGCGCGATTCCGTGTGCGAAGACGTGCACTAAGACACGCGCGCATCTCGTGCATGTTAAGCGTGTTAGGTGGTGTTAGAAGGATTTGGCATATTTATCCTTCAGTTCCTAATTGTGAGTAATTGTGCTGTGTGTGTCCTTTGGTGTTATTCTATACTTTAATAATGGCTTCTAAAACTAGCACCTCGAGTTGCATTAATGTGTTTATTACTACCACTACTGGGGAAACTGGCATTCAATGTATATCTTGCCACATGTTTAGTTTGACAGCTTGTGCTACTGAAAATTTACCTTTTCAATGTTCTAAATGTACAGAGTATATAATTTTGCAATGTGAAAATTCACTATATTATAAACAGATTATGGTTCTGGAATCTGTTAGAGATTCTGAGGTCAACATTTCTGTACCCGCTACACACATGTGTAATAGTTCTATTGACCAGAGAACATCTAACTCACCTCACTTCTTATCTGAAGTTAATAAAATGGATGGGCACCACCATACTAGTTCTACAGAAGTTTTAAATAAAAAGAGAGTATGAGAAGAAGAGTCTGGTCCTATCTATAGTTCAGAAGACACAAATTGGTATAACATACAGGGGTCTAAGTATACAAATAAAAGAAGGCGCAAGGCCGATCACTTTGTTATTCCCACTAATAATAGTTTTGATCCATTGTCTGTTGCCCCTGCTGATTCAAATAACATCCTTACTGATTCTATAAATACAGATACTTGTCATACTGAGTTATCTGTAGGTAGGGATAATTTGCCACATATTTCTAATTCAATGGTCTACTCTTCATCTAATTCACCTTTGATAGATTTTGTTATCAATCACACTGATATAGTTGTACCTCCCATGAAAGGTTCAGATGGAGATGTTCCTAATATGAAGCAGTTATTTGTTTTGGGTGCCTCTTTGGTTAAGCATTTAGATTGAGCCCTATGTGAGCCTGATAAACACAACAGAACTTGCTCCAGCTTCAGCGGAGCCAGGATCACTGACATTACATCAATGATTGATAATATTATTGGATTTCATGAATCAAACCCATTGTGTTTTATTCATGTTGGAGCAAATAATATTCTCAGGGATTCTGTTCAAAATATTAAACAGGCTTTTGTATCCTTGACTAATAAACTGGTCGAATTAGGGTGCGATATTATTTTTTCTGAGATATTACCTATCCCACAATTTTCCGGTTTTCTTAACCATAAAATCAAAATTATTAATAACTGGCTCAGGTTATGGTGTCTTTGACAAAACATACAGTGTTTAACTCACTGGGAGGAATTTATTGACAGAGACGAACTTTACTGTCCTGATGGCCTGCATTTAAGTAAAAGAGGGAATGCTCTGTTGAGTCAGCAATTTCTACATTCTATTAATTCCACGCTAAATTTAAACTGATTTATGGGGGGGGGGGGAGTATTTAAAGCACAAATGCCATCATCCTTTCCTCCTAAAGTGTCTAGTAATTCATTACAATTTCTAAGCTTTAATGCAAGGAGTCTGACACATAAATTTGATGAGTTATTGACAGTTATTACCAATAAAAATCTTGATATAGTCACAGTGGTTGAAACAGGGGGAGATTCTGATTCACCCTGGATTGTGCAAATTCCAGGCTACAAATCCTTCTATTTAAATCGTAGGGAAAAAAGGGAGGTGGCATCGCCACATTCATTATTAATACATTTAATTCTATTAATAATTCTTGCCTTATTAAAACTCATAACTTGTCAACTGAGACTCTTTGGCTTAAAATGTTTCTATCTGATTCTGACTTTATTATTCTCAGGGCATGTTATTTTCCCCCCACTTCATCTTGCTTAGTCATGGATGCTATTCTGTCAGAATTTGAATTAGCTACTCAATTGGGAGATGTCATTATTACTGGTGATTTTAATCTCCCTGACATCAACTGGCAGTCATTTACTTCAACTAGTAGTGTTAGTAATACATTTTTATCTACGTGTTTGGATCTGGATCTACATCAATAGGTAAACACTGCTACAAGGGGTAATAATATTGTTGACCTTGTTCTTACCAGTTCCACCTTAGATATTAAGGATGTATGTGTCTCTACTCCTATTGGTAACAGTGACCACAATTCTATCTTATTTGATCTTCATAGACATGTAGTCTTTAATAATAATTCTTCAATCATTTATTTGTATGAAAAAGCTGACACACTTAGTATCAATTACCACTTAAATAAGATAAATTGGTTAGCCTTGTTCAAGGATCAAACTCCTTTACAGTGCTGGACTGTTTTTAAAACCACCATTTTGACTATTAGGGACACCTATATTCTATCCAAATATAAAAACTCTAATGGGAAACAGTCTCCTAGATGGCTAAATAAAAATATCAAACGTTTAATTAATTTAAAAATTAAAAAACATAGTAATTACTTAAAAAATAGGACCGTTTCAAATTGGGACTCCTATCTGAAAACTAGTAGGCAATGTAAGTCTTCTATCAGAAAGGCTAAGGCTAACTGGGAACTTTATTTGGCATCCTCTGCAGATAAATCTAATTCCAAACAATTATTTTCTTATATGAACTCCATTAGAAAAAAATCCAAGTATGGTTGGGCCCTTAATATCTGATAATATAATTATTCATGAACCTAAAGTTATGGCAGATGTCTTTAATAAAGAATTTTGTAAAGCTTTTTCCCAATCTAAGGAGAACATTATTATTCATAGTATATTACCAACTGAATCCCCTATCCTTTTCTCAGAGGAGTCTATTTTTAGTAAATTACTATTATTAAAAGGTAAATTCTGTCCTGGTCTCGATTTAATTGCTGGACACTTACTTTACTTATTGTCCGCATATATTGCTTTTTCCTTTAAAAATTCTATTTGATCTCTTTTTTTTACATAATTTTATTCCTTGCGAGTGGAAAGAGGCATTTGTTGTTCCCATTTATAAGAAGGGTTCTAAACATTCAAGTGATAATTATTGTCCCATTAGTTTGACGTCAGCCACTTGTAAACTTCTTGAAAGCTTACTCAAGGATATGGTGTCTCCTATAATTGATGACTGTGACCAAGAACAACATGGCTTTAAGAAGGGCAGAAACTGCCTAACTAATTTGCTCTGTTTTTATGAGAATTTTAGCTCCTATTTGGATAATAGGGTAGCTTGTGGTGTTATCTTTATTGACTTTAGTAAGGCTTTCGATTCTATACCTCATTGGACTCTCATTCAAAAACTTTCTATTCTTGGTATCAATAGCTATGTTATCAAATGGATTCAAAACTGGCTCTCGGATAGGACTCAGAGATTGATGATAAATGGTTCTTTTTCTAACATTGGTAGGTGCTTAGTGGTGTACCTCAGGGATCTGTTCTTGGTCCATGTCTTTTTCAGGCCTTTATTGCTGATTTAACCAATTACTGCCTCTCTAACACTATTAAGTATGCAGATGATGTCAAGATTAGAGGTCCTAGCTCTAACCTTGAGCAAATATCCTGTATACAGCATGATCTTGATGTAATCAGTACTTGGGTAACACAATGGGGAATGAAGTTAAACACTGATAAATGCAAGGTTATGCATCTGGGTTCCAATAATCAAAAATTCCAGTATATTTTGGATGATCTTCCGTTGTGTTCCACTGTTGACGAAAAAGACTTAGGTATAACAATATCTGAGGATTTAACCTATTCTAAGCTATGCATTCTGTTATTAATAGAGGTAATTAAATTATGTGGTCTATTTTGCTCAACATTAGATCCCGAGATAAGGAAGTGTTGTTGCCTTTATTCAGATCATATGTTCGACCGCATCTTGAGTATGCCTCACAATTACGGTGTCCTTTTAAAAAATCAGATGATTATTCACTTGAAAGGGTCCAGTGAAAATATACAAAAAAAATTTCGGGATTGGAAAGATTATCATATGAATCTAGGTTGGATACATTAAAATTAATGCCATTAACTATTAGGCGTATCCGCGGGGATCTCCTTCTTTTATACAACATTATTAAAGACCCATATATAATGTCTGAATTAGGTTTTTCATTTAAAAAATCTGTTCATAACATGAGAGGTCATGTTCTTCAATTAACTGGTAAATGTTTTAAGCATATTAGCCGAAAGTACTTTTTCACTGTTAGGATCATTGGGCCTTGGAATCGGCTCCCATCTGATGTAGTTACAGTAATAATAAAGTGACTTTCAAACATCGTCTGGATAATTTAATCATGTCAGGGTATGATCTATCCTACTACTCCTTGGCATAGTATAGGAGCATTATGGGCTTCGACCTACTCACTCCTTCATTTTACCTTAGTATGAACCTTAGCATGTCAATGAATCAAATCAAAACTTTATTTTTAAAGCTATTCCAATGGATCATAATGTTGTACATCTTATAAAATGTAATGATCAACAAAATTGATTTCATAAAAACATACAGAAACACAATAGTAAAACAGTGGACTATAAATACACTACATATCCTTAAAAAAATCAGACATCAGGAAATGCAAATTCAAATAAATACGTTTTTAATGCCGATTTAAAGGCCACCACGGACGGGCCCTCTCTAATCCAGCGAGGTAGAGAATTCCACAGGGTTGACTCTACAAAAGCAAATGATCTAGCACCTGCAGTTGTTAAAAGGACCCTGAGAATCTCATGCAATCCCTTGTTGGTGGAGTGGAGAGGACGAATGGGTCAGTAGGGCAGTAGGAGATCTTGCAGGTAATGTGGACCCTGTCCATGTAGGTCTTTATAGGACAGTAATCCGACCTTGAATGTGATCCTCCATCACACCGGTAGCCAGTGCAGGCTATGGAGCACAGGTGTAACATGATTAAATCTAGATAAGCCAGTCAACAACCTGGCAGCCTCATTCTGCACCAACTTCAGGTGGCTAAGGTCCACCTCCGGTACACTTAGGTATAGGGTATTACAGTAATCAAGGCGCAAGATCACAAAGGCGTGGACCAGCTTTGAAAGATCATCAACTGGGACCAGGTGTTTTATCTGGGCAATATTTCTTAGATGATAACAAGAAGTCTTAACAATGGCCAACACCTGAAACTTAAGTGTGAGCTCACTATCAAGTATAATGACCAGATTCCACACCCGGTCACAGATCACAAACTGGTTGCCTCCAAGTTAGAGTCTGGAAGGTTGTCCAGCCGCTACCCTCTCTACCCGATGACCTGGGTCCACAACCAACAACTCAGTCTTATCCGTACTCAGCTTAAGCCAGTTAGCACTTATCCAATCCTGAATCTCAGAGAGACAGTTATTAAAGACTGAGACTGCATCATTATGTCCCCCCTCTCCCTCCTTTCCTCAAGGGTATACATATTATGCTCCTTTTGTCTCTCTTTGAATGGCTTCTGTTGCAGACCCTGCACCATTTTAGTTACCCTCTTCTGGACTGCTTCCATCCTGTCTGTGCCCTTGCAGAGATAGGGTCTTCAGAACTGCATGCAGTACTCCAGATGGGGTCTCACCAACTGTCTGTACAGAGGAATAACAACTTCCTGTTTTCTACTGGTGATGCCTCTCCCTATACATCCCAGTATCCCTGAGCCCTCCTTACTGCCTTCTCACATTGCTTGCTTACCTTTAGGTCATCTGATATGACTTCCCCCAGGTTCCTTTCCATTTTTTCTGTTGTTAATTCCTCCCCCCCCCATTGTGTACTCTTCCTCTGGGTTTTTGTTTCCTAGGTGCATTACTTTGCACTTCTTTGCATTCAATCTAAGCTGCCATACATTTGACCATTCCTCCAACCATGCCAAGTCCCTCCTCATCCTTTCCACCCCCCTCCTTGTGTATCAACCCTGTTACAGATCTTTGTGTTGTCTACAAAGAGGCATGTTTTTCCTTCCAGTCCCTCTGCAATGTCTCTTATAAAGACAATAAAAAGGACCAGACCCAGTACTGAACCCTGCAATAACCCACTAGTAGCCCCCCTTTCTTCGGAGTGGCTCCATTTACTATTACACTGTGTTCTGTTGTCCAGCCAATTTTTTACCCAGGCTATGACTCTGGGCCCCACTCCCAGGCTGGCTAATTTGTTTATTAATCTTTTGTGTGGGACTGTGTCAAATGCCTTGATAAAGTCTAGGTAGACCATGTCCACAGCCCCTCCCTGGTCTATTACTTTGGTCACCCAGTCAGGGAAATCTATTAGATTTGTCTGACATGACCTTCCCGCTGTGAATCCATGCTGCCTTGGGTCATGTGCCCTGCTGGCCTCTGGGTACTCAACAATTCTTTCTTTCAGAAGTGATTCCATCATTTTCCCTACCACTGAGGTCAAGCTAACAGTTCTGTAGTGTCCTGCTTCTGCTTCGCTCCCACGTTTGTGAAGGGGAATCACATCCATCCTCCTCCAGTCCTTAGGTACCACACCATCCTCCCATGATTTGTTAAAAAGGGTAGTCAATCAATCACTCAATCAAAATCTTTATTTAACCAGGTGGGCACCATTGAGCAAAGCTCATTTTAGAGATGGACCTGGGAAGTACAAATACAATAGAAAAAACAACAGATTCAATACTCAGACATGATCAGCAAAGGGCATAGTTAATACAGATGTGAGTGTATATGCAGGTTAAAATACAACAAAGTTATACAATCAAGCAATATGTACCAAAAAAACAGTATTTCTGGTAAGGAACAGTATCACAGGGTGGTCCATATGGATCCCCCAGTGGAACATAGTCAAAATATGGATTAAGTGCAGGAGAGGAGAGGGAAGTGTGGGGAGGGGAGAAGGACAGAGATATGAAGGGATAGCAGATAAGGGTCGAGAGGCCGCAAAGTGCAATGTTGTGTGGTATAATCTATTAAGATGAACAGTACAGCAAGGGCTGGAGATAGAGGATGGTGAATACATAACAGGTCCAGGTTTTGAGGTTGAAGTAGTGAGAAAGATGCAATGGGAATTTGGCGGGTGGGGGAGTAAGGGAGGCTAGCAGTAGATGGGACCTAAGACCAAGAGGAGGCAGAAGCATGCATTCAGGGTGCTCCATAGAAATAGAAGACCCAAAAGTCAGGGGTAGCAAACACAAGATTCCTTATTGTGATGCAAGTATAATGTTTAAATGCTGTTAAGCTAATAGGGTGATTTATTTTCAGGGTTTTTTGCAGTTTATTTCACATTTGAGGCAACACATGACTAATAGATGCCCAGCCAAAGTGAGATCTGGCCTTGAAAACCTTCAACAAAATGTAAGCGGCACTTCTCAGGGCATACTTACGTAGTGTACATAATGGTAGGCCATCAGAGATGTAGTTGGGCAGTTTGTTTAAGGTGACTTTATTGGTACAGAATATGACATTTCTCTGTCATCTGAAGCTAAGAGAGGACCAAACTACTGTAGTATACAAAGAACAGTGGTGGATGGAGTAAGGGAGGTCCATGATAAACCTTAGAGCTCTGTGGTAGAGCGTATCAAGTTTGGTGAGTGCACCAGCAGGACGCTGACTGTAGAGGAAGTCAGCATAGTCTAATAAGGAAAGAAAGGTGGTTTGGACTAGTCTCATCTTGGCATCCCTAAAGAGGAGTTTTTTTATCCTAAGGAATAGGCCGAGTCTCTAAGTTTCTTTATCAGTTCTTCTATGTGTCCTAGGAAGGAAAGTCTATTGTCAAGCCATACCCCCAGATATTTGAATTTAATTATGTACTCCAGCTGTTTACCAAGGATGGTGGTAATCAGGGGAAGTGTCCCAGCCATGGCTGGATTTAGTGAGCTGGGAAAAGACAAGAAGAACATTGCTTTTGTTTTCTTGGAATTCAGAAGCAACTTCTGGTTTAGGAGCTGGAGCGGCAGCAGATTGAATTCATCCTGGAGATCTTCACTCGCTGCATCAGGGGAAGGTATACTAACATCAAGCACTGAGTCATCCACAACTAGATGTATTGGGGCCTTTTTGATGCTGGCATCGATTCTATTAATACAAATTGTGAATAACAGGGGACTCAGAATGGAGCCTTGTGGTACACCCCTCAGAAAGGGTTTCAGTGGTGAGACTTCACCTTCAGCCTTTACTTGCTGCGAACTGCCAGCAAGATAGTTATCAAGCCATCTCAGAGATAGGGCATCCAAACTGATATTTCAGAGGGATGAGCGGAGCAGGCTATGATAAACAGTATCAAAGGCCTTACTTGGGTCCAAAAACACTGTGCAGATGAAGTTCTTATTCTCTAACTCACACTACGAATCATTAGTTACCTTGGCTAGTGCTGAAATTGTGCTGTGATGTGCTGTAAAGCCTGATTGTAATGGGTTGAGCAGCTTTGTTGACTCCAGGTGATTTCTAAGCTGAGTATTCATTTTTTTTCCAGCAACTTGGACAGGATTGGAAGAAGGGAGAGTGTCCTGTAATTGTTAAGGTCACTGGGATCTCCAGACTTAAACAAGGGGATAACATGAATTATTTTCCAGATAGGAGGGAGGTCGCCCTGAGAAAGAGATAAGTTAAACAAATGCGTAATGGGCACTGCTAGTACACAGAAGCCAATCTTTAAGAAATATAGGTTGATGAGGTCAGCTCCAGGTCAATAGTGTCACTAGTTCTCCCCTTAGTTCTTTTAGAATTCTGGGGTGAATCCCATCAGGCCCCATTGCTTTGTCCACCTTCAGTTTTAGGAGTTCTTTCAGAACCCTTTCTTCTATGAAAGGACTAGTATTGACCCTTCTATCCAGAGTGCTTCTATCGACTGGATTAAGTAACTCCTCCTCCTGTTCCTTTGTGAATACTGAGCAGAAGTATTCGTTCAGTATCTCTGCTTTTTCACTGTTACTCTCTGCCCACCCACCTTCCCCTTTTTTAAGCCTCACTATCCCTCCCTTGGTCTTTCTTCACTCTCTAATGTACCTATATAAGGTTTTATCCCCCTTCTTAACCGAGTTGGCTATCCTTTCCTCGGTTTGGGCCTTTGCTATTCTGACTGCCTTTCCTGCTTCTTTCTGCTTTAATTGGTACAGTTCTCTGTCCTGCTCCTTCTGTGTTTCCTTATACTTCCTGAATGCTATATTTTTCTCCCTAACCTTCCCCACCACCTCTTTTGAGAATCATAGTGTTTTGACCTTTCGTTTTGATTTGTTTATTTGCATCACACAAAGGCTTGTTGCCTCTGTGATGGCAGTTTTGATGTTTCCCTATTATTCCTCCACCCCTCCTTCTTGCCTGTTTGCTAGTGCTTCTCAGAGGCACTCTCCCATTTTGACAAAGTCAGCCATCCTAAAGTCCAGTACCCTCACTTTTGTATGACTTGACTCTGCAGCTGTGTTTATCGTGAAACACACTGCTTGGTGGTCACTTGTTCCCAGATGGCTACCCACTTCTAGATCTGAGATTCTCCTTCCCTCCATCCCTATTTGAGAGTGCCAGGTCTAAGATTGATCCCTCCCAAGTGGGTTCCAACACTAGCTGTCTGAGGTAAGCCCCCTGTAGAGCATCGAGAATGACCCTGCTCTTGGATGTGGCTGCAGTAAAGGTGCTCCAGTTAACATCTGGTATATGCAGGTCCCTCATCAACACTATCTCCCCTTTTTCTGCCATCCTAAGGATTCCTCCTATCATTTCCTTGTCCATTTCCTCCCCCTGAGATACGGGTCTGTATACAACCCCAATGCAGATTGTTGTGCCATTTTCAGTCTCCAGGGTGACCCACAGTGCCTCCTCTCCTCCCTGTTTACTCTTTAGTTCCATTGCTTTGATCCCTTCCCTTACATAGAGAGCTATTCCTAATTCTCTTCTACACTCCTTGTCCCTCCTGTAGATTGTGTACTCTGGTATGTTGACATCTGAGTCATGGTTATCTGTGTACCATGTTTCTGTGACTGCCAAGGTATCCAAACATCTCTCTTCCATCAAGTCCACCAGTTTAGGGAGCTTGTTACCCAGACTACTGGTGTTGGTACTCATTTCCTTCCATTTTTTGATGGCCTTACCCCTTTTAGCCCCATCCCTGTCCTTATTGCCTTTTTCTCAATTTACCCCTGCCCTTCTCCCTATTGACTTCTCTATCTTGGTATTTACCTCACTAACTACCCTGATTTTTTTGGTGGGGGCTAGGATTTCTCTCCTCCTTTTCAGTGCCTCCCCACTTGGCTAGTTTAAATGCTTGCCAATGAAGCATTTAGACCTATCACCTAGGATCCTGGTTCCTCTCCTGGACAGATGCAGACCATCTCACCAGTATAGGCCTGTATCCCTCCCGGTGGACCCCAGTCCCCAATGAAGCCAAAACCCTGAGCTCTGCACTAGTTTTTCAACCACTGATTGAATCCCATGATGTGGAGCATCCTAGCCTCACTCATGCCATAGAGAGGCAACACCTCCTAGAAGGTTACCATGCATGCTACTTGTCTAAGGCCCCTCCCCAACTCCACAAATTTCTGCTGCACACTTCTGATCCCATTCCCAGCTAGGTCATTTGTCCTGAGGTGGACAATGACATCCAGCTCCCTCCCCTGGCAGCTGCACCCATAATCCTGAGGATTCACCCCCTGTCCCTCCAAGCCATGGTGCCAGGCAGGAACCTTACCTCCCTCTACTCCCCTAACACTTGAGTTCCTCACCAGGAGTTGTTTTTCTCTCCAGTGGGGTCCCATGCCACCCTTCTGTGGGTGTCCTTTGTGGAGGTTCCCAGCATCCTCTTTGGTCTCCATTGTGGGTGCCTCCATAGAAGAACCACACTCTGCCAGAATGGTGTTTGAATTGTGGTGAGGTATTACTGGAGGGATACACCTCAGTTCCACCACCCTCACCCTTCCTGAGCCCACTGTTGTCCAACCACTCCTCTTTCTTGGCAATCTCTGAGGCAGCAACCCTGGTGGTCCCTGGGTGGGAGATGCAGTTCCCCAAATCCTGACCAACTCTGCCTGGAGATGAGCAACCTCTTCCCTCAGCCCAGAGAGGTGCCTGCAGCTGGGACACCACATTCTCCAGAATGTCCCCTGGAAGACTGCCACTCCACAGCCAATGCACTGCACCACTCCCATCATGTCTTATTTGTGGCCCCCTTAACTGTTGTTTTGCATGCTTACTCTTTCCTCTCTGTGTTTACTTTTTTTTCTCTCTGCTTTCCTACTGCCTCCATGACCTTACTGCTCCTGCTCTTCCTGTTCTGGGACAGGAAGTTCCTGTATTTCTCAGTAGTCTTCTTCTTAATAAAGGTATAATACAATAAAAGTGTTATATGATATAAGGTGTAACCAGAGTTGTTGAACTAAGGCTTACAGAATAAAGAATCAGAACTAGCAGTAGGGATGCATGTACCGCAAGGGTCCATCTTGTGTCCTCTCTTGTTTACTATTCACATAAATGAACTAGATGCTGGGGTCAAGTCAGCTGACATACACCTCTTTGCAGATGACACTGTGTTGTATGTAGCCAGACCTACTCTGGAACTCGCATGTAGTGACCTCCAAATAGAATTGAACCACTTACAGAACAATCTCCTTTACTCTAAACTTCTGTTAAATGCTAAGAAAACAAAGGCCATGATCTTCTCCCCTACAGTAAACTCCCCCTGCTTTAGCACGGTGGGGACAGACCCTCAAATCCGCACCTTGCTTGGTGAATTGCTGGACTATGTAGATTCCTTCAAATATCTGGGGGTGTGGATTGACTCCAATCTCTCCTTCAAAGTCCATATTGAGAAATTCTCCAAAAAGCTTAAACAGAGGCTTGGGATTTTCTTCAGAATCAGGCATCTACTAACGCAGGAGGGGAGAACCAGGTTGGTTCAAACAATGTTTTTGCCTCTCATCGACTATGCAGACCTTCTGTATGGGTACTGCATTAGAGGCCCTTTCCAAACTAGACACTCTGTACCACTGAGTGTTCAAGTTTATTACCGGTGCCCCCTACTCAACACACCGCTGCACCCTGTACAACATTGTAGGTTGGGGCTCGCTTAGTCTTAGACAACAAAAGAACACCATGTTCTGGATCTATAGGGCCATCTCTAACAAGCTGCCTCAATATATTAAGGATTGCCTACCTTCTTGCATTCCTGGCAGCTATCTGCTGAGAAGCCAGACTTGTATCACCTTTTACATACCCAGAGTTAGGATGCACTTTGGTCTGGCGGCAATTAGTCACGCCTTACCAGTCCTCTGGAATACTACTCAAAATTTACTGCAGCTCATTTCACCTGTACCATTAACTGCCTTCAAAAATCTTATCCAACAATCATTTATGGAGTCCTGCAACTGCTTCAGACACTGAATCTCTGACTCTCCCTCCTACCTGTCTGTCACCTCCCCCTACTAATAGCACCTTTTCACCCCTTATCCTCCCCCTTACCCTTAGACCTACCACACTAACTAATGCAGCTGTGACAATCCTGAAAGTATTACAATTGCCTCCTCCCACCCCGCCTAACCTCTCCTCCCTACACTATCCTTGGCACATCCTGTGCCCTCAGTGCCCTTGCTTTATAGTCTTCTCCTAGGCCAGGTAATGCTTTGCTGGTTTAGACCTCATCTGATATAATATTGTACTCTACTGTCTATCAGAGACCTGCCTTGCACAGAACTCATACATAGTGGTATGCTGACTGCCTTTGGTACCATGACTGTAAATTATGTTGCCTTGTTTTGTTCTCAGTGTCAAGTCTTATGTTACTATTTGTAAATTATTGTACACCACTGTGCCAAGCCATGCCATTCTCACTTGAAATGACTGTTCATATGCAGCTAATTTACTATGCCTATGTCAAATTGTTGTATTGTGACTTGTTGTTGTTGTTTAAACTACCAGGTTCATCTTGTAAATGAGCTCTTCTCACTGGTGCTCTGCCTGGCTAAATAAAGATATTGATTGATTGATTGATTGATTGAAGACAATAAAGACCAGGCAGGTGCCTCTGAGTTAAGGTGGAGAAAGGGTGAGAACAGTTGACCACAAGAGAGCAGGCAGAAAGTAGAAACCTGGAGCCAATCAAAGGGGCGTTGTCAAGAGGCAAGGTACAGTATGCAGACCTGGTGGGGGGTTTACATTAGATTTATGGGCAGTCACAGTTTGATGAGGCCAGTAGGTGGAGCTGCAGCTCTTGTTTGAAGGGACCCAGCCTGGGTATGAATAGTAAGGAACTGGGGATGGAATTCATCCATAATAGGGCCCTGTATTTGAAGGACCTTTGTCCAGCAGTGGTTCTATTGTAGGAGACATGGAAAGTAGTTTTGTCAGCAAGTCTGGTAGCCCGCCTATGCAGCACAGGGGCAAGAAGAAGGTTCCAACCTGATGGAGAATGGCCCAGAGAGATTTGTTTTGCAAGGAGGCATGTCTGGTAGAAGAGACATCCTTGGAAGTTTAGCCAGGCAGAGTATTGATAGAGATCGCAGGTATGTGTCCACCTATTGCAACCAGTGACCAGGTGGCAGGCTTTGTTTAAGGCTAGTTCAACTTTATTCAGGGCAGAGTTAGAGGCAGACCCATAGATAACTATACTGTAATCTACCAGGGATAGTATACAGCTAGAAATAGGCAGTCTAAGAGCAGCTGGAGGGAGGCAGGACCTAATTCTATAGAGCAGACCAATTCTGATATTGACTACAGAGCAGGTAGTAGTAATGTGTTCATGGAAGGAGAGGGAGAGGATAAGAGAGACACCAAGGTGTTTGAAATAGGGGGCAGATTCAAGCGAGGGGTGACACGAGAATTAAGGATAGAGAGAGTGGTTGATTTATGATTATTTTGGTGATGAGAGAATAGCATTACTTTGGTCTTTTTGTAATTGAGAATGAGTTTATGGGTTGCAAACCAGGATTCAGCTTCAACAAAAGAGCACTGCAGGTCCCGTTGTAGTGGGGCAGGGTCCAGTTGGCTTTAGAAAATTATCACATCATCAGCATAAAGGAGAAAACATCTAGAGCAAGCCAAGGGGAGTAAGTTCAGGTACAGAATAAAAAGAAGTGGGCCAAGAATGGAGCCCTGAGGGATCCCAGAGTGGACCTGGATACTAAAGGATAGGGTCTCATTTATCTTCACTTGCTGAGATCTCTCACACAGGTAATGAGCGAACCAGGCAGTGGCTTCATGGGATAAGCTGGTGGAATGAAGAGAGTCCACTAAGAAGGAGCAATTGACCATATCAGAGGCCTTAGGTAGGTCTATGTAAACAGACCCAACCAAGACCCCTTGGTCTAGGGCATCATGGATGTAGAAGGTATACTCCAGAAGGGCCATAGTGGTACTGTGGCCCTTCTCGAAACCATGCTGTTAAGGGCAAAGAAGGTTGTGAGATTCCAGGAACTCAGTAAGTTGGTCGGAGATGATTTTCTCAAGTGCTTTAGATGGGGGGGGGCAGAATGGATATAGGCCTGTAGTTATTATAGGAGGTCCTGTCACCACCCTTTTCCACTGGGATGGGCACTGGCCAAGGCATAACGACATATTTAGAATCTTAGTCGGGGGGCTAAGACTGCATCAAGACACAGGTTGAGCAGTTTAAGGTCTAGTGTGTCACCATTGTTTCTGGATTTGCCAAGTAACCTTGAGAGGTAGGAGTGGGTGGTTCTCGGGGAGATGGTCTTGAAGCAAAAAGGTGGGACACCAGTGGGAGGAGGGTCAAAGAGCAATTTCCAACTGGAAGAGGAGGAGGAGAAGAAATCAGGATGGGGAGAACTGAGCTAAGGTCAGTAAACGCAAAATTGAAAGTGTTGGCAATCTGTTCAGTGTCTTGAATAGGAACCCCATTAATGTTCAGTAAGGAAGGGGGGAGGAGGATTTACCATTGAGTTCCTTGATGTTCTCCCAGAAGTTACATCCCTGCCCCCAGGAAGCAGTGAGATTGGCTTGGTAATAGGGTGCCTTGGCCTGGTGACTCACCCAGGTGCAGGAGTTTCAGGCAGCACGTTACAGTTGTCGGTCCATAGGGAGGCCAGATTCCAGAGCTCTGTGTCATAGATTGTCATGATCAGTCATTTGGCCAAGTATAGACTGGTTGATCCAGGGAGTGGAATGATCTTTTGCCACCCATTTGACAAAGGGGGCAAAGATATCACAGGCAGTATTAAAGGAGCTAATAAAGAAGGACAAGGCATCATCGACAGATGTACAGTAGTCAAGTGGTGTCCAGTAAAAGTTAAGAAGATAGTTATGGAAGTGCCCTAGAGAGCCTTTCTTGAGGAGTCACTGTCTGGAGATATGGGATGGGGTGGTTTACAGCTGTTGGACCAACAGCAGGTGACTGGGGAGTGACCATTGAGAGTCTGATAGAACCTGGACATCAGATATGCATTCAGGATGATTAGAAAAATGAGGTCAATGAAAGTTCTGGTGCCAGCATTTTGATTAAGCCTGGTCAGAGAGGGGGCCAGTTGAGTTAGGTTTTGGGTGGCAGCAGCATCTCTGAAGTTTATTTATTTTATTTATTTAGGAAACTGGAATTACAACCCTTTGAGTCATAGGCTTGTTTCCAAAGGCTCCATGTCAGAATGAAACATAGACATTCATACAGTACAAACATAGAATAAATGTGGGTGAGCAATCACACAGAGTATAAGTACAATGAGCACTGGTTAATGCCTATACATTTGGTAACTAAAACAGGATGGAGCTGTCGACATATTTACCTAATGAGCGGTTAAGACCTATACAACTGGTAGCTAAAGCAATGCATGATATAAGTTGGTAGTATGCATAATACAATGCATTCATAGTCCCAGTGCAACTATATGGTAACCGAGGGAGGTGAGGGGCCTGTAGGCTAGAAATAGTGAGGGCTCTCCACTGCCAGGCAAAGGGTGGGTGCGTGGAACTGGGTTAATTGTGGGACCAGTTAATTCATGTTAAAGTCACCAAGTGCGATAATCTCAGAGTTTTTTGGAGAATTGGGATATGATGTCTGGAACTGAAGTAAATGTCACCTTCTGGTTGTGGGGTGGTTGTATATTAACATTAAGTATATGAATTTATCAGTGGTTCCAATGGCAAGTTTAAGGGTAAGAGACTGAGCACTAGCACTAGGAGATGTAGTCAAGATTATATGTCCTTGTAATGTATCACAAAGATAGATAGCACATCCCCCCTGTTTACCCATTCTATCTAATCTGTATAAGGTGTAGTCAGGTAGTACAACTGCCGAGTCAGGGGTGTCAGGGGGTAGCCAGGTTTCAACTACAGCAAGTACATTGGGATTGCATAGGGAAACCCAGGCTTGGAGTTGTGTATGTTTCTTCAGAAGGCTACATATTTTCATGGAAGCCAATAGAAGGCCACTGGCCTGCTTGAGTTTTGAAGAGAGAATGGGCATGGGGACCAGGGTGGGGTAAACAGGAGCAAGAGAATGAAGGAAAACCTAAACAGCATTAGTTTGGGTAACTTCTTAAAGGAGAGAGGGGTGCCCCTAGTGGATGGACGGCAAGTGACCTGGTTTATAGGGGGAACCGGATGAAGGATAGGCTATCAGGGCCCCACAGGAGTTTAGGGGAGAACAGGTGCACTAAGGGGGTGTAAGAATGGGTATTGATAAGCTGTGGATCACAGGAAGTAGTACCGAAATGAGGGGTAGAGAGGCTTATTATGGTAGCAGTAACAGGGAGTGTAGGTGAATGGAGGTAAGTAGGAAGAAAGGTTAGAAAAAGTAGCACAGGAAAAATTGGAAAGGAGAAATCTATCATGGACAGGAAAAAAACAGGAAGTAACTGTTGAGGGGCACTGAGAAAGGTGTTGGACTGGGGCAGGGAACAGGGCATGGGATTAGAAATGCAGGAAACAGATGACACTAGTGAGTGGTGCAGGGGAGGAGTGTCCACCTTTCGAGCAGAGGGTCAGTGGTTCAAGACCCAACTAAGGCATGGTTAACAAGGTATGTTATGAGTCAGTCAGAAATGGTAAAAAAGGACCGACGAAGGATGGAGTAAACTGGGCTAGCACAGCAGGATAGCAAAGAGGAGAGATTAGTTAGAGAACAGGACATATGAGTGCAATACTGACCCAAAGTGGCCAGTAATTATAAGCAGCAAATGAGAGAATGGGGACTTAGAAAAAAGTTGGACTGGAAGTCATGTGACCAGGGACGGGCAATAAATGAAGGGCTGGCCTTGGGTGGGAGGGTGGCTGCATTGGATGGGTAAACACCACAGGAACACTTGTGCTGCAGGAAGGGCTTTCTTTACCTCTTCAGGCTGCTCAACCCTGTTCGCTTCCCAGATAATGCTTGCTGTGTGTGTATGTGTGTGGGGGGGTTCCAGGTGAGGATGCCTAGAATAGCATGGGAGAACAAAGAAAATCAATTAGGGACTCTTGCAGGGTGGGAAGCAGGTCTCTGGCTAGCCCCAAGTGTGCATGGATGGGCTGAAAGGCTGGAACAACAGTGAAGGAGCCAAGATGGCATGCCAGCAGACCACAGGTAAGCCCAGAAACCATCCCACACTTGCAGAAACCCCACAGTTACACAATAATTACACAGAATACACTAGCATTAGTAAATTAAACACCCCACACCCCAGCAAAAGCAGCCATCTAGTAGCCACTGAGACCCCATAGGCTCTTAAAGTACTGGCTCAGAATACCCAAAAAGGTACAATTTAAGAGCTCTGCTAAAATGGCCAGAAACTATCAGTCAGATTCTACAGATTAAAAATGCAACAATCTAGCCTAAGAATCACAGCCAAGAGAGGCTAGAAACAGTACATCCACAGTAGGAAGTATGTTTATAAAAATGCCACAGGAATAATTAATCTGCAGTAGAGATGCAGCAAACTTAAATTCTGCCAGGGAAGTGACCACGAAGTGGGAACTTCGTGTTGTCACTCCACTATGTGGAGTGGGCAATGCAAAGTGCTCACTCCACCTTGTCATTACCACTTTGTGTTAAGATGGAATGACAAGGTGAAGTTGTTGTTTTCAATGGACTCGGCCATGCTCTTTAGCCATAGCCAGGCAGGAAAAGGAAGGAAGTGAGTCATACAAGCAGACACTTTCACTTTCTTCTGTGCAGACAGAGACAGAAAGAGAGAGAGAGAGGAGTGTGTTGTTTTGTCACTGCTGAGACTTGCAGAGCAGAGCGAGGAGGAGATTTAAACTTTGATTTAGACCCAACAGCTTTTTTAAAAGCTACATTTTTTTGTCTTTTCTGTACTTTTTTTTTACTTAATTTGTTCTTTCTGTAAATTTATTTTTCTTACCTTTATAAGCAGTTAGTTGTTTGTCTGTGTTTGTGTGACTGTGTATGTGTGTCAGTGTGAGTCATCATTGCTCAGACTGTGGGAGCACAGTAGGAGAGATGAAGCAGGGTGAGGGAATGTCTGGGGTGGGGGCAGCTCTGGGAGAGCATGGTACTACTAGGCATTGTACCATGCACATGCGTGGGGGACATGGCCACCAGTTCCCATCAGACCAATCAAATATTCTGAGTGTCCCCCCCGGAAGCAGGACCAGCACTGCTTCCTGACTCTGAGGCAATTGAACCACCACCACCATGTCTAGCACCAGCTCCAGCACCAGGTCCTCTGGAGCAGGAATCGCCTGTACCCCCGAGCCCAGATATGGATCCCTTCTCTGCCGATCACCATGTCCAGCTGGCTGCCAGTTCATCTGGCCCTCCCCTGCCTGTGCCTAGTCCTCCCCACACCTCCATTACTTGGCAGTTTTTTGACTGCACCTGCTGCTCCACCAGCACCCCCACCCACACCACCACCACCAGCAGGTCAGCCTGTAGAACATCTGGACCCCAGAGAACTGTGTGTAATGCAGGCTGACTAGGCAGTTCTCTGGAGTGCTGTCAAGGAGAACAATGAGAGGGTGAGTGCTGTTGAGCAGTGGCTGGATCACATAGAGGGGCATCAGTTGCAAATTATGTCCATGCTAGAACTGCAGCTGAATCACCATGGGATCCCACATTAGTTTTTTTTCCCTCACTCCATGTGCCCCCCACACCTTACTTGCTATGTTATAAAATGTATTCCTCCACCATCTCCAACCCTTGTATGTAATTATGCCCTTTTTTTGTTGTCTACCGTATGCGTGACACTTTGTATTCTGGTCCCCCTTCCTTCTGTTAAGTGTGTGTGTGTATGTGTGTGTGCTGTTTTGATGCCTCATTAATGTTTACTTTCTGTCTCAGAGTGTTTGTGGAAAAGCAGAATGAGCAGTGCAAGTATACTGTACTAAACTGCATGTGTGCAGTCTTCTTTCCTGTCTGTGTATGTACTACAGACACTGTCCAGCTTCTTGCAAATGTATATATGCTGATGTCTGTCTGACTTGTAGCTGTGTTTATGGTATAAAGAATAAAGATAAGAATATGTAACGTATATTTTGTTAGGAGGTCATAGCAACCAAATATCCTACTTTTCAACAACTGTGTCTAACAGACATGAAGTATTGCTGATGCACCCAAAATATTTCATGGTGTACAGACATTATAAAGTCAGAAAATATGTAAGGTCCAGTTCACTGCCACCACGCTGTATTACCACATTCCTTCTTTTCATTATTTGTTCTGGAATATGTCTTTCTAGTTTACACTGGCAGTGTCAGTTTTTCAGCAAGTTGATGTACACCATAACACAACATGGCACCAGTGATAACACAGTGTGGTGGCAGTGGACTGCAGGACCTGTTATATATTCTGACTTGAACATGTCTGTACACCATAAATATTTTGGGTGCCTCAGCAATATTTTATGTCTGTTGGATATAGTTTGATTAAAAGCATGATTTTTTTGTGCTATTATCTTCACAAAGTCATGTGTGCACTGTGTCTGTGACAAGTGATTGAGCTGCACACTGGCCCAAGACTTCTGAAAGCATATCATATGACTTTGTCTGCTGCCGTTGATGGTACAAATAAAATATACAATATATATTCTTATCTTTATTCTTCATACCATCACCATGAACAGTGCAACAAGTCAGCATCACTTATATATATATATATATATATATATATATATATATATATATACATATATACAGTATATATATATATATATATGTTTGCAACTTGACACTGGACAGTGTCTGCACACACAGGAAAGAAGACGGACTGCACACATGTAGTTTAGCACAGTGTAATTGCAGTGCTCAGTCCTGCTTTTTGACAAATATTTCATGATAGCATGACAGAAAGTAAACATTACTGAGGCTCCAAAAATATTTACCAGACTCACCATAATTCCCAGTCCCAAAATGCAACTGTCTTGTGTCCAGAAAATTCCCCAGTGCTGACGAAGTGAAATGAGAGCATAATAAGAAATGCAGTCTCCCAGAATTAATGGTGCACTACAAATGCACAGACAGATTAACATTGCACTGCGCACTCAAGAGATGCATATGAAAAGGTACAACAACACCCAACCAGTGCTCTCAAGTCACAAATCCAGATCTGGAAAGGAATCCTTTTTGCCAATTGGGGGATTAGTGCATGACAGTAACAGTCCACTATCAGTAAAGATACCACAAAGCAGTATAAAAAATTCATGCAGGTGCGGTGGATAGCAGGTTCACACTGCTGCAATTGCTCTGTGGCAAAATAAAAGGTATCAGATTTAATGGCACACATCTCACACACACACACACTCACAAACACACTACAAGTAATGCATAGCAAATTGAAAACTTTTAGTAATGTAACCAAATGTTTTAAACAGACAAATTGTACACTGCTGCACCACAACAATCAGCAAAAAAAATTCAAGAATTACTGAACATATTACTGTGTGTACATTAACAGTTATACAAGAAAAATTTAACCAAAACAGAAAGACTGCCTTTTTCTCCCTGTTAATGTACCTACACCACAGATACGCCCCTCCCCCAAAGCACACTTCACAGTACACAGAATGACTGTTCTAAATTAACATTCAACATTCAAAATCCACACACAACAATAAACACTTGATGATATGAGCACAGAAGGGTTTCCTACAATTGATGTACTAAATTTTGAGCAAACAAAAATGACTGAAAAAGGCAATTTTAAACAGCTTTTCAAGGTTTTGAATCATAGAGCTCTGAAAGCAAACTGTCTCCAGCTAACACTACACACACACACACACACACACACCCAGGCCAGAACTGAGGCTGGTCAGAACAATCTAGAGCCCATGAGACCTGCAATTCCACGAATCACTGCAGAATTTCATTTGAAGCTCAATTACAAAGTGAAGTGAGGCAAATTACATTGATTTCAATGTACATTGCCTTAAAATTGGTGGAGAAGTGGTTTGGAGACGGTGGAATAATGCAAAGTCATTGCTTTCAATGTACTTTGCAGTTCTCATTATGAACCAAAGTACTCTGCTTCACATTGTGGAGTACTCCGCGGATTCCACGTTACTCCATGAATCACTTCGTGGAGCAAATTGGAGCCACTTCGCCCACCACTACTTACAGTACTGTAACTCTCATACTGTACAGGAAGGAATGCGAATGCCTATGACTGTACTTCCCCGAAGAGCTGTAGCACGAAAACTCCCCAACTTAAAAACACTTATTAATGAGTACAAATGTGTGGTGGTGAAGCCTGGAGAGATACTACAAAACAGGTTTACAATACATCCAAGTAACTAGTAAAACTATTAATGTTGTGATTCATGATGTGATCATGAATAGTGATTTGTGACTGCATTTGTGACCATGATGATGAAGAACATGATTTGATGTTGACAGTGTGAGATAACCAATATGGAACTGTATTGAGAATGTGAATGCCTGTGGCTGCACTTCCCCGATGAGCTGTAGCACAAAACTCCCCAATTTAAAAACACTTACTAATGAGTACAATGGTGGGTTGGTGAAGCCTGGAGAGATACTTCAAAACAGGCTTACAATACATCCATGTAAGTAGTTAAAAAATTAATGCTGTGATTCATGATGTGATCTTGAATCATGATTTGTGACTGCATTTGAGACTGTGATGATGAAGAACATGATTTGGTGTCAACGGTGTGAGATAGTCAATATGGAACTGTATTGGAAATGCAAATACCTATGGGTGTACTTCCCCGATGAGCTGTAGCACAAAACTCCCTGTCTTAAAAACACTTATTAATAAGCACAATGGTGGGGTGGTGAAGCCTGGAGAGATACTGCAAGACAGGCTGACAATTCATCCAAGTAACTAGTAAAAAAAATTAATGTGATTCTTGACGTGATTGTGAATCATGATTTGTGACTGTGATGATGAAGAACGTGATTTGTATCATGAGTGACTCATGAACGTGATGATGGTCCTGACTTCAAAATGCATATTAATGAGTGCAATGTTCATGCAGAATTATGCACCCCACCAGTCCAGTACTCTGAAGGGAAGCCAAAGAAACAACTGTGACAAAATGTAGATTGGACCCTAAAGAGATGCAAATTCACAGCCAGATTAATATTGCACTGCGCACTGAAGAGATGCAGACACAAAGGCACAACACCTAACCAGTGCTCACCATCAGAAATTCAAATCTGGAAAACAATACCTTTGCTGGTTGGGGTGGGCTGTGGGCAGGGGAGGGCAGTGTACTGCACTGCTGCAGTAACAGTCACTAGTACTAGTACCAGTAAAGACACCTCAAAGAAGTAACAAAATCACACAGCTGCAGTGGATAGCAGGTTCACATTGCTGAAATGACTATGTGGCACAATAAAAGATGTCTGATTTGATGACACATGTCACACACATACTCACACACACACTAGGTAATGAGTAGCAAATTGAAAACTTCAGTAATATAACCACGTATTTTAAACAAACTAAAATAATGCACTGCTGCACCACAACAATCAGCAAAAAAATGGCGAGAATTTTTAAAAATATTACTGTGTGTACATTAACACGGTCATATAAGAAAAATATCACCAAAACAGAAAGAACTGTCTTTTTCTCCAAGTTAATCTGCCTACACCACAGATACACCCCTCCTCAAAGCACACTTTAACTGCCTCTTCCTACACTGACTCAATGTTGTACATTAACATTCAAAATCCACACACAAACAATAAACACTCAATGATATGAGCACAGGAGGGTTTCCTACAATCGATGAACTAAAGTTTCAGCAAAAAAAATGACTCAAAAAGACTTCTTTAACAGCTTTTAGAAGGTTTGAATCACAGAGAGCTCTCAGAGCAGACAGTCTCCTACAGCTTCCTACACACACTACCCCAAACTGAGGCTATGCAGAATGATATAGAGCACATGTGTCCTGAAATCCCATGAATCACTGCAAAATTCACCTTTGGAGCTTAAAAACAAGGTGAAGTGAGGAGAAGTATATTGTTTTCAACGTACTTCATCTTAAGAGTTGGTGGAGTAATGGTTTGGAAAAGCGGAGTAACACAAAGTCATTGTTTTCAATGGACTCATCTTACCCATCATAACGCAAAGTACTCTGCTTCGCGTTTCGGGGCACTCCTCGAATCCACTTTCGCTTTGCGATTCACTTCGTGAGCGAAATGTGGCCACTTTGCCCATCTCTAATCTGTAGGCAGTGCTTCCTTTACCTCTTCAGGCTGCTCCACACCGTCCATTTCCCAGGTAATGCTTGCTGTGTGTGGAGGTGGGGTTCCAGTGAGGATGCCTAGAATAGCATGGGAGAACAAATATAATCAATTAGGGGCTCTTGCAGGGTGGGAAGCATGTCTCTGGCTAGCCCCTAGTGCACATGTGTGGGCTGAAAGGCTGGAACAACAGTGAAGAAGCCAAGATGACACTCCAGCAGACCGCAGGTAAGCCTAGAAATTGTCCCACACTCACAGGAACCCACAGTTACACAATAATTACACAGACTACACTAGCATCAGTAAATTAAACACCCCACACCCCAGGAAAAGCAGCCATCTAGTAGCGTCTGAGACCCCGTGGGCTAAGTCTCTTAAAGTACTGGCTCAGAATACCCAAAAAAGGTACAATTTAAGAGCTCTGCTAGAACATCCAGAAACTATCAGTCAGAGTCTATAGATTAAATATACAACAATCTAGCATAAGAATCACAGCCAAGAGAGGCTAGAAACAGTACATCCACAGTAGGAAGTCTGTTTATAAAAAACACCACAGGAACAATTGAGCTGCAGGCAGGGCTTCCTTTACTTCTTCAGACTGCTCCACACCATCTGCTTCCCAGGAAATGCTTGCTGTGTGTGGATGGGGGTTCCAGTCAGGATGCCTCTTCAGCTGCTTCCCACCATCCGCTTCCCAGATCATGCTTGCTGTCTGTGGAGGGGGGAGGGGTTCCAGTGAAGACGCCTCATCAGGCTGATCCACACTGTCAACTTCCCAGGTAATACTTGCTGTGTGTGTGTGTGTGTGTGTGTGTGTGTGTGTGTGTGTGTGTGTGTGATTTATTTATTTATTTTATTTATTTAGTTTTTGTTGACCGGGTAAGTGCGCCAGACAAATTCTGCCTATTTTCAGGCATGACCCGGGGGAGGGGGATGCAGATGAATGCCAACTGACTTTGAAGCAGATTAAGCTGTTGGTGGTATTTTAGTAAATGGGAGGGAAATTTGGCCAGGGCACCGTGGAAATTCCCCTACTCTTTCTGCAGGTGGTGCTGAAGCGTGGCAGGAGTACTGGAGGTCCCTATTCTGGTTCAGGACACTGGAGAAGGAGATTGTGGTGTTACTGCTGGTCCAGAGCTCTTGCTGAGTGGTGAAGAAAATCCTGTAAATGGCTTGGTTCAAGATATGGCTCTGACTGGAGAGGTAGTTACAGCACGGACGGATTTGGATGGCGTAAAATTATGCTCTTCTTTGGCATATGTGATTCCCTATGATAATGGCTGGTTAGAGACTCAGCAGTTGATTTTTAAAGGAGTATGACAAGGGTGCCCATTGAGCCTACAATTGTATGTATTTGCAATAGATCCTTTATTAAGGATTTTGTATAGATCTCCTGGTATAAAACAAGTTCAGGGTACTTTGGGTAAGCATTGTAAACTTTTGGAATATGAAGATGATTTATGCATAGTAGCTCTGGATGGGGAGTCAATTCAAATAGCTAGTAATTTGATTCTGGTATTGGGGAAAACTACTGGTGCTAGTTTAAATGATAAAAAGACAAGGGTCCAGATGTTCAGACTGCACCTTGCAGGGGTGCAAGCCTTGGTGCAGCGCAACTGGATTGAGCCAGGGCAATGTCCAAGTGATATTCAACGGTGTTGCACCACGGCCATGTTGTACCATGGATTAGCACCGTTGAATATGGCACTGAGGGCAGTGGCACTGCACCAGTGCATGTGGCAGCAGGGGAGGGGGGCTGCACCAGCGGAAGTGCGGTTGCACTAGGTGCAGCAAGAGTGATATTCAGTTGTGGGCATGCAAATCAGGCCATAATGCATGCAAGGCACAAATGGGCCATTTGCATGTCATTATGGCCCAATTTGCATGCAGTGTACCAATTCTCAGTGGCTTGTGCCTGGGACCCTGCCAGGCTGCAGCTGTCAGGGACCAATGCCCCGCTGTCCCTCAGTGGGCACCACACTCATTCACCCTACCACGGGCATGTGTATAAAAATCCCTGGTGGTCCAGTGGACCCTATCCCTTGCCCAACCATGGGCAGATTAACATAATGTCCCTGGTGGTCCAGTGGACCCTATCCCTTGCCCAATCACAGGCAGAATAATACAATGTCCCTGGTAGTCTGGTGGACCCGATCTCTTGCACGATTGCGGGCATATGATGAAATTAACTTGGTGGTCCAGTGGTTCACCCCCTCCCCACCTGCCCACTGAGGCCCACCACCCTGCAACCCCCCTGGTCAGTGGCAGGTGGCAGCTCCTTGCCCGCAAGCCACCCAGCCACCCACTGAATGACAGCGTACAGTACGGCTGTTCGCCTATTGGTCCACTGCATGGGCCAATAGGCGTGCAGACCATACTGTATTACACGGTCCCAAAATGGGGGTTGCAGGGTGGTGGGGCTCAGTGAGCAGGTGGGGAGGAGGGTTTCGCAGGCCCACCAGGGTTAATTTTGTCATATACATGTTATCAGGCAGGTGATCAGGTCCACTGGACCACCAGGGATATATTTTTACTATGCCCACAATTGGGCAGGGGATCGGATCCACTGGACCACCATGGATATATTTCTACTATGCCCACAATCAGGCAGGGGATCTTGTCCACCAGACCACCAGGGACATTGTATTATTCTGCCTGTGATCAGGCAAGGGATAGGGTCCACTGGACCACCAGGGATATTTTATTAATCTGCCCATGATTGGCAAGGGATGGGTCCACTGGATCACTAGGGATATTATAATTATATGCGCACAATCAGGCAAGGGGGAGGAGTACGATGCCCGGACTGTGTCCCGGGAATTTGGGTGGCCACCCACAGCAGAAGACTGACATTTTGTGTCCAGCAATATGGAAGCCCACCTGTGGGTGTCCTCCGACATGTTCCTGTTTTTGATGGGCACATTCTTGCACCCTTCTGTTCAGCACAAGGTGGGTTTGTGCCTGCATATGCACCGCACATCCCAGTCTGAATATTGGGGTGTGCAGCATATGCATGGGCACGCCCACTGCACTTGCACTGCATATACTACTGGTGCACCCTGGCACATTGGGGGTTGCGTAGAGCAACCTACCCCATTTGAATATCGCACCAGGGCGCATCAGTAGGTTGTGCATGGCACAACACTGTTGTGTCATGCCCAACCCCTTTGAATATCCCACCCAATATGTCTGAGACTTACTGGATTCTCAACATTCTGTATGACAATAGAAGGCTTTTCTGTAGCTATTGCACCATGTTGAATTCTAGGGATTTTTTTTGGCGATTCTGATTTAGCATTTTACAGTTGGAATGAAGTAATAAATCGAGGGAAAATTATGGTCGATAACTGGAATAAATGGAAAATGTCCAAATTAAAGTGCATATATTGAATCAAAACATTTTTAGTTCCGATTTTTTCGTTTACTAGTGCTGTCTTGTTTTTACCAAAATCTATTGAAGTACATTTAATGCAGGCCTTTTTTAGTGGGTTTTGGGGTACCTGCCTTAATCCAATTAAAAGAGCCGTATTGTATAAACCTATAAATGAAGGAGGAGTTAATATGATAAATCCGTTGTTTTTTTTCACAGTATTCCTTTATAATAATTTAGTACCTTTAATGCAACAACAACGTCACCTTTGGGAACAGGACATTTTTAATATTTTACAAGGTGGTCTTTTAGAGTGGAAATTAAACACATTTGTACATAAAATCAAATGCAAACCACGTTTGGCTGTTAAATGGGTGGGAGTTTTTGATAAAATACAGGTAGGGAAAGTAAAATATGGCTTGGTTCTCAAGTTATCTAGGAAAGCATTGTATACAGATATTTTATTGAATAATTTTCAAGAATATTCTTTTTCCGATTTTTCTGTTTAGGAACAAATGAATACTTCTGAGTATATAATAGAATATAGGATTCTTGAAAAATTGTGGGATACTGCATGGCTTGGGATTCATGGTCATATTAATGTTAAAGGATGTCCCTTGAAAACAGAAACTATGGACCATGTTTTTTGTTAATGTCCATATGCTTCACAATTTTGGGATGTAGTTAAGGAGAGATGGAAAGGGAAAACTGCCAGTCCCCCAGTTCGCATATATTATATTATGAGATTCACACAGGTTCATGGAAATTGGCAGTATTGGTACTTTGAAGATTATTTATGCACATTTTCTTTATTGGTTATGGATTAGTAGGTGTCGGTTGGTTTTACAACAACAGAATATTTCTGTAAAAGACTTATTTTTTATGTTTTTGATGGATTTATCAGGTTTCAAACAAAGAGAGAGAGTTGTCTTTAGAGAGTTGAAATGGGCACATTTGTGGAGTGGTTTTGATTTCATCTGAGGTTTTACTGCTTTTTCTCTTAATTTTAATTGAAGTATAAATAGAACTAATTTCTTTTATGATCCTTTTTTAAATTTTTTCTCCTTTTGTAGGGATCGATGTCCATCTAATCAGTTGCGTTTAGTTTTTTTGTTATGAAATTAGATTCTTTTGAGATGGTATGATGTAATACTGTTTGGTATGTCTACATTTCCCCCTACTTTTTTAGTGTGGGGGGGAAATCAGCATTTAAAACAAGGGTTTAGGGATTATAATGCTGAAATTTTGTATCACATGTATGATGAAATACTTCTTTATGTTTATCTTTAATTTTTATGACTTTGTGTGATGAAATGCTTATGTTTATAATTTTAAGATTAACAACATGTTCCCCCTGCTCCTTTACTGGGGGGAGGGGGTCAGTTGAGTTTGGGGTATTATATGTCAAAATGTTTAATTACGTTTTTTTTCTTTTTTTCCTTATGAATTTGTATGATGTTATACTGTTTTGAATGTATTTGTTTCTTATGGTTTAAATACAAAAATTCCCCCTACTCTTGCTGCAGGGGGGCCTTGCTTCCTGTGAGCAGAGGGGATCCCTTTGTCTGCTGCACCAGATGGCTGATCCGGAGACTGGAGGAGAGGTGGTGGAAATGGAGCTGGATGGAAACTGTGTTCAGGCTGTGTTTAATGTGATGAAAGAAATTGTGGAAACAATGGATGTACACTCTGGAGAACATAAAGAGAAAAAGTCTTTAAATTCTATTAATGAAGAACTCTTAAAAGACTGTAATTTGGTGAAGGAGCCGGAGGAATGTTTAACAGGCTGTACTGACACAGAAACAGAGCAAACAGTAGTTGCAGAGAGAAAGCAGTACATAAATGCTGAAAAGACTGACTTACAGGCACAAATAGATAAATAAATACAGAGTTTTCACTTTAAAAAATTGCAACTAGAGATGCAACTGAGAGAGATTCAGTGTGACAGGCAGAAGCAGCTTGTCAAGCAGGCACAGCTGAGCTGCGATGATGCAGCATCTTCAAAGGTTTCTACAAGCTGGGCAGAGGCAGTAGAACAAGTGGAAAAAGTAGCCCAGAAAGAAAACAAACGAGAAAAAGCACAAGAGAAGTGGTCACCAGATATTGCTTCAGGAATGGCAGATACAGATATGGATGGGCCTGGCCTAAGATGCTCTGGAAATCAACAGCAAACATCAGATCAAACTAGGATTGTGGACAGTGCACTACTAGCAGCAGGCTGGGAGTGGAATGCTGACACAGGTCAGTGGGAATCTGGGATTTCACCCATAGTGATGCCAAGTTCTACTGAAATGAATGTTTTCAGTAAAGATAAAGAATATGAAAAACATTTAAACAACTTGGAATTGCCTCCAGAACTAGAATTAACTCAAAACCCACAGTTTCAGTTTAAGCAGTCGGTAGAGACAAACCAAGAGTTGGCAGTACTTTCAGATGTACAGCAAACTGGAGGATGCCCAGAGGCAACTTCTGATTCTGCATAAAGGCCTTTAAATTTAATTAACAGAGATGCACCTTGAACATATGCATCTTTTTTCAAAACACCAATTTACCCGGCAAAGAGACATAATCCAGTCATACTATTACATAGTGGGGGAATGTCAGAACCTCCAGACCACTTGTTTGTTGCAAGATCCTTACTGAAAGACTCTATGAAGTTTTTTTCAAAAGTGGTATATGCGTTGATACACATATCAGGGGAGATCACGTTTGACATTAGCTTTAAAACTGCAAGTGGTCTGGAAAGATTCTGGATAAAGTATAATGCATTAAAGAAAATGCCTGTATGGTCATCATTTGTGTCTATCCCCTTGACAAAACCAGCACGGAAAACAATAACTGTTCTTTTAAGGAACAAAGGTGTAAGTGTATCAAACTTAATACACTGGCTAAAATAAAAATGCATGATTATAGAGGACCCTGAAGCAATCATGGATACTGAAAATATTTGGACTGGTGGGGTGGAGGGTGAAGGTGATGGTGAAAACTACTGATGAAGGGGTTGCACATCTCCCAAATTATTGTTTTTTGGGGAAGAGATAGGGGTATTTTATTCTACCCAGGTCAGCCAAAGATGTGCTTTAAATGTGGCTATGTTGAACATTTGAGCAGTATCTGTGATAAACAAAGATGCCTGCTATGTGGAAAGTTGGGGCATATAGCAACTCAATGTTTAAATGAGTGTAGGTGTAATTTATGTGAGGGGACATACTTTTCAAAATTGTAAATGGGCAGCATCAGGGAGATGGTGAAGAACAAAGGCTGTTAATCATATTGACCCAAAAGAAGAGGTCAGGGAAACAAAAGCCAACACCACAAAGGGAGTCTAATGTGGGACCTACACTACAGAATGTAGATGCATCCACACTACAGAGTGAGGAGGTTTTAGTATACAGACAGACTGGTACACACAAAGTCATAACACAAGTTGAAGAGGAACCTGTAGAGAGAACAGATGAAGGGAAGATTGCAGCTGGGGCCCCTGGGTCAGTGGTTGATTCTGCATCAGAAATAAGTATAGATGTGAATGTTATGCCTCCCCCTCCCAGGGGCGGATCCAGGAGTCCTATAGATGGGGGAGCTCAAGTCAGAGAAAAAAGAAAAATAATAGGACAGGGGTGTGGTGGGCCGCCTAGGGCCCCAGAAATTTTTAACATTTTGGTGCATTCTGGTGCATTTTGGAGGTTATTTCTAATGCAATTTCTACTCATTTCCTCCCTCCCCATGCTTTGTTAGTTGCACCCTAGCACCATCCCCAGAGTCCCCACAGTCCACATGACAGTATGTTGCCCAAAATACCCCGCCCCAAAAAAAACAAAATACCAAAAGACTGCAGCTGGGCAGCAGCCCATCTGAAACACATAAAAATGAGAAAAGTTGAAAGAGACTTGGTGATAAAGACAAATTGCAGACAAATTAAATGACAATCAAAGCAAACAAGTTCACAAATGTCACTCACTCAAGCACATTATGACATTACCATAAAGCCAACCCATCCCAGTTTGTCCTGCAGTACAGATTAACATATCCCCTAACCTTATCTCAGTAAAAAAAAAATACAATAACTATAGAAATATGGGAACAGTCACTTTGCTATCTAGTTTCTGAAAATATCCTTTCAAGTCTGCTTGCTATTTTTGCAAAACATATTTTATTCTATAGAACAATGTATTCCCAAAAAAATACATTTTTAAATAAAATATTTTTTATTGTTTTAAAATGTCCTTTACTGGGATAACCCCATGGTATGAGCCATCTAATTGTTATGATAGGCCCAAGAAGTAAGTAAGCAGACAGAAAAGCAGTTTTTAAACAAATACAAAATGCATTTTTTTTTATTAGTAACAGCACTTGCTTGGGTACATAACTTGCACCCCCCCACCCCAATTCAACACATAGAACTACATAAACTAAATATTTGATTCTATCACTTTTTTTTCCAGTTTTGTTACTGCCTGTGTCAATGAGCCAAACAAGGTCTTATGACTTCTGTTGCCAATTTTGCTCTCCAAGCATGCAGAAACTCCTGCACATGCCATAACATACAGCAGAACACCTTCAAAGTCACCATGTCTATTAATTCCCTTTGTGCTCATTCACTCTGTACAACCACAACTGAAAAGACCACATAGATTAGACATACAGTACATGCTGAAGTTTGTACCTCAGTTCAAAGGTCTCATATACCAGTTTCTGCTTCTCCTGGTTCATGCTGTTGCTGAGACTAGACCTGCTTCAGCATTAGTTTTGTACCATTCCTAGCGTGCTACAGAAGGGCACTACTCTCCAACCCCCTCTCCTGCAAATCTGCACCAAAATCAATTTGCCATATAGGACAAAACTAGCAATGACCTTAAACAATTTTAATGTCATGAATTTAAGCTCCCCATACTAGAAATTAATAACACTAGTACTACATTTATTACACACCCAGTTTGATGGAACACTGATGTCCTGTCTCATCCCAGCAGCTGCTCCCCACCCACCATAGTTTGTGACTGTGAAAGTCTTTTGTTTTTAAAGCAAGAAGTGCCTAATTAAATGAAGACCTTATCAATTTTCAGCAGGCTGAAGTCTATGTACCCCTAGTTGAGTACTTTCTCCTGCCAACTGGCCACCAAACTCTCTCTCTAGACAGCACACACTGACATAGGTGCCGGAACCAGGGGGGGCGGAAGGGGCGGTAGCCCCTCCACTTTTTATTTCTGTATGGCAAAAACTAGTAGAAAAAGTGCTCTTTGTTCCCTTATAAGTGCCCTTTTGATTCTCAGCCCCCTCAGCTTTTACCATCAACCGGCACCCTTGCACACTGACCCCATGACTCCTAATGAGCAGAGCTCTCAACTACAGCATGCTTCAGCTACCAGAAGATGACCTGAACCCCACTCCAACTCCTTGTGTTGATTTACCAAGGCCACACCGACTCCGCATTACTGGACTGTGGCCGCCTGGAACCTCGAGCTTTGCTCTTCACTTGTGGACTCCAATCTCTCTCCGTCTGCTCCTCAGTAGTACACTTGCTCCTTTCTTGCTCCAAAATTAATCTTCTGAGTTAGTGAATTACAACTCACTCTTGTTTCAGCAGCCCAGACATTTAAAGAAGGTGCCCCTTGCTAGCCACATCCACTACTGGACGCAACAGCAAATCAGGAGCAGTGAGCACCAGGCGACCTGGTAAAGATCTGTATTGTTAAGGTCCACTCTGCTTTGCTGCAGCTGTAGCCCCCCTCCTCTGCACATGAACAAAGGAACTGCACCAAGCCTGCAAAAGTAGAGAATGGATGCTCAGGCTCACCAAGGCAAGACCAACTGCTGTCACAGTGCTGGGACCGGACTACATGGTGCAGGATGAACATTAGTAAGAAATTCATGCTGGAGACTGGGGGATCAACTATGTAATGCTGGTGGTGGTGGTGGTTGTTTACTGCACTACCAGGACACTGTAGGACAGGGCCGGCCTTAACCATTCTGGACCTCTGTGCAGCCACTTGCCGGGCCCCACCACTCCATTCCCTGTAGGCCCCCCACATCCAACATTTATGCCTCACTAACCCTTCTGTCCTGAATTACTAAAGCAGTACCAGGTCTACTAGTTTAACCAGCATCTTTTAATTAGTGCCGTTGACTGCACTGAATTATTTGACTTCACCATTGGAAATGAATCTGACTGAGCCTGGAGCAAGAACTTATGAAAGTATGGTACAACTACTGTATTCATTTCTGTAAGGACAGGGACATCATCACTGGGCACTCACACCTCAGATACTCTGGTTTGCAAACAAGTTAAACAACTTAACTTTTCTGGAGGTGTGAGTGAGAGAGAATAGAGAGGATTATCATGGGACACCAGTAAGGTTGCCACCTGTTCAGTTTTTTTACCTGGTGATCAGGTTTTCAGGGTCCCTATCAGGAAATCCAGTTTTGCTCTGCGCTGGTTAAGTTTTTGAGCCATTTTGAGTGCTCAAATACTTTTGAAACATATTTTGTCATATCATTCATTATTTCACCTACATGTCCAGGTCACAAACAAGTTCTCTTGTCAATATAGCCTTTTGTTTGTGAAAGTAGTTAACCTGGGAGGTGTAAAGTATGGCCATTAACACCATTAGCACTTACTTAACCTTATCGTTTCCACTACAGCAAAGCTGCCCCCACCTTTTGTAACAGTAACAGAGCCAGTTGTCTTCCACTTTCATTTGCTGGTAAACATTTTCATCTCTAACAACATTTAGGCATTTTTAAATGTTTTAAATAATTTTTTTTCCTCAAGAAAAAAACATGGGCCCCCAAAGTTCAGGGGCTCAGTTTGCACCTAGCTAAGGCCAGCTCTGCTTTAGGACAGATGAGACCTGTGTGGCTCAGGCAGCTTTCATGATTAAGAGTGCAGCACAGTGTGTTACTAATAGAGGAGCTCCATGATGGGGGAGCTATAGCACCCTTAGCCCCCCCTCTAAATCTGCCTATGCCCCCCCACCATTACTAGATTCCCTATTCCCTTCACCCAGTCCAAATAGTCTTAAAGGGAAACAAGTTGAGAAAGTGAAAATGAAGGTGTTTTCTACCAGGTCCTCTGTAAAACTGAGTGCCATGAAAATTAGAAACAGATATTAGATATTGCAATCTGATCATACGGATGAAGAGTCAGATGATTCCTCTTTGGCATCTTCATTACCGGAGGTCACCACTGACCCTGAAAAATAAGAAAGACCCAGAGGGCCTCAAAAATGGAAAGCAACAATTAAAACCAAGCATAAAGAACAGTGTTAGGAGAGGAAAAAACAAATAAAGTGAAAAAAAAATAATGTTTGAGCCTTTTTGCTTTTATACTATAAATGTAGATAATATTAGGAGGTTGGGAAAAAGGAGAATATTTTTTTCCTTTTTAAAGTATTTGCATTTTGGAATTTTCTTTTTGCAGTATGTTCACCTGCATACATTAAAAGAATGTCAGGAAGCTACAAAGGACTGGTTGATTGGTCCCTCCTTTTGGTCCCTAGGACAGGAGCCTTGTTCACAAGTAGGAATTTTATTTAAGATACCTGAACTTAAGGTGCTAAAGTTATATGATTTAATACCTGGGACGATTTTGATAATGGTTGTAATTGTGCAGAACACAGGGTATAGATTAATAAATCATTATGCCCCACAATACAAAGCCTCTAGGTGTAAAATGTTAAACTTAATACAGCCATATTTATATACAGCACAACATGTCATTTTGGCAGGAGACTTTAATTGCCCACTAGTTGCAAAAACAGCAAAGCAATATTGTGATTCTAATCATTTGTTACAAATAACCAGTAAGGCAAAATTAAAGGTTGCATATTTTTCTTACACTCATATGGCAATGCCCACTTTTCAGAAAGGTAATCTAACCTCTAGAATTGATTTTATTTTTACAAATAGAAATATACAGATTGAGACTACTGAAGTGTTTCTAGCAGAATTCTTTGATCATAATATTGTCACAGCTAAAATCAAAACCTCTGAGGTGTTAAGGACTGGGGTATTGGAAATGGAATATCTCATTGTTAGCTGGATATATATATATATATATATATAAAACAACTTTCATATTAGCCAGGAAGTCAGTTTTTATTGTTTATGACACTGCTGTAATCTGGTGGGAAGATACTAAATGGGAAATGCAGAAATTATGTAAGCACTTAATTGGGACCCAGAGCAAAAGAGAATTTCTAGCTCATCTGCAGAATAGGAAAACATTACAACAATTAATGTTTGTGTCATAAGAGACAGGACAGAACCTTACTGTACAAATAAAGAGAGTTAAGCAACAAATGATGACCTTTCCCAATGATAAAGTTAATTTGCTATACCATCAACAGAAATTTGAAGTCAAGGGGAGATCTGAGATTATTTGTCCTTTTGAACATTCTGTAAAATCTGCAAAGGCCAAAGAAATGTTAAGAATAAGAGATGATACATGGAAAGAAGTGTGTACACAGCCAGAGATTGCACAAAGTGTTACAGATTACACTAGGAAAAGGTATGTACCATTGGAACTAGTAAGGATGGCCTAAGGGATTTCTTGAAGAATATGGAAATACCAGAAATAGAACAATCTAAAATGACAGAATTGATGAGGCCAATACAGGATGAGGAAGTTAAGGAGGCAATATCCACACTGGCAGATGGTAAAATACTGGGACCTGATGGTTTGCCAAATGAACTTTTAAAAATCATAGGAACGGAGCTTCTTGTGAAATTAAAGGAAGTATTTAATCAGATATTCTTTACTAAACATATGCCTTTATATATGAACATGGGTGTTTTAACGTATGTCTATAAAAAAGGGGACAAAAAGGACCTGAATAATTGGAGACCAATTAGTCTTCTTAACTCAGATTTTAAGTCATTAACTAAAATACTGGCTAAAAGACTAACATCAATAACAAATATTGTGATCTCTCCGGTACAAACGTATGCGTTCCAGGCAGGGAAGTGCAGAGTCATCTACTTCTAATTAGAGAATTAGTTGAATTAGGTAAGGTAGGGGAGCTGGATGGGTTTCTGGTTTCATTAGATCAAAAGAAAGCTTTTGACCAGGTGAGCCACACATTTTTATGGGAGGTGTTAAGACATTATCACATTCCTGAAGTTATGATTGATTGGTATGAATGTATTTACCAAACAGCTATGGTCATACCCATTGTACATGACTGGAAGGGGCCTATAACTAAGATACATAGAGGAGTCAGACAGGGATGCCCATTGAGTCCCATTCTTTATGATTTTTTCATTGACCCATTACTAAGGAGGAGAAATGAAAATAATGAAATCATACCTGTATTATTTAAAGGACATTGATTTGCACACAAATTCATTGCATTTGCTGATGATATGAATATAATGATTAGAAATAAATCTTCAATATCTAGGGTATCAAATCTTTGCAGAATTTTTGGTAGCTTATCAGGAGCATCTTTAAACATTAATAAATGTGTAGGACAAAGGCTGAATTATTTATTAAGATTTACTGGTATGATGGAGCAGATCTCGATAAAGCTGGATCCTATAGATATTTTAGGTATCACAAATGGTCCAGGAAACTTGGATGAGTTAAATTGGAAAAAAAAGTTAGAAGTGGGGAAACTGAAAGTAACACAATGGAATAAGTAGAAATTTAGTAGTAAAAAAAAAAAAAAAAAAGAAAGTATATCTTATTAAAACTTTTCTTATTCCTATTTTCCTATATATTAGTTATATTTCCTCCCCTCCAAAAGTAATGGAAATGGCTCTTTTAAGTATCTTTTTTTCAGGCATGCTGGGGGAGTCGATTGAATCCCTTAAAAAGGAACATTTTATATCAACCAATCAGGGAGGGAGGGTTAAACATGATTAATCCGATCATTTTCTTCAACACTTTCTTTTTTTACAGTAATTTAAAACTGTTACTGACAAATCAAGGGTTTGGCTGGGAGTGGTTATTAAGGGAAAAATGTCAACAATGGTTATCGCAATGGGAGACTCAGACTTTGAGAACTTTTAAAAGATCTGCAATGATTCTGGAATATGTCAGATGTACTTTTCTAAGGTTAAAACAATGGCAGGTAATGACACAACAGATTATGACAATACAAAGAAAGAAATTATATTTTGTGTTATTAGAAACATTGTGTAGGGAGGATGAAATATTTTGTAAATGTCCTGATATATTCAAAGAAAATTTAATAACTATGTTAAATAATAAAAGAATTCCGGAAAGAATGTGGGATATACACTGCCTAGCATGCCATGAAAAAATCTATGTGAAAGCACAAGAAACTGCAGGAAAGGATATGCAGTGGAATTAACTGTATACAGCAGTAATAAACTATAGTACATGTGTTTTTTGAATGTTCATTTATTCAGGGTTTCTGGCAATATGTAGCAGATCAGTGGGGAGAACCTATATTCAGTACAATAATTTATGAAAATATAATTTATGGGGTATTGGACAAGAACTGTGGGAAATGGAATGTAAATATGTTGCAAGTTAGTATGGTGATTTTTAAATGGAACATATGGCTAATGAGATGTGGGTTTACATTGCAACAAAAAGAAGGAAACCATTTAGAGTTATATAATAAAATTATGCAGGACTTACAAACTATATATGAGGAAGAAAAAAATGAAGTGGCTAGGAATGTGTTATTGGAACTGTGGAAGGGAATGCCTTGGGCTACGGATAATGATATTCCAGTGACATGATATGGCAATGGAGAAATTTGTTATGTGATGGTTTTATATGTTATAAAATGAATATCTTCTGTATTAAAAGTGTTGAAACTTTGTTTTTTTTTCTTTTCTTTTTTTCTTCTCTATTGCATGTAATTTGAAGGTCTGAAGTAAGACTATGGATATACTACATTTGTAAAGCATTTGTTTTATTCTGTGAAATAAAAAAATCCACCTAATCTTTTTGAGAAGTGCCATGGGATCTTTAACATCCACCTGAACTACCACCAGAACAGGCAGATGGGACATCGGCTTAACGTCTCATCTGAAAGACAGCACCTCAGGAGTGCAGCACCCCACCCTCATGCTGCACTACAGTGTCAGTATTGGGGATATTAACCCAAGTGCCTGGTATGGGGATATAACCCACAGCCTTCTGATCTCCCAGCCTCAGAGGTGAGTGTGCTACCTGCTGAGCCACTGACACTAAACTGATTGACTGAAACAAGCCTCAGAATCTGAAACAGCATGTTCTAATGAGGTATATTCATGTTTTTCTTCTTTATTATTTATTTATTTAGTTTTTGTTGACCGGGTAAGTGCACTAGACAAACCCTGCCTATTTTCAGTCATGACGGAGGGGGATACAGAAGAATACCAACTGACCTTGAACCAGATTAAGCTGTTGGTGGTTTTTTTAGTGAATGAGGGAAATTTGGCCAGGACACTGGGGAAATTCCCCTACTCTGTCTGCAGTGGGTGTTGAAGCACTGCAGCAGAGATGGAGGACTCCAGTCCAGGTTCTGTCAAGATGGAAGGAGGTTGTGTGGAAGTGGCCCCAGATCCAGTGTGTGATTGTAACATTGATGTGGATCAGGGAGCAAAATCTCAACAACTACATATGGAATTAAATCAATCCATTGAATTATTAGAGGAGAGACCTGAGTCAGATGAGGAAAAGATGCTACCGGATAAGTTGACTGAAAAGAAAAAACATCTGTCTGAAATGTTGTTGGCTGCTGAAGATGAATTTCATATTCAGAGGTTGAAATTAGTAGAAGAAAGAACTAAGCAGAAAAGATTTGTGATTAGTCCAATTCATGAAGATCATAAAAGATTACCTGTAGCTATGTCATGTAATAGTCCCCTGGGAGCTTCTGGAATTCAGGGAGATGCTGTGGATTTTCGGCAGGTTTCTGATGAAGAAGTGACTTTTAGCGGTTCTTCCACTACATGGACACTGGGAGGGGCCCTTCTCAATGTGGGCTGGATTCTGCAGGGTGACATTTGGGTTCCCGATGGTACTATTCTGGCCCCTGGAAGGCAGGTACTGACCCAGGCTGCTGTTGTGAACACCTCTTCGGTGATTTCTGGTGAGTCTTCCGATGCATTTTTGGTACCAACTAAGTCCTCACTTTTGCCTACTGATTCTGCGCATAGCAAGAGGGAGGTTGAGGGAATCCAACCTGCTCCATACACCACTGTTACTGTGGATACAGGACATTGCTCTGACACATGAACTAAGTTGACTTCTGCAGTGAATAACATGCCGTTTCAAGATCCTGCACATTTGCCTGAGGATATGATTGAGGCTCCAGTAAATAATATGAGTGACTTGAGTGCTCAGGAGTTCTCTAGATCTCTCCATGGGACAGAAAAGGTTAAGGAAGGAAACCAGGGAAAGCAGTCCTATGTTGGTTTTTTGGAAAACCAGCTGAGGCTGCTAAGAGACGCGACCTGTTTCATTTAAGATATAAAGGTTTGCCCCCATGGTCCCAGATCGACTTTGGGTGGGTAAATCTTTAATTATAGATTCCTTAGGTTTTTCTCCTGCAGAAGTGTATGCTCTAATACACGTGCCGGATGATAAGGTTTACAATTTCAGTTTTTGTACCATGACTGCTTTGGATAAGTTTTGGCGTTTATATTATGATTTAAAAGACACAGAAGTTTGGAAAGAATTTTTGGCAATACCTATTACGAAGCCTACTATCAAGACAGTCACCCTTTTTTTTCAAAACGAAGGTGTAAATATAAGTAACATTTTATTTTGGTTGGAGAAATGTTGTACTGTTTTCAATCATCCTAAACCTATCATGGATGATAATGGTTTTTGGACAGGGGGATGGACTATTAGAGTCCAATTACCTCAAAATGACTCTGGGATACAGCACTTACCAAGCTCCTTTTATTTGGGGAGGGACAGAGGGATTTTGTTTTGTGCTGGGCAACCTAAGAGTTGTTTTAAATGTGGATCCTTGACACAATTAAGTAGTGATTGTGACCAAGTTAAATGTTTTCATTGTGGGATGTTAGGGCATTCAACAGTCATTTGGCAGGCCCTTCCCACATGTAACTTATGTGGTGATACAGACCATTCCTTTGCAGGCTGTCTTTGGGCAGAGCATAATTTAGGTGAAGCTTCTGATCATGATTTTTTTTATCCTAAGTCAGAAAACCTTTTAGTTCCTCTGAATCGGTTCCATCAGGTAGGCGGAGGGGAAGAGGTGGGGGGGTGGGGAGGTGTCTCAGAGGGGAGGACTTCAAATTTCTCTCCACCAAGGCAAGTCTCCTTTGTTGTACCCCTGTTACCTTCTGGAGTGCTAGTCCCTCAACGTGAGGCTAGGAAATAAGATGAAGAAACTCAGTTTACTACCTTTCAGAGTTCCCCATTGAGGAAATGGATACTTCAAGTTTTGGCTGGCGATGGAGGTAAAGGGGTGCCCATAGGAATTCAAAAGGATACTGTTTCTCCACCACAGGAGGGGACAGTACTGGGGGAACCCTTGCTGAATGAGAATATGGTTAATGATATTCAGGAACCTCTCTTGTCCCCACTCCCTTTAAGTAACAGATTCAATGTCTTTTCCACATGGGGGGATCGAGTAGAAAAAGAACATCTGATGGAGACAGGATGAGGTGCTGTGGTACAAGCTTCACTGGATGGAGTTGACCCTCCCCAGCAGAACCTTTAGTTAGTTCTGAAGCCCCCAAGCCTAAGAAGCCATAAAAGCGAGTAACTCGCTCTAGTGGGAAAATACTAAAACCTCCTCCCTGAGCCATTTAGTTTGAAGGTAGCTAGCTTGAATGTAAACAGTATCAAATCCAAAATGAAGTGGTTGGCTACTTATGGAGTGTTGCAACATTTGAATTATGACATCTGTTTTTTACAGGATACTAGATTGCATGCTAGAAGTGAGACGGTTCATGCTTCTAATAACTGGAAATGGGGTATTTCCTATTAGTTCTTAGGAGCAGAACCATGTTGTGGAGTAGGGTTTGGTTTTTTAACATCTCACGTTAAAGTTTTGAGACTTGTGAATTTAGAGCCGGGTCGTGTTCTAATTTTAGATGTGATATTAAATACAGTTTCCTGTCATTTGATTAATATTTATGGACCTCAGTCCAAGGCTTTGAGAGTTGTCTTGTTGCAGAAAATACAGCCCTTTTTACATACTAGTCGGCAAGTAATTTGGGGAGGTGACTTTAATATTAATTTGCAGGATAAACAGCCTCTGGGAAGCAGTTTTGTGATAAAACTATGTTAAAATCCATTGTTAGAATTGCAGGTCTTCAAGATGCCCTAGTGAGTCAGAAGAGAGGGGTACAACCCACTTTTTATAAAGGATGTTTATCGTCTCATATAGATTTTTTCTTTATTAAACAACGTGTGCCTTTAGTGAATGCAGAGATGATCCCAATTGAGACATCTGACCATAGATTGATTGGTTTTTCTTTATCAGTACCGCTTCAAAGGGAAGCAGGTCGGGGTTGTTGGAGATTGAATACTTTGGTTTTACAGGAAGAAGAAATTAGAAGACAAGTACAACTGATAATTTTGAATAAATGTACTACAATTGGATTATATGACAATATTGAGCATTGGTGGGAAGAATTTAAACAGTGTATGATTGGCTTTTTTAAAGTTTTAGGGAGTACACGGGTAAGATCTTTCAATAGTACATATTTAGAGTTTCAGAAGGAGTTTGAGGAACTGCTCTCCTGACAATATGAAGGGGATGAGGACTTAACGACTGAGATAGAGATTGTGAGGGAGAAGATGGCTCAGTTTCAATACAATCAACTAGTGTCCTGAACTAAAGAACAATCATTTGGTGTTCAAGGTAATGCAGTGCAAGTGAATCCATATCTTGCTAGTCAGGAAAAAAGGGATAAAAAAGTTATTTAGTCTTTGATGACTCTTGATGGCACAGAAGTTTGGAGTAATGATGATATTATGTTAAGATTAGAAAACCACATAGACAGGGTGTTTGGTTCTCCTGCCATTACTACAGGTTTTTCTTCACAACTGTTGACTGCGGCATGCTGTCCTAAATTGGATTTGGCTTAGCTGATAGGATGTTGGAACCATTTACATTGCAATAATTGGAAGCAGTGATTTCTAGTTTCAGGCCGAATGTTTCTCTGGGTTCAGATGGTTTACCAGGAGAATTTTACCATTTGTTATGGTTGTTTATGCCAAAAATCTTGTTGCAATTGTTTAATTTTTTCCTGTCTTATCATTCTTTACCCACACAAATGTATGAGGGATTGTTAATTTTTCTCTTTAAATCAGGGGCAAGTAATGATATTGGTAATTGGAGACCGATTACTTTGCTTAATGTGGATTTTAAGATTTTTGCAAAGCTCTTGGGGAATCGTCTAGCTTTGGTTATGGCAGATTTGTTAGTTCTGACTCAATTCTGTTCAATTCCAGGTAGACATCTTACTGATGCATTATTATTTTTGAGAGGCATGATGGAAGGGGATATGGGGCATAAGAAAGATTCACCTATTCCTGGTTATATTATTAGTTTGGATCAAGCAAAAGAATTTGATTTGGCTTCACATTCTTACCTATGGGAATGTCTCAGATTTTATGGGATACTGGATTTGTTTGTTCAGTGGATCCAATTATGTTACGCTTTAGCCTATGTTAGACAATATGAAAATGGATGGTTGGGTAGGAAGATAGGGATATTACAGGGGGTAAGACAAGGATGTCCATTAGGTCCTTTGTTGTATGTTCTTTTGATAGACCCTCTGTTGCGTATATTACAAAAGTCTCCAAGAATTTTAGGAATAACTAAGTGTGGCTATCAGATTTCCAAAGTTATTGCATATGCAGATGATTTATGCCTCATTTTACATGATGAGAACTCCCTGATTCTGGCCTGTAGAGTGATTCAAGAATTAAGGAAAATTACAGGGGCTAGCCTTAACCTTGGAAAAACTAAAGTTTTGAGGTTAGATGGGTTTCCTTCTGTATTTGAAACTTGTGGAGGCTTTTCAGTAGCCATGACACCATGTAAAATTTTGGAGATCTATTTTGGAGGTGAGGATATGGCGGGCTATAATTGGGATATTGCTTTGAATGTGAGTAATTCTAAGGTGGCTCAGTGGAACAAGTGGAAAGTCTCTAAAAAGAAACAGGTGTATTATATAAAAACCTTTTTAATTCCTGTTTTTTTGTTTGTTAGTATGATTTTTCCATTGCCTAAATGTTTGGAGGCTAAAGTTTTAAGTTGTTTTTTTTGTTGCTTTTGGGGAAGTAGGTTGAACCCAATCAAACAGAATGTATTGTATCTGGAAATTCGAGAAGGTGGAATGGGGATACCGAATCCAATACTTTTTTTTCTTTACGATATTTTTATATAATAACATTGTGCCCCTGCTGAAAGTGTGTTTACAATTATGGGGGTTGTGGGAGTATGTTAAATTACAAGGCATCTTGAAGGAATGGCAGAAAAATACTTTTGAACATAAAAATAAACGCATTCCTAGATTAGGATGTCAGTGGGAAGGGGTTTTTGATAAAATCAGGTCATTGAATACTAGTTATAACTCTGTTCTTTGTCTTTCACGGAAAGCACTTTATTTAAAAGTCCTGAGTTCCTGTTTTGAGGAACGTCCTTTTGCTGCTTTTCCAGTGTCTTTCCAGGAACAGATTGTTAATTATGTTACAGATGATAGAATACCAGTCCATATGTGGGATACAGTTTGGCTAGGTATACATGGTCGAATTAATGTTAAGGGGAACCAGAAACATAAATCCTTACAGGAGAGGACTTGTTCAAGAGTTACATGTGTATCTGTTGTTGAAACTATGGACCACTTATATTATTTTTGTCCATATGCTGAACAATTTTGGGATGTAGTTAAAAATCAATGGAAAGGGGTATCTTTTATACTGCCTACACGTTACCTTTTATATTTTGGGGTGTCCCCCCCCCAAATTATGGTATTTGTTTCATAGTACTCTCAGAATGATTATGGTTCATTTCTTATATTGGTTATGGATTAGTAGATGTAGATTTACTCTACAACAACAAAATATTTCTGCTTTGGAGTTATTTAGTATTCTAAATTCTGAGATTCAGGGTATTAAACGGGTGGAAGGTAATAGAATGGAGTCTAGTATTTGGAATCATTGGTGGAAATCATTTTGATTTTATTTGACTCTTCTGTCGTCTCCTTTATCCAGGAGATAGTTTCTTCATAATGGTTTTCCCACAATTACGTCACCCCTTTTTTTTAACTGATTGCTTTAATGTTATGTATTAATATGATGTAATACTGATCTGATTGTTGTTTTTCTTTTAATATGGTTTAGAAATGATGTAAAATATTAATTTGGGAGAGGGGAGAATCATTTTTCAGATGGCTAATTTTGATTTGTTGCTTTTCTGTTTTTCTTTACCAGATTAGAATTTTGGGATTTCTCTTCAGACAATGTATGACTTTAATACTTATCTGACTTTCTTATGATTTGTATTTTCTTTTTGTATGAATTCACATTGGTTGTATTTGTTTGATTTTTGAAGTTTATAATAAAAAATTCCCTTACTCTTTTCGATAAGTGCCATGGGATCTTTAACATCCACCTGAACTACCACTAATCCAATCAGATGGGACCTCGGTTTAACGTCTCATCTGAAAGACGGCACCTCAGAAGTGCAGCACCCTTCTCATGCTGCACTACAGTGTCAGTACTGGGATATTATTGCTGTAGTAAAAGTATGAATTAGTAGTTTGTTAGTGAGGTGAGATACAATATGGTGGCTGTCACAAAACAAAAACAAATTTTGGTGTCATGACCACAACATCTCATCAAATCAAAAATGGCCCTGTGACATCAAATTGTGTGTGTTGTATCAGAATGTTATCCCCAAAACCCTACTGAGAATGCACAGAACATAAAAACACAAAACTTTAAATTCTTATTACTCTGGAACCCTTAAATATTTTTTTTACAAAACCTTCCAGAGGCACTACCTTGCTACAGCATGCTTCTAACCTAAAAGTTTTGGGAGAAAATTCCATTCATGGTAGGCTGAAGGTGAGAGCAAAAAAATGCATTTTTAACTACAGGAAAAAAATGTAAGATGTCTATGGAAAATGACATATGTAGATTTCAGAAACTGCACAAGCTGCCATCGTGAATCTTTACACTGATCTAGACCGTGCCTTTTAAACAACACATGCAGAATTTCAGCTTATTTGGTCTGAAAGCTGCCAGAGCTATTAAGGTGCAAAGTTAGGGGTTTAACATTGAAAATCATACTCAACCTTAACTATAGGGGCACTACTGTGCCCCTATTATTTATAAAATGGGTGAGAAAAATCAGTGAAAATGCTGTCTCATGACTGGATGAGACACACCACGTGACTGTGCATTATCACACAATGACCAGACGTCCACACTTTCTATTTTTCACCCCTCTCCTAAATAATTTTGGCCATTTTATAAGACAGATAATCCACTAAAAGACATGTGATCATCTTGAGTGATTCAAATCACTTGGCATGTGGCCTCATGCCTCACAACACACACCAGGGCATGTGTGTGTCAAAGCACAACCACATGTCTTGTAGTGGATTATTTGTTACATATATAAAGGATATTCGTGGCAAAAAAATAATTTTAATGCATCATTTAGGATTGTTCCACGGTGACAAAAGTGAGGAAAATTGGTGTTAGGGTTGCCTCCCCTTGCACCCCACGCCCACTCGTTCCCACCAACAGGCATCGGGGTGTGTGTTGGGGTCATTGGCCTTAACTATCACCCCATTCCATGTGTAAATAAGCTGAGGTGGTGCAGTGTAGGAGAATGGGGTGAAAGTTAGGACCGACGACCGATGCCTGTTGGCAGGGATGGGGTGGGCGTTAGGAGCAAGGGGTGGCAACCCTAACACCAAATTTCCTCTCCAACCCTAACTGATGCATTAAACAGAGCTATTTTGCTATGAATTTACCTTCTTTTTGAGAATGTGCACTATAAATAGTGAATGGAATGTGGTGGTGGGAGTGCGGGGCCCACAATGTGATTTTTTTGACACTTTGCTGCACAAAAACTGTATGACCGACTGAAATGGAAGTTGGTAAATGAAGACATGTACCATGGCACACCATGTATCCAGAATTGTGTGTACTTCCATTCAATGGTGGCACAGCGTCACAAGCAAACAATGTAACATACACACAGGGGCATCATGCAACCAGAAAGTTTGGAGAGGCACAAAATCCAAACCTTTCTAGGGGGTCCAGGGGCATGCCCCCTGGGAAAACTTTGAAAAATTGAAGTCAAATGGTGCATTTTGGTTACTTTTAGCAGACCAGGAAGCTGTTCCACAATATGCTAAATGCCATCATAATGGTAGAGCAATGATGCATTTTTTTCTGTCTTTGTTCAGTCTGTGGACAGTGGCCTTTTATATTTTCCTCAGCAATGCAGTTCACTTGGTGACAGAGCATGGTACCACACACCCAATAAAGCAAATAAGGACATTCAATGGTTAAATATGCCAGTCCCACAACTGCCTGACCCCCTCAGTGACTACAGACAGCAAGTTGGGGCAGTTGCAGCCATCCATCCCTACCTTGCCCTTCCTCAGACAACCTTGTGGATCAAGAGGCCTCAGCAATAGATCAAAATGTGCACATTTGAAAATGACTATGGCTACTATCAAGGACCTATTAAAGCACTCTGATCGTACAGCAAGATGACTCAGTCAGTCTGAAGTTGTGGATAAGTATTAACTGGTGAATTTCACATACATTTGATTTCCCTAGACTGCACCTATATAGCCAGTACCCACCACCCCACCAATGCAGTCAGTCCCCAGCACCTACATGGTCAGTGAGTTCCACCATTTCAAGCATTCAGCTCTCAAGTAAAATACTAGCAGTTCCTCACTCCTGCAGCAACACAAACAGTCCCTGCACCAGTATAGCCAGTATCGACCACCACACCAACACAGCCATTCCCCTGCACCAATGGCCAGTGAGCCCTCCCCCATCCAAGTGACCAGCTCCCACTCCACATGGCCAGCTTCCTAAAATGAACGTGGCCAGCTCCCCCTAAACAGTACCCATAGCAATGCGGTCAGTACCCTCCACTACAGCACAACCAGTCTCCTGCACTGACACAGTTAGTTCCCCCCCATTCAAGTGCAACTCCCGGCATACCTAGGAAGAACCCTCAAAATGAACACAGCTTTCCAGTTCCCACCATGCAGCAACATAGACAGTCCCTGTACCAACACGACCAATACCACCATTCCACCAGCATGAATGACCAGTCCCTCTGACCCACTCAAGTGAACCTGGCCAGCATCTGCATGAAGGATACCCTACTTCTATGCAGGTGAGGAGCCAATGTATTAGGTCAGAAGCTGGATGTACCAGTCAGTACAGTTTTAAACTATTCAAGGGGGAGGGAAGTGTAACCCATGGAGCACAAAAGAACACACAATGAGAGCCTAGTTGGTTCTCCCCAGTACATATAAAACATGATAGCATAGGTGAAGCAGGTAAGGGACATCATGCCAGTAGTGGGAAATCAAAATTCAACAGGACTAAGAGGACAAGAGGCAGTAGCAAAGGTAAATGCAGAGTAATGTCTACAAATAGGCAATAAAAAAGGAAGGGTGGTTATTTAGTCCATGAGGAAAAAGTCCTACATAGATAAGTGGCCAGCCTGTTTGTGCCCATTACAGCTTCCTCTAACAATCTCCAGGCTGGGAATTCCCTTATCTCACTCCTCATGAAACAAAACCTCAATTGGTGTAGGATGAAAACCATTATTTGGTATCCTTTTAACCAAGGTAGGCCTAGTCCTCCTACTGACCTGGGTGCCTGAGCTTGTTGTAGGCCAACTTTAGGTTCCCTCTCCCTGTATAAAATTCTTCAGTAATTTATCTTATCCAGTGTTCCAAAATCTCTCTCTCTCAGGGATTGAATATGTGATAAAAGCAAGGAACTGTTACCACCTGACCTTACAAATATTGTTTGCCCCATACTGTATGATGAGATAAACTTTCTTTTTCTCCCACCTTTTTAGTTCAGACTAATGTGAATGTCACCAATCATCATGGTCAAGATTTAAAATGAATTGTGATAAATCACCTAGCAATGCATTTTTATTCATAATCCCAGGCATACCGCTTGCCAGGTGGATACTGTGTTACAAACTTAGTCTGAGTCTTACCAGGCTTCAAAGATGTGTGCCCCCCCGGTCCTTGCTAGGCCTGATGCTGATGGCATGCAATGCTGATTTGTGCACTGCTGTGGCTCAAACTTGGCTCCCACAATCAGAGAGATGTTGTCCAGTCTGACTCCGTCCGTACCGTACTAATTCAGAATCCCTACCCTCACACACACACATGACTTTAAAAAACAGCACTGCTGTTTTTTGGCCCTCCACATAATAAAATGAAATACCAGACCCTCCAACATTTGACAGATCAAAATAGGTACACTTCTGTGTTGCAGTCAGCAGGGGGTGTGTGTGAGGGGTGGAACAACTGCTGCCCCCACTTTTGCCCATGAGTATTCCAAGGGCCCGTGTTCCACAGTTTACTGGCTAAAACACTACCAAGGAATCACCTGCTGAAATAGCACCATTGCACCAAGCATTTATGGTGGTTCAGCAGCAAGCACTTAACCCATGATGCCAACAGTGCCCTTAACTACGAACTAAGTCCTTCAGATGCCAGATGCCTTCCTCTGACTTCTCCAGCCTGGTGCAGGCATTTTGAAGGGTGCAGTGAGTGCTTGAGAAAATCTCCGAGGGAGCCTGAGGCCTTTTGTGCCTTCCAAATGCTCCCCTTGAAGCTGGAATGGAAATAGTGTGGGGGGGATGTACAACTCTATCTGTAGCTACACAGTGGCAGGTATAGAGAAGGAATGTGGAAAAGGACCATTTTGGGACCCCAGTGGGGTGAACTCAGTGTGCAGTAGAGTGATGACTGTGACTCCAGTTCCCTTCCCAGTCTCCCCCTCCCCCCAGCTGCCATCCTGCCTAATGAAGAGTGCAGAGAAGCACTGAGAGAGCTTTAGTATAAATTGCAGCAGGACCAAGAAGGACTGACTTTTGTAGATGCAGACGACTGTACCCAATCACCTGAAGACTGGAGAGGAAAGAGAGAGTGTATGCCCTATATTCACTGAACCTGGCTGCTGGATGAATCTGATTGCATTTCTGCTTTTTATTCCTATTTACCAGTTGTCATTGGTCCTGTTTTCTTTGTGGTTTCCTGAGTGACAAGTTTGCATAGTCTCAAGGTGCGGGCCTCTGTTACTATTCACAAACAAGTACAGTAAATGCAGGACAGTTGACAAATGGCAAACAGGATAGGCACAGTGCTGAGGGTACAGGGCATGTAGACTGCAGCCCACATGCCGATAAGCAATAGAAGTGTGCAGAACACATGGGTAGCATATGGCATACCTTTCAAAACTGTGCCACGAACCAGCGTGACTCACCTCCTGTTTAGGAACCCAACCCCATTCCCCCCGAGGCCTGCCAAATATGGCACCTGTTGAATCAGTCTTTTTTTTTTTATTATTATTTTCTTGACTCACCCCACCACTTTTCTCCAGGCTGTACATTCATCTCACTCACTCTGGGAGTCCAGGCAGGTCAGCCACTAGAGAGGCCTGGGTAATAGCTTTCTCCTCGACTTCCTCTCATCTTCAGAGACTGAGACAGTAGGGCGGATGACCAACAAAACACCACGACTAGGCAGAAGTCCTGTTTCCAGCCAGTTGGCATGCCATCCACACAGTGAGCCATTCACAGCCTGTGTTGCTTTGAGTCTCAGGTGACTAGTAAAGACGATGGTGGCACTGGCACCGGCAGTAAACGCTCATCATAGTAACACTACAGCTGCTTGGGCCGGCCTCGTATTCCAGGGCCCAGCAGGTCGGTTCTTTTCTTTCTCAGTCTGGACCATGACTCACACTGCAGAGCACTGCTATTGTAAACCACTCCACTGGTTTAACCAGCATGATGCGATGACACTCACAGCTCGGCGCACTATCCACTTGTCAGATGACAACATGGCAGCATGCTTGCTCTCTTCACCAGGAACTCCCGCTTTGTATGATGATGTGACACTTTTCTAGCTGGGTCACATGTGCACTGTGTTGGTTGTGGCTAGCTCCAGCCACTAAGGACACTGGAACTTTGAGTTTAGTCTGCTCTGGCACTGAGCAGACACAGTAGAAATTATTGGGGAAAAATTAAAGCAGAACAGAAACAGGCAAAAATTCGGTACATGGTACAAACTAGGCAGAAACCGGTACCAGTGTTTGGTGATTTTTTTTATGGATTGGACCATAATATTGGGGGGGGGGGACACATGCCCCCTATTTCCCTATGGGCATGACGCCACACACAATTCAGCAGCCATAAGCACCAGTGACCTGAAAATTGGCACAGTGAAAGATAAATTGTAAATGTTTATACATTCCAAATGCCAGGCAAATTGGATGCACAGTTCAGAAGTTATTAAAGTGTAATGAACCAAATTTTCATTTGTTGGAGTGGCATAATTTCACACCTGTTAATGTTTTACATACAAAACCACTGCAAGGCACCTCTGAGCCGCTAGGGCTACCTACGCTATAAATTTAAAGGCAGTAGCACCATGCAGAACACTATGTGCAAAACGCTAACTGTGTCACACAGTATGTCTGCAGCTAATTATTTTTAAAACATGTAAACAGAATAGTTCACGTCTCCAGGACATCCACTCAGCACCCTCCAAATTTCATGTGAAAAGACCAAACCATTCCAGAGATATTCAATTGTTATATTTCTGTACCTTTAAGAAGTCTTCCAACACAAAATGGCGGAAATTGCAGACGAAAATGCACCAGAATGGCAGACTGCAAAGTGGGGCAACTTCAAATGGGCATAACTCAGGAATGGAACAACATTTATTTACCTAACAAAACTGGTATGTTCCTCGAACAAATGTCTTTCTACCTGCCAAGTTTCAGACCAATTAACCACACACTGGCTGTGCTATGTGTCATGGAAGACAGTGTAGAAAATAGCAAAAACATAATGTTTTGCACTGCACTAAACAAATGCAAACACACAAATGGTAATGTTAATGCAAATGGTGATGGAAACAGTGTGGTAAAATAAAATAGTAATGCTAATTGTAACACAAATGTAAGCTCAAATGGTAATGCACATGGTGACGTAAACGTAAACGATAACGCAAATGGTAAGAGAAACGCAAATGTTAATGAAAACAGAAATGGTAACACAAACAGTAACGCAAAAGCTCATGGCAACAGAAATGCAAATGCAAATGGTAATGAAAATGCAAATGGTAAGATAAACGCAACCAGAAATGCAAATGGCAATGGCAATGGCAACTCAGAAGGTAACAGTAATGCAATCGACAATGGAAACACTACCAAAAATGCATATGCTAAGGCCAACAGAAATGCAAATGCAAATGGTGACAAACAGTAATGGTAATGCAATTGGAAATGCAAATGGTTAGGGTAACACCAGTGATGATGCCAAAGGGAACAGTAACACAAATGGAAACGCAAATGCAAGTGTGTACGCAAATGCAAATCGTAACGCGCATGGTCATGGTAACACAAATGGAAATGCAAACGTTTATGGTAACACCAAAGAGGACGACAAAGGAAACACAAATGCAAACAAAAGCACGTATGCAAATGCAAATGGTAATGCACACGGTGGTGCAAAAGAAAACACAAACAAAAACAGTAATGGAAATGCAAATGGTAACAGTAAATGCAAGCGGAAATGCTGACTGTAACAGTAACGCAAATGCATGCACTTTTTTTGCCAAAAAAGTGCATTCATGAGCACAGTGAATACAAAGAATGTATGCATAATAATGGCCCTCGGAGCAGAAAATGAACACTTGAAATACTAAATTGCTTATATCTCAGGAACCATACAACGTAGAAAAAAAATGAAAATCTCATTATTTATGACTTTCCTGGCTAGTTTTGCACTTAGCCTCCTAGCGGGGGGCTAAGCATTTTTCAGATGAAGCTTTTTTGTGATACGGGCCCCGAAAGGCGCGGTGGACACCGTAATGTTAGTCTATGGGAAAAAACAGAAACTTCAGAGTGCTGTAACTTTGCAGTCCTCTAATATTTTGTCACCAAGCCACCGAAAGGCACATCTGTGGGATCTTGGCTTTCTTCCTTCCAAATTTCAGCCCAAAAGAACACACTGTTCTTTTGCTGCAGGGTGGCAAAGATTTCCTATTGTTTTTTGGCATAGTGTCGCAAAGTAGTGTCATGATTTGTGACACCTTCGCAAAAAAAATCACTAAAGTGTTGAATGTGCCACAGTACTTTGCAACACTACTGTTTACAAAATTTAAAAAACATATTTTTGGGGTGTTAGACCCCCCAAAAAAGAGATGGCTAGCATCCTCAGGACTAGGCTAGGTGAACACAGCAAGAACTGTGTCCCTACAGGGTCCCAAATTTAAATGCCAAGCATTTCTGTGACCACCAACTGAAAACAAGATGGTGGATTTACGACACTACGGGGTAATTTCCAACACTACAAAACTGCATTTGCGACACTTTCAAACTTTAACTTTTCCCATTGACTATAATGGAAAAATTGTTTGTTGAATAACTTTTGAATCATTTAATATTTTTTCACGAAATCTTCAAAAGGCACATCAGGGACCCTGGTTGCATGTTCCCTGAAGGTTTTGGACCAATTCCACAGACCGTGCGACCTGTAGGCGTGAGCAAAGAATGCGCAAAAATGCATAATTTGTGCATTTTTTGGCGCTCTGTAGCTTCGCAACTGTATATCCAACCATTACAAAACTTGGCAGATCCAGAGATCTATGGTACCAGACTATGCGTGCTGAATTTCAGACAAATCAATCATATGGCAACAAAGTTATTAAGCTGCCAAATTTCAGATTTAACCTTAAATGGGGTACTCAACCCTAATTTTTGTGTCACTACTGTACCACTGTAATGTAATGGAGATGAGTTAAATAAATGATTTATCTGTACCAGATCAGTCTGACCTCAGGTAACCTCACAAGTGGTGTAGGCCATGAGTAAGGTGTCCAAGGTCAAACTGCTCGAGTGCAGATAAATCACTTATTTGACAAGTTCCCCATTGCACATTCTATTTATGCAATAGGGATTTGATTTATTGCTGAAGTTTTTCAATAATTTTTTATTTAATCTAACAGTATTGTATTATACAATAATGAGGAAGTTTTTGTGCTGTGTTGTGCATCCTTGCACTGGTTATTGGAGGTTGCATAGGACATGGACATGGTTGCTTGACACACCATGTCCACATGATAACAAGGTAAGTTCCAATTGGCTGTTGCTTTACATGTGGGTGGGACAGATTGTTAGATAAAGATGGCGGTTTTGTTTCTCACTTAGTGAGACAGACAGATTGGTGCTTGCTGTCATTGTTTGAAGAAGAAGTCTTTAATTTTTATTAATAAAATGGTCACATTTTTATATCTGATCGATTCTGTGTTTTGCTGTGGCCAGGGCTAGTGAGCAAGTGCTGAGCTGGAGTCGGGGACAGAACAAGTGGTACTGTTTTAAAGTACTATTGGTTAGCATGGTTCAGGAATGTCAGCTTAAAAAAAAAAACTTTTCCTGTTTTGGGGCTTTTGTGAGGTGTCAAGAATGTGGGATAGAACTCACGTGTCCAGAGGAGAGCAGGTGTCGGAAGACTGGAGCAGTTAGGTAGACAGGCATCTGAGGTCAGTGGGTGGGCAGGGTAATGGCCATGGACAGAGCCTAAGGAGCAGATAAAATGAGTAACTGCTTTTGAAAGCCGTCTGTTCTTTTTACATGTTAATGGTGTGTGAGAAACAGAAAGTAGGGAAATTATTGTTTTAGTGAGAGGTGTATGTAAGAGAACAGGATGAATGTGAGTGTGATGGTGTGTGTGTGTGTGTGTGTGTGTATTTATGAAAGGTTCAATATTTTCCTCCGAAATGAAATTGAAAGCTTTATAAAGCAGTACTGGCTTGGGAGGGGGTTCTCATGACATGGTAACTATGGTATACGTATAATTCAGTGATGATGTACTTAATAGGGCCCAAATAGTCTAAAGAGATGCACATCTCATCCCTAGATGCACCCGCTCATCTCTGGACTTGTGAGGGTCATTGGGGCATGGCAATATTTAGAAGACCCCGATACACCCCACAAACCCAACTGCATGGCTGCACGGAATATTGCGATGTGGGCATGAAAATGAGGGGTCCCTCATGCATATTCTCCACATTTCAATATTCAAATGTTCCCTGGCACAGACACAGACAGCTGGGCTGGCGAAAAGGTAAGTTCCCAAAATACTACCATAACTATGTGTAGGGCAGGGTGGTGACCCGCGCACAGTCCAGGGCCAGTCACATGATCCCCCCTCCCCAAGTGCTGGTCTGGTATGATGCCACCCCCTCCCCAGCCCCAATCTCCATATAATAAAACAGGTACCCAAGCCCCTGTTCCATACTGTAGGGTCCCTCCCCTGAGCCCCGATCCATGTCAATGTTAAAAATATAAAACATATATTTCCTTGTAGTCTAGTGGTCCCCCCACCCCAAGCCCTGATCCATGTAAGTGCTAACAGTATAAAACATCTTTTCCCTGGTAGTCTAGTGGTCCCCCTCCCTGCCCCTAACACTGTGTGTAAAATAAGAAAAACAAGATCCCTTTTCCATAGTGTAGGGACACCCTCTCCATGCCCCACTCACTCTTTGTAAAATAAGATAATCAAGATTCCCTTTTCCATAGTGTAGAGATCCCCCTCCCTGCCCCAATCACTGTAGGAAATACATATAATACACGATTCGCTGTTTTCCATAGTGTAGTGTCATCCCTCCCTCCCACCCCGATATTTTTTATTTATTTATTTATTTATTAAACTCTAGGATTACAATACCTTTGAGCAGGAACTGCTCATTTACAAAGGTTCCACATCATAGGATGGAGGGAATACTTACATACAAAGATTGACAAGAATAACAGACTTTAAACAAGGCAAAGGCTAGGCTTAAGGATACATTCATACTTGGGTGAGACAACATCAACAAAGAAAATGCCTGCCAGCCTGTGGTGAGTGGGGGCTGGCAGGCGCTGGGCGCCTTACCTCACGTCACACTGGTGACCCGTTTTTGGGTGCGAGCATGGGTCACCGGGGGTTGGCAGGGAGGAGAAGGATTGAACATCCTCAGGACTGCTCTCCTTCTCCAGGAAGGGGGGTTAGCAGTGCTCAGCGATTGCCTGCCCCTTGCAGAGTCTGGGAGGTGGCACGTCCATGCTAGAGACTGAGGGCGAGTGACTGTGGCAGATGCTTGGCATGGGTTTTCATGGGAGCATGCACGCTACCGCCATTGGTGCCATTGTACACCACGGTCCTTGGGGGGGGAAGCCAGAACAGCAAAAATGGGAGTCCTCTGCAGGATGACGATAGTCCCCGACCACAATGGCCTAGGAAGGCACCTCCTCAAATGCTCATCCGGTCTGGTGGGTAGAGTCGCTCCCCACCCCCTGCCATGAAGGGTAAGTTATGGGGTTCAGGGAAGGGGGCCTCATAACTGGTGTCCGTGCGGGGGGAATGTCAGAGGGATTGCAGAGGACTCCAAGGAGAAAAATCAATAACTAAAAAAAAAAAAAAATGAGCAATGGAGTTAGGGAGGGTAGGGAAAGTGGGAGCAGAAAGTAGAAGGCTGGCTGAAGAGCCATTGTCTAAGGGGAAGGGGTAGAATGGATATGAGTCTGATAGTAGTAGGAGGCTACCCACGTCCAATAAGTGGCAAAGGAAGGGGGGGTAGGCAGGAAGAGGAGCCACAGGAAAGGAGAGAAGAAGAAAGGGTGGGAGGGAAGTAGGAGGAGGTAGCAGGAGCCAGAGTATTGCAACCCTAGGGAGGTTACAGGACAGCTTGGGCCAGCAAGGGAGGAGAGGTGAACCTCTTAGTGGAAACAGTCGTACTGGCTGGTTGTCATGAGGTGCTGTCAGAGCTGCTTTTTGAAGGTGCCAAGCGAAGCAGCAGACAGTGTTTTTTTGTTGAGTGAGTTATACCAAAGTGAGGCTCTGTAGGTGAAGGACTTCTGACCCATGGTGGTCCGGCATCTGGGGACCTGGTAGTTTTGGTGTTATGCATTTCTGGTATGCTGGGTGCTGTTGTTTATAGTAAGAAGCTTTTCAACACCTGGGGACAAGTGCCTGAGGAGAACCTTGTTTGCTACCAGGCAGGTCTGGTATTGGATCCTGCTGCAGAGTGGTAGCCACCCAGTCTGGGCATATAGATTGCAGGTGTGTGTTAGATGGGCAGCACCCATAAGGAGTCAGCAAGATTTGTTAAGCGCCATCGATATCCTGTGAAGGGTAGTGGGGGAAGCAGAGCCGTAGATAACTAGTCCATAGTCAACGACTGAGGTGACAGAGCTGTTAATCACCAGTCTTGGGGCATCAGCTGTCATGCAATATTTGTGCCTGTGGAGAAGGCCTAACTGTATGTTCGCGGCTTTTGTGACATTATCAATGTGCCGTGCAAAGGAGAGGGATCTGTCCAGGGTGATGCCAAGGTACTTAAACTCTGGAACTGGTTCGAGTGTGATCCCTGCTTGGTTCCTGATAGTGAGGGGTTGAGAGTTATGCCTGCTTCGTGTATTGCAGAAAGACATAACTTTTGTTTTGCTATAGTTCAGGATCAATTTGTGTGAGCTGAACCAGTCCTCCATGCTCTTGAAGTCACGCTGTAGCTGCCCCTCCAGTAGATTAATATCATGTTCATTTGTGTATATGACAGAGTCATCAGCATAGAGCAGTATGTTCTGGTGGCAGACATTCAGGAGGCTGTTCAGGAAGAGACTGAAGAGCAATGGACCCAGAATGGACCCCTGAGGGACTCCAGAGAGGACTGGGCTTTCATTGGAGATGACACCAGCAATATTGACACGTTGGACCCTGCCTCCGAGGTAACTTGCAAAACCAGGGCAAAGCATCTTTGGAGAGACCGATATTTGAGAGTTGCCTGAGTAGGAGTGAGTGATTTATGGTGTTAAAGGCTTTAATTAGATCAATGAACACAGCCCCCACAGTTACCATGGTCCAAAGTGGCGTGGATGAAGCCTGTAAATTCCAACAGTGCAGTGGTGGTGCTGTGCCCTTTTCTAAAGCCATGTTATTCAGGGCATTGGATTTTGTATTTTTCAAGGTACTTGACTAGCTGGTCCGAGACTATTCACTCAAGAGCTTCGGATAAGGGCAGGAGGATGGAGATAGGCCTGTAGTTTGTGTGCAGTGCCCTATCTCCACTTTTGTGAACTGGTGTAATTGTTGCCTGCTTCCAAATGGCTGGGAATTGGGCAGTCCTGAGTGATGGATTGATTATCTTAGTTAAGGGTTCTAGGATATCTTCTAAGACAGCGCACACAGCTTCATATCGAGGGAGTCACAGCTTTAACCAGTACTGCTGATAGCTTTCAGAATGTATTTTCTGGCAAGAGGCACTGGGATCTCCTTGAAGTAGAAATGCGGTGCTGTGTGAAGGTGTGGCGCATTGTCAGCTTGGTCACTTGTGGAAGGGACATTGAAGAAGTCTGTCGGGAGGACACTGCCCAGATTAGAGAACGCATTGTTAAAGGTGTTGGAAATTGTAACAAGGTTGGTCGTTGGTGTTCCATTGATATTGAGCATTGTGGGTGGATTCTTGGGGTCCTTTCCAGTGAGGTTTTTCATGTTATACCAGAATTTTTTCCCGTCCCACCAGGTATTGGTGAATGCTTCCCTGAAGTATTTCCTTTTGCCATTCCTTATTGTTCAAGTGCAGTCATTCCTAGCTGCTTTGAATTTTTGAATGTCTCCTGTCTTACCAGTGGCTCAGGCTCAGTGCCAAAGATGATCTTTGTTTAAGATGACTAGTTAGATCAGTGGTGATCCATGAGTTTGCCTTTCCTTTTACCTTCATCTTTTTCACTGGTGCAAAGATATCACAGGCTACAGAAAAGTGGTTGATGAATAGGTCCAGGGCTTGGTCAGTATCATTGGTTGAGTCAAGTGCACACCAGTCCAGACTGCGCAGATGTGCTTTGAGCATTTCAAGTTACCCCTGCTTAAATACCCAGGTGTAGATTATTTTAGGAGGGGGCTTGATGAATTTGTTAGTCCAGGTACAGATTACAGGAGAGTGGTTGCTTATAGTGTCAGGGAGAACTGTGACCTTTGAGATTCACTCAGGGCAATTTGTCAGTATCCAGTCTAGTAGTGTCTGGGACCCAGTTCTATAATTGCACCTGGTAGGGGTGGGTACCATTTGTGAGAGGTGCTGTGCCATGACAGCATCCTTGTAGAAGCTGGCCTCTGGTGATAGCCAATTTATATTGAAGTCACCCAGTATTATTGTTTCTGAGTTATAGTGTAGTCCCCTGAGGTACTCCATGACACTGGTGAATCCAGTGGCATGGTCCTTTGGAGGTAGGTAAACCGAAGCTATGGTGAGTTCTTTATTATGTGCCCCAAGGAGGACTTTTATGGTGAAGATCTGTAAGGAGGTACCATGGTAGGAGGGTCGAAGGGCATGGGCATTATACTATCCCTCAGGTAGATAGCACAACCTCCTCCACATTCAGCAATTCTGTCTTGCCTGAAGATATGGTATCCAGGGATAGCGACTGAGGCATCAGGTATTTTTGGATTTAACCATGTTTTGACAACAGAGAGGATGTCTGGATTTTGCTGCTGTACCCAGGTTTGGAGGTTATCAAGTTTACTGAGGAGGCTACAGACATTGATAGATGCCAGCATGAGAGATCCCTTCTTCTGGTTTAGAGGGTGAGGGGACAGCCCAGGTGGTGCCGGGTTCAGGTGGACATTGCCAGAGATCAGAAGCAGCAGTAGTAGAATTCTGAGGAGGTAGGTTGTGAGCCTTTTGCAGGCTAGCTTAACTGTTGGGCATTTGCTCCTCATGGCACTGCATGTCAGTGGCTGTCCTGTAGTGATGCGGAATGTTATCAGTGGGGGGGGAGGTACTCAGGTGTGCTTTCCACTTGAAGCATCAGGAGGTAGCCAAGGTGCCAGATTTGTGTGCAGTGAGTAAGGACTTTGATTGTGCTGCTTCCTGTGGTCATGCCTTGAGTATAGTGCATGGCACATGGTGACCCAATCTGGTGAGGGGTTTGTTTAGTTGTCCCCACAGGGGCAATTAGACAAAGTAGTGATAGAGGCAGAGCTATTAATACCAGGGGACCCAATGCTGCAGATGTCATTTTTCTGTGTACTGCAGGGAACACAGTAAGGCAAGAGATTGACCCTGTAATGGCTACCAGGCTGTAGTCAGTAAAATCTGTCCAGACTAGTGGGTGTGGTTTCTCCTGGAGGTGTTAGCCAATAGTGTGACACAGCCCCAGGAGGGAGGGGTGAGTGACTATTTAATGGTGGCCTGGGAGGGGCCGGGGGGCTGGAAAGAAAAGAGCGGCAGAGAAAAGTCAGTGAACTCAGCCCCAAATTTAGCTTCGGAGCTGAGAAACAGTCTAGAGATCTGCTAGGAGGTGCACCAATAGAAGTGCGGGACAAAACAGCCAGTCCAATCATGGGCCACAGGAGTGAATGCCGCACCAATTGGGTAGCAGCGCAGTGCCTGGTTCCGCATTTTAAGTTGGCACATATAACTTCCTATGGGATCCAGCTCACAGTTCCAGGAGGGTGGGTATAGGGTAGTCCGTGAATCAGTGAGGTGGCCTGAAGATGTGGCTCTTGAGTGCCACTGACCAGTGGGTGCGCCGTTCAGGCATGGACCCCTAGGGAGTCCAGGAGAAAGAAAAAGACACTGGTTATAGGAGTTAAGACAACGGGATGGGGGGCTGGTGGCAGGCTGTCAGCTGGGCAGGGGTGAAAGAAGTGTTGCTACACAAGAGGTTAATCGGTAGTGGGTTGGGTGGGAGAAGACAAAGAAGTTTAATTTCAGAAGTTAAATGGTAGGAAAAAATGATGAGAAAAGATGGAGGGGGAGGGCAGAGCTGGTGAGGGTACAGAGATCAGGCTTCAGTGTGGAAAGTGCGAGGAGAGGGGGAGGGCTGGGCTACAACTGATCAAGTTGCAGCAACCTAGAGGAGAAGAAGGAATAAGTGTTAGAAGGAGAGGGCAATTAAGAGCAAAGTTGCAGGCAGTAATGTGTCACTCCACCCCCAGATCCCATCCCATGCCAGTGACTGGCACAGCTCTCCTCACCTTGCCATGGCCAGCCACTGCCTGATCAGTACCTGAGCATGTACAGTAAGTAATACGTGCTCATTGGTTGTCTAGACTTCCAATGAGTGCATATTATTTACTATACCCACTCAGGTACCAATCAGTCAGCAGCTGAACATGTCAGGGTGAGGAAGGCTGTGCCAGTTGTCATCATGGGATGGGATGGGGTGGTGTGGCAGATTACTGCCTACTGAGGTGGGGGGTGAGGGGTGGGGGACACTACACTATGGAAAACAGAATCATGTGTTATGTGAATTTCCTACAGTGACTGGGGTGGGAAGGGGATCCCTACACTATAGAAAAGGGGATCTATTTTTCTTACACAGTGTTTGGGGTGGAGAGGGGGGGACCATTAGACTATCAGGGTAAAGATGTTTTTTAATTTTACAACTGACATGGATCAGTGTTCGGGAAGGGGGGAACACTTGACTACCAGGTAAACGATGATTTATACTTTTATACTTTTAACACTGACATGGATCAGGTCTGGTGGGGGGGCTAGACTACCAGAGTCTAGATGGTTCCTTATTTTACAACTGACATGGGTCAGGGCTGGTGGGTTGGGCTAGCCCGGCACATACATCCCGATGTAGCCATGCTAATGAGCCCATCATGGGTGTGCATGAGGCCCCTTTGCCAGGTCGTGCCTGAAAAAGGCCTTGGCTCATGGCTTTTACCCAGTTAACAAAAGTTAAATAAAGAAATAAATTGCCCCATGCATGACTGAGCTGAATATCACCCTTTGGGGACACAGTGCATCCAGGTACATGCCATGCATTTCTCCCATTGGCCGTCTTCAGCCCTGCACCCTGGATGCTCTATGCCATACATGGCGGCCACCTTCTATGCACTGTGCATTGACTTTCTGATATTTAAACAAATTGTGCAGTGTCTTCTGATAGTGCATTCTGTTTGAATATCACATCAGAGTCGGCAAGACCAATATTTTTGTGCAGTGCATCGATTTGCACAAGCATCCAGCCAGCTCTGAATATGTCCTCCCATGTGTATAAATCTGATTTATACATAGAGTTGCTCAGATAAATGCATTTATCATGCTGCATTCATCTGTACCCCATTGCATATATATATATATATATAGAGGATATACAATGGTGAGCTGTCAGATAAATGATTTATCTTCACAAGTGCTGTTTCACCTTGGGTAACCTCACGAGTGGTGTAAGCCATGAGTGAGGTGTCTAAGGTCAAACAGCACAAGTATAGATAAATCATTTATCTGACAGCTCACCATTGTATATTTCATTTATGCAATAGGGGTGCTTTCTATCAGTGCAGGAACATTTGGTTTTGACTGTTTATCTTTATTTTAAATTATAATTTCTGGGAGTTTTGGTTAACTTTCCTAGAGTATGTCTGCCTAGCATAGTGGTTGCTATTAAATGAAACACCACTCATTTTGTTGAAAACTTCTTGCTGAACAAATGTCATGCTCACAGTACTATGCTAACTTTTTCATTTTAAAGTTATTCCCATTTGTTTGTCAAAAAAGGGAATAGAAATTTGAATTTTATGCTGTTTTTTTTGCTAATTATAAAAAAAAATCTAAAAGGAATCTATAAATGAAATACTCCTCATTTTGTAGATATTTTTGTGCTGAACATTTTTTGTGCTCACAGTACCATGCTATCACTTTTTGTTTTAAAGTTATTCACATTTGTTTGTCAAAAAAGTGAACAAAAAATTACATTTTCTTCTGCTTTTTCGCTAATTGTAAAAAATCCACTCCTATTGCTATATATATATATATATATATATATATATACACACATACACACACACACACACACAAACACACAAGATATGTTTTGGAATAAATACACAGATAAAAACTAATATCCCAGTCAGGCAGTGGAGATATCACTGATATCTCCATGTTCCTATACGTCATAGTGATATTTCCATGTTTCTATATGTCATAGTGATATTTCTATGTTCCTATACATCATAGAATGGAAAGTGAAAGTATTTCACTTTATTTTGCGCAACTCTATCTCTAGGCCCTGCACCCCCCCCCACACACACACATGCACCTGTATCTGGTTGATCCTGCCATTATTTTTATATAAAAATTCATTTAAAAATATATCTGGTTGATCCTACCACTGTGGCATTCGGTAATCATAATAATGTCACTTTCCTCCTGAAAAGTAGTGTGATAGACCCATTAGGCGATCCCAGTATCACACTAGTTAGAAAAACCCTTGACTTTTGCTAAGCTTAACTTGATTTCTTTAAAAGAAGCTGCCAAATGTACTGAGAGAAGAGCGAGCAAGTCGACAGCTTCAGAACAGCAGAAGGAAGCACAAGCTGGATGATGCCCTGTCCCCTCCAAATGCCCCACAAAGCTACCAAGGCACTGTTCCACTGGCCCAACTCTGTGGCACCATTTGGGGAGTAAAGAGGAGGTTTCCCCTGCAGCCCCACCTTGGGGGGAAATCCCTGGTGAACACTGGTGGAAAGAGATAAGTCTCGGGGGATGAGGTGAGGCGATGGGGACCAAGAGAGCAAGCAGGAGTTTGAGGAGGACAGAAAAAAAAATGGAATTTTTAACAGATTATACCTTGGCAGTCTGAGCCACTGGGGCTGTTAAACTTGGTGTGAACAGTCTCACTTCTTGTAGACAATATTTGGTAAGTTTGGTGAGAAACAATTTGGTTATTCAAAACGAATTAGTTAGTGAATTTAAATAAAAATCCCCAATTATTGTCAGAATTTTTTATTCGTTCGTTACAGTGTAATCCAAAGAAATGTCTTTGAGAGAATGTTCAAAATGAAAGTTTTTGTTTTTAAATAAACATTTTAAAGTTCACATATTTGCAGAGCACTTGAATAAACTGCTGAACAAACAGAACATTTTCTCAGAGTAGAAGTTGGCCACAAACAAAACTTTAAAATATAAAAACATTAACAAAAAAAGTTGACCATTACGTGGTTTGTAGAAAATAGTCTCATAAGACATTTGAGCTGACTTCCAAATTACAGTTTGTATCTTACTAAGAGGAAAATACTTTATGATTGCCTTGAAAAACCATTGAGATGGACATTAAGGAACTCAGGCATGTGCTCGACAGTGCGTGCATTTGATAAGACACAACAACAAAAAACCCACCCAGATAAAAATAATCAAGACCATGAAATAGGCGAACACATTTTTTTTCTGTGGTTTATGAGTTCCTGTGGGAATTGTAGAAACCATCATGGAAAGTAAACTAAGTTGTACACAAATGTTAAGTCACAAAACATGAAATTCTGTGTGCATTTTGTACTGCAATTAAAGTCATATAGAAACAAAATATTAAGTTATGCCTCATGTTCTGTGTTGTATAGGGCCAAGAGGGCCCTCCATCTTCTTTTCATAGGCCCTGAATGGAGAAACAAGCTTTATGTATGTTTTATGCAAGTGCTGAGTTTGATCAAGTCAGTCTCAGCAGTTTTATTTAAGAAACTTTAAATGTCACTCAATAAGCTCACACTTAAAGTTTTAGTTTCAATGTAACTGTGGGGTAGGTAATCATTAAGTATATGCAGTGGAGTAATTACACTGTAGTTACATGTTTGTTGCCTGTAACTGTACACAACTGTAATGCAGTTATACTGTATCTACAATGTAGTTAAGGAAACAAAGTGTTACCACATTTAGTAATGGTTGATTCTGCACTTTAAAGTTTTAGAAGATTAAAAACACCTGAAATATGGGAATTAAGACATTTTATTTTCTCACAGATTGCACTCAAACAGCTGGGAGATAAAATCTGAAACTTTCCGGTTCTTCACAATTGGCCCTAGAATGGTTCTTTCATAGATACTTTTATTGGAAAATGTGTAGGTTTAAAATGATTTAAAATTAAAGGCAGTTTTGATGCATGTGCAGAATGCTTTACAGCTTTCTTTTCATAACAGGATTTTTGCAAAACTGACGTTTATGTGTTTATTTATTTTTATTCTTTGGTGACCAGATAAGGCCCACTAGGCACAATGCCTGTTTCCAGGGGTGACCCAGAAGCACTAGGGAGGTTAGGTGACTTACTTGGAGTCACACGGTATGCAAGTGGAGGTTGTTGGACTCAAACCTATGTCTGCTGGATGTACCAAGCTCATTCACAGCCTATTACTCTAAGCTCTAGGCTATACTGCCAACAACAGTTACATGGGGGGGGGGCATTTCATGACTCAAAGCTGCTGTTTTCATTCAATCTATATTTTTACAGAACTGGCCCTCTCATTTAACAAATATGGCAACAAGTGCTCTACCCTGCCACTGGTATTCCCCTCTCACTCACTGTCTGATCGGTTGCAATGCTACAAGCAGGTGTCCAACCCTACCATTGTTATTCTCCTCCTGTCCCTGATGCTCAGCAGAGTCGGCAGTTGGTGCCACACTCTTCAATCAGTAATCCCCTCCTACCTGCTGACCATTACCAAAGTTAGCAGCGGGTGCCCATACCCACTGTCAGTACACCATCCTTCCCAATCCTTAACAAAGCCAGCAGTGGTTGTGCAACCCCACCACTGACATCCCCTTGACCTCACAAAGTTTTAGTAGCCATTCCCTCCCATCCTCTGGCCACATACCTCATGCCACCCTCTTCCCTTCACCTATCCTGTATTTGCAAAAGCTCTCTACCCTCTAGCATCCACACTACCAATAGTTGAATACAGTTGTATAGTGAAGTAGAACCTGTACTCCCTTTCCAGCTATGTATCTGAGATTTAAACAGGAACATTTTACATTTTTCAAAGAGAGTGTCACCCCTTGACACAATTGCTTCTTCCTTGAAACTGTCCAGATCTGCCCCTGCACACTGCTCTCCTTCCCTCCACCAGTACCCACAGTTAAGACTCTCACTGTGATTCTTCAATGACCCTAGACATGCTCCTGTACCTGCAGGTAAGAAAAAAAATGAGAAACTCAAAGTCCCAAAACTAGAACTTAGTTTTTAAAGGGAAAAAGTATGTACATAACATGACTTGGGGACAATTTGGCAAAAATCCACTTGAGTGTTTTGCAAGGGGGAGGGTGGTGGTAAGAACTCCAACCCTCGAATTTGGGAAAAAATAAAAAATAAAAAAGGTATGGGTCTTAGAAAAATGACAAACATAAAATCATAAGTACGATGAAATACTTACTGCACATGCTCAAGGACTTACTGTAGCTCTTTTATCATTTTTTTCTAACACTTATAATTTTTTTATTGTTTGATACTTAGCTCCCCTCCTCAGGAACACCTAATTGGCATGTTCCATCCCCCCACCTAATGGGACTACTGCGTCGCGTGCAGTCTGCAGGGTCATGTGTGATGTTAGAGTAATGTCAACCCTGCACTACATGATCATCAAAACCATGAAGAACACCACACCACTGATTTGTCCAGATTCCAGAGACTTCCAGCCCTAGTAAATGCATTAATTAAACTTTTTTGCAAGTAATATACAATTTTTGTCTAAACCTAAAAAAAAAAGTTGAATTAAACTTTTAGAGTAGATGGTGCTTGTGTCAAGGTAGTGCCTTTTGACAGTTTTGTGAAAAAAAGATTAATCAGTTCCAGAGTTATAAGGATTTAAATTTTCTTTTTTTTTTTTAGCATGCTTAGTGCAGTTTTAGGATTTTAGGATAACCCTCTGATTCAACTCTAGAATTTTGGTGCTGTGAGTGTTTTGCTTTTGCTCCCACTTAGTGTCTTTGGGATTGTGAGGAAAATGTTTGGGTCATACTGGCCACCATCTTGTTTTTTTATTTTAAACTAAAAACATGGAAGTTACATAAAAAAAATATGTATTTTTATAAAACTAGGTAAACAGAACCTGTTTAACTCAATTGTGATTCAGATTTTTTTTTTAATAAGACCTCAAAATATTTTTTCTGGGCACCCCAATATCCTGGGTGCCTAGCTTAGTGAGAGGAGCCATTTTCAAGTTGGGACTTGAGAATTTCTCTGTTGCACACAATGTGGTGTGACAGGGGAATTTTTGGCTAGCACCCAAAACAATGAAACTTAAATGCTCCTTCCCTCTACCAGCTCAGCCAGCCCTCCCTTGTCCTTCCTCTCCCCTTCAGATTGCCTGCCCCCATGAAAAACACACATGTGGTGACTCTGAGCTGCCTACCACCTCATGCTGCCAACCACTCTAAAGACATTGGCATGCTTAATACCCAGTATTGGGTCAGGTCCCCATGCAAAATAATAAACCTGACCCTCAATGATTTTCTTTAAGCCTGCAAAGAAGAAAACAGTCCTTCAGTGATCTCAGCCCCAATGTCCCACCCACCCCACCCAACCCCCAATCACCTACACCCCACCACACACACCTTCACTCAACTAAACATGGTAAATCCACTCTCTGATCAGAAACATGTCTTCCTCCTGGAACTGCAATTGTAATATGAGAAAATAAAGTAAGTCCAGTTAATGTATTTCAAAGCAGTTTGAACTTTTACTTATAACTGTCTTTTTTTAAATATTTTTCCACCAAATTTTCAACATGGTCTTTTTGGGGCCCTATCTCATGAACAAGATAAGTGCAATTTTTCAAATCCATGCTCAAAGGTGATTTCACAGTCACTCTGCAAAATCACTATTGGGCAGTATTTCAAATTTTTCAACTACCAGGTTCATGAGATGGGATCAAAAGAGGGCTATGTTGAAAATTTGGTGGTAAAATATGGTAAAATAACCAAGGTATAAATGAACAGTGAATTATTTCAATATTTGCTCATAAATTTACTAAATTTTAATATTTTTCCACCAGTCTTTCAATATGACCATTTTGGGATCCTGTCTCATGAACACGGTGGGTGAAATTTGTCAAATCTGTGCTGAAAGTTAATTTTGCAGTCACTCAGTGAAATCAACTTTCCAGCAGGATTTAAATGTTTTCACCTACTGGGTTCATGTCATAGGGTAATAAGAAGACTATGTTCAAATTTTGGGGTCAAAATATTAAAAACAACAAAGTTATGAACGTACATTGAAATGTTTGTATGCTCACTTATAACTTTGAACATGTTCAATATTTTCACTCCAAATTTTCAACAAAGCCATTTTTCATACCACCTCATAAATGTGACAGGTGTCATTTTTCCAATACTGGCTGAAACATGTTTTTGCACTTGTGGCACAAAATGACATTTCAGCCAGTATTCTATAAATGTCACATGTCATGTTTAGAAGGAGGAGTCATAAAATGTCTGTGTTGAAAATTTGGGGTCAAAATAATAAAATAAAAAATAAATATTGTCTGGAGTTCTAGACTTTGGCCCAGCAGATACTGCATTAAGATCCCACACCAGTGACCTGAGTTTGGGGGTGAGTTTAGTGAGCCAACTGGATGGGCCACAGCTTGGGGGACAGCTCTCTCATGTGGCACCACTCCTCAGTCTGGGAAAGGAAGGTGCAGGGTTGTTTGTATGGACCCTAGTACCATACAATAAAGACAGCTCTCCTCTTGGCATAGGGCCCTGCATCTCTGCACCTGTGGCTGCCAGAGGGACCTGCACATTGGCTGACAGATGGACTCTTTACCCAATGTGTCTGTATCTATAGCTGCATGGAAGTACATTGCCCAGAGGGCTCTGCTTTTACACTGTGTTCCAGCCAGCACCACAAATTCTTGACATCCATTGCTACATACAAATACAGAGCCCAGAGGGCCATGGACTTCCATAAGAAAACAGATTCTTCTCTCTCTGGGCCCAGTGTGTCTGCATCTATGAATGTGGATACAATGTCAATTTCTTAAAAAGAAAGAAAACTCATTACAAAAGATTGCATTAACACATCAGTTAGAGCTCAGCTTAACACCACAAAAGTAGGGAAACATAGCAGTAGGGATTCCAAGACTAACTTCCCAGCCCACAAGCAGCAAAAGGACAAGACCATGCAAGCAACTACAGACAGTCATCATTAGATAAGGCAAACAATGTACAACTGTTTCCAGATGACACAACAGCAGTAGAACTGAGGTGTAACATTTGTGGATTTGTATCTGCAGCTGCAGAAGTAGAATCCCCACTGGGTCCTGTGATTCTGCAGCCACAACTGTGTGTGTATGTTTTACAGTGTGCATGAGTACTTGTGGCTGCAGAAATGCAGGCCATATGGGGCCTGTGCTTCTGCAGACAGAAGTACTGTTGCAATGTGAGTATTATGGATTGCTATATATGACTGTGTAAGTGCAGGCCCACAGGGGCCTACTCTTCTGCAGCCAGAAGATAGGGTGTATGTCTTACACTTGTGGCTGAAGAAATGCAGGCCCCCTCATGGGCCTGTGCTTCTGCAGGTAGAAGTACTGAAGTACTGTAACAATTTCTGTATCTTGGATTTTGTGGCACCAGCACATCTGAGGCCAGTGGTTGGTGTGTATGTCTTACATATGCGACTGCAGAAGCCCAAGCCCCTCAAGGTCCTGAACTTCTGCAGACAGAAGTGTGTGTGTGTATGTGTGTGTGTGTTGTGCATGTGTGTCTGTCCTACAGTGTGGATGAGTATCTGTTGCTACAAAAGTGCTAGGCACGTAGGGTCCTGTACTTCTGTAGACTAAAGAACTTGTGCAGTTTTGGTATTGTGGATTTGTATCTGCGGCTACAGGGGCCTGTGTTTCAGCACACAGAAATACTGTTGTGATTTGAATATTGGGAATCTTTATCTGCAGCCAGAACTGAGTATGTATGTCCTGTGGTGTGCATACCACAGACAGAAATCCGTAAAGGCTGCACATCAGTACTACTGCACTTGCGTCCTCTGAAAACTGTAGTGTGTTGTTTGTCTTCCCTGATGATGGCTGTCTGTGAATGCTTGTCCTTTCACTGCTTGGGGGAGTGTTAGGGTTGGAAACCCTAATGCCACATTTCCCTACTTCTGTGGCATACATTTGAACCCTAACTGGTGCAATAACAGGTTTTTTTTTGTAATAAATGTATAAAAAAAAGTATATACAGTATATATATATATGTGTGTGTGTGTATATATATATATATATATCCATTGCAAAATAAATGTCATCAATGCACTAGTTAGGGTTAAAGTGACAAAAGTAGGGACATATGGCATTAGGTTTTCCAACCATAACACCCCACTCCCATCCTGCAGGCAGCAACAGGCGTGGGGTGTGCATTGGGGTTCTCAACCCTAACGGTCACCCCATTCCATGAGTAAATAATATGAGATGGGTACAGTATATGAGAATGGGATGAGCATTAGGGCTGAGATCAAAACTTATGGTTCTGTTTCTCCTATGCAGACTTGCGGCTTTATTATGAAGAATCTGTCTTTTAAAGGTTTATCATGATCACAAGAGATTTCAGTTGCAAGAGCTCACCAGCATGAGTGGAGGAGCGGTTCAAAAACTGGGGGGGTCAGAACAAATGACATCACAACATGGTCTCAGAAGTCATGTTAACAACACTGTGGAAAGGTGATACTACCATCAATGGTTTATGGAATATCACTGTTTTCTGGTCTTTTAATCAGTTCAGAGGGGTGTTTTTTCATCTGTGCCATCTTTCCCTAAACATAATAATAAGAAATATGTACCTTAATTTGTCAGGCTCATAACATCCATACATGAGCTGAGCAGCAGTAGAGTGCTGTAGCTGCATCCCTGCCCCTATAATATGTTTACTGATGACACAAACTAAGGAAGAGGTTTGCAGGTGCTCTAAGTATAAACAGTATTAACAGAACTGGTGGGGGTAGGGGGCTCTCTAAACCTAGCTGCATTATTTTTGCTGGCAGTTCTACATGTATGGGATTAATTATAGACCCATACATATAGAACTTCCAGCAAAAGTAACGCAACTACATTTAGAGAGTCCGCTTGCCCATATATCCCATTAATATCTACATAGAGCACCTGCAGCCTGTTACTTGCTTTGTGTCCTCATTAAGCTTATTTTAGGGGCAGGGCTGCTGCAGTGATCAGCAGCTGCTTAGCTTGAACAGGGGAGTTACAAGTCAGGCAACTTAAGGTACATATTTCTTTTCAGACTAGCTCTTCAGGCAGCCAACTCCTTGGTATGAGCTACCTGCCTGGAGTATGTCAGCTGCTATTTGAGATACTGTACAGGTGACCCCCACTCCCCCACCCCATGCAGAATTCCAGAACATCTAAAGAGTATGTCTCCCTGCATTCATTACTGGACTCTGCTTTCTCACTGACCAGATCAAATCTAAAGTGAGGTTTCAGTGAAATCAATGGTCATACCACCAATATACAAAGGATTCTATGCAATAAAACAGTCTTTCAAGTATCTAGTGATGTTATTTTTTTTTTATACAGAGTACACCCTGCCCCTTGTCTTCCTAATAAAGATGGTTGATAAACAAAATTAGTAGGCTTTGCCCCCACCAACCCCCTCACACACAAAAATATCTGACCTATTCAACCTCCTGGCATAACTGCAGAACAGTGGGTATAAGAAATAATTTAGAGTGTGGTGCTCCTGCTTCTCTGAAAACATAACCACTACCTATCATTAGGTTAAGTTTTCCCATTTTCTTTTCTTTCTTTATAAACCTAATCCTCACTACTACAATTAGTATGTACAGAGTTGCAAAAGCTATAGAGGTGGTTACTTCCAGATCTGTTTGTTTTTCCTAATTATTCCAGGAGTCGGGAAGCCTTAACCTAGATGCCATTACTTCTGTACCCGCCACAATTCATCAGTTATGCTGAACCAGCATAGTTACAATTCTATAGCTAAGTTATGCATTAACAAGCATAACATTTTATGTGGTTAAAAATTGAAAACTGTTTATACCCTAGAGGTAAGAGTAATGAGCTGTGAATGGGCTTGGTACATCCAGCAGACTAGTGTTTGATTCCCACAACCTCCACTTGTATACTGTGTGACTCTGAGAAAGTCACTTAATCTCCCCAGTGCTCCCAGGTCATACCTGAAAACAGGCACTTGTGCCTCGTGTGCCTTACTCAGTTACCAATTACTAAAATAAAAATAAATAAACACTGTAGCCTTTCTTATTCATTTTGAGACTGATTTTCTTTTCTGCTGCTTTAGGCTCGTCAGACTACTAGGCTATAGTTCCAGCATTAGAGCTGGTAGTATAGCCTAGTGGCTAGAGTAAGGAGATGTGAACAAGTCTGGTACATCCAGTAGACCTAGGTTTGATTTCCACAGCCTCCACATGCATACTGCATGACCCTGAGCAATTGAAAACAGGTCTTGTGTCTAGTGGGACTTACCCAGTTACCAAAGAATAAAAATAAATAATGAAATAAGAGGAACAACCCATAGGCTTTCATCAGTATCAGCATTCATCAGTATTCTCAATATGTTGTTTCTGAGCAGTCATTAACATAATTTCTGGTGACTAACATGAACTAGCATGCAGCAGGCAGTATGCCATGACTTTAGAGGAAAATGGTTGTGTAAAACCAGGACCACCTTGTAAATAAGCACCACTCAATGGGGCTTTTTCCAGGTAAATCACACACACACACACACACACACACACACACTGAGCACTGGACAATTTATAACCCTTGTCACATTCCACTCCTACGGAAAGGCTGATTTACACACAACAAGGATTTGAAACTTTTTTTTTTATTTCTGAATACTACCAGTTCTACCTTATGCATTAAAAGTGAGTTCTTTGCAAAGTCTGTCATTGTCTGATGAAGAGTTCTGCATAGCTTGAGAGCTTAAATTTTATAAATCATGTAAATCTTAAATGTGTTTTGTGTGCCAGTAGAGGAAGGGTACATAGCAATTAGTCGATACAATTCAGTGAACTCATCTGACCTTGCTCTCACTGACTTCCAGTGAATGTGTGTGTGTGTGTGTGTGTGTGTGATGTGTGTCAGAGTTAAGAGAACATGAAGACTTAAGATAACAGGCTAGTAAATCCTGTATTAGAAGTGGGGGGGGGGGTCACAATGTACATTCTAACCCTTACTTTTGAAAGTGAGGGGCTGGCTGACCCCTCTGACCTCCCAGCTCCGCTGCCTATGTTCACAAGAGCTCCCAATTTCAGTCCCGAAGAGACTGCACAATTGGTGAACCTTGTGCAGCAGTGGCAAAACACACTGCTGCCACTAGGGTGCAGGAGACACCCATCACGGAGAGGGACAGGGTGTGGAGAAGAATAGGTGCTCAGCTGCAAGAGTTAACTGGCATCAGGAGGACAACAAAGCAGTTGAAGACAGGGACATACTTGTCCAACTGATGGACATGTCTGCCCATAGGGATGCTGACATGATGGATGGAGGCAGACCCATGGAAAGTGAGTATGCCACTCTGCGGGTGCACTGCTAGACATTACTGCAACTGCATGCATGTGTGTGTGCAAGCGAGACTAACATATGTCACATCTTCTTTGCTACAGGACAGAGAGGTCCCAGACATGTGGCCCTGAGAGGATGGGCAGCCCAGGAACAGCAGGGTGGGCGGCAGCAGGACAGGCAGGGACAACACCAGCAAGGTAAGTGTGTGTCAGTGGACCATGATGAATTTGCACGCAGCATGGCATTCATATACACTGCATGAAAATGTAACGTAACATGATGAGCACTGACCACAAGTCACTGACATGTGTCACATTCCCCTGTAACGGTGTGCTTACACCAGTTACCCTGAGATACAGGGTCCTCCTGAGGGCAATGGCAGAGCAAAAGGTCAGTGAAGCGATTGCATACTGCTGGTGGACCAGGCATATGAGATGTAGAGCGTACACTCTCCCACCAGAGATGGATGAAGAGGATGATGATGAGGAGGCAGTGGAGGGTGCTGTGGCTGAGCTGGGGGAACAGCAGCCAGAAGAACAGGCCCAACAGCCAGCTGAGGAGCAAGGTATACAGCAGCCACCACAGGAGGAACCAGAGGCACAGTAGGAACAGGAGACACAGCTGGCAGATGCTGCACTGGAGGATAGAGGCAGTCCTGCCACCTTGGTGGCAATGGACATACAGGAGCCACAGGTGGAGGACCAACAGCCATCACAACCAGATGTGGACCCTGGCCAGGCGCAGCATGTTGGAGTGGTGGACGAAGGGCAGCCAGCTGACCAACCACAGGCACTGCCCATGGACTGTGACAGGCACCTCACAGACCTCATTGAGGTCATAATGGGGGTCTTTGCCAGACTGCATGGTTCCTTCAGGGCCATGCTGGTTGCCTTGAGGGACCATTAAACATGCCAGTCACACCTTTCTGGACAACGTTGTGTTAGGGTGCATACCTGCATATATGTTGTATTTTTGTTTGTTGTTTGTCTGGGGTGGGGTGGACAAATCTGTAAATATGTTGTACCGCAGTTTGTAGTCCGGTGGGTGGGGGGATACCTGTACATATGTTTTATTGATGTTTGTTGTTTGCCTGGGGTGGGGGTAAGCAAACCTGTAAATATGTTTTACCACTGTTAGTCTGTTCAGGGGAGGAGGTTACCTGTATATATGTTTTACTACATTGTATAGTTTTTGGGGGGAGGGGTCAGACCTGTTTTGTATGTTTCTATTGTTCACACAGTAAATGTTTTGTTTCATAACACAGTCACCATGTTCCTGTCTGCTGTCTTCCTGTAGAATGGCGTGGGTACTGCAAGAGTGGGTGACATTTTACACATGTGGTCACATGCATGCAGCACTATGGTGGTGTTGTATGTGAGTACGCACTGGCCATATGGCCCATGTGTGATGGCTGTACATTACACAGCCATTGGCACAACACATAGTACAAACAATAGAAGCACTCTGGGTAGTGGGGTTGACACCAGTCCATTTACAGAAGAAAGAGTCCTGAAAAAACTCCTAAAACTCAAGGTGGACAAAGCAAAGGAGCCTTACGGGATGCACCGTAGAATCCTAAAAGAACTAAGGGAGGACCTAGTGACACCACTGACCATACTTTCTAACAAACCATGGGAGGATAGGGTGGTACCTGAGGACTGGAGGAGGGCAGATGTGATTTCCCTTCACAAATATGGGAGCAAGGCAGAAGCAGGAAACTATAGATCTGTTAGTTTGACCTCAGTGGTGGGCAAAATGATGGAATCACTTCTGAAAGAAAGAATTGTTGAGTACCTAGAGGCTAGCGGGGCGCAGGACCCAAAGCAGGATGGATTCACAGCAGGAAGGTCATCTCAGATGACTCTAATCGATTTCTTTGACTGAGTGACCAAAGTAATAGACGAGGGAGGGGCTGTGGATATGGCCTACCTAGACTTTAGCAAGGCATTTGACACAGTCCCGCACAAAAGATTAATAATCAAGTTAGCTAGCCTGGGAGTGGGTCCCAGGGTGGTAGCCTGGGTAGCAAACTAGCTGCACAACAGGACACAGTAGGTACTAGTGAATGGAACACATTCCGAAGAAAGGGGGCTTACTAGCGGAGTACCTCAGGGCTCAGTTCTGGGTCCAGTCCTCTTTAACATCTTTATAGGTGACATTGCAGAGCGTCTGGAAGGAAAGGTATGCTTCTTTGCAGATGACACAAAGATGTGTAACAGAGTTGATACACAAGGGGGGTATGTCAGTGACACAGTCAGGGAGATGCAGGACCAGTTGTCACCACCAGCATATATTGGTGACTACTGCCATTCAGTGGTGGTGGGTCTGGGGGATATCAGACAAGAGCAAGGTGCTATCAAACAGGCCCTGCAGGAGCACCATCAAGGCCTGGATGGTCACTTGACATCCATCACCACTGCCATACATGACAGCAACAGGGACATGTCAGCAGTAGTTGAGAATATGGTGCAGGCTATCCATGGCCTACACCACTGTGCACAGGGGAACATGGAGTCCGTGTAGCATTGCACCCAAGTCATGGAGCACATGTTGTTGCAACAACAAGCCCACAATAAGAAGGGACTTGGCAAGGTTGGAGGAATGGTCAGACATATGACAACTTAGATTCAATGCAAAGAAGTGAAAAGTAATGCACCTAGGAAATAAAAATCCAGGAGAAGAATACACAATAGCAGGGGAGGTATAACAACAACAATAATGGAAAGGGACCTGGGGGTAGTCATATCAGATGACCTAAAGGTGGGTAAGCAATGTGAGAAGTCAGTAAGGAGAGCCAGGGGGATACTGGGATGCACAGAGAGAGGCATCACAAGTAGAAAAAGGGAAGTGGTTATCCCTCTGTACAGACAGCTGGTGAGACCCCATCTGGAGTACTGCATGCAGTTTTGGAGACCTCATCTACGCAAGGACATAGACAGGATGGAAGCAGTCCAGAGGAGGGCAACTAAAATGGTGCAGGGTCTACATCAGAAACCATATGAAGAGAGACAGAGAGCTTAATATGTATACACTTCATGAAAGGAGGGACGGATGAACATGATAGAAACTTTTAAGTACCTCAACAGAATCAACAAAGTCCAGGAGGGTAGCATCTTTCAGAAAAAGAGATGTGTAAGAACAAGGGGGCACAATTTAAAGATGGGGGGGGGGGCGGCTCAGGGGTAATGTGAGGAAATGTTTTTTCACGGAGAGAGAGGTGGACTCATGGAACCGCCTTCCTGGAGAGGTTGTGGGGTCTAAAACAGTGGGGGAATTCAAACATGCATGGGACATACATAAGACAATTATAGTGGGGGGTTGCAGGAAGTAGGCTGTTGGTTAACTAGAATCTGCAGCTTATTCAATAGGTAGGGAAATGGGCAGACTGAGTGGGCCAAGTGGTCCTTATCTGCCATCAAAGTCTATGTTTCCATGTTTCTATGTTACAGCAGTACATGGTGCAGTGCATTGGCAGCATTGCACTGTGTTGTGCATGTACACATACCCCTGCACTGAGGGAGATGGGACATTATGCAGGTCTTGGTCCTGTATGGCACCACCCCACCTGAGGGTGTCAATGGCCCTGCAGGTGGCACTGTTGGCATGTGGTCATAGTGGTGCAGTACACTGGCCAACAGCAGAGACATGCTGCTCAGTGCTGTACTCCCATTGTGGTGACACTGTATCCTACAACCGGTGGCCATGGCTGGTGCGTAGTGCCTCATGGCTACAGCAACAAGGTGCAGTGCCGCTATCCAGGGTGCCCTGCACACTGATCGTGTGCCATGTGTTGGTGACTCCACAATGACTGTCATGGTGCATACTCTGTGCACAGTTCACCAATGTTGGGCCTTGCAGATGCTGCAGTCATAGCAGTGTTGACCCTACAGCATGACAGACAATACGGGTGTGAGGCATCACGTCTCCCACTCTGCTGACCATAGTTGCAGTGGTGGTTGTATTCCCAACACCATACCCAACCACCCCTGCTGTCATGTCATACTTGTGTCTGTGCTGGGTTCTGCTTAATGGACTGAACACCCTCACACCACACACAGCTTCCCTTATGGTGTTGACTGTGCCTGTGCACATGCATCCATGTGCCACAGCCATGCTGCACTGTGTCCACTGGTGGGTTGTGCCAGCACAATGTGTGTTGATACACCAGACCACATGCTCACATGCACAGATGTCCACCCACTGGCAGACTGCAGAGTCCATTATGGCTGCAGGACCATTTATGCACACAGCAGTGTACCCCCCATGAGGGTGCTGTCACTCACCTATACATTGCATGTTCCGCATCACCCCAATGAACACATACTTGCCTATGTTTGGTGCACCTGTGGTACATGTCCTGCCCAAAGGTTGCGCTGCCACCATTCATGTTTCCCCACAAGGACCCCACACATGCATGGTGTCACCCTGCATTGCCCCCCACCCAGTGCTGTGCTTCTCCCTTGCCATTGGTCAGGGAAATACCTCTGGAACCCATACCACCTCTCCCTACCACCACCTGTGTGTATCTCAGACACATACATGTGTATGCATATGTGCCACTGTAGCACTGTAGACATACCATGCTGTCCCATGCCATTGACTGCCTATGCCAGTACAGACCACCCCCCCCACCCCCATGAAGTACTGCATAAACCAATACAGGCATGCCCTAGTTGCAGAGCACTGCAGTTGCTGTTAACAGTACTATAGCAGACACTGACAACAACACTGTTTGTACTGTAGTGATTTATTCAGCATGACCATCGCTGTTACCATATTGTACAAGGTGACACAGTATTGAGTACTGTTCTCCCCTACACATACACACACACCCCTGTTGTGTATTCTGCATCATCACTCATTCCACTGTGCAGTATCAGATGCATCCTTGTCCATACACATGTCATTAATGAAACAGTGCCTATATTCAGCTGTCATTTCAATCTGCCCACCCACATTGCTGCACACAGCACTGTTACCTACTGCTGTTGTGTATGCTGTTGTGTATGTTGTGCAGCCCTGCTTCATGTGTGAACACCAGCACCCTGTGCAGTCTGAGCCCGCTGTGCGCTGTCATCTATGCTATGCTGGCAGTCATCCACTTGCTGGGATGCATTTGGGATGACCTCCTGTCACCCTGTGTTCATACCCTCCTCTGCTCCCTTCATCCTTTTCCTGCCCCGTTTACTCTGCTGTGACACTGTAGGCATTAATGGTGTAACATCACCCTTGTCATGGTTCCCACCTTGTTGGCCTGGAGTGTTAGTCTGTCCAACATGTGTGACCATGGCCACCCCTGGGGTGCTCTGCTGTGTCGGTACAGGGTTTGCAACAGCAGTGGTGGTTGTGGTGCTGCATGTGGGTGTTGCATGGGTGACTGTATGTGCTGCTGCAGATGTGCATGGTTTTGCCCTTGTTGGGATCGCAGTCTGTTTGTGGACAGTACCTTTTCTCATGGTGGCTACACAGTGTGTGTGTTGTATATGTTTTCATCCCCTTCCAGTATGTGCTAGGCCCTGTCACTGGATGTGGTGCACCATTCTGTAGTTGGTTGAGGTCAGGTATGGGGATTTGGGGGTATATGTGTGGCACTGTGTGTTGCCAACCACTGTTGCATGGGTGGGTGCTGGTGCTGCACACTCATGGTGTCTGCTATTGCCAGCAGTGCAGTAATCATGGCCTCATTGTGGGCTTGTTGTTGCAACAACATGTGCTCCATGACCTGGGTGCAATGCTATACGGACTTCATGTTCCCCTGTGCATAGTGGTGTAGGCCATGGATAACCTGCATCACAATCTCAAGTACTGCTGACATGTCCCTGTTGCTGTCAAGTATGGCAGTGGTGATGAATGTCAAGTGACCATCCAGGCCTTGATGGTGCTCCTGCAGGGCCTGTTTGATGGCACCCAGCTCCTGTCTGATATCCCCCAGCCCCACCACCACTGAATGGCAGTAGTCACCAATATATGCTGGTGGTGACAACAGGTCCTGCAGCTCCCTGACTGTGTCATCTAGTTCATTCTCTAAGGCCATGTAACTGCTGGGGCTCTGTTCCCCTGCCACCATCCCCTGACTGGCTGCTGGCACATTCCCATCCACACTGTGCTGTCCAACAGTATTGTTGCCAGTGTTGGATGCTTGGCTGGTGTTGCCAGCACCCACATCACCTTCCTGAACTGTGCTGTGCTGTATAATGTCCTTTCCTCCTTCCACAGCACCATCCTCAGCCTCCATCCAGGGACTGCCTTCAGTATGTTCAGTAGCAACATCTTCTACCAATGACCCATGTGTGGAGTTGTCTGTCGCTGCTTCACTGGTATCTCAGGTATGAATCTGCTTGTTCTCTGCTCTAGTGTTGCTGGTGTGGAGCTGCTTGTTGCCAGGCTGCTAGCTTCACCTGTCTCAACACCTCCCATGCTGGGCTGCTGACATATGCTCTGTCCAACACCACTGGCCCTGCTGGCACTACTGAAGAAGATAGGAAGTTGCTGTCCCAGAACAGGAAGGGTGAGAGTTGTAAGGAGAGGAGAGAGTAAGCATCCAGAGAAACAGTAGAGGGGACACAAAATAAGACATGATAGGAGTGGTGCAGTGCAATGGCTGTGGGGCGGCAGTGTTCCAGGAGACATTCTGGAGGCTGTGATGCTGCCCTATTTGCAGGCACCTCTCTGGTCTGAGAGAGGAGGTTGCCTGTCTCCAGGCTGACCTGGCTAGGATTCGTGAAACCTCCTCCCCCACCCAGGGACCACCAGGGCCAATGCCACTACCTCAGAGGTTGCCAAGAAAGAGAAGAGGCTGGACCAGGGTGGGCTCAAGGAGGGAGAGGGTGGTGGAACATAGTTTCATCCCTCCAGCTGTACCTCTCCGCAATTCATTTGCTCTTCTGGTGGATAGTGGTTCCTCTATGGAGGCACCTGCAGTGGAGACCAAGGAGGATGCTGGGAACCTTCCCAAAGGAGGGTGGCATGGGACCACACAGGGGAAGGAAACAACTCCTGGTGGGGGACTCAATCATTAGGGGGGTAGAAATGGGGGAGGAAGGGGAGAGGGAGGTAAGGTGCCTTCCTGGCGCCACGGCTTGAAGGGACAGGAATCGAATCCTCAGGATCATGGGAGGAGCTGCATGAGGGAGGGAGCTGGATGTCATTGTCCACCTAGGGACAAATTACCTGGCTAGGAATGGGATCAGAGCAGTGCAAGAGGAGTTTGTAGAGTTGGGAAGGGGCCTTAGACAAGTAGCGCATACGGTAACCTTCTCGGAGGTGCTGCCTGTCTATGGCAAGGGAGATGCTAGGGCACTTCTCACCAGGGAATTCAATGAGTGGTTGAAAACTGGTGTGAGCTCAGGTTTTGGCTTCATTGGGGACTGGGGAGCCACCTGGAGGGATGCAGACCTATACTGGTGCGATGGTCTGCATCTGTCCAGGGGGAACCAGGATCCTAGGTGAGAGGTTTGAATGCTTCATTGGCAAGCATTTAAACTAGCCAAGGGGGGAGGCACTGAAAAGAAGCAGGGAAATCCAAGCCGCCCTCCACAAAACATGGTGATTAGGGAGGTAAACACCAAGGTACAGAAGTTATTAGGGAGCAGAACAGATTTAAATGTAAAAAAAGACAAAGGCAGTAAGGACAGAAATGGGGCTAAAAGGGGTAAGGCTATCAAAAAGTGGAGGGTGATGAGTACCAATGCCCATAGTCTGTGTAACAAGCTCCCTGAACTAGTGGCCTTGATGGAAGAGGGTTGCCTGGATATTGTGGCAGTCACAGAAAGATGGTACACAGAGAACCATGAATGGGATGTCAACATACCAGGATACACAATCTACAGGAGGGACAGGGAGGGTAAAAGAGGAGGAGGAGTAGCTCTCTATGTAAAGGAAGGGTTCAAAGCAACAGAACTAAAGAGTAAACAGGGAGCAGATGAGGCACTTTAGGTCATCCTGGAGACAGGAAATGGTACCACAATCCGCTGGGGGTTGTATACAGACCCCCATCTCAGGGGAAGGGAATGGATAAGGAAATGATAGAAGGCTTTCTTAGAATGGCAGAAAAAGGGGAGATATTGTTGATGGGGGACCTGAATATGCCAGATGTTAACTGGAGCACCTTTGCTGCAGGCACATCCAAGAGCAGGGTCATTCTTGATGCCCTACAGGGGGCATGCCTCAGACAGCTAGTATCAGAACCCACTCAGGAGGGAGCAATCTTAGACGTGGTACTTTCAAATGAGGATGGAGAAAGAATCTCAGATTTAGAAGTGGGTAGCCATCTGGGAACAAGTGACCACCAAACAGTGTGGTTCACAATAAACACAGCCATACAAAAGCAAGAGTACTAGACTTTAGGAGGTCTGACTTTGGGAAAATGAGAGAGTGCCTCAGAAAAGCACTAGCAAACAGGCAAGAAGGAGGGGTGGAGGAACAATGGGGAGTGATCAAAACAGCCATCACAGAGGCAACAAGCCTTTGTGTAAAGCAAATCAATAAAACACAATGAAGGAAAAAACCGCTATGGTTCACAAAAGAGGTGGCAGGAAGGTTTAGGAGAAAAGGACAGCATTCAGGAAATATAAGGAAGCATGAAGGAGCAGGACAGAGAACTTTATCAGTTAAAGCAGAAAGAGGCTGGGAAGGCAGTCAGGATAGCAAAGGCCCAAACCGAGGATAGGATAGCCAATTCTGTTAAGAAGGGGATAAGACCTTTTATAGGTACATTAGGGGAGCAAGAAAGACCAAAGGAGGATACTGAAGCTTAGTAAAGGGAGGAATGTGGGTGAGGGTGACAGTGAAAAGCAGGATACTGAACAAATATTTCTGCTCAGTATTCACAAAGGAAGAGGAGGGGAGTTATCTAAACCAAACAAGAGAAACACTCTGAAGACGGGGTTCGATACCAGTCCATTTACAGAAGAAAGGGTACTGAAAGAACTAATAAAATTGAAGGTGGACAAAGCAATGGGGCCTGATGGGATTCACCCAAGAATTCTAAAAGAACTAAGGGTAGAACTAGTGACATCGCTGACTACTTTCTTTAACAAATCATGGGAGGATGGGGTGGTACCCAAGGACTGGAGGAGGGCAGATGTGATTCCTCTTCACAAAAGTGGGAGCAGGACAGAGGCAGGAAACTACAGACCAGTTAGTTTGACCTCAGTGGTAGGGAAAATGATGGAGTCACTTCTGAAGGAAAGAATTGTTGAGTACCTAGATGCCAGTGGGGCACAGCACCCAAGGCAGCATGGATTCAGGATGGGAAGGTCGTGTCAGACGAATCTAATAGATGTCTTTGACTGGGTGACCAAAGTGGTAGACCAGGGAGGGGCTGTGGACATGGCCTACCTAGATTTTAGCAAGGCATTTGATACAGTCCCACACAAAAGATTAATACACAAGATAGCCAGCCTTGGAATGGGTCCCAAGGTGGTAGCCTGGATAAAAATTGGCTAGACAACAGGCAAAGGGTAGTAGTAAATGGAGTACACAGTGAAGAAAGGAGGGTTACTAGTGGGGTACCGCAGGGTTCAGTACTGGGACTGGTCCTTTTTAATGTCTTTATAAGTGACATTGCAGAGGAACTGGAAGGAAAAGTATGTCTCTTTGCAGATGACACAAAGATCTGCAACAGGGTTGATACACCAGATGGAGTGGAAAGGATGAGAAGGGACTTGGCAAGGTTGGAGGAATGGTCAAATGTATGGCAGCTCAGATTCAATGCAAAGAAGTGCAAGGTAATGCACATGGGAAACAAAAACCCAGGGGAAGCGTACACAATGGGGGGTGAGATACTGACAACAGTAAAAATAGAAAGGGACCTAGGGGTAATTATATCAGATGACCTAAAGGTGGGCAAGCAATGTGAGAAGGCAGTAAGGAAGGCTGGGGGGATACTGGGATGCATAGTAAGAGGCATCAGTAGTAGAAAACAGGAAGTTGTTATCCCTCTGTACAGACAGTTGGTGAGACCCCATCTGGAGTACTGTGTGCAGTTCTGGAGACCCCATCTCCGCAAAGACATAGACAGAGTGGAGGCTGTCCAGAGGAGGGCAACCAAAATGGTGCAGGGTCTGCACCAGAAGACATACGAAGAAAGACTAAAGGAGCTTAATATGTATACTCTTGAGGAAAGAAGGGAGAGAGGGGACATGATAGAAACTTTCAAGTACCTGAAGTGAATTAAAGTCCAAAAGGGTAGCATCTTCCAGAAAAAGAGATGTGCAAGAACAAGGGGGCACAATTTGAAGATAGAGGGGGGAAGGCTCAGGGGTAATGTGAGGAAGTATTTTTTCACTGAAAGGGTTGTGGATGCATGGAACAGCCTCCCTGAGGAGGTCGTGGAGTCAAGAACAGTGGGGGACTTCAAGAATGCATGGGACAGGCATAAGGCAGTCCTAGGGGCGGGTAAGAGGAAGTAAGCTGTTGGTTAACTAGGATCTGCAGCTTATCTGTTAGGTAGGAAAATGGGCAGACTAGGTGGGCCAAGCGGTCCTTATCTGCTGTCAAATTCTATGTTTCTATGTTTCTATGTTACTAGGCACTGCTGCAGACCCTGTGGGTTGGACATGCTGTCAGTGTTTGCACCACACATTCGGCTTGTACCTATACCCTGCCTCACACTGTGGGCCCTGCTACAGTTCAGTACCAGGACACTTGCACAGTACAACATTTCTGCTGCTGGTAGTTGTGCATGTGTTCCCACCCCCTCCCATACCCCAGGTGCAGTGTGTGCATGTGGCTCATACATGCCTCTGGCCTCTCACATGCCACTGCAGGTACTAGTGTGTGTCACATCATTCAACAACACATGGCTGGCATGTGCCTGTTATGGTACATTTCCCATGTCACCACCTGCACACACACCAGGGTGCTGCTCAATATCGGCCCTACCTCCCCCCCCCACATGTGTGGCATGTGCTGTTCCAACAGGTGTTACTGAACATTATGCTTCACCCCACCCCATGGCCAGCATGTGCTTTTACACCACACAACAGAACACTGTATCCCCCCCCCCATGGCCAGCATGTGCAGTTCACAAAGTGATACAGAACAATTTACCATCCCCCAATGGCCATCATGTGCTGTTACACAAAGTGCTACAGGACACTGTACCCCCTCCATGGCCAGTATGCGATACTGAACAATTGCCCTCCCACCCACAGGTAGATGCAGTTTGGGGCTGCTAGCAGCATGTACATGCTGCCTTGGTGGACCATTTTGCATTGTCTATTGGCATGTTTTGTAAGTTCCCCAAATGTCCACATACCTGTGCCACTCTGCTACCTGAAGGTGTCCAGGTTGGTATCCCTACTGATGCTGTGCTGGCTCAGTAGTGCAGCTATCTTCTGCTCAAGGGTCGTCAGTGTCCACTGCTTGCTTGGTCCTCCCCTTGTGGCCTAGGCACAGCAGCGGTTGTGGGTAAGCGTCTGCTTAACTAGCCTCTTTCGATCACTGTATTTCTTCTGGAGGTCATGTACAATCCTCCTCTGGGTGGCCACTGAATTGACTTTCCTGGCCACACTGTCCCAAGCTGCCTTTCTATTGTCTCTTTTGGCTGGTTTACCTCCACGGCTCAGCAGTAACCCTGGGTTCTTTTGTATTTGATTCACCAGTATTTCCAATTCATCATGGGTAAAGTTACGTTTTCTCCTGGCTCTTCCAGTTGCTGGCCCGCTCGGGTTGTGATCTGTGGCCCTGTTTTGTGACATGCTTGTTTGGCATTATGTACACCGCTGTTGTGATATGCGCCATCTTATACTGCACATGTCATACTTGTGACATGCATGGTGTATGTTCCAAATGTTCTAGAACTGTGTATATCAAGCATGTCACAATTGCATTGCCATACTTTGTGCATTGGTGTACTTTGTGCATATTGTACCTGACCTTTGTAGACTCGGGCCCCAAATTTGTAAAGCCTGTGTTGGGTATTGCACATAGAAAAAGTTCATCGCTACTTCATTAGCACATTACTGTTTTTTTGCTATTGGTGAAGACTGAATAAAAAGTAAATAACTTAATTTAACATTGTCTAAGCAGTGCATGATATAAGTGTGCCATTGATACAAATGTGATGTCACCCACATAAAAATGAACTCTTATGAGAAATGTTTATTGCAAATTATTGTTGGTCATAATATTAATTTTACAAAAATGTATACAATCAATCCAGTCCATTTTTATTTATATAGCGCCCATCTGAAATAGCTCTGAGTGCTGTACAGGGTAAAAAAACAACATACATAATTTAAATACATGCTGAAGGTGTAAATCATACATATGGTCATGTGCTGGACAGTACAATGAAAGTCCAGTTCAGTGACAAATATGCATGCAATATTTCTACATTTAAAATCATAGCGAATTAAATGCCTGAAAAACCAGCCAGGCTTTCAGGACAAATTTAAAACTAACCAGCAAATTTATTTGCCTTAAATCTATCAGAAGGGTATTTCACAGATGAAGGGCCCTGACCTCAAATGCCCGACCACCAACTGTCATACAGCTAACTTTTGGGACTGAAAGCAGTTGAAGAAGTAGATAGTTGTTGGAACTTTGCCCCAGGCTAGTCCGAGACTCCAATTAATTATTTCAAGAAGACCTCCGCATTATAAAACTAGACTTTATTTTCCTATACATGTGATCATTTTTTTCATGCTGTAAATATGTTGAAATAAATCAGTAAGTAAATGAATAGGGGGTATTCATAAAGATATCCCAAGCTGAGTTTCTTTAGCACTCTTGAACCGACTTGGCCACTTTTGTGTGAATTACAGCATATGCATCTTATATGTAATTTGCACTGATATGGACTTAAACAGATTTGGATGCATAAATGTAACATTTTCTGTATAGAAATCCTTTAGCATTATTTGGAACAACATGATTCATAGCATTCTGATTAAGACAGATGAAGTAATCACTTTCTATCCATATTCATATTCATTCTTTTCACTATCAATCAAAAATATTGTGTTTGTTGGCTGCCTGGGTAGACACAAGCAATGTGTGAAGAGGGCTCCAGAGCGTTTTGCATGTAAGGAGAACAACACATTCCAATTCAAGTTCTGTAAAATAGGTGGTCACTAGGTGAATGCAAACCAAGAGACCAGAACAATCACTGTGCCTTTTGAGTGTGACAGAAACTGTAATTAATGGTTTCTACCATTTTGCTAAAGACAATAGAGAGATGTGTATCTGACAGAAATTTTATTAATGGTTTATGCTGTCTTGGTTAAGATAAAGGGCCTGATTGGTTGCAAATCCTGTATGACAGATTGCTTTTGATGAGGTGTTCAAGATTGTTGTTTTGTGGATGAAAAATGAAACCAATCTGTTCACTACCACTGAAAGTTTTAGTCTAAATAATAAAATTAAAAGTATTGTGATAGTTTCTATTGTGTTTTTTACCATCTGCCTCCCGCTGGCACAATCAATAATGGCATCTGCAGGGACCGTCACCCCAGCCAATCTTTCTCTACTTAACAACACGAGTTGTCAATAGTGCGCCTCATATCCGTTTTGCTGCAGAGATTTATAATTGATATGGTTTGGGTACTACATGTTTTGCAGTTGCTGGTGTCTTTTGTTCTCTCAATATGCTGCATATCTCAGTGCTTTCAATACAAGCAGTAGAGCAAATTCAAGTATCCTTATAGCTTGCAAGTGCATTTACCTCTTACAATTAGTCACACTAAAGGCTCATTTGGATTTTGGAAACACTTGCCTTTTAAACTTCAATTTTAAAATTGGAATAAGACTTGTGAAGAAAATAGCTTTGCATTTAGCACACTGCATTAAACATTGCAGGCTGCTAAAAGAAAATGCATGTCTTTGCCTTACTCTGATTAATATGGATAATTACATGTTTCCTTAAGTTATTAAAATACAGTTTTAGTTTGCACTCAGTGTCATGTTACTGGCTTATTAAATGATATATATCAAACTAAGAAAGACACTATAAATAAAAAGCTGTTACATATGGATTTGCAGTAATGCAATCATTATAGCAGGATTCTCTTCAGGCTTATATAGTCCTTTATTAAAATGTGAAAAAGATATTAATTCTCTTGTTAACAAGTCTATAATGAATTTTATCACACGGAATCATATTTAATTTTTAATCAGACTTCTTCTACTGACATGATTACTGCATTTTTCTCACAGATGCCACTGTCATTTTCTTTTCTTTTTTTTTTTTTTTTAGGGGGCGGGGTTACAGTACCTAGATAAAATTCATGCTTGGATCTGAATGAGCTGCATTTCTAGTTAGTGTTCATGTTGCATTTACGCTTTCATAAAATGATGAAGTTCTCTAAACATCTACTCCTACAGTCCAACAACTACTGTGGTTTGGCAGGCAACTGGAAATCTGTGGTGTGAACATTGATCCTAAAGCCGTCACTCATTTTCATTCCATTTTCTCTGGGAATTTTTATGTAAGCTCCCTTATTGGGAATATGCTAATGACATCCTCCATGATTACTGATTTTCTTTGAATCTTTATTCCTCTGTGGGCAAAGCAATCAGAGAGAGCTAGAGAAAGAGAGAGAGAGGGGGAGAGAGAGAGAGAGAGAGAGATTTACTATTTGCTTGTGTGCCTTCTCTAACCATCTGCTCGTTCCTGTTTAATTTGAATAAGATCTGCAATTTTAGATTCTTCACTGTGGCACGCTAACACATTTTCAAGAAACTTGAAAAGAGTTAATGGTGATAGCAGTGTGACAAACATTGTGCACTGTGACTAAATCTCTTTCCTCTGTGCTCCATTTTTTAATGGCAACAAAACACTTTCATTAAAGTTCACACAAAACTCTGCTCTCAGAAAGGAGCTTGATTAGTTATTGTTGTTGGATATAATGCTTGCTTTATGTTGGGCTTATATTTACTTAAATGGGCAGCTCTCTAATTACTGTTCCCAAACCCAAGTTACAAGAAAACCTGCAGTTTCCATGAAAACCCATTTCAACTGTCATTCATATACTTTGAATTTTCTGGAGCCATATATTTGAAGCACAGAAAGGTAGGCACAGCTTGTTTTTTCTTTCGTGTTTTTTTGTACCAAGGGGATCAGTTTTCAGAATGACATGTACAGATTCATTAGTCTGCATTTTCTTTTACAAACAAATCTCAGAGCAATTGTTTACCACTTTTGGTTGTTCCATTTGTATAATTTAAATAATAAACTCTTTAACATAAGGCTTTCTAGGTTTTATGGATGGGCAGTTGGAAAAAGAGGACTGCCAGTAATTTAAAAGTCTGTATGCTACATTATTAGAAGCTGAGTTAGATCAGCTTTTCTTTATTAAGCAGTCAAACAGACAGCTCAGCCAGCAGCTGTGGATGTTGTGCTACAAATGTTCTACAAATACTTCTTACGTAATTTTTGCTTGCCATTTTATGCTGTCTTTCTTGTAAGATGCACTTTTTTTTGCAGATTAGTCTCTTCTTCATTTTTTTTAAGATTTGAAATAAAATATGGCTATTGCCATGTTGTTATCAGTATTCTCCAAGAAACAATTAGAAGTGTGCATCCCAGGACTGGAAGATGCTGCTGTCTCAGAGGCTACCACTGCAGAATGCACAGGAGAACTATATAGCACAGTGCACACAAAGATCAGTATAGTTCATTTGTTAACAAAAAAATCATGTTTCATACCACAATAGATGTGTCGGTGTGATGTAAAATGTACAGGTTGTTCAGATGTAGCAATGTGAGTTGCTTACTAAGTGTGATAAGTATTTTTTTGTCAATAACCTGTTTAACTATATTTAGCTATGTGTGTGCTGTGCACTGCAGTTCTCTTGTGTTATTGCTATGCTCAGCTCTTTTTGAACACCCACAGTTTAGCATCACTTTTTTGTGTGACTAAGCTGAGCTAGCATGCAGCAGACACTATTTTCTGTTTATATGGGTCTGCGACTGTTCATAACCAACTGAGACTGCTGCTGAAAACCTCAGTGATACTGTATACATATTTAAGGAGATGACTATTAATTATTTAAAATCTAAACAAATCCTAAAGAAAACTTCAAATAGGGGTAAGGTCATCTTTCAAAACAGGAGAAAAAAAAAAAAACAATCTAAAGCAGAAAAAAAAACTGTAGGTTCAAAATTAAGCATGATCAAATAGGAAATCTGAAGACTGTTTTCATTATCTTTAAACTAATTTAGAAAAGAAATCTGAAGTTAAGAAAATCTCTAACGCAACTAAATATGTGTTTTGATTTTAAAAGCCATAGTGCTGCATGGAGATAAATCAACCACATTCCCATCATTTACTAAAGAGTCTGGCAAGTAATATAGCTATGCAGAAAGAGCCACATAATCTCTTCTGGAAACATAACATAAAATGATCCTTGGCAGTTTACAGTACAATAAGGATTTGCATTACTTTTAAAATATCCGACTTTCAAAGTGGACATGACTGTAATTTTGAAGTACACCATCACAACAATATGCAAAACAACTTTACAACCATATAAATTATACTACCGGTGCTTTTCAAATTTGTATAATGTTCATCGTAACAACTGTTTCTGCAAGATGGTTCAGCACTAGCACACACAGAGGCAGGGTTACAGAGACAATCAACAGTTAATATATTCAAAGATCTGAACACTGCCTATAAGAACAGATGAGTCTCTACATTGGTTTCCTCATATCTGACAGATTTTCACCAGCTTTACTGCATTTTGGATGTGGCTCATTCTGACACATCTGAATGATAAGTATATTGTTCAGAAGTGTTGCAAATAGAGATATGAACAGTGTCTACTCCCAGGTAAAATTCATAACCAAAAAGTAGTTGATGAGTAGTATGCGCTTTTAATCTTTGCTAGAAAATGTATTTATTTAATTAGTAGGTGGTAACCAGGAAAGGCATACTAAACGCAAGCTCATTTTAATGAAGGGTCAGGTGTGATAGCAGGATCAGAGAATGCAAACAATTCAACATAAAGGTGTCAAAGCAGTTCTGCAATTACAGGGGTCTTGCCAGAGCTTGGCACCCATAGCTCTGAAGTGAGACCATGGGTCTCCATTCTCATAGATTGACACATGGCTTCCACAAGCCCTGCATCAAGCAATCCACTGCCCAGAACACAGTGCCGCACCTTGCCCCGATTCACAAAGGTTGAACGCATTTGCAACACTTTACTCCTTTACGGCAGCTTGTGCCAAATACTTGGTGCAAACCCCGAGACCAGCATAAGCTGGTCTAACTCGCGGCATGTGGCACTTGGAATTGGGAATCCCAATTGCTGGCCAGGGAATGCCACAAGCCCCACACACTGTGTGTTCAGCACACCTGGGGCTTTTGGCATTCCAAAACATTTGAGAATCGGGTTCACATGTATCTCTTGCATCACTGCCATTGACTTATGATGGGAATGATGGGCACTTCTGTGGACATGGACACTATGGATCCTCATAGTTCTGAAAGCCCATAACATGTCATTCTAACACTGGCAAAAAGTGAACACATGTGCAGCATAAAATATAGTACTATGGCATTCCAAAATACAGTAGAGGTACAAAATGGTAGATCAACCTGCGAGCAGCAAAGTCAATTATAATAAATAAGCAGGTTAGAGGGTTGAGGAATTGTGAGCATACTGTGGACATCAATATGGTGACTTGGCATGGGTCTATAAAAATATAGGGGCAGAAATGGAGTGAGACAATTAGAAAAGATGGCAGGATCATGCAGCAACTTATATCTTAGTTCATCAAAAATAACCTGGGGAAACTATTTGTCATGGTAAGAACCCTCAAAAACAACCTGTACTCATTAAATAATAGTATTTGCTGATATGTGCTAATGATTTTTTGCTGTCTAAGGGCTGAAAATAATATATTTCCATGATTTGCAGCAACTAGAAGCTAATGTGCAAGTATTTGTATAAAAATTATAGTAGGCTGAAATGTTTAAACCAATAAATACTGTTCCTCTTAACCAGACAGCTCATATGCATTACTCATGCTGTCCAAGAGAGAGACATGATAAAATAGCCAGCATAACTGGTATGACCATTGTGCCCCGTGCCTCTGTATTCAATGTAAAGCTCATTTTTCCTGTACTCTCAGACTGGCAGCCATTATTGATTTGAGTTCTGATTTCCCTTTGATAATGCAGGCCTCTTTCAAACTGAATGACAAAACTGAGACAGGAATAAGAATGACCTCACCGGCAAAATGTAGCTGACCAGAGCAGAGTTCTTAAAACAATTCCTCTGTGCTGCCTTCTACAGCTCCCTGTGGGAAGAAGCTCTTTGTTATAGTTGAACAAAATATGCAGTAATATGATGTAACAAAGAATATTTAGGCTTGCTATCAATAAATACATAAATAAAATGAATAAATGAAAAGGAACCCATGTGGATTACAAGGACTGTCGCAGCAGGTGTAGTCACTGATTTTGGTGCAGCTGGTGCACTGAGACCACTTCACACACCTGCACTCTATTTTCAAACAGTGACTGATTTTGCAACACATAGATGTGCTTTACTGAAACTGCTGTCAAACTGTAGGTGCAGGCAACATGGAAGCTTCATAAAAGAGGTGTTACAATTGAGGGACAGTTGGCCAAAGAACTATGTTCTAGCAAAACAGAAGCCAGATGAAGTGAGGACTTGTATCAAATAAACATTGTGCTCTGCCTGCCTGCTTGTCTGTCTCTCTCTGTTGGATTGTCTGTCTATATGCCTATCTCTCCATCTATCTTAGATGGACTGGCAGGCAGTTGTGCAGACAGGAAAAAAGACAGATATACAGGTACATACATACATACATAGACAAAGGTACAGAAGCCTAGATACATACATGCGTACATACATAAATACACACACACACACACACACACACACACACACACACTATTGTATTCTACAGTAGTAGGATGAGTAAACACAAAGCAATGTTCTGTCAGCTGGAAATATTTTTTTATATAGGATAGCAATCAGTTTGAAACTAAGTTTACATAGAAAAATAAATACTAAAATGTGTGATGGCATGAATTCAAAACTAGGTACAAAATGGTAAAATACTGAAATACTCAAACTTCCGAGTCTATGGAATTAAATGGCCCTATTGCTGAAACGTTTTTGTGTCCCTTCATTTATCTTCATGTACAGTATGTCCTTAAGATATGGTACATTTAATTGTGATAACACTCACTGATTAGCTACAGGAAGTAGTACAAATTACACTACTTATGGTAGCAATAATTCCTTTTAAGAACAGATCAAAAAAGATTGTGATCACTCAGCAGGAAACCTGTCAAATCAATACTGCATTTTGTGTTCTCAGTACTTTCACACTTTCATCTTTTCACTGTGTTTTTCTACATCAACCAATACTTATTTCCTTTAAACCACTGTAGCAGTTACACTAAGTTCTTGTTGTTTATAAGGATTATACTGTATATAAGGACCTAACTCTTAATGTCAGCTATATGTAAACATTTCTTTCATTTTCTCCATTGTATCAAGGTGTAACTTTTACATTAGATAGATAGATAGATAGACAGACAGACAGACAGACAGATAGATAAATCTGACAGACATATATATCTATCTGTATATATATATATATATATATATATATATATATATATATATATATAGTGTCATTTTTGACAGAGGAGAATTTGCTTTCAGAGCAAGTAGCAGTCTAGAACTACAGTTTTCTTATTGATAAATCACTTCTATCTCAGCAGGAGTCAGTGCCTGTTTGGATTAAGCAAACATATACTTTATTAAAAGCAGGGGGTCTTATTTAAGCAAAAAAAAAGAAAATCACTGTGTGTTTCTCTGTTTGAGGAAGGGGGCTGTATCAGCTTCATTTACTGAGTCAGAGGGTGAAGCCAATTGGGGGTGTGGCTTAGGAATTTAGGAGTAGAAAAGCAGGTCTCTCCAATTACAGCTTCCTGCTGTAGTTTTTAACAGAGGAGAATTTGCTTTCAGAGCAAGTAGCAGTCTAGAATGACAGTTTTCTTACTGATTGCCATCCTTCCCACCACTCCACCCTCCCACCCTAAGCCAGTTCTACTTTTATTGCCACTGGATTTGACTGATGACAGGAACTTCCTGTTTGGCAGTAGGAAGGGAAGGATCACTGAGACACATTAGTTTCATCAACCTTGAAAGAACCTAAAAAATAGCTCTTTCTCCCCCCCCCAGCTACTGGAGGTCTGAATCCAAGCACTGAAGAAGGAGACTACTGAAGACTATAGGAAGTTCCTGTCCCAGAACAGGAAGGGCGAGAGTTGTAAGGGCACGTAGGCAGTAGGAAAGTAGGTGTAAAAATGTGAGGAAGTATTTTTTCACAGAGAGGGTGGTGGACACATGGAACAGCCTTCCTGAGGAGGTTGTGGGGTCTAAAACTGTGGGAGAATTCAAGAATGCATGGGACAGACATAAGGCAATTTTTATGGGGGGTAGGAAGAAATACGCTGTTGGTTAAATAGGATCTGCAGCTTATCTTCTAGGTAGGGGAAATGGGCAGACTAGGTGAGCCAAGAGGTCCTTATCTGCCATCAAAGTCTATGTTTCTATGTTTCTAGAGGGAGGAGACAGTAAGCATACAAAGCAACAGGAGAGAGGACACAAAATAAGTCAAGATGGGAGTAGTGCAGTGCAATAGCTGTGGGGCAGCAGTGTTCTGGGAGGCATGGAGGGATGCAGGCCTATACTGGTGCAATGGTCTGCATCTGTCCGGGAGGGAGACCAGGATCCTAGATGATAGATTTAAATGCTTCATTGGCAAGCATTTAAACTAGCCAAGGGGGGAGCACTGAAAAGGAGCAGGGAAATCCCAGCCCCCCCCACAAAACACAGTAGTTAGAGAGGTAAACACCAAGGTAGAGAAGTCAGTAGGGAGCAGGGCCATGGTAAATATAGAAAAAGGCAGTAAGGACAAGGATGGAGCTAAAAGGGGTAAGGCCATCAAAAAATGGAAGGTGATGAGTACCAATGCCCACAGTCTGTGTAACAAGCTCCCTGAACTAGTGGCTTTGATAGATGAGGGATGCCTGGATATTGTGGCAGTCACTGAAACATGGTGCACAGAGAACCATGACTGGGATGTCTACATACCAGGATACACAATCTACAGGAGGGACAGGGTGGGTAAAAGAGGAGGAGGACTAGCTCTCTATATAAGGGAAGGGATTAAAGCAACAGAACTAAAGAGTAAACAGGAAGTTGATGAGTCACTATGGGTCACCCTGGAGACAGGAAATGGCACCACAATCCACATGGGGTTGTGTACAGACTCCCATCTCAGGGGGAGGAAATGGATAAGGAAATGATAGAAGGCATCCTTAAAATGGCAGAAAAAGGGGAGATATTGTTAATGGGGGACCTGAATATGCCAGATGCTAACTGGAGTGCCTTTGCTGCAGGAACATCCAAAAGCAGGGTCATTCTTGATGCCCTACAGGGGGCATGCCTCAGACAGCTAGTGTTGGAGCCCACTTAGGAGGGAGCAATCTTAGACCTGGTACTCTCAAATGGGGAAGGAGAAAGGATCTCAGATTTAGAAGTGGGTAGCCATCTGGGAACAAGTGACCACCAAACAGTGTGGTTCACAATAAACATAGCCATAGGGTCAAGCCATACAAAAACAAAATTATTGGACTTTAGGAGGTCTGACTTTGGGAAAATGAGAGAGTGCCTCAGAAAAGCATTAGCAAATGGGCAAGAATGAGTGGTGAAGGAACAATGGGGAATAATCAAAACAGCCATCACAGAGGCAACAAGCCTTTGTGTGAAGCAAATCAACAAAACAAAATGAAGGAAAAAAACACTATGGTTCTTAAAAAAGGTGGAAGGGAAGATTAAGGAGAAAAGGATAGCATTCAGGAAATAGAAGGAAACACAGAAGGAGCAGGACAGAGAACTTTATCAGTTAAAGCAGAAGGAGGCAGGGAAGGCAGTCAGAATAGCAAAGGCACAAACTGAGGAAAAGATAGCCAACTCTGTTAAAAAGGGGGATAAAACATGTTATAGGTACATTAGGGAGTGAAAAAAGACCAAGGGAGGGATACAGAGACTTAATAAAGGGAAGGGGAGGGAATGTGGGCAGAGAGTGACAGTGAAAAAACAGGGCTACTGAACAAATATTTCTGCTCAGTATTCACAACGGAAGAGGAGGGGGAGGTACCTAAACCAAATAAGAGAAACACTCTGAATAGGGGGGTCGATACCAGTCCATTCACAGAAGTAAGGGTTTTGAAAGAACTCTTGAAACTGAGGGTGGACAAAGCAATGGGGCCTGATGGGATTCACCCCAGAATTCTAAAAGAACTAATGGTAGAACAAGTAATGCCACTGACTACTCTCTTTAACAAATCATGGGAGGATGGGGTGGTACCTGAGGACTGGAGGAGGGCAGATGTGATTCCACTTCACAAAAGTGGGAGCAGGGCAGAGACAGGAAACTACAGTCCAGTTAGTTTGACCTCAGTGGTAGGGAAAATGATGGAATCACTTCTGAAGGAAAGAAGTGTTGAGTACCTAGAGGCCAGTGGGGCACAGGACCCAGGGCAGCACGGTTTCACAGCAGGAAGGTCATGTCAGATGAACTTAATAGATTTCTTTGACTGTGTGACCAAAGTAGTAGACCAGGGAGGGGCTGTGGATATGGCCTACCTAGATTTTAGCAAGGCATTTGACACAGTCTCACACAAAAGATTGATATACAAGTTAGCCAGCCTTGGAGTGGGTCCCAAGGTGGTAGTCTGGATAAAAAACTGGCTGAACAACAGGATGCAAAGGATAATAGTAAACAGAATCCACAGTGAATAAAGGAGGGTAACTAGTGGTGTACCGTTGGGTTCAGTACTAGGACCAGTCCTCTTTAATGTCTTTATAGGTGACATTGAAGAGCACCCGGAAGGAAAAGTATGTCTCTTTGCAGATGACACAAAGATCTGCAACAGGGTTGATACACAAGGTGGGGTGGAAAGGATGAAAAGGGACTTGGCAAAGTTGGAGGAATGGTCAAATATATGGCATCTCAGATTCAATGCAAAGAAGGGCAAGGTAATGCATCTGAGAAACAAAACCCCAGGGAAAGAGTGCACAATGGGTGGGTGAGATAATAACAACAATAAAAATCGAAAAAGACCTAGGAGTAATTATATCAGATGACCTAAAGATGAGCAAGCAATGTGAGAAGGCAGTAAGGAGGGCTGGGGGGGATACTGGGATGAATAGGGAGAGGCATCAACAGTAGAAAACAGAAAGTTGTTATCCCTCTGTACAGACAGTTGGTGTGCCCCGATTTAGAGTACTGCGTGCAATTCTGGAGACCCCATCTCTGCAAAGGCATAGACAGAGTGGAGGCTGTTCAGAGGAGGGCAACCAAAATGGTGCAGGGTCTGCACCAGAAGACATAGAAGGAGAAACTAAAGCAGCTTAATATGTGTACCCTTGAGGAAAGGAGGGAGAGTGGAGACGTGATAGAAACTTTCAAGTACCTCAAGGGAATTAACAAAGTACAAGAGGATAGTATCTTTCAGAAAAAAAGATGTGCAAGATCAAGGGGGCACAATTTGAAGATAGAGGGGGGATGGCTCAGAGGTAATATTTGAAAGTATTTTTTCACAGATAGGGTTATGCATGCATGGAACAGCCCTCCTGAGGAGATTGTGGAGTCAGGAACAGTGGAGAATTGAAGAATGCATGGGACAGACATAAGGCAATTCTAATGGTGGGTAGGAGGAAGTAAGCTGTTGATTAACTAGAATCTGCAGCTTATCCATCAGGTAGAGAAATCGGCAGACTGGGTGGGCCAAGGAGTCCTTATCTGCCAGCAAATTCCATGTTTCTATACTTCTATCTTTCTGTATGTGTGTGTATCTCTCTCTCTCTCTCTCTCTCTCTCTCTATATATATATATAAACATATATATATATATATATATATATATATATACACATATACAAACAGAGACAGACATAGGGCTTTATTTAGTTAGCATAGTTTTTTGTGTTCAAAGCACTGTATATGATCAACAAACATGCATATATAAAAAACAAGCAAATGAAATAATAAAAAAACTATATCTGACAAGGCAAAATTATACTGTATAATGTAATAAACTACTTTAAATATTTTAAAGTAACTGAGCAAATCTCACATTTCACCACTAACAGTAGAAGAATGAAACTTTCAACTTGTTAATTAAATGAAATTATAAATAAGTACTTTGTCTTAGTAAGCAAACAAAAAATACATATAAACTGGACTTTATGGTAGGGATTGGTGAAGTCTATCTGCTACACTTCTAATAATGTTTGGGTCAAGAACTGTTTTTAGTCTTTTTCACATATTCTCACCAAAAAGTGGATGAATTGGAACTATAGGGCCGTGTAAACAGCTACTTGTGCACCTGAGAAATCCTAGCACTTGGAGTGCTGTGGTAGAAAAGCTGCTATGTGGACACTTACTGTATCACAGTAAATCATTTGCTTCATCTATTCTGGAGCTGCAGCAACCACAGGAATGCATATTGGAATGAGTGGTGTAAGAAGCTGTGTGAACAGGCTACACTGCTCTCTCCAACATATGGGGGATCCCCACAACAGTGCCTCCCAGCATTCCTCAGCACCTTTCCTAACTCACAGCCCCTCTCCAGTGCACCTTGTATGACATTAAGAAGGGCTGTGGAAACACACAAGGCAAGTACATCAGGTGGTCAGGGCAGTACTGAAATGCTCCACAGCAGGAGCTAAAGTGGGCATTTAAAAACAGCTTTTGTGTAGTCCTGTGATAGCAAAACTTTTCTGGTGAAGAGCAGTATACTCTGAAGTGTGTGCCAGAGAGCATGTCACATGGAGGATTTCCAGTACAAAAACATGGTCACATTAGGCATGCTACTGTAGAACATTTTAACACACAGTGTCCTTGCTTGCCCATTAAGAATAAGACCTATCCACAAAGCCTATGCACTAAGTATTCAGTGTGTAGGCCTCCCTAAGTTATGCAACCACTCACTGAGGGTCCTGTGGATCCCCACCCCTTTCACAGAAGGGGATTCCCCCTTTCTGCACATGATCCCCTGTCTGTTGGTCAGCAGAAGTGCATACATGGATGGACCGGAAGTGGCCAGGGGCATACTTACACTCCACACCATTCACCAAGGCACAGAGTGTTGGGAGAGGGGGGCACAGGCTACACAGGCAGGAACTCTGCTATAGGCAGTGCGTGTCCCCACCGATCTGTACCTGCTGACCACAGTGGGACAAGTGAACCCCCCACAATGCTGACAGCCCTCCAACCATGCAGAGAGGGCTGGAGGTGGCCACTGGGACACTCATCCAACATTAAGTCATTACCAGGACGTGCAGTATCCCACAGTCCACTGCTCCATGTGGAGCAGGTGATTCACTTTGCTACGACTGGTCTGCCCCCCCATGCACCTATGTGCTGGCAGACAGTTGGCCTGAGTGGTGAATGGTTTACCACACCTGTCTGCAGGTGCAGTTATCCATGGGCAGGGTACATATCTGATGCATGTACTTGGCCTGCATTTGTGCATAGGGGCCATTATGAGCAGAAGGATTCAGATGTGTCACTTTGATATTTGAAAAGCCTCAGTTTTATTAGTTTTAAAAAAACTGCAGTTATTGCAAAAATATGATGATGCCAGCAGATACAGGCCTTACGGTCTATCAAGTCTGCTCGATTGTGCAGCTCTCAGTGTTGAGTACTGATGCTGCCCATTCATGCATATTTAAGCCCATTCAGGGGCTGACAACAATTTGTCCTGACCCCGCTTTCACCAAGGGGGCTAGGACACCTTTTATTTTATTCGTGGGAGCCCCTATATGCCCACTGGGGCCCCTGAAACATGCTCCCCCTACTTGGGCCCTTTATTGGCACTCTACCTCATGGAGCCATGGCTCCTTTTAATTTCAGCACTTTAGCTGCTGTGCATGCTCTGTAGGGTGTGGGCTACCCTCTTTTTTGTTAATATCCAATGGTCCCTTCACGACAGCTCCTGGTACCATTCTTTGCCACCCTGTGCACCCAGAAACACTGAAACATCAATTAAATCTCAGCCCCCTCCTAACTAGGGGCTAAGGACATGGGGAATCAGTGGACAGATGCTGAACATTCATGGGGCACCAGGGTTCAAGTCCCATCAAGGACCAATGGAAGATGCCGGCAGTGGAGCAACAGTGCCATAGCCCACACAGGTAAGTCTCAATTTGGGAGGAGGGCTTACATATAAAAAGTCAACATTTTGTGGGCTGTGCTGAACAACAGTTTGATTATTTGTGTTTAGGTCTGTGAAGCAACAGCCCACAGCACCTCAGAAAGAGCACCTTTTTGCCTTTAATTAAAAATATTATATAAAGAATTTTGGGGGTTGTGTGTGTAGGTCTGTGAAGCAACACAGTATATGGTGATTTGTGATGAGTAGTGTTAAGGAAAGAAAAACAAATTAGTTCAATGTGTTATGAATACTAATAGTGCTTGTGTATAGTGATTACATTTTGGCCTTTCTCTATTCCCATCCTTGGTAAGGAAGCTGGGCAGCATGTAGGGAATGGAGGGCTTCAGCACCAAGAGTGAGCAGAGTTCCAGAGGAGGAGGAGGAGAAATGGGAGGATGGTGAGTGTGGCAAAACACACTAAGTGTGGACTATATGGGAGAGGCTGCTTTTACCTGGTACGTAGGAGGAGCTATTACCCACATTAAATCTTGGGCTTTGGCCCACCCATAAAGAGCAGGTCAGTGTGGCTTGGCATTAGGATGAGGAGAAGGAAAAGCAGAGCTCATCACCACAAGATGAGACAGGTCCAACACTCACCATTCTGCATCATTGGACAGAGGCAGGGGGATGACAGTTGACTCGGCTGCTTTGAATCTAGAGGAAAAGGACAGGAAGACTGAGCCCCAACCTATCTCCACAATAGTTTTAATACCAAGGGACAGGGAGGCATTTGAGGAAAATGTTGTTGAGACTAAGGCAGGGACAGCCTAAGGAGTTCACTGAATAAGAAGTAGTAAAGACTGAGGGTGATGATGATGATGATGATTTAACAGATGCTCCCTAGGAGCCTCAGTCCAAAAATGCAAAAGTCAGCAAGTGTAATCCTGACAAAATAGATCTGATCATTGTAGTAAGCATAAGGCTGAAGGTCCCAAAATGTTACAAGTGGCAGGCTGTATATATGGTTCGGTAATTGGTGAACAGAATAGTGCTTGTGTATACTGTTAGATTTTGGCCATTCCCTATTCCCACCCTTGGTAGATAAGCCAGGTAGCATGTAGGGAATAGAAGGCCCAGCACCAAGGGTGAGCAGTGTGCCAGAGCAGAAGGCAGAGGATGATAGTGGGTGTTTTGCAACATACTAAGCAAGAGCTGCTGGGAGAGACAGACTTTTATTTGTAATGTGGGAGGAACTATTCTTCCACAATGAACCTCGGGCTTCAGTTCTTCCATTCAATGTTTGTTGACTAGAATAGTGCTTGTGTATACTGTTAGACTTTGGCCTTTCTCTATTCCCACCCTTGATAGATAAGCCAGTTAGCTTGCAGGATTAGAAGGCCTGAAAAGATTTCCTCCTCCAACTAATGGAGAGTATGACCAGTAGTGCACAGGTATGGAACCCCCCCCCAGTGGAGGAAAGTTGTGAGGACCCATGGCTACTGAGTTGCCTGTCCTCAGAGTAGCGTAAGAAGAGATGATCCTAAATGCTTGAACAGATTTCTGATTCTGGTTTAGGATGTAGTGTACACAGAGTGATGAAGTCCATCTTCTGAGTCTCTTAATGATGTGTGCAGGAAAGTTAATTCTTGAGGTTGAAGAAGTAGACCCAATTCAGATGAATGACCAGATGATGAATATGGATTCAGTCCAGCCATTGAAGAAAGGTTCAAACATGGTCCAAGAACTGGTTTGTGGTCATAGGTGATTTATTGGAGGGTAAACCGAGGATGTGATGGATCTGAGCATGAGGAAAAACATGAGTTTTGTCTAGATGAGCTGCCAGATTCTAGTACTTACAAAAGAGACAATAGAATATGTGGACTCCTTAATATAATCTTCGAAAGTTTGAAAAAGGTAATGGCAGGATAGAATGATCAGCCCCTTTGTGTAAATTGACACTATTAAGGGCATTGGGATAGTTCTCAGTTCGGCTTTAAGCATGACGAGATAGTGAATTCTCAGGACACAGGAATCCAAAGAAGGCTAGACAAAATAGCTGAAAAAACATGATGTTCGAGGTAGAGTCAAATGGATCCAAGGTCAGTAAATCCACTATGTTTCATTAGAGATACATCTATAGGAAGACAACTAGAAGTTTAAGTGCTTGAAGCTCTTTGGATACCCAGTTGTAGAGTAATTGGAGGACTAAAAAACAGTGAAGTTGAGGATCGAGTAGGCTGTAAGGACAATAACTGGATACCTGATATGTATAGCTTAATTGTTCAGTATGATAGTTTCAAGGCTTGGTGACAAGCTAGAAATGCTAGTACATGCTTTATATGTGCAATATACTGTACAGGGAGGACTGCAATGCGCAAATGAGGAATACATTTCATGCTGTAGTATAAATAGCTCTGGTGGTAGGAGCTAGGAGGGCCCACATGGCATTGATTTGCTGGTGATTAAATTCCAACACTTTCCTAGATAAAAGGAGGAATCTTAACTGAGTCTGCTGATTGATGGCAATGAAAGGTCTGACATCAGAAATGGGATAACGCATCGACTGCATTATTTGCATAGTCTGAAATGGAATTATAGTGTATGTTAGAGCATTGTAGTTGTTAAAAATCTAGGTTTCCCTAGTGTTGTTGTACCATTGTGGGTACATCACATCAATGGTACAACAGATTTTACAGCGTCTTCGCATGTGCAACTTGCAGTTCGTGGCGACGACAAAATGGGCAGTGTACTTCAGCATAGGCACTGCTGGACATCCCAATGTTAAAGTAAGTGCCATTTTGTTAATATTTTAGCTGGGCACATTGCAGAGCCCAGTTATTTAATTTAAAATGTGGAGGAGTGCTGTCACCGACTCTGGCTCGGCGGGGGTGGTCCCCGACATCACAGCGCGACCGCAAAACAAACCACAAGTTTTTTTCTTGCTACTTTTGCCCATAAACTATAAAAGACAGTGTATGGGCAACAGTGAACAACAACGCTGGTTTACTTCTCGAGGTTTTCATGCCAACCGAAAACCTCTCGAGCTTTGCTCTTGAGGGTTTCTTGGTTGACATGACAACCTCTCGAAGTGAACAACAGTGTTGTTGTTCACTGTTGCCCATACTCTATCCTCTATGTTGAGGTGTGAAATTGTGGTAAAGAGATAATTAAGTCATTTGCGCATGAACAGCACAATGAAATGGAACAAAGATGTTTTCTTGGTGATGGTATTCACTGTGGACTGAGTATGAGGAAAGATAGGTACTGACTGATGGGATCAGTGATGACCTCGAGGAAGGTGACTGGCTTGATTAGGTAAATCTTGAAGAGGGGGATGTAGATGACTTCATGAAATATTGTAATGTCCAGAGGCCAGAGAGCAATGATCCAGGATTGTGCAAAGATAGAAGAATAGCAATGCACTGGAGATATGTTGGAACATATTCTGAGATGTAAGATGAAAGAAAGGTCTTTGAAGAGCAGTAGACAGCTATTCCAGGAAGGTGCAAGTTTAACCACATGGCTAAGTCTGATTTGCCACTGCTGAGAATTGGATATGATGGTACAATTAGGAAACTAGTGGAACCAATGCCAATAGGTAGGACACGAAGGAACTATCTTGAGAATTAATCATCATTGTGCAGTTGAGGTATCCTGGGAGGGAAGTAAGTTTACATTTACATTCCAAGAGGATCAGTTCGAAGAGGACTCCAATGAATCTGGGATCCTGAGGAGCATATCTAGAGGAAATGGCATTTCATACAGTGTGAATCCAATAAGATGTTTGAGGAATGATCCTGGAGAGTTGATCATGAGGTAAGGGCTTTCATATGGTCTGAATCCAGTAAGATGCTGAGGAATGATCCTGCGGAGATTATCGAGAGGTAATGGTGCTTCCATACAATCTGAGTCCAAAATGCAAAGCAGTTCAAGGGATATTGCCTGATCGAGATTTTTCTCTTTGATCATAGGAACTAAGAGTCCTTGTTACACTGGCCCGGAGCAGTAATGCCAGCCACAGAGGAGAATCAGGCAAGTTAATTAGGAGAAGTAATCAAATAGATTGAGTGTTGGATGGCAACAAACATTGAGAAAACCCAAAAGAAAAGACATGGAAGCAAACATGCTGAAGCCCTGGGCTGCAGGAGCAGCAGAAGTGAAAAGGTACCATAACATAATAGTGGGACTTCCAAGACATTCCATAGTGATGCCATTGAGATGGACAAACAGGAAACAGCCAAAAAGCATCTATGGAACTGGTCATCGAGAGTCAGAAGCCAAGGCCTCAGCATCAAAGGGTTGATATGGCATTGTGGCGATGAGTATAGAGTGCAGAACTGTCATCAGAGGGAAGCAAAGAAGGAATGACAGGGGTGGAGGACAACCAGGGAGTCGAGAAACTGACAAGGAGATACTGCAGGCTAGAAAATGCCCTAGTAGTGATTCTGAGATGACTGATCTGACAGGAAGGAATGGCAGAAGCTAAACAGGACCCAGGAAAAATCCATTCGGAAGATAAGTGGAACAGCAGATGAATGACTGCAAGCTCTCTCACAGCAGACTGAAGAGTACAATGAGGAAAGCACAGGAGGGGAGCATTGAGATGCCTGAGGGGTCCATGCATAATCCAAGGGAGAAGTTGCACAACAGATGGAAGGCCAATGTCACATGGTGGGGAAGGAATTCAGAATAGATCCTGATGTCGCAGAGGTGGGAAGTGAGGACAAATGAAGACAATAACAACTCCTGGATGAAAAACTCAGAGAAGCATAAATGACTGGAGCACTGTTGATGGAGGAGATGGCAGCAGGAGCTGAAGTGCCGGAGGCTGGAGTAGGGGTAGCTGGGAAGCAAGCCACAGGCACTGACATAGAGGATTTCTGGATGGAAACTGGAAAGGCAAGCTGAGCCTTGAAATCCTGAACTTCAGATAATGCGGAAGTGTCCAAGGATGAACAAACTTGTGGGCTGCATGATCCAGAATGGAATGAGGCTGAGAAGCCAAGACAAACACACAAATCCAAGGGGGCAAACAGAAGTTGAAGGACAGTCATGAAGTGAGAACAGGTCAGTCTTCAATGGAGTAGTTCAATTCCGAAACTCCTGGATGGGGTGGAGAAACAGAAGAATAAGGCCAAGGAGACTTTGTAGAACATCCTTTGGAGGCATGCTATTGGTAGATGAGGCCCAGATACAGGAGACTGAAGATTGATGGAATAGAGGGTTCCCATTACCAAATGGAGATGGCGGACCTGAGTCACGTTCTGTAGGATCCACAGAAAAGAAAATAAGTAGGAGGAGGAAGAAGATGGTAACTGAATGATGCTGGTAGAGAACAGAATTGGTAGAAAATGTGAATAAATGGAACAGACTCCCATCCCCAGTGGATGGGGTGAGCTCACCTTCACTTGATACCTCACCAGGTGGAGTTAAGGACAGTCTGTCAGACTGTTGGTATAAAATGTAATTGGTTGAGACTGGAGGTGGATGAAACAGGCTCTCATCCCTGCTGGATAGGGCAAGCCCAGCTGCAATGTGATACCTCACAAAGTAGAGTTAGGGATGGAGGCTGTCAGATTGCTAGATTGAAGGTAATTGGTAGAGAATGTAGTTGTAAGACATGGACTCCCATCCCCAGTAGACAGGGCAAGCCGACCTTCACTCGATACCTCAGAAGACAGAATTAGGGATGGAGACTGTCAGACTGGTGGTATGGGCATAGCAACCAAAGAGCAACTGATGCTGCTTTAATGGAAGATCAGCAAAACAGTGGAGCAAAATTAATTAGGTGGAGGAAATCGGTAGCAGGGAAGAAAGCTGGAGAATAGCAAGAGAGAAGACAAAGCATACTGGAAGATGAGCTACAAAGTAAACAAACTGAAGGCACAGCAAACAGAAGCAGCAGGAGGACAATATTGGATATGTAATGAGAGGAAAGGAGCAAAGCCTTAGATTATAGTTCAGCCTGAGGTGAAAATATGTAGTATAAGAACAGCGAAACAAATGTACTGTGAATTAACATCTTCGATTAGTATCAACAAGTCAGGTTGACCAAAATGAAATGGTTTGAGACATGCAACCTTGAGAAATCTGGTTGTATAGTTTGACTGGATTGAATCTGAGCAACTATTGCGTTATGTCCCAGATGCAATTGTATGTGATTGTGATGAAGTTGCAACAGGTAAAATGACCAGTACAGAGAGCAAACTATACCCCTGTGGATCACCTAATGGTGTTGAACTCACCAGGTAGCAGTATCTTGGTAGTACTCATGATAGTCACCACATGCAACCACTGGGGGAGTTTCATGGGTGCAGCTTGTAGCTGAGCACTAGGGGATGACATTAAGCCCTGGAAGTGCCAGCGCAGGAATGGAGCAGTGGCTCCAAGGAGCAAGAAAGCACAAAAAGAAAATGACAACAGAGGAATGAATCATGAAGATTAGGTACAGGGGAACACAGACAAAGCAGGAGTGGGGAGGAAACAGTGGGGAGGGGGAAGCCCGATGGAGGGACACAATGGAGAATGGGAATGGGGAGGGGAAACTGGCACCAGCAACAAACGGGTAAGAGGCAGACTAATAAGGAGAAAGGAGGGACAAATAAACAGAGAAGGAGAATGGAGAAAGGAGGGCAACAGGCAGGAAGCAAACAGAAAATGGACCAGATAGGCAAACAGAAGCAAAACAGTAACAAGATCGAGAAACTCAAGCAGGCTCAGCCACACAAGTCATGCAGGAGCCTAGGTGTTTTGTAACACACTAAGTGACAGCTGCTAGGAGAGGCTGGTTTTTCTTTGTAATGTGGGAGGAGCTTTCCCCCCACATTGAACCAGCCCTTCCATTGCTAAACTGACCAGGCCAAGCTAAGATGTCCAAAAAACCAAACTGTAGCCACAAGCCACACAACCAGAAAGAGCAATTGCTGAGCCAAAACACCCACTACTGCCACAGCGTGTTACTGCTGCCCATCAAAATTATTATTTGAGTAGGACTATTTTGTTATGATCTGTCAGATGAGAGTTCAGCAGTATTCCAACTATGCCAGGCATATGTTAGCCAAGGGGAAAAATGATCAAATTTTGGCACTGGAGGGCAGCACACCCATCTAAAACAAAATCATCTGTTGATCTGGACAATACACCAGAGCAGGCCTGTTGAGGGTATCAAGAGAACCTGCTACTGATCTTCAAACATAGTCCTGGAGGCAGAGAAGGAAGAGGAGTATGAGGAGGAAGAAGGGGCATTTTTAAGAGAGGCATTGGAAAAACTGTCATCATAACAGAAGCTGCCAATCGGAGGTGGTAGTAATCCTCTGTCACATGCCTATGGAAGGAAAGTGGTAAAAAAACTTCTGAACAGAAAAAAGTTATTTCATCAGCAAACAACAGTGATGTCATTGATACGTGACATTTAACAAAGTTGCCCCATAATCACACAGTGTCCAGGGAACATAATGCACCACAGCATAACCGTCGCTGATCTCTTGCCATACTTTTTTTATGGAGACTCCAGGCTTCAGGAAGTTAATGTTAAAAGGCTTATCCTAAAGGGAAAGTTCTTTCATGTTCATATTTCTCAAACTGGGCTGTACCCGAGGTGATGGATACTGTTGTGCCTGTCTGTCACATGTTTTGTCACACTCAACAGTTAACACAATACACTTGACCACTGATATGTGGAGCAATGGTTTTCTCTTCTGCTATGTTTTTCATGTGCATAAAGGCCAATTGGACACAGCTGCCAGGTTTAATTGAGGCTGCATGCACCATGTCTGAGAATTGCCTCTGTCCCAGCCCTGAAGTTTGTTGGCAGTCAACTTTATTCATGACTGTGATGCCAGAAGCACATATGGCAGCTAATACTGTATCTTAGTTGAGCTGCTGGAGAAAACTAACACTTGCCTACAAAAATTGTCCCTAAAAGGTGAGTTCATGTCTAACAATGATGGGCAAATGTAGCTAAGACGATAAGTTGGTTGTTTCTAGTTACTTGCATTGCAAATCATATTAACCTGTATATTCAGGTCTTTCTCAGAAAAGTAGATATTAAACAGTTGGGCTGTGTGTGTGTGTGTGTGTGTGTGTGTGTGTGTGTGTGTGTGTATTGATGATTTTTTCGCCATTTTGCATGCTTATCCAAGACAAGGCATCAGTTTCAGAGGCTACAAGTAAACAAAGGACCTGCCTTAGCACTGCATGAAGCAATGAAGCAAGAGGTGATTATGAGGTGGAACTCCACCCTCTACATGACCGAACATATGTTGTTTTTTTACCAAGCATAGTCTAGCTGAGATGCAACATTTTGTTATCTGTGAAGCCCTGCTTCTATGCATTTCTGTAGCTGGGTGTGCTGTATGTGAGTTTGAGAGACTTGTCAAGATTACACAGTGAGTGTTTAGCTGTGGCATGTTTGGACTTGAAATATCTGGGTTCTCAAGCCAGTTTTCTAACCACTAAACCACACTGCTTCAATGTTCCAATAGTACAATACAGTGTCTGACTATATACTCATTCACATCACCTGTGATTTTTCAGAAGCTTCCATGAGTTTATTCAGCACAACATTGATGTCTCACAGACGGCTAGATTCTTATCTTACAGCCTTTTGAACATGCCACTCAAGCAATTAGTGGCCACACTGCATCCATAAGACAAGAAGTCCCACATCTGTATGGGCAGAGGCAGGCATTGTGCAATAATTCTGATTACACTTCATAGAACACATGCAGTCACTACTTGGAAAGAATACCTTCATGCAATCCATCCAAAAATCCACGAAGTACAGAATTGTCACCTTATTAGACTCAGTTCTGGATGGGGGGACAGATACATTCCAGTAGGCAAAAAATCGTCAGATTGAAAAGGTGTATGGACAACAACTAAAAGCAAAACTAGACAACAAACTAGGGGAAGAAATCAAAAGGATGGTAGAATGGGGGTGGTGCTGTTTTCAGGGGATTTCAGTTTGCCTGACATGGACTGGAACAACCAAGCAGCAGTAAGCACAAGAGCTAGTCACTGGTAATAATGATCTAGGAGTCATTTTTGGGTCATAGTGTTACAAGCCCCACTAGGGAAGGGACCATTCTGGATCTGGTCCTGGCTAACAGGGACAGTCTGGATGAGGTTCGAGTAGAGGAACTATTGGGGTCCAGCAACCACATAACAGTGAGGGTCAAGGGTAAATGACAAACAGATAGGATCTACTCAGGACTAAGGTCATGGACTTCAGAAAGGCAAGTTTTGGGAATATGAAGGTGTTGGGGAAGAAATTGTGGAACGTCATGGCAGCAGTAGGAGTGACCAGTAAATGAGATTTGTTAACAAGCATTTGTCAATGCCAAATGTTTGCTTGCTGGTATTGGCATTGGTACTACATGGGTTAGAGAGATGCATAATAGGAATGGCAGTGAAGTATTGAACAAATACCAACCCCCCACCCTGCACAGACTGACAGGCATTGAGGTGTGCCTTTGGGTCATCGACAATAACACTCATGCCATTCCACCTCACCCCACCCTGTAGGCACTGACAGGTGTCACAGTGTGCCTTGGGGTCTTCAGCCCCTATGCTTACCCCATTCAATAAGGAAATAAACTGAGATGGGTGCAATATAGGAGAATGGGGTGAGCGTTAGGGCTGAAGGCCCAAGGCACCTTGATGCCTGTCAGTGGCGGCACCCACAGATGGGGAGTGAAAGTGGAATGGCGTGAGTATTGTAACCCGATGACTAAGCCACCCCAACGCCTGTCAGTCTCTACAGGGCGGGACATTACAGTTGGAAACCCGAACGCCCTGGGTGTTTGTTGGTATTTTCACTCCAGATTTTCAGCGTGAGCTTTTTGGGACCCCATCTCATGAACAGTGGCACTATCATTTCATTACTTGATCCCAAAAGGTGATGTCACATAACAAATGCGCCATTTGGCACAACAGCTGTGAAAAGACATTTTGGGCAGGATGTGAAAAATGACATCTGTACTGTTCATGAGGAGGTATGAAAAAATGGCAATGTTGAAAATCTGGAGTGAAAATATGAAAAAGTGGCGAAGTTACAAGTATGCATAGAAATTGCAAAACTCACTCTCGTAACACAGTCATTTTTTGGAATTTGTACACCAAATTTTCAACATGGCCTTTTTCAGACCTCCCCTCATGAACAGTGGCACTGTAATTTCATTAATCTGTTCCAAAAGTTGATTTCACACAGTGACTGTGCCATTCTGCGCCACAGGTGTGAAAACACGTTACAGGCAGAATGCAAAAAATAGCTGTACTTTTCATAAGGAGGTGTGAAAAAATGGCAATTTGGGACATTTGGAGTGAAAATATTAAAACTTGGCAAAATTACGAGCTTGCATACAAACTGCGCAATGCACGCTGGTAAGGCAGTAATGTTTTGGAGTATTTTCACCAAACTTACAACATAGGCTTTTTGGGACCCCACCTCATGAACAGTGGCACTGTCATTTCATTAATCAGTCCCAAAAGGTGATTCCACACAGTGACCGTGAAATCACCTTTTGGGACTGAGAAACGAAATGACAGTGTCAGTGGTCATAAGGTAGGGTCCCAAGAACCCCATGATGAAAATATTGGGCTAAAACTCCAAAAAATGACTAAGATATCAACCTAAGTTGAACCCCCCACATTGACTCCCGTTATAGGGCTTACCATGATTTTCTTCCATTTGTGGTTGGCTTTTAAAGAGTGCAGATGTGTTCCTAGTCCACAAAAGATCACATTGCCAGACATCTGGAGGTACATATGGGTGGGAGGGTGTGGGAGGTGTGGTGCAGCGATGAGGAACCGTTTCTTTTTACAGGTAAAAAAGAAAATACATTGGGGGATGGTTTTATTCTTTTACAGGTGTAATTTTATGAAAATAATTTTCAGCACACTGGGTGGGCTCCCAGTGTGCCAGGCCAGTGGAGGGCGGATCAATGACAACCCAGGGATTGGGCACCTCGAAGTCAGCTGAAAAAGGGGGCATGGGGGGTGCAACCGACACCAGGAGTAGGCATCCCAGTGTCGTAAAAACATAATGTTTACTTTGCCACACTGGGGTGGGCTCCCAGTGTGCCACAATAGTGGGGGGACATGCCAACATGGGGCTTGGGCACCCCGTTGTTGGCAAAAGATAGCTTGGGGGGCATGCCGACATGGGGATTGGGGACCCCGATGTCGGCTTTGGGAGAAGTGTGTGGTGGGTGGTAGGAGCCACTAATTATGCAAAGACACATGGCTCATTTTATATTTCACTGGGAAAGGCACACTGAGCAAATGAGTTGCTCATAAGTCCAGCCATGCTCATTACCTTGCACTGTAATGCACATGGTTGGAATGTTCCTGTTTGCTGGGAAGGAAGGGATCTGCCACTGCAATGACAAAACTCTTCATTATTGGAGCGGCATATTTCTTTCAAGTCCAGTGCTCACTCTGAAACTGCCATCATTGGCAGCTTCCCTGTTGATTTGTGGCCAAGGGATGTGCCCCTGAAAGCATTTTCTGGATTGGCCAAACACTACCACATCTCTGCAATACTCTACTCTCCTCAAAATGTTTCTTGTGTGCTGCATGCACAAGCAAACATAAAAATGGGATTATTGGAAGTGACAAGTGACTGTGCTAGAATGAATGAGAGGGCAAGATGAGGAAGAAACCACTATGGTTTTCAAAGAGGGTAGCAGAGGCAATGAGGGAAAAAAGAAAGTGTTCAATCGTTACAAATTAAGACAGGCTTAGTAGGATGAGGCATAGCAGAAAACAAGAAGGGCAGCAAACTGGGCAGTGACACAGGTAAAGGCTTGACTGAGCTAATGCTTGTGGAGAATGTTATTGAAGTGAATAAGGCATTCTTCTATGAGGTTTGGGAACAGCACATAACTAAGGAAGGAGTGGTCAGGCAAATGAAAGGGAAGAATGGGTGCAGGATGAGAAGAATAATATAAATGTGCTGAACAATTACTTCTGTTTAGTGTTCATTGTGGAAAATGGAGGGCCACTGCTGGATTGCAACAGTAATAGGGGATCACTGCCAGGTGCCAACATGGAGTCCTTCAAAGAGGAGAGGGTGCTAAAAGGCCTACAGGCACTGAAGGTGAAAAGATCAGTGGGCATAATAGAATGCACCCATGAGTGTTGAAGGAGATGGATAGGTCCTGGCTGGACCACCAGCAAATCTCACCAACTGATCTCTGGAGACAGAGGTAGTGCCAGAGGATTGGAGGACAATGAATGTGGTCCACATACAAAAGAGTGGTAGCCAAGGCTAACCAAACAACCTTAGGCTATAGGCCAGTCAGTCTGATGTCTATAGTGGTGAAACTACTGGATTCTATAAGGAAGGGATAATGGAGTTCCAGGAGGCCAGTGGCCCTTCAGGATTTCAGACAGCATGGATTTACCAGTGGGGAGGAGGTCATGCCAAATTAACCTGACTGATTGGATGACAGAGATCATGGATAAGGGTCAGGCAGTTATCAGCACAGGGGCCAAAAATCTGAGAACAGAATACAAGATGGATGGGGTGGTGTGGAAAGCACATCAGTGGAAAGGGACCGGGGTGGGGGGGGGCTAATAATGGTGAATATGAAAGCATCAACACAGTACAGTAGGGCTGTTGGTAAGGCAAATCAGATGCTGGTGTGCACTGGGAGAGGGAGTTAATGTAGCCACTGTATAAATCCCTTGTTCATCATCACTTGAAGTATTGTATAACATTTTGTAGCCCACATTTGAGGAAAGATAGGGATAGGTTGGAGGCATTGTAGAGAGAAGCCACAAAAAGAATACAAGGCAGCAGGGTAGATCCTGTGAGAAGTGCTTGAAGGATCTCAACAAGAATACACTGAAGGACAGGAGAAAGAGGGGTGGCATGATTTAGCCATTCAAGTACCTCTGTGAAATAAACAAGATGGATCACAGTGACCTGCTCACAATGAGTGGTAACACAGGTACTAGGAGAAACACTGAAACTGCCATGGAGAAGATTAAAGATGGCAGTCAGGAAGCATTTTTTACAGAATGAGAGGTGATGGACTGGAATGAACTTCAGAATAAGTCATTAAGGCTAAAACAGTTGGAGGGTTCAGAGAAGGATGGAACAGACACATGAAAATAGATGGTTAAGGGGCAGACAGTGGGGGAGTAGCAAGGACTGGCAAGGACACAGTCCTATGATTAGGCAGGCTTGGGCAGACTAGATGGGTCACTAGCCTTTTATGTGCCAAATGTAATAAAACCCCCAGAAATTCAATTCTTTCAAAAATGATCCAGATTGTCACTCTGATCCTGACACATCAGTAGAATCCTTGGGCGCCAGCATCACCAGCACTGCCGTCTCTAAAGAGCAGCCTAATAGTGATGTTTCTACTCTTTGGGGGCAGCATTATCACAGGTGGGTGCTAAAGAGGTGAATAAGGAGGAGGAAAAGGAGGATGTCAGCCATAGGTCTGCAGACCTGCAGACCATATGGTGGAGGTGAACCTAAATGAAAAAGGAACAATTAATAAAAAGACACTTTTCTACTCTCAAACAAAGGTACTGTAGTAGATTTCCACTTCCTCTTCACTTCCAGTCACACAAGGGACCACTTGAAACACAAACTATCAAAAAGACTAGGTGCACTAAATCCATAATTGTATTCTGTTACAGAGTGCTATTTGCAGTGTTGGGTAAGTTACTTTTTCTATTACTTTCTATTACTTTTAGCAACTTGTTCCAGGAAGCTCTGTGCAGTCACGAGCAAGGATGGAGAAGTACTAGACAAAGTAATACACCTTACAGTTACAGTTACATATTTTGTTTTATACAAAAACAATACAAAAGTAATAAGAAACTATAACAGATTACATTTATTTGAGAGTAATACATTAGTTACTAGTTACTTTCAAATAAATATAATCAGTTACAGTTACATATTACTTTTGTATAAAAAGAAATAACAAATTGTAACTGTAAGGTGTATTACCTTTTCTAGTACTTCTCCATCCTTGCTAGTGACTGTTCAGAGCTTCCTGGAACAAGTTTCCAAAAGTAATAGAAAAAGTAACTTACTCAACACTGGTTATTTGGACTGCCCATCATCCAGTTCCCATTCTGAAAGAGTGCTCAGTTCATCAGGGGCCATCATTACTGGCAAACACATAAATCCATCCATCACCCCTAAATATTAATGGACTCACATTCATGAAAATGAATAGCCACCTAATCCCATGCAATATCACAGTGATATTGCCGCAGACTAAAGAAGAGCCTGCATCAGATGTCTGCCTGAATTCCTGTCTGGTTACAACTGAGATATTGAAGATGGAGGGAGAATTCCAATATGACGGGCCAGGTGATAAAGGAAAAAAAAACTGCATGAATTTGTTATTGATAAGTCAGTTAATTTGCCTGACCATCTTAAAAAATACTTAAAAGAGCACTGCAAGCCAGCTAATCCTTCTCAGGGGCCTAGTTGTAGCCACTGCAGGCTTCCTTCTTCAGGGCCTACTTCACTGTGCCTTACTTTAGTCACTGCAAGCCACTATCTCCTACTTAAATGTCAGACAGGCATCATTTTTTTGAAACACAGGTGGCCTGCTATGTGGGTTGCTGCCAGTAGAGTGTGCGAAAATAAAATTCCATGGGCGGAATTTTCGCAGAATGCGGATTTTCGCTTCCGTGGAAGTTCAGAAAAGATTTTCGCAAGTTCTGCGGAATTTCTGCCTGACATGCAGATTTTTTTTGTTCATGATGCGGATTTTTTATTTACTTGTGGGAAAATAGTTGTTAAGTCCTGTGTGTCTGATTTTTTATAGATGCGGAATAATTAGTGTTTATACACAATTTGTTTCCAGTAGTCCACAGGTGTGAGCACTTCTTCCACATGTCACATATTCAGTTTTATGCAGTCTGCAGAAAAATAATTCTGCATCTGTAAATAGCAGTCATTTAAGTTGCTGAATTTCTTAAGAATATATATTTTTTAAAATCCACGTTTTTGCTTGTGGAAGTCGGAAATTTCTCAGTTATAGGCTGAGAAAAGACTAGAGAGATAGGTATTGTACTAGGGGACAATTGAGAGAAAGTGATTTCAATTTCTATATGTATTATGTCAGCAAGTCGCAGTAGTGTGGAGGATTTACTTATGGGCTGCACCAGCCAGGCCCATGAGGAATCATCACAGAGCAGCAGGAGCAGCAAGTAGTACAGAGTGGTGACCAGAGTGGGCAGCCAGTACAGCCACAGCAGGACCAGGGCAAAAGAGATCAGGTCACCAAAAGAAATATCGCACCCACCTCCATTTAGTTACAAGGAGGTTGCAGTTCTGGGGAAGGAGGTCAGTGGCAATGTTGACAAGCTGTTTGGCCTAAACAGAGTTCCTGTGAAAGAGTCAAGAGAGGAACAAAGTTTGGTCATCCATTCAATCCACCTGGAACACAGCTGGACAGCAACCTGTGCCATGCTCCAACCATCAAATTAAGTACAAGTGGGATTACCTAAAATGTAGGGACAGTGAGTTGCAGACACTTGGTGTTGTGGTGACCATCACCACAAAGTAGAGTAGTAGCAGCAAAATGAAAGCTGAGAAGTCCAGTTCCAATACCAATGAATCCCCTGCAGGGAAGAGGAAGAGGATGCATGTGGAGGACAACAGCAGCACTACCGAGTGTACTTTTTATCTTAATTTACTCTTTTAGCTTCTGCCTCTGACAGATGTCCTCCCTTCCCCATTGCTCTGTTGCCCTGCTGCACTACTACTTGTGGTCACCTGGGGGGGCATTCAGGTGCTCAGCATGACATTTTCAGGCATTGCTACCTTGTGGGCACTCACAGCAGTCATTTCCTTCATTGCTGATTTTGGTATTTGTGTTGGTCTCTGTGTTCCTACCTTGCTACTCATTGGGATAGTGTTTTGTTTCCCCAGTCATGGAGTGAAGACAACAGAGTGTACAGTTTCTCCTTCATCATGATCAGGTAAATGAAGACTCGAATGTGACATGGGACACTGAAGGTAATGCGGGCATGATGGATTGAGTGCAGAGTTGTGGGGCGTCACTGTTGTTCAGATACTTTTAACCAGCCATCATCCTGCTGCATGCAGTCTCTCATCACTGAATACTTGCAGAGTCACTGCCAGTATTGGATGATTTCAGCACTTTGGCATGCATTCCCTCTCTGTCTCCTGTCCTGCCCATGATGTCATTATCAAGTAGGCGGAAGGGCTATTCTATCATAAATTTCCATATCAGATAAGGTTTTTCTACAAAAAGCATATCTTTTTCTGACTGTAACACATGCAAAAAAATGTAGTCCATTTTGAAAGAGCAATAAGACACTCCAGGTGTGTGCATGGAACATATTTTACCACACGGCAGGGGCTAACTTATTACACCCCTGGCCGTGCAGTAAAATATGTTCCATGCACACCCTGTCATGTCTTATTGCTTACATATTACTGCTGTATGGCCACATCAAAGATTCTGAACATCATATCAATTCACTACCCAGCAGCACCTATTCGCCCACCTGTCACTACCTAATGTGCAACAAAGTATGTATTTCTACCACTTTCTTAGTGCTCTCTGTATGCCCTTTGCCCACCCCACCCCATACCTGGCCTTATTTCTGCAACTGTAAACAAATGCATCCAATTCCAATATATTTGTACCTGTTTGTGGAAAAAGAAGGTCAAAGTAAAGCAAGCACCAAAGATACTTACCTGTGCACTTCTGATTGACAACATACCATGATGCTGAAGTCTTGGCTGTTGGGTAAAGTCAGATTCAGGTCATCTGTGGCTGCATCTGCATCTATAAAGTATTACAGTGTTAAACCTAAAACAGCAATCATACTCTTAGTTACAGAGACACAATGGACTGGATTACAATCAGTTTATGTTAAAAATACCTTCTTTACCGGAAAACCCACTCAGAACATAGTCTAATTTTGCATGATCCATATGAATCAGAACTTAAGCCGGTAATCCTCCACCGTTACTTCTACCACTGTCCACACACACCATTCATCCTCCCCACCACCAGTAGTCTGTCTCAAAGACCATCAGCGCCTACACTTATCTCATTATCATACACATATTTGTTATTTAAAAAATAATATTAGGGACTTATCTAGGCATTTGTGTGATAAACACATTAGGAAACCACAGGCCTGTCAGAGTAAGGGAGGATCACAGCAGCAGCAGAAGCAGTGGCAGCAGCAGTCAAAAAACCATAGTGAGGCAAACCTGCAAGGGAAGCACATGTACAGTCACAGAAACACAAGACAAGCATGGTTTGACAATACTTAGCTTATGAACAACACCTGCTCTGTTAGTCGGAAAAAAAACCCAACAAGAAAGTACTTTATCTTTACCTAATAAACCTTCAGCTTCTGCAGAAATGGTCTGCTGCACCTAGTGCAGTGAATAAACAACTGTCACTGTACCATCCACCCCCCACACTGGAAACTGAATTCAAAATGCCTGTCTCAAAGATGGTCAGAATCAACCCTTAATAGAAGAAATAAATCAATTGCATGCTGTCATTAAAAATTAAAATGAGTATTACATACTTACCTGGAAAGTTGGCATGGCCATTCCATGATGCCACAGCACCCGGGTCAGCAGCAGGAATTTCCGAGGCAGGCCTGAAAGGGAAACCACACAACAGTTGCAGAAATACATCAAAGAACCATAATTGTGAGTATTTTGTTGAGACACAACAGCAGCAGTTATACCAGACTACTTACTCAGAATGTACTGTCAATTTGCCTAATGTAAATTAAGGGCAAGTCGTCTGTGCCTGCAGAAGTTAATCTGCCACTATGCCCCCCCCTGCCCACCCACCTGCTTTAGTTTGAACTCAATCATAATCTATCTGCAACTATTACACTACCATGGAATAAACATTCTGTAAATGCCAAGAATAATGCATGTTTCTCCATGATCAATGTTGTGTGAAGGCTTGAAGTACTTATCTGTGCACTTGTCATTGCCAACCAATACAGCCACTGGCATGGCTGTACTCTGGCATGTGAACATTTGGAGTCAGGACAGCAGTAGCAGAAGTATCACCAGCACATATTACAGATGCAGACCTTAAAAGTGAAAAAATCATATAGTTGAGGAATCACAAGGGAATCAACACATTAGTAACAAGTAACAACAGTGTAGACATGGCGCTCATGTGCTGCTGGACCAGCAGTTGTGTACATCCTCTCACTATGTAGTGTGCCAGCACTCACTAACTAATGTGCAAACAACCTGTTCAAAACTTTTGTAACAACTAGCCTGTTCACTCACATGCCCCTCGAACCATCTAATGTTTAATATGATAAAAAACATCTATCCAACCCCCACATGAACATTAGCAGTACTAACATAGCAGGGTTCATGTCTGAACAAGTTGTGTGTTTTTAAAAAGTATGTTACTCAAAAATTTAAAATAACACTAGACCTCATTTAAGCAATAATGCCTGAAAAGGGGTTATGTTAATGGGCAGGTAATCACCCTCTGGGGTGTAATGTGGCTCTAGTCATAGCTGAGTGCTACTGTACATGCCCCTAGAGGGTGATTAACTGTCTGACTATTACCATAACCCCTGGTAGTGTCTTATTGCAATTATAATAAAATTGTTTTTAACACTGTTCAACCTTGTTCAGCAAGTGATTAGGCTGTACGTGTATGCTGATAATCAAACATTAACATAGGGCTGATAGACTGTTTACAACCAACCAAAAACCTCCATTTCTCAGACCCTTTTTATAAGAAAGCGATATGTCCTGACCTCTCCACACTTTATTTGTGGAAAATACATTTTGCATAATATGTTGTAGTTAAGGATAATTTCTCATATCTGTGATGTATGTAAGTGAAAATGATTTCCGCATAGCAAAACTGAAATACCGCAGTTACAGTGACCTTTTTCTCATGTATGTATTATTACAGTGGAAACAAAGTTCCACAGGTTTCATATTGTGTTCCAATTACAAGTGCGAGATTACCCTTTAAGTGTGAAAATACAATCGCGGTTACAAAGGCAGAACTGGAAATTGAAAATTTCGCCATTTCCTGCGTGGCAAATCCACGTTTGCGAGAAACACAGGAAAAGTCACAGATTCAGACTCAGGCTGAGAGACAGAACAGCTAGCTTAGTTGAGAGACTGGGAAACATGTCTGCAACTGCAGAATCAGGATTGGGGGGCACAGCGGGCATCTGGAGGAGAAGGAAGGTGACCAGCAGTAGCAGCAGAATGTGGGGGAGGGGGAAGTTGAAGTTGCTGAACACAGCAACAATGGTCAGCAGAAGGAGCAAGACCAGCAAGGTCAGCCTCAGGCTCAGCCCTCAACCAGTGCTGATGATGGCACTGCTAAAAGACGTTCACCAGCCTTCACATATAAGGAGGTGGCAGTGCTGGTAAGGGAGTTGACAGCACCTGCAAAAAAACTGCATGGGCCTGAGAGACTCCCCATAAAACCAAGGGGGAAACTGTGGTAGTCCATACAGGCAAGTATTGCAAAAGAGGGAGATGGTGTCCAACCCTGCTCTGTGAAGCAAATTGAACATAAGTGGGACGACATCCAGAGGAATGACAGGCAGTTACTGGAGGCTCTAGGGGGAGCTGTGACCCTGAAAGGGAATGGCGGTAGTAGAAAGAGGAAGAGGAAGCAGCAGAAGAAGCCAGCAGAGACCAACACCAGAGCCACAGTGGAGGATGACAGCACTATTTTTCTAACTTTTACTGCCATCAGTTGCCATTTGTCATGAGATAATATTGAAGGGTGGTAGATCCAGAAGGGATATGAGGATGCGTTTCTTTACAGAAAGGGTGGTAGAAAAGTGGAATGCACTACCAGCTGAGGTGGTGGTGGCATGTAACACAGTGGGATGCTTCAAGAAGGGGTGGGACAGGGCAAAGAGGAGGGCAAAGGAAAGTACTGGGAGGTGGTTGGGTGGGGCAGCTGGCTGCTGAATAGGGAGATAACTGCAGGCTCGAGCAGCCTAGACAGACCATGATGGCCTTTTACTGCTGGAAATTTTCATATAACAGTATGACAATAGCAGTGATAATCAATCTGTGATGACTAGACTACAAATATTGCCACCACTGTGTTTCATTACAGTATTCTCTTTTTTGTTAACAAGTACTGCCAGGAGCAGCTCTACTGCTGCTTCCAGTGCCGTGAAGTCCAGCACCACAGTTCCAGCAGCTGGAGTGGAGGAAGGAGCAAGCAGCAGTCCTGTGGAGACCCCCAGCCCTTCTGGTGGTAAGATGATAATTTTTTTTATGCAGATAATGATTAAATTGGGTTATAAAGTAGATTGTGCACAAATTGTGATTTATATATAATTACTGTTGGGCACTGTTTTCCTAAGGAAAACATCAAACAAGGTTGATACATGTCTTACACGTGGTCTCTGCACCCTTTTTGGTACCCTCAGAGGTACACTGTAGACAGCTAGTGTTTAGACATATGTTATACTAACATACAGGGCTAAGGGCATCTACCGTATAAGAGTAGATGTCAGGATATGTACGCATATTATTGTAATACACTTTACTTGCTAATACATATATATTCTTTTATGTACTGTCTGTGTATTTCTTACTTATAAGATGCCAGGACACCTGTGTCCTTGGAATAATTATGATATGTAAGTCGGCATTGCCACCTTTTGGTGATTTGTACTACTACACTGAGTTATGTAAGACGCTGTATAAGAACTCTTGTTTCACAAACTGATGACTACTACAAAATTGTATAATGTTATCTTGGACCGTGGAACCTCCTCTAATTTAACCAATAGGGCTCTTCTCTGTAACTAGAAATGTTTCTGTCTTACAGTAACCATAGTAATTATCATAGGTATATAATGTAATACACTAAGTCTTGTACCTCGGAGATCCCAAGAGACACAAAGAAACCTCTAGGTATAGGGGAACGCTTAGCACTGGCTCCCAGTTCGTATTGGTAATAACTGCTTAGTGCAACTGTGATTTTATCTGTTTTTGGTAGTAATAAACAAGTTTATTACTCTAATGCAAAGTGTTTGTGATTACTTGCATTCCCAATATCGCCAAGAACCTGAAAGTGAGGTTTAAACTGCCTGACAATTGGCGACCGCGTGCAGGCAATATTTGGTGTTTGTAAGCTTTCACTAGTTGCTACAACTTTTCCCTTCCCAACGGGGACAGTAGGTGTACATTTCTGTATCACCTCTCCTGTTTTTCAAACCAGTTTGTAGTCACTTACAAAGTCTGGCTGTTTTTCTCGGGTGTGGTCGATGCCGACTCGACTCACTCCACAGCAGCTTTGAATTGTAAGCCTACAAATTATACAGTAGCCCGACTGTGTATAACATGCTCCTGCTGAGGATCGATACATAGCACGGCGCCTTTTTCATAGTTTGATTTTTCGTTCCCTCCCACACAATGGCCACCATATCAATATCTGCGCAGAACTGACACTCAATGTCTCGAACTTCCTTGCCTTCCATGGAGGATGGGCTGACTTCACGCGGGACGCAAGTCAATCTGAAAATCCTATACTGGGGATTTCAACCCAGTACACAGAGATGAGACAATCAACCAATAAGCATCATGCTAAAGTGCTGATGGCCGCGACTCTCTATGCTGCTCTGGAAGCCTCTGAAGGGAGGTTCCGAACCCTTGATCTGAAAATTTCATCTCTTAAGCAAGAGATGGGTCTGCAAGAAATGGAATGTATTAGACTGCAGCAGAACTTGGAGTCTGAACTTCAAACTCTTCGAAATGAAAAGGATTCAGTTTTGCAACATTCAGCTCAAGCTGGAAAACAGGACCTTTGTATGTTGAAGCAGGAGTGTGAAAGTTTGAGGCAGGATAAGGGACAGGCATTGCATATGAATGGCTTGTTAAGTACTGCAAATGCACAATTGAGTGCAGAGATGGGAAAGCTACAGGATGAGATAAACCAGGTCTGTAATGACTTAGAAGTGGCTACTAGGGACAATTGTGGATTGAGTGCTGCGTATAGAGTTTTGCAAAAGCAAATGCAGGATGATGTTGATATGGATGTTATAACTGTGAGTCATGCTGAATGTAAAACTAAGATGGCGAAACTGCGCCATCAGCGGGAGGTTCTGGCTGGACATGTTAAGGTGATGGTAGGCATAGCCCCTGCCTTACACACGTCATCTGAGGGGGAGGTATCAGATGACGACATCTCTCAGTATAATGCCCAGTCACACCCCTACTATGGCCCAGAAACCCCACCCAGCCATTCACAACATGGTGGGTCCCCACTCCACTCACACCATGTCATACGTCATCGACGTTGTGACGCCCATCATGGGAGATGCCAACATGGTGGCCCCCATGTGGGGGGAGCAGGCCCAGTCCTGGTCCAGACGGCACCACCAATAGCTGTTATTAATGTGGAAGACAGGCAGGAGATAGAAACAATGACTGAGAATGCAATAGGTAATGTACCTCTTCCTGAGAGATGTAAAAAGGCCATTAAAACCCAAATCAGACAACTTCTTCAAGAAGCTGGCACTCAGGATGGCATTGTTCGTACTGCAGCAGAGGCTGCAGCTTGGGCTGCCCTAGATGGTGTCTGAGATAATCTACCTCTATCTGATCGGCCCAATAATCCCCTACAAATGGCCTACTCTGTTCAGCAAATAGCTGACAATATCGGTTCCATGAACCCGTCTGACAACCTCAGCTGCCACTTGGAAAAGGTGCGTTCTAAATGCGATGCTTAGCCTCACTGCAGAATATCAGGTCCAGATACTATACCAGACCATCGATCCTAGTTTGCAGGCCAAACTCTCCAATGCAATCCGCCAGGACAGCAACGCCACCTTTGATGAGGTTGCAGCTGAGCTCATTTCTGCACACAGCACAGGTGTAGTAGGAGTGATGCTTACATATCCTGTAAAACAGAATGCAAAGTAAAGTCCAGTGACTTAACGCCAGAGACTCTGGATGGCCTACCAAGCAAGAAAGCACCTGGCACAAGAAGCTGTGGATGTAGATCTTATTGACTATAAGACTCTGTTCTTTGGGAACATGATTCCTGCAGTACGAGAAAAGGTAGAGCCAACCACATACCCCAACATGGACAGGTTTGCCGACATCCTTTGGAAAACTGAGAGTTTACTAAATTTACATCCATGATCTGGGCTCTGGTTCCAAGAAAGTAGCTGCCGTGGAGCCTATTCAAGAGGCCGCAATGCACTACATGGTGGAAGGGCAGGCCCAACATTAACAGCCCCTTCCTGTAGACAGCCAACACCCCCAACAGGCCCAACAACAACAACAACAACAACAACAACAACCACCACAGCAATGGGGTGGGAACTGGAACTATCATAAGAATAAAAAACATAAGAACAAGGGCAAACAACAATAGCAAAGAATGGGCCCTTCGTATAGGGAGATAGCAGAAGAGAATCGGAAATTCCGAGAGCTCCTAGGGCAATTGTGCTCTGTGGAAGATGCTGTTCCCGCTCTCTCCCTTGCGGCTATACAACCGATGACCCAAACTCTGATGGGTCATGGTGACACCAGAAGTACAGACCTTGAGGCCCATATAGGCCTGAACCCGGAAGTTCCTTCCTATATAGCCTCAGTGCATCATGGTGAAGTGGTTCAAAGGAGCCAGGCCCAACTTCTCCATGCCCCCAGCAGTACAGATTGACAATTACAAGCCCCAGTCCGGATTGTAAACAAGCTGGTCTTGGATACAAATGGAAGGCCCTGCACCGAAGCCAAGGTTGGGGGCCACCTACTTGTAGTCTTACTAGATACAGGTGCGGCTGTGTCTGTACTACATGATGACCACCTGGACACATCCCCTTGGTCCACTGGATAGAGGACCAACATGTCAGGAGTACTAGGTTACCTGCATACTGGTCTCTACCCTTGCTGGTAGAGTTACGCCACTTAAAGGCCTCACACACCTTCCAACTGATGGTAATGCATGATCACCCTAGTATCATAGGGATTGACTTCCTTGCACCACACAGCTGTGTGGTAGACTTAGCTAACATGCTACTGACACAAATTCAGGGTAAATACCACACTATTTTGCTCCCTGATTCACATGTTGCGGCAACAATATCCGCTAACAACAAAGAGTATGACGTCATAGATTTGTTCAAAGACCATGAGCTTTTCCCAAAGCTTCTCCCCATTTTGCAATGGCATCTGGAGCCATTTACGATCAACAAACATGACTGTGGCAGAATGCACACTGTCATCAAAGTGCCAGGCCCAACACATGAGAGGCAAAGGCAATATCCTTTTCCAACTGAGGCCTTGTCTTCTCAGAGAGAAAGAATCAAGTAACTTCTCAAGCAAGGGGTAATCAGAACATGTGTTTCTACTGCTAATTCCCCAGAGTGGCCCATGAAAAAAAACACAGGTGCCTGGAGACTTACTATTGACTACAGAAAATTGAACCAGGTCACCCCCAGTTGTTCACCAACTGTAGCATCCACACCTGATGTGCTATGACTTTTGACCCCTGACCTAAAATTGTTTAGTGCTCTGGACATCTCCAATGGTTTTTGGTCATTACCATTGGCCCCCAAGAGTCAATATAAGTTTGCCTTCACTTTTGAAGGAAGACAGTATACGTGGACTTGCTTACCACAGAAATTCCATAACAGCCCGTCCCTGTTCCATCTGCATATGATGGATGCCCTTGAGGGCTTCTCTACTCCACAGTGTCTCTTGCAGTATGTGGATGACCTGTTGCTGGCAACTGCAACACAAGAACAGCACTTGGATCTCTTGGGCGAACTATTGACTCTCATTCAGAGAGCAGGCGTAAAATGCAATCCAGCAAAAGCACAACTATGTCAGAAAGAAGTACTCTTTCTGGGTCTAAAGATAACTGACCAAGGTCGAAGCCCTACCTGGAAGAAGATACAAGGACTGCAAGACTTGCCATTGCCTACCAGCATGGCAACTCTTCGACGGTTTCTTTGTATGGTGAACTATTCGAGAGATTTTATCTGTGATTTTGCTCATAACGCTGCTCCTCTGTATGAACTATTGAAAAAGGACATTCCATGGACTTGGGGCCCAATACATACCCGGGCTGTGACATCACTGAAGCAGGCCTTGGCCTCCACCCCAGGTCTGGTTAACCCCAATCCATCACTACCATTCCATCTGGAATGTGCCACCTCTGACATTGCCATGTCAGCAGTGCTGGCTCAGAAGGCTCACGGCGCCTTCAGACCTATTGCATAAGCATTACAGCTCTTGACCCCAGTGGAACAGAAGTACAGCCTTTGTGAAAGGAACCTTCTGGCCACCTACTGTGCTGTCAAGCACTTTCTGTATATCATTGGGTACTCGCCACTGATTATCAACACCAATCACACGCCAACTACCTTTCTGCTGTCAGATAGAGTCAAGGATGGGTCAGTCTCTAATACCAGGCTGACACACTGGTCACTTCTTCTCCAGGATAGAGATATACAGGTGCTCCCAACTAAAATTCCATCTATGCAGGCTCATGGACTCCTTTTCCAAGAAGAACCCCATGACTGTACACTGCAGTCACCTGATCTTCCAGATCCAGGTCCTTTCCTCCCTGCCATGCCACAAATACTTGACAACACCTCTTTGTGTCGTATCTTTACTGATGGTTCAGCATCTTACTATCAGGAAGAACAAATTGCAGGGATGGGCATTCTAATGATTTGCCCTTATGGGAACACTGTTAAAATCTCTAAGCATTGCAGAGCTGCATCATCACAGTATGCAGAGATGGCAGCAGTGGCCTGTGCCCTCGAGTTCATCCAGCATGGGACTGAAGACACCATCATCTTTACAGACTCTAATTGGGTTTGTTGTTCTCTTACAGAATTTCTTCCTTTCTGGCAGAAGAACTCCTTTCTCTCTTCTGACAGCAGCCCAGTGAAGTACAAGGAATTGGTAATATACATACCTTCACTGGCACAAAAATTTGCACACAAACTCTATGTACACAAAGTTAAACCTCACTCTTTCCATAATCCCTATCATGCCTTCAATGACACAGCAGATACCCTTGCCAAGGAAGGGGCCCGAGGGGGGGGCACATGGATGATGGACCATCCAGAGGCCAATGCGGCTGTACATATTGCAGCACTCAGGAAAAAACCTGAACCCTTTTCCCCCTTGGACCTCTCAGCAGCCCAACAAACTGATACTGAACTCAAAGATGTGTTCCGATTCCTTGACAAGAGTACCGAAGAAAAACTTCCCACACATATCTCCTACCAGAGGCATGAAGGTAAGTTACACTTGTCATCAGACGACAAGCTCATCTGGTACCAACCAGATGACCCCACCACCAAGTTGTGGGTGGTCCCCAGACACCTTAGGTCTGAATCTTTGCACCAAGTGCATGATACACCCACTGGTGGGCACCAGGGAGTGGAAAACACCCTCCAGAGGCTTAAGACCACCACCTGGTAGCCTGGTATCACCAAAGATGTCAAACAGTACATAGATAATTGCTTTGTTTGTGTGCAAAACAACCCATCCCTACTAAACGAAATGCCAAACTTTTACAGCAACGACACTCTGGCCCTTGGCACACCATACAGATTGATTTTATTGGTTCCTTAACCAGTACCAGCAGATATAACAAGTATGCTCTTGTGGTAACTAACCTCTTCTTCAAGTGGTTTGAAGCGTTGCCCACTAAAACATGCACTGCTAAAACCACTGCCAAAATCCTGGTGGAACAGATTTTCTCCAGGTGAGGCCTACCTCTTAAGGTAGACTCTGACAAAGGAACCAATTTTACAGGTGAGTTAATGAAAGAATCTCTTGAACTCCTTGGAGTTCAACAAAAGTTCCACATACCCTACCATCCCCAATCTTCAGGTCAAGTAGAGAAAGCCAACAGACGGATTAAGCAAATGCTTTCCAAATTTATTGAGAACAATCCCAAAATTTGGGATTCCCTACTGCCATTACTCCTCATGAAAATTAGGGGCACACCCTCAGCCACCACCCAGTTCACACCCTTTGAGGTGATGACTGGAAGACAGATGAGATTACCTGAACAGCTGTTATTTGACTTACACACTCCCACTGCAGACCGTGTGTCCATAGATCAATATGTGGAAAAACTCAGAAAATGCCTCTTACACACACATTTGTATGCTGCTAACTGCATGGGTAAGGCCCAGCAACAATCCAAAATACAGTTTGACAAGCATGCAGAAGAAGTGGATTGGCAGGTTGGAGATCAGGTAATGGTACTCCAAACTGCACATCCCACCCATTCCTTCTCCAATAAATGGGAAGGCCCATACCCCATTGTCAACAAGCTCAGTCCGGCAGTCTATCAAGTTAGACTCCTGCACAATAATAAACTGACTGACAAATGGTTAAATGCAAACCAAGTGAAACTGTATAAAGGAGTTTAATTACTTTTCCTCACCCCATTGGGTGGAATAGTACTAATTCACTAATGTTTGATTTTCCTTTTCAAGTAAACCGACAAGATGGCTATCTTGTTCCATTATTGCCTCCTCTCAGGAGTTATCCCCTGCATCCAAGGCATGGTACCAAACCTCCTACCACACCTTGATCATCCAGCATCTTGTTCAGAGGGAGTATCCATCAATATACCTGATAGTCTGATTACTGTCCAGGAAGGTTCTGATGCTTACCTCACTGCCTCGGTTGTCGCTCCTGATAAATCTACCCTACAAATTGAGTGGCAAACCACATCACAAGGACAAATTCTCCCTGTAGCAAAGTCTCCAAAGGAACTTTCCAGGGTTGGCCCAATGCTAAATTATTACCAAATGGTTCCTTGCCCTTGCTACAAACTGCTCTTAGATATTCTGGTTTATACAATATCGCTACCTTAATTGATCCTTTGTATTGTAATTCTTTGTCTAAGGATACTGCTGGAAAGTTTTGTGCTGTACACCACATGGCTTCTGCAGCCATGTATCTCTCTGTGTTACCACCCACTGATAAACAGCTTTTGGAATGTCCAAAGCACACCCCTGGTCCCTGCAGTGGTCTAACGGCTACTACCCTCCCTGGTTCATTGATTAATAATTTACAATTTATGCATATACCTGTGTTGTTTAATCTTACTTACTGGAATATGAATGAATTTGGTTTGTGTCACAATACTAATACGTCAGCATTTTATAGTACGTTGTTGCATGATAGTTTAGCTGCATTTCAGATTCTCACTCAAGACCCTATTGCCGGGGTCCATACTACTGAATATAGAGGCAACTTCAGGAGCAAACCTAATCCTGATGATCAAAGTCATAAACGTAATGTGAAGTTGACAGTTCTGATGTCACTGGTACAACAGGTACTGTCACATGTCTCTCTGGTACAGCTATGTCTATTTGAAATAAAGCAGACATTGCTGCTATCAAATCTCATTCTGCCAAATTTCAGACTGGTTTGGTCAATAATATACTACCCCTATTATTGCATGGTGTGGATGGCCTTAGTTAGGAAGAAAGATATACTGTATACAATATGCACGACTTTGCTAAGGCATTCACAGACTCTAAAGGCAAGATCAACGTTCTCATTGCACAGAATAACAAAGAAGCAGCTAAACAATACATTGCTAGAGAAATTCTCTGCTCTACTCTGCCTATGGCTCATACATTATCACTACCATCAACAATCTCTTCCGTGATCTAGAATCTGGAAGAATCCCTGATATCATACACGATAGACACAATTCCAAATGGTATTGTCCACGATGTAAAACCCCTAGCTGTATTGCTATGTGTATACAACAATCTCTAACCATTCCTCTTTCTACAGCTAGAAACCTGGGTTTTGTGACCAGACACCCTAACACTGGTCTTTGTTTCACTGCTAAAAAATGTTCCATAAGAGATACAATATTTCTTTTACTGTCTCTTTACCATGCTTTGATCCCACTACAGCCTAGTTCAACAAGCTTGCACTGGTACACTCCATTGGGCAGCTTGATGAAGACATCTACAGAGAATGCCTGGATCTACCGCCTCTACTGGTTTTCCATCCTTTCCTGGACACCAGGATTGCTCCGCACATGGACTGTTGTGCAAAGAAACAATACATTTACTCGTGTCAGTGTGATGTATTTGATGTTATTCAACCTGTCTGTGGTTATTCTCCAGATAGCATTGACTGGACTTTTACCATGGATGATGACATCACCACGAATGGCATGGGTTTTGTAGACTCTACATTGGCTCCAGATAAACTTTATCAATCTTATTGTGAGGAGGTTCATCGCCTGTCAACATGGATTTCCAAGACGACCTACACCTGTCCAGTACAGTTGCAAAAGTGGAGACTCCCTACTGTACGATCTCAGTATAATTGTTATGGGGAGTATTGCATGGTAACTAATTTTAAAAGATATACTTACGGATCTGAAACATGTGTTATTGATTCACCCAATTTCTGTTTTGTCCCACACCAGAAAACTGTTATTGGACATACCGTTATAACCCCCGTACCCCTTGTTGATGCAGACATCATTGATGGTAACTCCGATTATCTGCTCACACTTTCAGAATATTTACCGTATTTTAATGTACACATAGATCCACTCACACTTACATTAAAATCACTTTTAGACAGGAAAGATACACAGCTCATCCACATCAGCAATAATATGACCAAGGCCAACGAGGCTATCCTTTCATTAATTAATGATGGTGATATGCATCATTCATATTACCATCATTCATATCCTTTCATTAATTAATGATGGTGATATGAATGATGCATTGACTAACACCTGGTTAAATATTACTTTTAAAGATTTTGTTATTATACAAGCATTTTTGATATTTTCCTTGATTATTATGCTATGCTGCCTATGGCGCATACTGCACAAACATCATAAGCAGCTCGAGTTCCTTTACAAAACTCACGTGTTGGGTTTGTAAATGACCACTGCTCCCTGACCTTTCCCTAGATTTTGCCTGTGTTTCCCTTGGGTGCAACAAGGGGGAGGAATGTTACATGAGGTCTCTGCACCCTTATTGGTACCCTTGGAGGTACACTGTAGACAGTTAGTGTTTAGACATATGTTATAATAACATATAGGGCTAAGGGCATCTACCATATAAGAGCAGATGTCAGAATATGTACGCATATTATTGTAATACACTTTGGTTGCTAATACATATATATTCTTTTATGTATTTTCTGTGTATTTCTTACTTATAAGATGTCAATACGCCTGTGTCCTTGGAATAATTGTGATATGTAAGTTGGCATTGCCACCTTTCGGTGATTTGTACTACTACACTGAGTTATGTAAGACGCTGTATAAGAACTCTTTTGTTTCACAAACTGATGACTACTACAAAATTGTATAATGATATCTTGGACAGTGGAACCTCCTCTAATTTAGCCAATAGGGCTCATCTCTGTAACTAGAAATGTTTCTATCTTACAGTAACCATAGTAATTATCATAGATATATAATGTGATACACTAAGTCTTGTACCTTGGAGATCCCAAGAGACACAAAGAAACCTCGAGGTATAGGGAACGCTTAGCACTGGTTCCTGGTTCATATTGGTAAGAACTGCTTAGAGCAACTGTGATTTTATCCTTTTTTGATAGTAATAAACAAGTTTATTACTCTAATGCAACGTGTCTGTGATTACTTGCATTCCCAATATTGCCAAGAACATGAAATTGAGGTTTAGACCTCCTGACACGTGCCACAATAATAATTGGCTGCTTATTAGGTGAAACATGCATTGGGTTCCATGACTCCCTGCATGTGCTAGCTGCCTTCTCCCTTTACTCGTGATGGACGCCTGCTAGTGCCACAACCACTGCTCTGCGGTAACTAATACCAGTGATTGCTTTGTTTTATGTCACATACTGTAACTGCTGTGGCAAAAAAGCACCCACCAGCAATAATATAAAAAAAAGATGGTGTGGTCTGTAAAACCAATTTTACACACACCCTCTGCATGGGATGCTTCTCATAAACCCCATCCGGCTCGCACTCAGGGTTTATGAAGCATGCCACACTTCCAGTGTGTATAAAAGCTCATAACACACTGCCCCATCCTTTATTATGAACATACTAAAATTCCAGCAGCAGAAGTAGGCCTCATTGTCTATCAAGTTTGCTCGAGTGTGCAGCTTGCACCCTATATCGCCACTGCCTCTCCCTCACCTTCCACCCCATTGCCCCTACACCTCACCCTGTCACTCCCCTCTTGAAACTGTCTATCGTCTTGAATGCTACCATTTTTCCCAGTTTGGTGTTCCACTTGTCTACCACTCTCTGAAGAAATGTCTCCTCATCTCTCTGTTAAACTTTCAGGTTGACCTATAGTGCTTCGACAGCACTAGCGCTGACATCCCCTACAGCAACAGCTACAATGCCGACTGTTGGCATTGTAGCCATGGGGATGTTGGCGCACAAAATCGGGGGGCTGCACCACCTGAACCCCCCCAGGTCTCTAGGATTCTAACTACGAGTCGGAGTTGGACCGGGTTGGGCAACCACCCAGTGAGGCTGTCCTGATCATCACATCATGTGATGGACCATCACAGCAATGGGTGGATTTTTCCCAATTCCTGGTGCTGTGATGGTCTTCACCATCGGGGAGTCGCTGCAGTGATGGTATACCAAATCTACACTCCCCCAATCTAAGACTGAGACCTCCAGTATCTCTCCCTTTTCTCAGCTTGAAAATCACATCAGTTTTACTCTTATTTATACCTTTCAGCTATTTAAAGGTCTCATTCATTTCACCCCTGTCCCTTCTCTCCTCCGGGGAGTACATATTCACCTCCTCTAACCTTTCCTCATAGGTGTTGCCCACAATTTCCTGAATCGTTTTTGTAGCTGTTCACTGTACCCCCCCCCCAACAAACTGATGTCCTTCTTCAGGAATGGGTGCCAGCCCAGTACCACATGTGGTATTCCAGGTGTGGCCTGACCAGCGACCTATACAGGGGCAGGATGTCCTCCCAACTTCTTTAGGAGATCCCTCTAGTTACGTACCCAAGCATTTTGCTGGCTTTTGCTGTCACCATACTGCACTGAGCAGAGTTGTTCATGTTCCTTGTTATGATCACCCCTAGGTCCTTCTCTTCAGTGGAACATCTCAACTGTATAAAACTGATAGTCCCTCCCCTGGTTCCAGGCTCAGAACTTAGTGCACAGCCTTGCACTTCTTGGCATTGAACCCTAGCTGTCATTTGGCCACACACACTCCTGCAGTTTAGTCAGGTCCACCTGCGCTGCAACCCCAACATCACCTCCTCCATGTTATGTACAGTAACACAGCTCCCATCTTTGTAATGCGAGCAAACAGACCGATTTTACTCCGGATCACATTTGAGATCTATGCAATGTAAATCTCAAATAGTAGTGATCCCAGAAATGATTCCCATGGTACCCCACTTGTCGCCGGTGCACCGCTCTTTTTTTTTTTACTCCCATCCTCCTCGCGAGACACTCTACGGCCTTTTCAGCCCTCGCTCACCTACCTGGTGACCAGTGCAGTCCATCCCCCATGGAGCCATGGTTATCCCCCCAGGCGGGGTACAGGGTGGGGGCCCATGCACCCCGAGACGTCTATCTTTTGTTGGGATGCTGTCTCTGGGCAGGTAGGGGCATTGAGGATCGGGGCCTGGTGCTCCATCTACCAGGAGGCCGCGAGGTGTTTTTCCGGTGTTCTCTCATGATGTGCCGTGTCCCCTGATGTCAAGGCGCTAAGCGCCGACGTCTGGCACATCGCCCCCCTTGTTAGCCATCGGTCTTGTTATACCTCGGGTCTCCACCCGAGGTCAGACAAGAGCTGAGCTCTGGTTCCCCCCTCCCTCCGGAGAGGATGAGCAGTCCCTGGGATGCTCAAGCCCTTTCCCCCCGGCTGGCCCTCCAGCTTCCCGGGCTCATTCCCGAACCCGGATCACTGGCGTCGCAAGCAGAAATCCAAGGTGCACCGCTCTTGATGATGACAGCCCCCCTTACCAACACCCTCTGTTGTCTTGCCATCAGCCAGTTTTTAGTCCATGTCACCATTTTTGGTACTGCCCCTACATTTTGCAGGTTTCCCCAAATCTCCCATGCTGTGCCACTGAATCAATACCTTACTGATGTCCAAGTACAGAACATCCACAGCATGGCACTTGTCCATTCCTTGCATCACCCGCACTGTCATAGAACTCTACCAGGTTTTTCTGGCATGATTTTCCCACGACAAACCCATGTCACCATTCGTCCTGAATACCATTTTCCAACAATAAGCTCTTAAACCTCTCATTTTGGATAGTCTTCATGACTTTTCCTATGATTGAAGTGAGGCTCACTTGCATGTAGGTCGCTGTATCATCCCTCAGCCCACTCTTATGGATGGGCACCACATGGGACATTCCAAAGTCATGAAGTACACATCCTGTGTACAAGGAGGTATTGAACTGGTCATGCAGTGGCCTTGCCAGTAACTCTGCCAGTTCTCTCAGTCCCCTAGGGTGGATGCCATCCTGTTTAGGCACTTTGTCCAGTCTTATAGCCTTCAGCCCTTCCAGCACCCTCTGAAATCCCTTCATCTGTTGTCATCTACCACCCTTGCCCTCCAAGTTGCCTCAGGTATTTGTCCCCACTTCTCCTGCATAAACACAGAGCAGAAGCACTCATTCAGTGCATCAGCTTGCTCTGGCCTCTTTTCCTCCCACCACCCCATTCTTCTTACTCCCCACTAGTTGTTTCCCACTTTTCCTTTTCTGTCTTATGTAGTGGAAGAAGTATTTATCTCCTCTTTTGATCCCCTGAGGTAGCCTCAGCTACCTCAACCCTTTTGCAACCCTAACTAGTCTGTATACTGGTGCTAGTGAACCTTCAAAACGTATGGCTAAAATTTTCAGTTTCATCACTGACACTGTGATGATGGTGATTGTATGATTCATTAGTAGCATCTGATAATATTAAAGGCATTTTACTGTTGTGATAATGAACCTAGCTGAAATTGCTCCTGTGGGTTGTTATGATAACTCAAAAAATTTCCTGCTTCATTGTCAAGGTAACCACTGGAATTGATCACAACATAGGTAAGAGCGACTACGATCATACATTATGTAAACAATAACACATGATAGATGTGTGTTGGTAGTACTGAGATATCTGCATACCCCGAGGCATGGATATGCATGAGACAGCAGGCTGAGTGCCTTCCTTTCACTGGCTGTGTGGGTATCTCAGCACTAACAACACACAGCCTTGTCTTACTGCCAGTGCTTAATGCGTATGTTAAATGATCCCACAGCACAGGCATTGTTGCAAAACAAAACATCATTCTAAAAATGTTATAAGTCCGCCCGTAATACTGATACCTTGCTAAATAATGTATAATACTCAAGTCCTCCTCCTTAGACATTTCTCATTTGTCAGTCTGTCATATGTCTTCCTTTAAGTGCACACTTAATACATTGTTTTGTTTTTTTAATTGTTCAACCATTAATGTAAACCATTTAATTGTTTAATCACACATTGTGTGATTGTTTAATATGGAATAGGTATAGGACAATGGAAAGCTCTGCATTATTCTAGTAGTACAATGCACCCCCCCCCCACATGCACAGAATGATAACATGGAATACATGTATTCTGCTGGCTTCAGAGCTCGACTGGTATGCGAACAAAGAAGATGCACACACACACACACACACACACACACACACACACACACACACACAAGCCTGAAGTGTAGTCAGAAACACAATGAGTGTCTGTCCTTACCCTCACCAGCCTATCTTTCTGTACTGCAGCACTGGTCACCGCCTCAACAGGGACTGAAGCCCAGATGGCAGCCAAGGAACAGTGTACCAGGAGGAAAAAATGGATCATGACGATCCAGCATGAACTGGCCAGGCTGGTATCAAGGGACACTGAACAACAGCCATCAAACACAGGGGGAGCAGGCACAGCTGCTGAAGACCAGCAAGCCCCCGAAGAAGTAGAACATAGTAAAACAAGCACCAATCAGAGGAGGGACCGGGAGCACAACATTTTTATAAAAGATCAAAGTACTGGAGGTCAACCAGGCAAAAATCATGGAGAACCAGGACAAAATGTTGTCTCTGCTCATGAAGCTGGTTGCTAGACAAGGACGACATACTCCTAAGAATAAGTGCCTCCGTTCATCACTCCCCCTCCTCCATCATCACCAGATTCACAAACGTAGACTTTCACGTGTTGCTGCGCCGCCCAAAAATTAATTACCAGTTATGTTACTTAAACATAGTTTTACACATGTTTTGTTGATACTTGTTCATTTTTGTAACCCTGTTTAATTGTAAATAGCTCCTGGTTAATTGTATTGTTGTTCATCATCATCACTTTTAACTTTTTCATGTTGTGTTTTGAAATATACAAATAATCTGTTCACAGTTGTGCACGCTTCCTCGTCTTGGGATGGTATGGTATGGGATGTGATGAGATTATTGATTTACTGAATCTCGAGGTTCAATAAGGGTCACACAAATGCTGCAGCAGTCTGATTGGCTGTTAGGATTTCAACAGCCTTACATTAATCCATGTTATACTGTCATGAACAGCCAGATCACCATGGATCATGGATTCTTCCTGTCAGCATTCAGTTTTCTAGCATGGCTGAATGACTGGAATGCTGCAGTCTGATTTTGAACCAGCATTCTTACACTGCTTGTGGAAGAACCATTTTAATAAAAATCTCCCTCTAAATCAAGAAATCATTCAAAAGGTATACTTTTAACACTTTTGTTTTAGAATAATTTTTTATAATGGTAATAATGCACTCCCTGGAGTCAGATTAACAGTCAGTTAAACATTTCCTAGGGTCAATATGGCACTCGGCTGTGCCTCATGCCACATTACACCCCTAGGGGGTGATTAACAGACTGTTAATCTAACCCCCCCTTATTACTTAAATAAATCACCATACAATTTATTTTCTAAGAATAATAGAAAGGTTATATTTCACTAAATTTCACTTGCAAAAAATTACTTACCTGTGCAGGTGGGATGAACACATATGAAGAAACCATGATAGCAGCATCAGGTGTGATCCTGGCAGTAACTGCAGCAGCAGCAGCAGCAGTGTGAGATAGGCCTGGAAAAGAAATAAGTCAGTTTGAGATAGTTAGACAAATATAGGACATTTGGCTAGGCAAGACTATAACATTTTATCATGCTTTGTAAAAATGTTCTTAGATACGACACTATCTTTGAGAGTCAACTGTCAACTATGCCTGCTTAACCAACCTACTATCCTAAAATTTTCTGACAACCTGTCCTCCACCTTGTGTGTGCCCCTCCCACAAACAACCACTCACTTGCTACCCCTGCTGCACCCTCTACATCTTGCCTAATGACACTAGGCATACCACCACCACAGTACTTACCTGAATTCATGGCTGACATTGACAAAAAGAGATCAATGGTACTATGAAACAGAAAAGTTTTCAAAAACTACCTTACCTGGTCAGTTGTGATGATGAAGACATCATAAGGAAACACAACAGTAGAGCATCAGGTATGATCCTGGCATCAACAGCAGCAGCAACATGTGACAGGCCTGGAAAGGAAATAACTGACTGTTACATAAAGAAAAAAAGGCAATTTTGATAGCAAAAACTGTTAACTCTTGTCTTATCAGGCTTTATGAACAGTGCCTTATACATACAGTACTGTCAGAGCATGCATTGCCTACCATGCCTACCCTAACACCGACTATCCGAATAATCTTCCTAAAACCTCCACCTTGTGTGTGCCCTTCCCCGAAACAACCGCTTACTTGCTACCCCTACAGCACCCTCTACATCTTGACGAATGACGGTAAGAATACCACTGCAATACTTACCTGCCTTAGTGGCTGACATAGAGAGAAAAATATCAAGGGTATCAAATAGAATGGTGTCCCTACAATATATCTTAACTGGCTAAATGTGATTGATACATCATGAAGAAACAGTCAAAGGTGGCATCAGGTATTATCCAGGCAGCAGCAGCAGCATGTGATAGGCCTAGAATGGCAATAAGTCAGGGTGACATAGTTACAGAAACAAAAGCAAAATTGATATCCAAGGCCATGAGAAATTGCCATGTTGTCATGATGCACTAAACGTTTCTTTACATATGTGACTATCATGGTCAATTCCTGCCATTCCAGCCTAGTACTTTGACTGCTTACCACACTGACTATCATGTAATGACCTAAATCTTGTGTAGTCCCACCATCCTTTGCTATCCATAATAACACATTCCTGTAGTATGGTGGAATTAGGATAATAATAATGCAAAGCAATACCTACCTGATTAACTCCTGTTTTTCATTACTGAAAAAACATAATATCACCATGAGAGAGAGAGAGAGAGAGAGAGAGAGAGAGAGAGACTTACCTGGCAATAGACAGTTGAACAGGACACATTCAATGGCCACAAAAAGTCTAAAACTGAACGTTGGTCTAATCATCACATGAAATGGGAGCAGTGTGGCAGAAGCTGCATCAATCATCATATCATGACCTACGATATAAATTAGAAAAACTAACTTTATGGAAGCAGTGACATTATTGAATACAGCACTTGTTAACAGCAGTTTAAACAGTATGTAACTAAACTGCTACACATGCACACATCTCTCTACAAAAACACTTTTTTCCTGACATAATATGCATACAGAAAAAACTTACTGACAAAGAAAAAACTTACTGACATCCTCCTCTCCCTGGCTCTGGTGTAAGTGTCTGCACACCCACACCGCACTACAACAACAATGCATTTTTCTATAGGATAATCTCATAGATGACTAATACTAACAATGCAGTATTTACCATTATTAACATTACTTCAGTAATGCATATCATGATGTGAGAAGAATGAACTGTCAAAGTGACAATACACATCTGTGGTATTGTTGTGGATTCAGAATCAGCAGTAGCATCTGAATTCAGAAGCTTTACTGGAATACTGGGCAATGGTAGTTTCTCTGTCTCTTTTTCTGTTTTATCAGAATAACAAGATCAACACTGGTGGGTAGATTTGATGATTATGAAGGACTGTGACAGTGTAAGATGAATTAGTTCTCATATGCATACTGTTTACTTTTTCTGTAGTTTTGTGTGAAGCGTCATAATTCACATCATGGTGGAGGTGATGATGGCTTCTGGAAATTGTTCCTCATCAGCCAGCTTGCTGTGGCACATTACTTCCTTAGGATGTTGTTATTTGGTACAAGAAGCATGATCCAAGGGTATGACATCCATAAGAAATGGGTCATCAGCACAATTTAGGTAGTGCACAGTGATTCCTGAGGATGTAGTTATTTGTTATGGGCCTGGCATGACTCACAGTGGTTACAAATTTGGTTAATATATCAGTATCAGTTGCAGTGCCATTTATTGTGGAGGACCAGTACTTAAACAGTTTGTTAAGTTTTTTCTGGCTGTCACTCACATAAAGTTTGCAGTATTCATATTTTTCTATTATTCCAACCTCAGTACGGGGAACAGCCAGTGGTAGAAAAGTGTAATTCGCTTGCAACATACATCTGACACTATTGTCAACATACTGTACATGAATAATAGATCTGCAGTTCCATAATGTAACGGTATGCAGCTAATCGCTTCAAACACTGTTAAAACATTATTTCAGGAAAATTATATTTGTTTTGTTTTTTGAGGGAGCAGTGACATGACCAATGTTAGAACACGTGGGAAAGTGCTTGAGGTGCACCACTTTACTAAACACTATGAGTAGTTGTAAAAAAACAATAAGTGACAAGGAAAGATGTATCTGGTTAGGGAAATATTTTTGGCATTTCTATTTATCTTTTTTTTAGAGAATGGATTCAGGAAGGGCCAGGAACATCGGGCAACTTGGAGGAGAGTAACTAGAACCATCTGACTGTTGAGTGTTAACCCCAGCAGGTGCTGCACCACAGAACACAGAAATCATTATTAAACAGGAGGGACAAGCAAACATGTGTCCTCAAAATTTTTTTATTTTTCAGGGGTGGAGGGGGAGGGCTAGAAACATCAGCCAACTTGGACAGTAACCAGTCGCAACAGGCAGAAACTGGACTGAATAAACTTCAGCAACATAGACATTTGGCCAATTTGCTCATAATACAGCTGCAGTCAGCACATCCTGGCAGGTTGCAGACACATGAACTATGTCTCTCTCCTACTTAGGAGAACTCAAACCCCTCAGCTGTGTCTTCATTGGAGAACACTGCAAAACTATTTTCATACTCTGATGACTCCTGCTGCACACCACCTTCTTCACCAAGATCATGGAATCTTGGGGTTGTTGACAACATGTACTGCTTTGGGAGGAAATGGGAGTTCATTTTAACAAATGTTAGGTGCTCCACATTACGTTCTGACAGGCAGCTTCGACGGTCAGTCACAATTGAGCCAGCAGCACTAAAAACTTTCTGAACTTACACTGGCACAGGGGCAGCTGAGGTACTCAATGGCAATAGCAGCAAGTGCAGGCAAGAGTTTAAGTATGCTGAGCCAATATTCAAGGGGTTCAGCCTCAATACTTAGCACCTGCGGGTCATCAAGATAAGACTGCACCATATGGAGTGCAGACTGCTGAAGCTCTATGCTTCCCTCAGGTGGCTGTCATGTGGAGACACCAATGTCCTTCAGCAAGGACCAGAGAGGGTTTGTGCCACCACTATTAACATGGGATAATGAAGGTGAAGGAGCAGATACTGTACTGGTGGAGGAGAAGGATACTGGGTGAAAGATGGTTGAAGCTTGAAGTTTGTCCCCCTGCTATTGTTTTTTCCATCCTTACCTTTGACTTATTCATCCAGTTTTTGACCTTGCCATGAAGGATGACCATATAAGGATCCAGGTCATCCATCCCACCAAGAAGAAGTGCAGTCATGCGCTGCTTGTACCTGGGATCCAGCAAAGTTGCCAGGATGTATGCCTTGGAGTTGTTAATATGAATGACATGGGGATCATTATCACAAAGATGCATGATGAGATCAGCAAGCTGAACTCCAACTGTGTCTGCAGTCACTTCAAATTGCCCCCTTTACAGAGCACAGTGCATGGTGTACAATGCAGAGCAATGGTATCACCTGGCTCAAGCATGCGTTGTCTGAGCTCACCACCTGTGTCGCCTGTTCCAGTGGTTGTAGTACCTGGAAAACACTATCCTTCAAATACCATTGGGATGAAGTCAGCAACATGGCTGACTGTGCTTCCCGATCCTGCATGTGCATGATTTACTCATGGAGTGGCTTGTACTGTTCATACAGCCACTCAAGCATATAGAGAGTGGAATTCCAGTGAGTTGGCACGTCGAGTATCAAGTGATGCTGTGGTACTTTGTTTGTCTTCTGTAGAGCATGAAGGTCCGTTCTAGCCAGTGCTGAACAACTAAAATGACTGCAGATTTTATGGCTGACAGCCAACATGGCACTAACTACTTCATGCTTCAGAAAGGACCTCACTATTGGATTCCGCACATGTGCAAAACAAGGGAGATGATAAAAGCAGCCATCAGTGATGGCTTTTATGGTGTTATAGGCACTGTCACTGGCAATATATGCTGCATTGAATCCATGGAGCTTTAGCCAGTGTATAATGGCCTCATTGATGGGGGTTAGAATTCTGTCTAACATATGGGACCCATTCATACTCTCCATGCTTAATGTGGCATGCTATCGACAACCAGTAGTACTGATGCCAGTACTCAGGGGACAAGTAGATGAGGGACGGGTGCAGAGCATATACATAAGGGAAAAAAGCCCAGTGTGCAGTAATGCACATATAACTAACACCTGATGATGGACTACTGGTCCAAATGTCCGTGGTGAGGTGAATGCTGGCTACTGCTGAGTGTGACAGAGCATGTGAGACCATGATGCAAGATCATTGTACATAGCCTTAGTGCTAAAATATGTTCAACTAGGAACTTTATATTTAGACCCAGCTTTCTCCATCAGTTCTCTAAATCCCTCATTCTCAACAAATGAAAATGGCAAAAGGTATTTTGCAAGCATCTTGGCCACAGCCGTATTGAGCTCTTTTGTCACTGGGTGTTTATGATGATATTTTGTGTGCTTGCTTAAATGGACACTGTCAATCTGTTAAGTCTCAAAGTGTCCCTAGTTTAAAAAACACATATTATGATTGCCAACATTCAGTAACAATTGCTGACATAGCTGGTAATTTGATTCGGACTCTTTTTTTTCTTTAAAACAGTGAAAAGCAGACTGCCCACCATACTGGTGTTACCACACAAACACTGGTTTGTTTACATTCCTTGATCAGCTTCAGCTGCATCTTTCCTGGACTTGGGAACACCCACAACACAGTATAGCCCCTCATGAGGCAGTGGGAGTTTAGTAGGCTACTGCTTCATGGGTGACTGCACTGTTTGGGTGTGTTTCTAAAGCTCAGGAAGCATGCAGTAAGAGCAGATCCAGCATTGTAAACAAAGCAAGGTTGTTTATAAATATACATTAGCATGCATCTCAGTTCTACTAAGCAAGGAGACAGACAAAACAAACAGCAACATCAATGAATTTAAGAGAAGGTAAGCAATCATAAAATGTAGGTTTTTATCTAGAAATAATATGATGAAAAACAGGTTGACAGTGCCCCTTTAATGCTGATTTTATATCTGGCTGCTTAAGCCTCTGAGTATGCAGGACTGTGGGTTGTGGTTTGGCTTTGCCAAGTATGATCGTGTAGCTTTGGCTGACTTCGGCGGTATCAGGGACATGCTGGCACTGCAGAAACCTCCATATGGGTACAAATGGATCACCTTGACTAATACCTTCACGTGTATCTGCACATGTAGGGGTAGAACACAATAAGGGGTCAAATATTACATCATCTACTGGCTGTGGACCCTTGCTTTCAGTAGTAGAAGTAGATGAAGTGGGCTTGGATGCCAACCTCTTATATTGGGTCCACTTAATGGGGTGCTTGCTCTCCTTGTGACTATGGATGCCAGTCGTGCCATAGTGTGAACCTGGTTTGCCATGGCTAATCTTGGAACGACAGATGTTGCACACCACAACACTGTCATCAGAATCATCACTCACAAAGGAATCTCACACTAATGAATGTCCCCCCACAAGCCAGATTTTTGTGGGTGGTGGGGCAGATTGGGATGGTGACACAGACATGGGGTGGGCAAAGATGTTTTCATTGCATGCTGCTGCTTCCCACAGATTTAATTTTTGATACTTGCTGACCCTTGACCATGACAGGTTGCTGCTTCAGGACTGATGGAAGAGGGATTACTTTCCCTTTGCCATTAACTGTTTTGGCTGCTGCTTGTGGACATGATGGCTGCCAACTAGGGTCTAATCCTGGTTCATCACCCTCAGAACCATAATCAATACTACCCTCCATGCTTTCTGTAATTTCCATTGGAGAAAGTAAAGGCTGACTATATACAAGGTTTGCTTCCTCAGTGACATTCTCTTCAACATGAACACTGCCACTAACAGTGTGTTCACTACAAGAATGTTTGTGCTCCTCAGACATGTTTGAAAGTGTTTTCTGCTGCTGTTCATTATCTTTTCCCCCCACAGTAACTGGTCCTGCAACACGCTTACTGTCATCATCTGTCATACTGCCTGCCACTGTACCAAAACCCTCCTTGCTCTTACTCACAACCAGCTCCTGAGTTAAATCGTGGGTCTCCTGGGACTGAGACAGTTTACTACTTTCAGGCTCATCCTGAGACCCCAGTGACTCACACAATATCATGGCAACATCAAATGCAGTCTTTTTAAGCTGCTGTTTAGAGTGATGAACTACACCAGCACTGGGAGTAGCAGTACTGCTCTGAGTGCCAAAGAAACTTGAGGGTTTGATTCCCTGTGAAGACAACACTGGCACAGCATGTAATATGGATGGTATTCCAGTAACAGTAGAACCTGCAGTGCAGCTATCAGTAGCACCTTCTACAGAACCCTCTCCATGCCCTAGTTCTGACACCCTTTTGACTGATGTAGTACCTATGACACTTTTACTTTTTCCATATCCTCCACGCTTACCACTGCCTTTGCCTGACACGTTCTGATGCCTGTACTTTGCTGGACCCTAAAATACCAGAAAATATTACAGAAATAAAAGAGACACTAATAAACAGACAGACTGCAGAAGACAGAGTAACACAAGATATTGTGTTGTCAAAAAAATGATGAACTATCTGTGAGATTGTGGCATAGCAGTCAAAGTACAGATAACAGCAAATTATATTTCTTCTACTGAAGAAAACTGGTGGATTTAATCACTCAAAAAGACTGTGCTATGCTGCAGAATAAACACAGCTCTTCCCTCTTCAGAAATCAACTTCAGAGAGAGTAGCTATGCAGTAAGAAATGTGTGCTGCCTCCTCCCCCCTCCCCCTGAACCTCATGTGGCTGCAGAGCTGAACAGTGTAATTTGATCTTCCCATGGAATTTCCATGCTTTGCCACAGAATTTGCACAAAACTGCAGACTTTTAACTAACAAGGCTGCACACCATGTGACTGCAGAACTGAAAAATATGTGATCAACGCTACTTGTGGAAAATAATGGCCATATCCACGAGATTTGTGACATAACTGCGGAATTCCAGGCTGCACACCATGTGACTGCAGTACTGAAAATTATGTGATCAGAGCTACATGTGGAAAAAATTGACATTTCTGTGACATTTAGGTGCTAACTGTGGATATTTTTCAATACTGCGGATTTCTGGAAAGCGCAATATACAATATTTCAGTGAAAAACATAACAAATAAAAAAAACACACAAACAATTACCTTTAGGACAAAACAGTTAAGGTGCTCAACAGACAAGGTGATTACATTCAGTATGTGACCACTACAATTAAGATACCACCTTCAGAAAATGAAATATAGACACACATTGATGGTGGGGAAAAAATACCGCATAATCACGATAAATAGCGGAAAAATACATGATATGGTGAAATTATTAACTAGAAACATTATTTCCACAGTTTTAACAAAAAATCCACATTTAGAAGTGACTTTTACAGAGAAATAAGCGGAAATCTGTGGTTCTTAGGTGAAAGTTTAGAATTCTGCCACAGGAGGAAGAGCATAAAATTTCTCAAAATGTTTGAAATTTCGCGGAACTCCTGCAATGGCAGAAATCCGCACTTTCGCCCACCCTTAGCTGCCACCATTATTCTATCAGCAACAAGAAACATGTCAGACAGGCAGAATTATCTGACACACTTGCAGCCTTCCATGTAGGCTGTTGAACTACTAGTTTGACAGCAACAGTAAACATGTTATACAGGCATAATTTTTTGAAACACTGGTGGCATGGCATGTGAGCTGCAGAATCTATCATTTAGCCAACAACAATAAACATGTAAGTCAAGCATAATTAGCCAGGCATAATTTGTAAGATAATGGCAGCCTGCACCCTTGGACTGCTGTGTGTATCAACATCATGAAGACACCAAAATTAGGAGTTCCCCCAAACTTCAGCTCACTTTCAGTTCAGTTTTAGTCATGGTTACCAGCACTCAAATTGTACAGTCAGTATTTCCAAATATATTTGTGCTAAAATACTTTTTTAAAACCCAGCTCATTTCCAAATACAGCTCAGAGCACTGGGAATAAACACAATGAAACTATACAAGGTTCTGTGTTGTAAAATACTTTTGTCTAAACCCATTTCACTTACTATCTCACCTAGAAGCACACTAAACATAAACAATCAAAAAATAGCTGCACTAAACCCAGTTTTTTCTGTTTCTGACTTATGTTCTTTCACGTACAGTGGAGACACATCCAGGAAGTCCAAACAATTTTGAAAAGTGAAGAGCCAATCATTTTTGAGAAGGGGGGACTGGGTTCATGTTATGCTGTATTAAGGTACACTACAAAAACTTGAATATTGTAAATAGAGGCCCACACCTTCAGACTATGGCTGGATGACTCACCTGACATCCTACTCCTTCCACTAACTGGCTAGAATTGCACAGTCACCTGGTTATTTCCCAGTACTTCCTGTAACAATGAACTCTGTGATCAGATTTTTGAACCTTCCCATATATTCACCCTTTGTGAAGTAGTCCTGGCTTTGCCGGGAAACTATCTCACATAGTTTTGTGAAGTGCACTGTACTGCAATGTTTGGGCAAGTGAGGCCATTTTGAAAGGTCTTCTTAAAGGGTAATGTTCAGGATGTCGCATCTTTGCTGGCAAAGGAAAACTCTGCAACATGTCTACTGTGTGGTAAAACCAAAGTAATGTTTATTGGTTCTGCCTTTATATACATTATTGGATTAAAATAGAGAAACTGAGTAATACTTAATTCATATTTAAACTGTGTTATGTGCTTATTTTGTATGAGCAGACAAATAGGTCCTGTTGGAAAATGCACTTAATCCTATGGTTAATACTATGGTCTATAGGTAGAATAAGGCCAAGGAGCCCATCTAGACTATCCCCCTCAGTGGTAGATATTTAGATCACAAACCTAAATTAATAGTCTATTGATTCTCTTTGTAAAGGTTTCCTTGTCTTTCCTATCAACCACTGCCTGTGGTAAGTTCTGACGTAATCCCACAATTCTCTGCATGTAGTAAAAAGTTGCCTTATTAGTTTTATAATGACAGCATTTAATTTGTCTACTATGTCCTCTAGTTGTCAATGCTTCCTCCCGAGGCTCCATCTGCAGCATGTTCCTTAGGTTGTTGTCTGTGCTGATATTGCACATACATATTAGACTTCTCAGTTTAAAAATAATCAAATCACCAGGATGTGTATCTGTTTGTACAATGATTAATATGGCTACAAATGATTCTGTAGTAGATCCCTCTTATTCTTTTGTCCTCAGACCTCACCAATTCTAATTCCTGTTGTAGTTATTCATAGGTAAGTTCTTCCATGATCCAGAAAAAAACTTGGTTGTCCATTTTTGCACCATCTCCTGTTGCTTCTTTTATCTCCTCCAATTATGGTGCCCAGACCTGTGATGAATAGTCCATGTGTGACCTCACAAGACTCCTGTAGTGTCCACAAGAAAGTGTGCACAAGGTTGGTGGTGCTCTGGATAACAAAACAGTATCACACATTCAAAATCCAGCAATCGGCACCTCTGTATACAGGACACCACATACTTGTAGCTCCACAAATTTACATTAAAAAGTTTATTGCTACAATAAACCTTTTTAAAGTAAATTTGTGGAGCTATATTGTTTCCTGTGTACAAAGGTGGTGAGTACCGGATTTTAAATGTGTGACTCCTGTACTGTGGCATAACCTCATTCTTCCCTCTACATATGAAATGTCATTTAATACAACCCATGATTCTATTCTCTTTGCTGATCATCCCCTTACAGTGTTCCATATAAGATGGCCTATTCAGTAATAACATTCCCAAATCCTTTTCCTCCTTTGTCTCACTCAAGAGTGTTAGTCTTATATAGCAGTTGTAGTTCATGTTTCTTTCACCAGGTGCATAACCTTAAATGTTTCTTTAGTCTCATTCCTCGCTAATTTGCCTAAACATTAAGCATATTTAAATTTGATTGAACCTTTGGCCGGGTTCAGTGATTCTACTTCGAACTCCACCTATTTTTGTGTCATCTGGGAGTTTGTAAACCCATGTGGTAATGCCTTTACCCATGTCTGATATGAATATTTGGAAAAGGGACCAGTCACAGTATTTTTTAGCTTAAATACTGGCTCACAGTTACATGGACATGACAGAAAAAGGGAGAGAGGGTCAGGAGTGAAATAGAAATGATGAAGTATTATTTTAGAGAAAGGGTGGTGGAGCCATGGAACAGTCTACCAGCTGAATTTGTATGTGTAAAAAGAGTTGGTGGTTTCAATCACAGTTCAGAGAGAATTAAGGATATAGTGCTTGCTAGTGGTACAGAAACTGGGAGGAGAATGGGGGGGAGGTTGGGGAGGGCTAGGACCCTGGAGGGACAGTAGATCACAGGGCTAAATAGGGAACTCAGTCAGACTGGATGAACCATGGGTCTTTTTCTGTTATCATTTTCTATGTTTCTATGAACCCTGAGTGATGCTGCTCAACATGATCCCTTCTCATGAGTGGTATTTATTTATTCTCTCCCTCTTGGTGTTTATTCTTTCCCTTTGTGCTTTGTCCTGCAGCTGTTTTCAATCCACTTTGCTAATGAAACAGTGACCTCTATTTTTTTAGTTTAATAACAATAAGTGAATGAAGCACTAAGTCAAACTGTATTCAAAGAAGATTAAATCTACTGGTTTATTTATGTCTAGGCATTTGATTATGGAATATAAAATAATAACAACAGGTTTGTAAAGCAAGATTTACCAGGTCAGGATCCATGCTGTGTATTACAATTTTTACCATTGACCAGTAGGTATTTCTTTATGCACCCCCTTATAATTGAATCTAGCACCTTTCCCAAGACTGATGTTAAACTAACTGGCTGATAATTTGATTTGTAACATGGGGAAGAGAAAGGGTTGCAGAGGACTGGTCAGCTTGCATCAGCTGACCATACATTAATACTCAATTAATGTATGGTTGTGTTCGCCGACATTGTCTTTCCTCTCTTACAAGAACCTCTTACAGGTGCAGTAGTACCATTCTTTGTTTGACACCAATCTGTTGGCTGGCCATGAATTGCAGGCTAAGACTGTTAGTATGTAGTGGTTAAAACAGTCTTAGCCTGCAATTCTCATCTGGCCAACAGATGGCTGTCAAATAAGAATAGATATACTTAAGTGAAATTTCTGGTAGTTCCAGCGATTGCTTTTAAGTCTTCTTTAGAAATAGGCTGCTACAGTTAGAAATAGGCTGTTATTGTATATTACTTTTTAAGCAGTCTGATAAGCTTGCATTAATTGCTTTTGAGTCCCTTTTTTAGAAACAGGCTGCTAATTTCACTTAAGCATATCTATTCTTGTTTGACAGCCATCTGTTGGCCAGCTATGGACTGCAGGCTAAGACTATTTTAACCATTATATACTATAGCAGCCTGTTTCTAAAAGGAGGACTCAAAAACAATTAATGCAAGCACAGCAGACTGTTTAAAAAGTAACTATGTACTATAGCAACCTATTTCTAAAGAGGACTCAAAAGCAACTGCAGGAACTACCAGAAGTTTCACTTAAATATATACATTTCCCATAATGCACAGCAACCAAATCCCAATCATCGAACATGGCAGAAAAACAGAGATGAGTCCACAGTTTATAAAACTAAGTCAACCAAGATGAGCACATATTCTGAAATGTTGATCACATCTACGTTTAATCAGCAATTGTTCACTGTTGCACTCACAATATAAAAAAAATTCAGCCGGTTCAATATGTAGTTTCTCTAGTTAGGTACAACCCCCTTTCTCCATATAAAAACATATAAAAAGAGCACCAAATCTTTTCTCTTACCCATGTTACAAGTGAATTAACCCACTCCAGAGCATGGGTCTACTGAGGATGAATGTATGGCTGGGTGGTTGGAACCACTCAGCCTTCGGCCTCGTGGTCCAACCCCCCCAGCCATACAGTGATCCCTAGTAGGCCCATGCTCTGTTGTGAGTTAATCCTTACATATCTGTTCTGTCCTGCATCTTATAACTTTGGACAAAGATTGTAGTGTGACAGTATTATGGGGCTTCTTGGTTGTGAACTGATTTGTTGAGAATCTCAGTCAAGGTTTGTCTACCTGTTCTCATATTAGTCTGGCAATATTTATCAATATGTTATCAGGCTGAGCCACTTTGTTTGGCCTCAGTGCCTTCAGTTTTTCTCTTGCAGTCACTTTTACTATTGTTAACTAGGTTTCTAAAGTGGCTTTTTCTTGAATTTCCTTCCCTAATTTCCTACATTAGGAGTACATAATGCTTGGTAAAGATCTGGCAGAAATACTGATTTGAATATTCCACCAATACTTTTTCATTCTTCTAGGCCCAATAATTACATTTTCTAAAATGTCTTGTCTTGGTAAGTACATCAGTCTTTCAGTCAGCATGTTATGTTTAATGGCCTACGCAGCCAGTATAGTGTTATGCTTGTGCAACTGTGTTAGTTTGGTTTTGGCCATTCGTATTCTCTATTCCAGAGGAATTACCACCCTGCAGGCATACCAAAGGCAAGGACCCTCGGAGAGGTTTACATCTCTAGAGGTGCCACAGGATGATTCCTGTGGCTAAAAGTACCTTATAAAGGATCCCAAGGAGAGAAGTGCTGCCACTGGAGGAGGAGGGGAGGATGGTGGGGCAAAGAAAAAAGTGCTTCAGAAGGATGCTGAGAAGAAATGCTTATATAGCTCAGGAAGTGGGAGTAGATGGCTGCTTGTCCATTGAACTACAGGCCAAGCCTTCCAATTCAATACTCTACACAGCCAGTATAGTGTTATGCTTGTGCAACTGTGCTAGTTTGCTCTGGCCATTCACACTCTGTATTCCAGAGGAATTACCACCCTGTAAGGGTACCAAAGGCAAGGAAAACTCGGAGAGGGTTCCACCCCTAGAAGTGCCATGGGACAATTCCTGTGGCTAAAGGTACCTTAGGAAGGATCCCCAAAAAGAATGAAGTGGTACGAAGCATATAAGCAAGCAGTAGCTGTGACATAGTAGTGGATAAGAATCAGGCAGCTTGATAACATAATGAAATGGCCAGGTTTGCATGGCATGATTTTGATGGTTTGTGTTGAGCATGAGGGGATCCTCTAAGGAGAGAGGGAATGGCAGGGACACCATCCACCTCCATCCAACAGTGGAACCTACCTAAAGAACTAGGGAATACTACTATGCTAACATTTATGACCTGAGGCAGGGAGGAAAGAAAAAACTCTATAAGGAGGAAATCTCTAGGGATCCAAGGCCTAGGTCACCTTCCCTCTAGGCTTGGAATATTTTATTTAGTGATGCTCTGCTGCTGCAATATGGAAACCCAATTAAGGAAGATGGAAAACATTCCAATTTGGAGGAAGGCTCTCACTCAATCCCTCTAGCGGGAATGCAGTGGAAGGTTGTGAGAGTGCTCTGCAACATCAGGGACAACCAAGGTGGGAGGAGGAGAACAAAGACTGCTGAGGCACTCACCTGGCCTACTCACTCTAAACTCAAACCAGGTGAACCAGAGGCAGTCATAGGGAGAATGCGGTGAAGGTGCCTTGCTAGGGAAACCACTAAAGCCAATGGATAACCATTATAGTGGAACCACTAGAGCTAAAGGATATCAGAGTAACCACCCTTCACAGCTAGTCTTAAATTCTACACCAGGAGCTGCTGTTGTGTAGCAAACAGCTAAAGCCAAGCCCAGAGTGAGGACATTCCCAGCTATGGGCCAGGTGAGAAGGACACCACCCCAAGTCAGGCATGCTCAAGATGTGGACTTAAAATGCAGAGCAAGACCATTAGCTGCAGAAGACCCTGTACCAGAATGGTATGGCTGGCCTGCCCCAGTTACTGATTGGGAGCCGAAAAGCTAGTGAGGAGCTGAATGAGCACTGGTGTGCTGAGACCTTAATGAGTGTTGAAGTGCTGAGAGTAATGAGTGCAGCAGACATCCCAGAGGCTGAAGCTGAGGGGATGGTGGTAGGCATGAAGCAATGATTGAGTAAGCAAGAATGGACCTTCATGTAGGTCTGCAAAATGTACTAGCAAAGCAGCAGCACTGGAACTAGTGGGGCAAGCCAGCCAAGCATGGAAGGACAATAAAGGTGACAAATACTCTGAGGATTTGTTTGGTGGTGGAGACAGGATTTAGAACATTATTGAAACTAATTTACAGCAGCAGCAGTAGCTTTAGCGGACCTCAGAGTATAAAAGATGTACAAACATAGAAGTAGCATCTGTATTGAGGACACTGAGTTGTAAAACTGCAATAAACATAAAATAAAAGGTGGCACAATGTTCTAAAAGCAGCTGTCACCAGGCAGTGCAATGAAACTGCAGCAATGAGGTAAGTAGAATGAGTTGAGAGAGCATGAATGAGCTGCATAGCTAGGGTTCAGAGTGAGCCTGAATCAGGTGAAAACAATTCAGTATATAACATGGAAAACAGCTATGGTTGAGATGAAACACACAGATAATGTTTGCAGTTGCATTGCAAGTAATTTGCTAGAAGCTTAGAAACAAAGCCACAAAAGACAAAACCAAAACACATAAACACAGAAAACAGGGAACAAAGGCACAAAACAAAAGCAAAGATGCACAAAAAACACAGAAAGCAAGAACAGAAAGAAGCACACAGCCAGAGCCAAAATACAAACCAGAAGCTGGAAAACAAACACCAAAGTCCAGCAGAGACAAACAGAAACAGCAAGGTGGGGGGGGGGCACAGGCCCCAGGGTAGGCCCCATCCAGCTCAGAGGACAGACCAACAGATCCTCTGGCCAGCAAAGAAAAAAGTGCTTCAGAAGGAGGCTAAGAGGAACTGCTTATATAGCTGAGGAAGTGGAAGTGGGTGGCTGCTTGTCCATTGAACTACTGTACAGGCAAGCCTTCCAATTAGCTAAACTATCTGAAACTTAATTTGTGTTAAGGACCAAATTTATAGTGATAAAAATAAACTACAGTAACATTTACATTAATCTGCCTCTCCAACCAGTTTTAGCATTTCTCAATGAGTTACTCCAGAAACAAATGGTTTGATACCTTTTATTGGACCAACATACTGTAGATGTAACAAAAGAAAATGCTTTCAGACTAACCAAGGCCTTCCTCAGAAGCTTAAGCTGGTCGAATAAAAGGTATTAAACCATTTGTTTCTGGATCTTTTCTTACATTGACTAATACAGCAACTAACTAATTCTGTGTATCAATGAGTTGCATAAGTGTTGCTGGGTCCAGCATAAGGCCTTGCAGAAACACTTGTCTTAGAGCTGCAACTCAGTTTTGCATTGCACTGTGACCGAACTGCAATGCATTTTATCCTAGTTTCAAAAATGTATTATGAGAGTTGTTTATCAGCTGGTTAAGTGAAGAAAAACAACAACAAGTGAGTTGCCAGTGCAGTTCTGATTTAAAATAACTATGCTCCACTAACTCAAAGGACATTCTGAACACATTTAGTAGTGGGCATCTGAGCTAAAGGTATTTTTTAAAGTTTTTGTAAATTAAATTCTTACCCATCATATCTGGAGTGGAGTTGGGAGAGGGTTGACAAAGTGAGCACATCAACAACTCTGTCTATGCTTATCACTTAATTTTTGAATGATGTGAATGAAGTAAACTTTATAAAGCCTGGAAGTTTGCATTCGTAAACACAGCTCCTGCAGAGCTCAGTTGGGGGGGAGTTGCTTTTTGAGCCAACCAGTTGAACGTGGTTTGAGTTATGCAGCTGCCACAGAAATATCATACCACATGTCACTGTCAGTCATCCAGGCAGGTGGAAAGAGCAAACAGAAATATAAAGACAATGCTAAGAAAATATGTAGCAATCAATGGGAAAGACAGGGATGTCAAGCTGCCCCTGGTGGTTATGGCAATAAGGGTAACCACACACACCTCAACTAGACTCACTCCATTTAAAGTAATGATGGGAGACAGATGAGGACACCTCCTCATCATTGGTGTGATGGGTTGAGAATAGCTATCTGTGATAGACTGGAGCTAGAAATATATATGTTTGTTTTGAAAGAGAATCTGCAACCCATTAACAAATGTATGTCCTTCAATCTCTGTCGGGGACAGAAGGCACAAGAGCAGCATTTTGATGCCAAAGTCAGCTCTTTTGAGTATCAGTTGGGAGGATGATTCAGGACTATCGAACCGCTGACCATGCCCTACATAAATTCAGGAGGGGCCCATTTTCAGTGACAGACAAATTGTCCATGGCTGTCATAATCAAATTACAGACAAAAAGAAGTCAGTGGAAAAGTGGCTGCATGTAAATCAGACAAAACCATTTAAAGAGAACTGATTATTAGAGCATGTACTAACGTATGTGTTTTCTATCATTATCTTTTCTCTGTTTCAAGGCTTGAAGACAAAAATAAACCCAGCCAGCTAATGAACTGCTGAGAGGGTAACCAGATCACTAAAGAAACAGGGCACCTGTAGCATCCACAGGAATCTTCAGCACAGTGCAGTGTTTGCTCTAATTGGTTGAAGTGATGGACATTGGACTTTTGTTCATTTATCTACTCTAGATATTACAAGCTGAGAACACTCTGGCAAGGACTTTTAAAAGACTGAAATGCTTGTTTGGTTGGACTGTCTTGCACTGAACTCTATTGTTTTGCCTTTGACTCTTTACACTGGACATAATGAAAAAACTTTGGTGTCTCCTTATTTTTGCAGAGAGAAAAAAACAACAAATATGTTCCAGGTGACACCATTTTATTGGACTAACAAAATTATTTCTGAGACTAGCTTTTGACAGATAATACTGTCTTCTTCAGGTCAGGTCAGTGAAAATAGAGCTGAATAGAATGACACATATACAGGTTGGATGTGGATTCAAGACGTGGAGTAGCAGTTGAATCCCCATCCAGCCTATACATGTGTCATGCTATTCAGCTCTGTTTTTACTGACCTGAAGAAGAGAGTACTAAAGATCATGTGCAAAACCATATTATGGAAAGTTACCAAACTCCATAATAAAGTTAAATCCCTCACCTATGAGAGTTGTGTTGTGTTAATCTTTGTCAGCTACCTTCCATATCCTCCCGTTTTTAATGTTTGCTTGTGCATGCACAAGAAACATTATGTGCCAGCTTAGGAGAGAAGCAGGTTGACGAGGCGCAGCAGTGTGGTATCCAACAGCAGCATTGCATTTGGGGGCTTGGCCTTGGTGCACCAGTGGAGGCATAGTGTGCTGATGACACTGGCTTCGAGAAGGTGCACAAAGTTCTAATGTTTTCACCTCAGCAATGAAGGGCCACCTCATCTCTGCAATGAGGGAGCGACCTGTCATTGCTGGGTGGAACATTGCTGGTGTGATATTGTCTGTGAACATGGTGGTGCATTGCCGCCATGCTCACAAACAATATAAAAGAGCCATAGTGCCAAGGGGGTAACCAGTCCACCTCAGCAGCATGTGCCCCTCCCCACACATGTGTGCTTCTGCCGACAGAGGCCACAATCCCCGTCGGCATCCATCCCCGGTGTTGACTTGCCAGCGGAGGAGCCCATTTCCCATTGGCAGTAGTGTCCCACTCCCTGTGTGATGTGCCAATGGGGGAGCCCACTCCCCGTCAGCATCAGCCCCCCCAAAGAGTAACATGAGAGACCAAGGGAGTGCCCAATCCCCCTTGGTTTTTGTGCCCCCCCTCTGCTTTTGTACTGATGGGGGTGCCCAATCCCCCGTCAGCTACACCCCCCAAAAAAACAATGTTTAGGTGGCATGCTGGGAGCCCACTCCAGCGTGCCCAATGCCTCTGCAAAGGAAAAACCTTCCCATGATGATTTTTTTTTTACAACCTGTAAAACAAAAATGGTCCCTCACAGTCTCCCTGGCCCCTCCCTCCACAACCCACACTCACCCACTGTGCACCCTGCCTTCCCACACCCCACACCCCATACTTACCTCCGGAGTCCGGCGCGATGATCTTCGGTGGACCGGGAACACGTCTACATTCTTCAAAGCTGATCGAGAACTGAGGAAATGCCGGTAAGCTGTATAATGGGATATATAGGGTTTTTTCAACTTTTTAGCATATCTCAGGCATTTTTTGGAATTTTGGCACCAAATTTTCAACATGGGATTTTTGGGACCCCTCCTCATGAATTCTGTCACTGTCATGGCGTTAATCAGGCCCAAAGGGTGATTTCACAGTCACTGAGCAGAATCACCTTTCAGGACTGATTACCAAAATGACAGTGCCAGTGTTCATGGAGGTGGCTCTCAAAAGCCTATGTTGCAAATTTGGTGAAAAGATTCTTAAAATGACTGTTTTATGAGTGTGTTTGCGTATTTTCAATGCTACATAACTGCAATTTGTAACATTTGCACTCCAGATTTTCAACATTGCCATTTTATCACACCTACTTATGAGCAGTACAGCTGTCATTTTTCACATCTTGCCCAAAATGTGTTTCCGTGCATGTAGAGCACAATGGCGCAGTCAGTGTGCAAAATCTATGTTTGTGACAGATTAAGAAAATCAAAGTGACACAGTTCATGAGCAGAGGTCTTAAAATGGCTATGCTGAAAATTTGGTGGAAAAATTCCTAAAAATGACTGTTTTACGAGTGTGCGTTGTGCAGTTCCTACGCACGCTTGTAACTGTACGCATTTTTATAGTTGCAGTCCAGATTTTCAAAATTGCCGTTTTATCACACCTACTTATGAGCAGTACAGCTGTCATTTTTCACATCTCACCCAAAATGTGTTTCCGCTCATGTAGCGCAAAATGGTGCAGTTGGTGTGTGAAATCAATGTTTGGGACAGATTAAAAAAATAACAGTGACACTGTTCATTAGCAGAGGTCCTAAAATGTCTATGTTGAAAATTTGGTGAGAAAAGTTAATAAAATGAGTGTGTTACGAGTGTGCATTGCAAAGTTTCTACGCATGCTTGTACCTTTGCACATTTGCAATATTCTCATTCCAGATTGGCTACATTGCCATTTTTCCACACCTCCTTATGAACAGTACAGCTGTCATTTTTCACATCCTGGCCAAAATGTGTTTTCGCACTTCCACCACAGAATGGCACAGTCGCTTCGGGAAATCACTGTTTCAGACACATTACAAAATGCACAGTGACACTGTTCATTAGCAGAGGTCCTAAAATGCCTATGTTGAAAATTTAGTAATGAAAGTCCATAAAATGACTGTGTTACAAGCGTGCATTGTGCAGTTTCCACGCAGTCTTATAACTTTGCACATTTGTAATATTTTCACTCCAGATTTTCAACATTGCCATTTTTCCACAACTCCTTATGAACTGTACAGCTGTCATTTTTTACATCATGGTCGAAATGTGTTTTTGCAGTTCCAGCATAGAATACCGTGGTTGCTGTGGGAAATCAGTGTTCAGAACACAGTAACAAAATCACAGTGACACTGTTCATGACCACAGGTCGTTAAATACCTATGTTGAAAATCTGGTGATGAAACTCCATAAAATGACTGTGTTACGTGCATGCGTTTCGCGGTTTCCACATATGCTTGGAAGTGCAAGCATTTTTAATATTCCCACTACACATTTTTAACATTGCCATCTCTTCATACCTCCCTATGGATGGTACAGATGTCATTCTTCACATCCTGCCTGATCTGTGTTTTCGTACATGTGGTGCAGAATGCCACTGTCACTATTGGAAGTCAGTTTTCAGGACATATTGACAAAATCACACTGCCACTGTTCATGACAAGACGCCCCAAATGCTTTCATGAGGTGGGGTCACAAAAAGGCCATGTTCAAAATTTGTACTGTGAATACCAACAAACGCCTGAGGCATTACGGTTTCTAACCATAATATCCTACCCTGTACAGACAGGCAGGCATCGGGGTGTGCTTTTGGATTGCCAACTGTACTGCCAACCCCCAGCCACTGACAGGCATCGAGGTGTAACTTAGAGTCTTTGTCCCAAGGCTTCACCCCATTCTCCTATGCTGCATCCATTTCAACGTATGTCCTTATGGAATGGGGTGACCGTAAAGCCAAACACCCTAAGGCACAGCTCAACACGTGTCGGTGTCTGCATAATAGGGTGAGGTGACATGGCTTGACTGTCATGGGTGATGACCCAAAAACTTACCCCAAATCCTGTCCGTCTCTACAGGATGGAGGTGGGGTTCATGTGAAGTTGAGTACTTCACTGCCATTCCTATTCTGCATCTGTCTAACTCCTGCATTTCTTTTTTTTTTATAATTTAACGTTTTTTCATACATTTTCCCCATAAAAGGCAGCATACAGAGAAAACTGATAGAGTCACATTGATACATAGTGAAAAGATGCTGCCCCCCCTCACCTACCCTTACTGTAGTAACCCATCTCGGTACCCATAGATGCCAAGCCTCTAATCAAAGAACCATATAGAAGCAACAACCCTAGTATAGGTTTAGTTTGGAACCAGAGAAATTAGTGAGTGAAGGGGATCCCAGATTCTAGTATAAACTTCCAGCCTATTGTGTAGACTGGCTATTACTTTTTCCGTGCGTAAGTTGGATAATACCTCTCTTACCCATTCCTGGAAGGAAGGGGAGGACCTGTCTTTCCAGTGACGGAGAATTATTTTCTTAGCCGACAAGGTGACCATGGATATGTGAAATTTACGTGCCTTGGCTCTAATAGAGGACAGGTCCCCTAACACACATATCTCAGGCATAAAATATTCTTGCAGGCCCAACAAGGGGTCTAAGGAGGTTTGGATTGAAACCCATAAAGTGGATATTCTTGGACAAGACCAAAGCATGTGAAAAAGTGTACCCTCATCCTGCACACATTTATTGCACTTGTTTGAGTCTAAGTAGCCCCACTTGTGAAGTTCAGCCGGGGAGTAATATAAGTTGTGCAATACATGATATTGCGTGAGACGCAGTCTATCTTGAGAAATAAATTTATGACATGACTTCCAGAGCGAATGCCAATCCAGTTGAAGGAGGGGAAAAAAGTTACTCCAGAATCTTGATGGCCCAAATGGACCCCGGAATTTTTTATGAAACAAAACCTGATATAGTTTAGAAATTACACCAGAAGATCCAGAAAGTGGGGATACCTCAGGTATCAGAGAGGAGATATTCTGAGAAGGAGGAGTACTACCCAGGGTAATAACGAGTAAGTGTTTCAATTGCAGGACTTTGAAATAAGAAGAGGCCGGGATGAAAAATTTCCTAACCATCTCCTCCACTGATAACCAATGCCCCCCACCATCAGTAAAAGTCGAGAGCTTCCCCTCTCCCAATTGAGGCAACCAAAGACGGGAGATTTGACTCTTGCTAATAGTAAATGATGGAGAGTTCCGGATAGACTGGGCCAGGTCCAGATGGGGGGACTACTTCAAAAAGGAACATATCTGTGAGTAGACCTTTAAGGAGGTCCTTATTGTGGAACAATCTACGGCTATACTTACTTGGGATAACCTAAGGAAAAATAATGTGAGAAGGTCCAGATTTTTGGCATTGATTGCATCCAATTCTATTTTGAGCCAGATAGGTTGCGTTTCCTCTGGGCTGGGAGATACCCATCGCAAACATTTCGCAAGGTGACTAGCCCAATGATATATAGCCAGATGGGGGATTCGCAGACCCCCCTCCAGCTTTGGGGCTGCCAGCTTATGATAAGCCAGACGGGGATACCTGTCGGCCCAGATGAATCTAGTGAAAATACCATGTACCTTTTTGAACCAGAGTAAAAGAATAAAGGCATTGAGAAGGGACAATGGGTAGAAAATCCTAGGAAATATATTCATTTTAATTATATTAATTCGGCCCCACAGAGAGATAGGGAGTTTAGACCACCTCTCTAGGTCATGCGTAATTCCCTGCAATAAGGAATCCAAGTTTTCCTTAAACCATACTAGGGGTTTGATACCCAGATACTTGAAAGACCTGGGTGTCCAACATAGCCCAAGGGAGATAATGTCAGTCTTAAAGACTTTGTGATTTAATGGAAAAATAGGGACTTACTGACATTCAATTTGTAGTTGGACAGAGCACTAAACCTTGCTACTTCCCTTAGCAAAGCCGGGACAGATGATACCGGATGGGACAGATGTATTAACAGATCATCAGCATATGCAGTGATTTTAACTTCATGCCGCCCAATTCTCACCCCTTGTATAGAATCATTATTGAGAATATTTTGAATAAGAGGGTCCAGATATAAGTTAAATAATAAAGGGGAGAGGGGGCACCCCTGCCTAGCACCCGAGTGAAGTGAGAAAGAATGGGAAAAGGCCCCATTCGCAGAAATTCTTGCCAAGGGATTTTTATAAAGGGCGGCAATCCAGGAGATGAACAGAGAGGGGAAGTGGAAGGCCTCCAAAGTGCAGAACAAAAAGTTCCAGTTCACTCGGTCAAATGCCTTCTTGGCATCCAGGGAGACTAAGCCCGCAGGGAACTCCGCATCACTGGTAGCCTAGAAGACATGCGACAAGGGGCGTAAATGATTGGAAGATGAGCGTCCTTTCATAAATCCAACCTGGTTTGTATCTATTAACCCAGGAAGAACCAGTGCCAACCTATCGGCCAGTATTTTAGACAGAATCTTAATATCCTGGTTTAAAAGCGAGATAGGTCTGTAACTTTGAACCTGATTGACGTCTTTATCAGGTTTGGGAAGCAGGACAATCAGAGCCTCATAGAGATATGGATCTGTCTCTGCCCCAGATAGGATTTGCTGAAATAAGCGACTAAGTATTGGTAAGAGAAGGTCTCGAAAGACCTTGTAAAATAAAGCAGAAAATCCATCTGGACCAGGGACCTTGTCGGCAGGCAACTCACTAATAACCTTAGCAATTTCCTCCTGGGAAATAGGGACAACCAGAGTATCACCACACCGTGTCAGGAGAGGGCAAGTAACCTTAGATAACCCTGTATGTCTTCAGGGCAGGAGGATTCCCATGTCGCTATACAGTTTGGAATAATAAGCAGCAAATTCTTGAGCTATCTCAGTAGGAGACACCTTAAGAGATCCATCTGCCACTGACCTGATGGGTGGGATAAATCTCATTGATTCCTGTTGTTTAATACACAATGCCAGTAAACGTCCCGCTTTTTCCCCCTGATCAGTGCAGTTAGCTCTGATACGAATAATGGCTAGTTCTGCTCTCTCTTGAAGTAACCCCAAGTATTTATCCTTTAATTTCAGGAGTTTCCCAGTATTCTCATCTAGGGGATTGGCCGGAAGGTTAACTTCCAGAGATCTGATTTGGGTTAATAAGGATTTAAGCTCTTTCTCTGGCTCTCTTTTCCTACCAACCGCCATGCTAATCGGTATCCCTCTCATGAAAGCTTTGAAAGCCCCCCACAAGATATCAGGTTTTGCACTGTCTAAAGGGTTTCGTGAAAAAAAGGATTCTATTTTTTCCCTAATAAGTTTGCAATATTTAACGTCTTTAAGGAGCTGATCATTGAGCTTCCATCTAGTTTCCCTATTAAATGAATTGAGCAGTACCAGATTGCATACCACTAGTGAATGGTAGGAGATTGGGCCAGGTTGAATCGAGGAGGTCTTCACCCCGGGCAGGAGACACTGAGAAATAAGTAAATAGTCAATGCGGGACTGCGAGCCATATGCCATAGACCTAAAGGTAAACTCTCTAGAATCAGGGTGTAAAACATGCCAGACGTTGCAGAGTCCACATTGATGTAATAAATCCCTAAATGCCTTCTGCCCAGGGGTAGCCCCACCCAGGCCACTGCCCAGTCTGTCTAAGTGAGGATCAAGTATTTGATTGAAATCTCCCCCTAAAATAATTTTAATGGGAAGCATTGGGAGAATAATAGATATAAGCCTCATGAAAAATCCAGGGTCATCCAGATTAGGGCCATAAACACAGCCCAATAATATTGGGACAGACCAGAGGGTACCTTTAACCAGGATGAACCTACCCTCAGTATCTTTAATCACTTGTATGGAAGAGAATAGAATACTCCTGTTAATCATGAGCATGACCCCACAACTATTCGTGGTGCCCTGGGCACTATAAATCGATCCCACTTGTTGCCTCCTTAATTGCAAAGCTTCCACTTCTAATAAATGGGTTTCTTGCAAAAAGGTTATCTGTGAACTGAACAGACTTAAATGTTTGAGAACCTGATATTGCTTATGTTGTTTTCTGATACCGTTAACATTTCAAGACACGCATGTTAGTTCATTAGCCATCTAGAAGAGATAATCGAGCTGAAATAATTACACTCAGCACACGAGATGCATATCCCCTTTACATGTATCCCCAGGGCTACTGCAGTAACACCCACCCTCTTCCCTAGCCCCTAAAAATAGATACCACTCATCCCCTATCCCCACCCTCCAACCATTCCCCAAACCCCACCCACACTCCCCACCAAACTGTTACAAGCAACGCTCAGCACAGTACTGGTTCTAATCCCTCTACTCCTGCCCCTGATAATGAACCCAGATATTTAGCGCTGTTGCACACAGATCGCAGTCTATAGAAACAAAATACTGCAAGTTATACCCCCAACGAAGGAGAATGGTCCTGGGCCTTCACCTCAGCCCAGCCAGAGCATAGACATAAGAGAGATTATCATAGGGGGACTATGGTAAAACCATCTCATCACCCAGATATTCATAATAACCCGAATTGAGACCAGAAGCACAGGGTGAGCCACCAGAAACCAGAACCAGACCAGAAACTCCTGAAGGGAAAAATACCCCTGTTCGTGTTAAGAGCAAGAAATTAAGATGGGGAAAGCTGGGATCGCTCCACTGGAGGGGAAGGCATAAAAGCTGCCTCTACCCACTACAAGCCAGTATCCAATGGATAAGTCCTTCCTGGGAACTTGAGAGTGCTACGCCCCTGCTAAATAGTAAAACACTGCTAATTCCTCCTCGAATAGTTTCCTCGCGAGTCCCCAAAAGTTGGAACTCCCTCTAGTGGCCAATTCCCTGACCCAACTAAATGAAAAGCCGAACTGGAGAAAGCCCAGGACCATCCCAGTACCAATCCAAAAGGAAAAAATGAGAAACTAGCCCACAACCGATCAAACTGGGCTCTTTCAACCCCCAACAGAAGTAGCCGCCAAAACCTGGCTCACAAGCCCCTCCCCAAGAAGGCCCCAAACCCGAGTGTCCACTGCTTCAGACCAGCATTGGTCCATTATGAGACAGAAAGAAAAGAAAAGTCAGGGCGGTCTGCGATGATCCCCCCAGTCCACTGCGGTAGCTGCAATCTCCCAGGTCTTCACATTTGAAAAATTTCTCTAAGGGAAAAAACGAAGGTCGAACTCTCGGCTCCGTGCAGTACTCCATACTGCACCACAACCATTCAAGGGTCCTTAAAGAGATCTGGCAACATGGATTTAAGGCTCCTCAAAGCTTCTTCAGGGTCTTCGTAGCTTTTCCAGGATCCATTAGTTGAAATCTGTAGTCTGGCCGGGTAACTCATCCTAAACTTCAAACCAGCAGCAATTAGCTTAGAAACAATAGGGTGGAACGCCTTGCTTTTCAAGCGGACCGAGATGGGTAGATCTTGTGAGATTCTCAGCTTTATATGTTCCCAGCGAACCTCTTGCAAAGCACACACTTTTTTGTAGGAAATGCTGTCTCTCCAAATAATTCAGGAACCGGCACACAATAGGGCAGGAGGGTTCCTCGGGGGATGGCTTAGGCCGTAAAGCCCTGTGGGCACACTCTATAATGTAGCTGGGACCGAATGGAGATGGGCCAGCCACCCATTCAACCAACTTCTGAATAAATGCCACAACATTTTGGCCTTCCTCTCCCCTCCGGTAAACTGAGAACCACTACGTTATTTCTTTGGCTCCGACCCTCTAGGTCCTCGAGCTTAGCTTCAAAACAAGACAATTTCTGGCGCATCAAAACCAGTTCAGGGTCGAGACTACCAATTCTTTTCTCAATAGAAGCAATTCAGGCTGCATTATTAGACACAGACAGCGAGAATTCATCTAGTTTTCTGGATAGCGATTTCAAATCCGTTGCCATATCCTTCATTTCCTCCCGAAAGGGTTTAAACTCCTCAAGAAATCTGGAAAGCGTTAAAGGCTCCTGATCACCACTTTGGCTCAGAGGATCAGGCCCAGAACCACCAGAGGCCCTGGATTTCTTAGGGGCCTTCTTTGGAGTTGCTGGAGTGTATGCTTCTGTGGGGCTTTCTTCATGTAAGCCTCCATCCACTCGAGATATAACCAGACCAGAGTGCAACAGCTATCATACAGCGTTGAGTCTCAGAAAGAAGGGAAAATAGTGACTTATACCACCAAAACAAGATAAAATAATAAGCGGGAGGCAGGAGCTTCTTAAGGGAGCTGCTACTCAGCACTCTGCATCACGTGATCTCCAGCTTCTGCATTTCTAATACTAATACCAGCAAGCAAAGATTCTGCATTGACAAATGCTTGTTTATATTTAGTGACTTATTTTATCTTTTGTTCCGCCTCTCATGCATGAGCTATCCACAGCTTGCTAAGCACCACCCCCACTGCTGAAATGTCATTGCCGAGTGGCACTTAATTTAACTGAGCTGCAGCTGTGGCCATTCGTACATGATCTCCACCTCAGCTTGTTTAGCCAACTGTTGACAATGTCATCTGATGAGCAGACTGATATCAACAGCATTTGGGGTTCAGCATGTATTTGTAGCCCCAATAACCTTCGCAAAAAACATATTCCAAAAAAAAAAAAAGAAAAATCATTCTTTCTGTGCCTCCCAACACTAGGTGTAATTGCAGTACAGTGGGGCAAATGTAGCATATGTGTCTCCATCTGGGATTAACGCATGTATGGTATTAGTCGACTCACTGTAGATATTTATTTTTATATATTTCTGTATGTATTTCATTTGTAATTCTACTTGTGGCCCCTGTCATGTCCGGATTTAGTTGTGTTCCCATGTAACAGTCTGACAGGTGGGCCATTAGCATCATATCCAGACCTCTTCCAGCATAGCACAACCAGCACACATGGATATTGTGGAGCAATGGGTAGAGGTGGCCTGATGTGCTGATCTTCTTCTTTGACCGGACTGTATTTTTATGTCACGCCTGCCACTGACACGTTTTTGCTGATGCTCGTGGTTGTCTGTTATCCTGAATAAAATGGCAGTTGGCCAGTGCCTGACAGCAGGCAGTCTGTCCACGTAACACTCTGTTGAGTGCAATGTACAAAACCACACAAAGTCAATGGTGCAACACCATTGTGAAGTGCATGGAAAAATAAGAAATCAGCAAACTATAACACAAAGAACACAGTTTTTGTAAATCGCCCTGTTGAGTGTGACAGCATTAAACAGCAACGATATACAGTATTTACATTACAACTGTTCTCATCCCATAACAGCACTAGGCACAATGTAATAGCTAAATGTGCATTTATTGCAGCTGCACATAGAGCACGGCTTTTTGTAAGGGATCTGTTTCCATGGTTTCTTAGTTTCTCAATTCTGTTGATTTGTTTCTTTATTTCTGTGCACGTTGTCATCATGCTGGACCGTTGCTTTTTTCTTTGTGCAGACCACCAATTGAGGCATTATCTGATGTAGCCTGACTGCTATTCACTTGTGACTGTTCTCTGTCAACATCCCGCCGGGCAAAGTACAGTAACAGTAACAGTAACAACATCAATAAGGTGTCGGATGCTGTGGCATTTTTATTTGAAAGACACAGTGCAGTGTAATGATCGTCGGTTCTAAAAAAGTAAAGTTGTCCTCCCTAGTGCCATGTGTGCCCCCTCAATTGTGATGTGGTGTCAGCTGCATTCTCTACACATTTTCTGACCTGACTTGCTCCTCCTATGTTCACACTGCTCTGCTACTCATTGTTTCCCCATTGGCTTATACAAGTGCTTTCTATTTTTTCTATTTTTTTTTTAAAGTGGGAAACACTTTCTGACTATAGTAAAAAGCTGTGATCAGGCAGTGCAATCTAGGGCTGAGCAAAACCTATGTTTCTAAGCCCTAGTTTGCGCTGCCTGATCAACTCATGAATTGAGGCATGCTGGCTCAATGCAATATAAGTGCACCCTCAAACCATTGTCAGTTTTGGTTTTCTACAGACTTATTACTGTGGAGTATAGAGTTGAGCACGGGACTAAAGATTAGCTGCCACCCCTTTAACTAGGAACAATACTGGGCAGCCAGCTATGGTCACATGTTATGCTAATTAGTGCCCAGCTGGGGCTAGGGAAGGGCAAATTCCTTTGTCCTCTGGTCAGTATAGGATGTTCCCTGTGCTGATGAGATGTGCATTCCTAAGTTCCTAAATAAACCTTATCTTGTTCATAATTTTATGCGTCCGACTCAGTTCGTTCAGTACCTAGTGACTCCTGCAGCAGAAGCACCAGATGGGAAAGCAGAATACCAGGAGGTAAACGGTCCTAGTGGCAGACCAAATACCAAAACGTCACACATAGTGGAGAATGCAGCCCTTCCCCAGACCCCATCTCACGTGCTCTGTGTCATTGGGTACCCCAAAGTCATCATCCAAGTGTGCCTGAACTGTATGCATGCTCAGAAAGAATAAACTTGGCAGCAGAGAGGAAAATTAAAACTTAACTGTTCTCTGTTAATGTAAGCCTCCTGCATTAGGACAATGTCTGTGAAACTAAGGTACAAAGTTCTTTTATGGCTCCACCATCCCCATGGAGCTGCATGCTACAAACCTTGGCAGGCTTCTGCAACCTCCATGTCTAGAAAGCACACCAAAATCTAAAACTCAGCTCCTAGCCAGAAAAAGCATAGAATATACACTGCAATCCCTGCCCAACTGCCCTCTGCTGCAGGGATCAGCCACCAAACTATAAAACCAGCAAAGCAGCAACAAAATGTTAAAGTATTTTCCACATGCTGTCTCTGGATTATAGCTCCAGCAAATGCAAATTCCATACTAACCCTGCTAACTAGCAGCCTGCAGCCCTTGTCGAACATTGTAGGCTATAAAAAAAAAGAAAAATGTGTGTGTTGCATATTACCAGCCTGCTAACTGAATGAACTGTAAATTACAATTATGCTAGCATGAGCACCATGGGCTGGGGACTGCCTGTTCATTAACTCTTAAACCAGAGACATATGACTTTCTGTTATTTTAAGTTGAGGTGCCTTCCAATACACAGACATTTGTTTTCCCAGTTCTGCCTGATGAAAGTATGCAAGGCTTCTAAACCTTGAAGAGAGCAATAAATCTCTCAATACAAATACTTTGGATAGCCTGGGTGGGAGTCACTCAGCCAAACCAAAGCCTGCCACTTATCTTTTGAACAGACTGCAGAGTGGCCATCTTGCATTCTTTCAATTGCCCTGAGATAAGCCACTGCCTACAACTACAAAACAGGAAGCAACCCTTCCCCCTGTTGGCAGCCATATTGGGAATGTCAAATTAGCCAAGAAGCCTATGTTACAGGTCCAGTGGCCATCTTTGTGAGGGGCATCAGCTTGTTCAATGTGACCTCACTCCATGGGAAGAAATGACGGCCATGATTTTGAGGGGCACCCATTGAAATGAATGGACACTGCAACAAATAGCTGCATCTTCCAAAAGAAAAGTTTATTTCAATAAAATACAACACTGAAATAGAGTGGCAATTGTTTATTGAGACGTCACTTGCTGAAAATTGTTTACATATAACTGTACTTGTCTACAAAAAAAACAAAAAACTTTTTATTCTCTCAACAAATCATTTCTTCCAAGGCATCTCCTTCTCTCCATGACAACCACTCCTACTCATCCCTATGACCTTCATTCAGGGCCATGTAGCCCCTCTCCAACCATGTCTTCCGAGGACACCAACACCCAGAGCACTTTCAGCTCTGGGGCTCCACCTTTACCTACCTCAAGAGCATGGGGTCTCAAGATTAAAACTATGCTGCATGACATCCTGTCATCCATTCCAGCCTAAGGGACACCCACTATACAGGACATCCAGGATGACCTCGCCTACCTTAAAGCTATTTCCACACACTCAATGGTCCACTCCAGCTTGCAACCAGTACCATTCTCAGCACTACCTTATGAAGATGCTGTCGCCTGGCTCATGCAATTTCAGGCTTGGAACTCCTTCAATGGTTGGATGGATCCCGTGTGAATTTCCAACGCTATGCACTTGCTCCTGAAAGGGACAACCATATAGTGGTTCAATGCCCTTCCAGACCAGATGAAAGGGAACAATGTCACCCTGTATTCCACCTTCAAGGACTATTTTTTACAAGCTCATCCACCCTGGTTGTTAGAACAGCAACTATGGGATCGCACTGTGCAACCCTCTGAATCAGTGGAAGCATTTATAGTGGACATTGAATCACGGTGCAAACATCTACAAAAATCAGAAAAAGACCAGATTACAGCATTTGTCCAGGGCCTGCCTCCACAATTTTGTACCTACGTTATCCAACAAAAGCCAACCACTTGGCTAGACACGATCCAAGTGGCCCGTTTAGCACAAGTGTCTATTTCCATGCTTCAGCCTATCACTGTTCAGGACCCACAGTCCTCACAGTTGGCTGCACTTGCTACTTGCGTCCAACAGCAACAAAAAATGATTGATCAACTCATTTCAACTGTCAACAGCATACATTTCTCCACTGCTACTCCCACTGCAACTCCTATTAATGCCCTACTGCCACCTCCACAGCCACCTGAGCCACCTCCATCTTCACAGGAGCCAGTGACCTGTCCATGGTGCAGGTTCAGGGGTCACACTGCTGCAGTCTGCTGCAAACTGCAAAACTTTCATAGGACTCAAGACAGCAACAGGCATTCGCTACAGCACAATCAGCAATATGCTAGCAACTATTCACAGGACCAGGGAAACGAGCGCCACTCAACAAACTAGGGGCTCTTGTTCAGCAGGAAAATGAAGCAACTGACTGCCCCACTGACTCGCATAACACAAAGAAACAGCACCCTCTAGCTGCTAAGTCAGGCACAATCTCACCTAAAGGAGCCAAAATTCCTGTCATCAGATCACCCCTCCTTGCAAACTACATCCCCATCACTATTGGCAATTGGTCCACAAGTGTCTTGGTCGACTTTGGAGCAGAAATCTCTGTGATCCACAGAAGTATCCTAGACAATCCAGCTATTCACCATGTACCTACTGTTGCTCCAGCCGACATAAAATACATCATCACTGCAAGCACTGCTACCGTACCTATCACCGTCGTGGTCCACCTCAAGCTCCACTTCGGCTCACAGCAAGCTACGGTTAATTTCTACTTAGTGCCTGAACTTCAAACAGATGTGATCCTTGGCCTGGACTTTCTCAAGACACACAAAGCCATACTGGACTTTGCCTCAGACAAACTGTCACTAGATCCCTGGAGGCAACTCGCAGCTACAGACTCAGTCACTGTACCTCCTAAGTCAGAGATGGTTTTGACTGCCAAAATTCGAGGTGACCCCCTTCCCCAAGGTGTTGTTGGCATTGTCACAGGATCCCCAGCTCTGCATTCCTCAGGTCTCCTTCCAGGGAACACCCTGTCTGTTGTGCATGGCGGTTCAGTATTCCAAAAGTGCTGCAACTTCACGGATTAACCAGTGGTCATCTCCAAGGGTGCCAGTATTGGGAAGTTTATCTGTCTGTCTTCAGGGGATCAGCTTCAGTTTCTACCTGAACCTCAGTCTGGTTCCATTAACAGTCATCCTGGCAGTACCATCACAACCACCCCCACTTCACAAGAAATGCACATGCCCTTCAGCCAGCATCTCTCTGCCTCAAAGCTCCCAGCCTGCCCCACAGAGAAACAGCAACTTCTGGAGTTCCTGGAAACCTACTCAGATGTCTATGTCAGCCCTGATAATAAGCTTGGATGCTGCGATACCCTGCAACACACCATTGAGGTGCAGCCCAACCAAAAGCCAATTCATCAGTGAGACTACAAAGTGAGACACAAACAAAAGCAAATCCTAGAGAACTTAATCAAGGACATGCTTGAACAAGACATTATTGAGGAATCCACCAGTCCCTGGGGTGCACCTTGCTTGCTGGTAGTCAAAAATGACAAAGGGTGTCAGTTTGTGGTGGACTACAGAAAGCTCAATGCCCTCATGGTACAGGATGCCCATCCCTTACCCACCACTGAGGATGCCTTAGAGAGCCTTGATGCAGCTAGCCCAGCCTACTTCACCACTCTAGATCTCCAGAGTGGATTCTACCAAGTTACTATTGATCCAGCTTCACGTCCGTACACAGCCTGGCGCTGCTACTTGGGGCTTTTCCAGTTCAAATGTCTGCCTATGGGACTTTGGAACAGCCTAGCCACCTTTCAATGTGTCATGGAGGCTGTGTTGTGTGGATTGTGTTGGAAATCTTGCCTAGTGTATCTTGATGATGTTATTGTCTTCAGCAGAACTTTCCCAGAACATCTCCAGCATCTCAAAGAGGTGTTCGAACATCTCAGGCAAGCCAACCTCAAACTCCGTCCAGAGAAATGTTGCCTCGCTCAACATCAAATCCATTACCTGGGACATGTGGTCAGTTCGCCCGGCATCTCGCCAGACCCAGATAAGCTTTCTGCAGTAAAAGACTATCCACAACCCACAAACCTCAAAGACCTTAGAGTTTCCTAGATTTTTTCTGGCTACTACAGAAAATTCATTTGCAACTGTGCTAACATTGCAGCTCCCTTGTATGCTCTCACAAAAAGGGGATGCGACTACATATGGACTTCTGATTGCAAAGAGGCCTTTGAAACCTTGAAAGACACTTATTTCTTCCCCAGTATTTGCCTATCCCTGCTTCGACCAGCCATTTAGGCTTTGCACAGATGCTAGCCCCTTTGCAGTGGGCGCTGTGCTGTGTCAAATACAAGATGGAACAGAACAAGTTGTTTCCTATGCAGGGCGCTCTCTTTCTTCAACGGAGCAAAACTATGGTATCACAGAAAAAGAATGCCTAACCGTGGTCTTTGCTATAAAGAAGTTTGACTGCTACCTTTGCTACTCCTCCTTCACAGCCATTATGGATCACTCAGCCCTCAGATGATTATTCAAAATGAAGGAACCAGCAGGAAAGTTTGTCCGATGGGTTGCCATACTGCAAGGCTACAATTCTGAAATGCAATACAGACCAGGTTGCATTCACTCCAATGCAGATGCTGTAAGCTGGAGACGGTATCCCTCTGTATCAACCTCTCCTGATGAAGAAGCCTGCCTACAAGCTCTTCCCTTCTGCTCCACAGATGAGCTCCCTGTGGACACTCCTACAGCACCTCAAGTCACTTTGCTGCTCCCAAATGCTTCTACAGAAAAAGTACCAATCCTCAACTATTGCAAGCAGCTGAAGAGCTTCTTACAACCTCCAGCACCGATATCTCCCTGGGCAGGATTAAACTTCAACAAAGAACTGATCCTCAGTTTACAGACATCATCACTTATCTTGAGTCTGGAACTTTACTGCAACAAAAGAAACACCGCCAGGATGTACAACTCTTTGCGTCACAGTATCTTCTCAATGACGGAGTGCTTTTTCACATTTGGACCAAGAAGGGCAAGGGCCATCGCACAGACAGAACTCATGTACAGTTAGTTGTGCCATCCTCTCTAGTCTCTGAAGTTCTTCAATCCACTCATGTCTCTCCACTTTGTACAGCTAGTTGTGCCAGCCTCTCTAGTCTCTGAAGTTCTTCAATCCACTCATGCCTCTCCACTTTGTGGAGGTCATATGGGTATTCACAGAACTCTCGAAAAGACAAGGCTCCACTTCTTCTGGCCTCACATGAACAAGGACATTGTCCGTTTTGTAAAATCATGCCAGCCCTGTTCCCAAAGAAAGTCTCCCGCCAAACCAACCAAGGCACACATCATTCCAATGCCTGTAGCCACAGAACCTTTTCAAAGAGTCAGCACAGATATTCTTGGGCTCCTGCCTACCTGCCCTGACTCTGGCAACAAGTACATTCTTGTCTTTGTGGACTACCTAACTAAATACTTGGAACTGATCCCATTAAAAGACATTAAAGCTGCTACAGTGGCAAATGCCTTCCTCAATACAATCATTTGCCATCACGGTACCCCAGCGTACCTGCAATCGGACAGAGGCACTAACCTGTAAACTTCCCGACATCAAAAAGACTCATACAACCAGTTACCATCCACAGTGCAATGGACAAAGTGAGAGAATGATGTCAACCATTCTTAACACACTATCCAAGTACCTGGATGAGACTCACAGCACTTGGAATAATTTTGTTCCCTTCATTCAGTTTGCATACAACTCCAGCCCTGGTGTCAACAGCACAGAGCACACCCCAGTTTTCCTAGTTCATGGACGTCACCCAAGAACACCTCTGGATAAAGATCTCTCATTGCTAGAGGTCCCAAAGTCAGCTTCCTCCTTCATGATCCCAATGTTGAAACAGCTTGAACTTGTGAGATGGTTTGCTATTGACACCCTGGGACAGAGAAAAACAGCAATGCAAAAAAATGTCTGCAGCCAAGTGTCATGATCCTTCATTTTCTGTGGGGGACATCGTATATTTGTATCGACCTGTCCTTGTTCCAGGCACCACCAGAAAACAGCTTTGCCCCTGGACTGAGCCATTTTACATTGTGGAAAAGCTTTCTCCAGTTCATGTTTTCTTACGCCGAAAGTCAGATGGGAAGCTGGTACACAATAAAATTCACATTAACAGGTTGAAGCATGGGTACTTGCATGATTCCCTCTCTGATGATCCCAGTCCCCCAAGTAATGAAGCTTCTTTGGAACCTGCAATCCTTTCAGAAACTGAACTTCCTGCTGACAACTTGACAACAGTTCCACCAGCACCTCATGGTACTAACACTTATCAGTCAGATCCCATTTTTTCTGCCCGACCAGATGAACTTTCTGGAACTTCTCAGCCTCTTGCGTCTTCTCAGGACTCTCTTATACCCCAAACAGTATATCAGATTGAGAAGATTCTGCACAAAAAGTACATCAATGGATCTTGGTCGTACTGTGTTAAATGGTGTGGGTATAACAGTGCTCACAACTCATGGGTCCCCTTTTCTGACTTGACCACATCCTGTCAAGATCTAGTTCAAGCCAATCACTCAGCAATTCCAATTGACCATAAAAGCCACAGAATCCAGTGAACTTATTTGGACTCAGTGCAGTGCATCTGTTAATTCTTTGTCTTAATCTGCAAATTGCTTCTCAATTCCTGTATGAGCTTAATTTTTTTTCTCTTCTAAATTTTAGTATTTTCAATCAATCAACTAATCAATTATCTTCTAGTAATGTCTCCACAATACTGTTAAATGTTCACTTACTGTTACTAAGGTTTTGCTACTTTCTGTCATTGTTCATGCCTAACAATGTCTTTGCTTGTTCGAGTGGTACTCACGTTTACAATACCCGGGGTGATGTGGAGTACAGAGTTGAGCATGGGGCTAAAGATTAGCTGCAGCCCCTTTAACTAGGAACAGTAATGGGCAGCCAGCTATGGTCACATGTTATGCTAATTAGTGTCCAGCTGGGGCTAGGGAAGGGCAAATTCCTTTGTCCTCTGGTCAGTCTAGGATGTTCCCTGTGCTGATGAGATGTGCCTTCCTAAGCTCCTAAATAAACCTTATCTTGTTCATAATTTTATGTGTCCGACTCAGTTCATCCGGTACCTAGTGACTCCTGCAGCAGAAGCACCAGATGGGAAAGCAGAATACCAGGAGGTAAGCGGACCTAGTGGCAGACCAAATACCAAAATGCCACATTACTTTGTGGAGACTCACACTACCCCACTGTTTGTATCCACATGCTGCGATGCTATAAGAGGGCAAAAATAAATACATAAAAAAATGACCGACAGACACCTGTGGATAATGTACTATGCTACATGAATCCAGTGTCTGGGAGAATGCCAATATGTTTCAATGCAGAACAGAAGTCAAACTGGCTGGCAAGTAGTTTGGAATTGTTAGTAGGACATAAACTGGACATTAATTATACCGTCTTATATGTGGTACACAGGCAAACACCAGAAAAAGTGTTATGTATACAGGCAATTCAAAATTTTTAGCATTGATTTTTCTTTGCCTAACATGGGTGCAGTGAATTTCAGGTTGCAGCCAGTGTTAGGAACACACAAATATGTTACAGGGGAAAGGGTAGTGTGTATTTCATTGAAAAATGCCACATCTTTTTACTGGTGTTACTATTTGTGTGTCTCTCCACGAGCAGGGGACAGCAAGCATGTGCAAAATGACAATCACTGTATGGGAATAAAGAGTCACCAGAGCAAAAACTTTGAAAAAAAATCATAAAACACTATGTTCCATGTGACTGCACTAAATGCCTCTGAAATTATGACAGTTGTGCAAGGTGCTGAGATAGTCATATGATGAGAAGGCTATAGATAATGTACAGATAGATATGTCACAGGGATTTATTGCTGCCATACAGAACTTGATGATTTAGAAGCAGTTATTCATTTGGTTATGGTTGGTTTTCCTTTTGGTATGTGCACTTTGCCATGGTTTTTAACTTTGCCTTTTTATGTTTGTGCCACTTACAAATTGCAGAATTTTATTATGCTGCCCTGTTGCCTTTACTTTGCACCAATTCTCTGTACATGTCCCACTGCTGAAAGACAGAACAGTAACACCTGCAAAATGTTGACAGTGACATTAAGGACACATGTATGCAGTGTAATAAAATAATTGACACACCTAGCCACCACTACCCTCTCCTCCATAATGTGACTGTGAACTTTTGCTATGCTGAAATAGGAAAGGAGTAAAGGGTTAAGGACCGTACCAGCTATCCATATGCAAAGTGAACAGAAAGAATGGCCTTGACTGGGGACAGCCACAATAAGAATATCTTAATAATATGTAAAATAATAATGAAATTAAAATTCCCTGTGAGTTGCCTATGCCATATAGGCAGCAATCACTGATGGAGATGACTATGCTGCATTTTCCCCATTGCACTTGCTCCAACACCACCACTTGTCACTTCAGATTTGATCATGTTGGCAGTAGTCAGTGCAGCGTGGTGGCGATTTGTTTGACATTCCTCACAATTTTGGAACAGCTGAGGGCTTGAAGATGGCATGGATGCTATGCCTGATGGATCTGAGTTGCAATGTGTACGCCTACTGTACGTGGGTAGCCACAATCCAAACCAATGGGTCACACAGAGTGCCTCTCACACCACAATACAGCATCCAGACTCATGTTGTAAAAGGGATTGTTAGGAGGCACATAAATAATTCCTTTTTTTGGGGGGGGTTAGATGCATCTTGAAAACTTTGATTGCTGCTACGAGCCATAATGGACTTTGTTCGCCACTAAGTTATGTATAGAAGGGCTGTTCGGTTGCAAGTGGGATAGGAACACACAACAGGTGCACAGTCGGGCTAACAGTGAGCAATACTTTTAGTAAAATAAAAAAAGAATTAGATACATATAGATGAAAAATTAAAAAATAAATTACAAGGTGCTACATAAAATGACACTTTCGATGTTGGGGCTTTGATGTTACTACATACAATCCCCGTAAAAAGTTGGCAAAGTAAAGAGCTGCTCCAAAACACCAACCATGACAGGGGATGTCAAGAGGAATGAAGCGCTGTAAAAAGTTTTGTGTTGTGTTATACCTAAATGGAAAGGCTGTGACTTTTGGACCATTGTGACCAGTGCTGTCAGACTCAAATCATGTGGAGCACAGTTTTACACTAGTTGTCCTACACTGCATCAATGACATGATATATGCACTCATGCACAAGACAACTTGTATACTAATGACTAGGTTGGGCCACACAAATACTGGAAATGAAAAAAAAAAATCGCAATGTTTGTGGTTGGTTGTTGCTTCTGCAATCGCTGTGCAATTTTGCCCATTGCTCCCTTTACTGTGGTAATTAGTTGATGTGCAGACAGATTATAAACACACAATGATGTACTTATTATGTTGCTTTTTTATGGGGGGGGCTGCTTCAACAATTCATTCATTCTGGGCCATAGAAGTGGGGAGCGGAGTCTCAGACTGCAACAACACTAATGGCATATGTGGAGACTGTCATAGAAGATGACAGAATGGGCAACATATAAGACATGCTATCTTTTGAAACCACTGTTGCTCCCTGAAACAATGCTTGAAGACGTCCCTATTTTACAGTTACATTAGCCACTGACACCATCCCAAAATGTGTGCATTCCATTAGAGTATATGCAGGACATCGGACAATAGCAAGCCATCCTTGGCTATGGTAGTGAGTTGATATACAGGCAACAGATTATAGACACACAGCGATGTAGTTTTTATGTTTCTTGGGGGAGGGCCATGATTCAATAATTCATTCATTATGGGGCATTAGAGTGAGGATCAGAGTCCAGGACTTCAACACTAATGGCATATGTGGATACTTGCACAGAAGATGACAGAACAGGTGAAAAATTAAACATGCTATCTTTTGCAACCACTATTGCTCCCTGTAACAAAGTTTGAAGACACCCCTATTTTGCAGTTAGATTAGCCAACATTAAAAACCATTAGCCACAGATGACAAGGTCCCAAAATGTGTGCATCCAATTACAGTTTGTGCAGTTCATGGGACAATAGCAAGCTGTCCGTGGCTTTGGTAGTGAGTTGATGGCCAGGCAACAGATTCTATACACACAAGGATGAACTGTTTATGTCCCTTTTTTATTTCTTTTTTTTGGGGGTGAGGTTCATGATTCAATAATTCATTCATTCTGGGGCACAGGAGTGGGAATCAGAGTCAGTTCATAGAATATTAGCAAGCCATCCTCGGCACAACACTCCACAATGATGTCAGCGCTAGACACGCCCATCTAGAAAACACAGTGCTAGTGTGCAGCTTTGGAGACCAAAACAGAATGTGAATAAAATGATATTTCACTAAAACTACTCGCTAAAAGTAAGTGAAAATGGTATAATTAGCAATCGCTGACACAAGGATCAGATTTGTTGTACTTGATAACCAAAATAAAACCTTTGCACATGATCTTCAACTCTGGAAAGCTAGTCTCAGAAATAGTTTTGTTAATCCAATAAACGGTATCACCTGCAACATATTTGTTGTTTTTTATGTTGGCTCACACTTGCGTGCCAGCCAACATATTGCATTAGTAGCAGATTTGGAGGTGCGGTCACTGTTGGGTGAATGCAGTGCACTTATCAGTAGATGCGTTCTTCATTCACCAATAAGCCTGCATGCTGGCGCCACACCAAGAATACATAATGTGGCAAGCACATCTAAGGAAAGGCCCACTGCAATGCGAGCTAAGCTCGTCATATGCAGCAGCACCTCCCGACGTGCTTTCCCTCGTGAAACATCAGCGTCAACATGGTGACACACTGCCTGCCACAAGCCCACAATGCCAATTTCAGGGTGCCCAATCCCTGTTGGCATAATGCACCCCATTGTTATGTGCCAAAGGGTGGTGCCCAGTTCCCCTCAGCTCGCCCCCTCTTCATTAGGTGCCAACAGGATGCCCAGTCCCTGCTGGCTACAGCCTGCCCCAAAACATTAGGTGGCATGCTGGGAGTCCACCCAGCATGCCAAATCCCTGAAAAGAAAAACCATCCTGGAATAATTTTTTAACCCTGTGAAAGAAGAAAATGTCCCTCGTGGTCTCCCTGCCCCTCTCCACAACCTGCGCCCACCCTCTACTTTGCCTCCCCACAACCCCCCCTCACCCCATACTTACCTCCGGAGTCCGGCGCGATGAGCTTTGGTGGACCGGGAACACTTTTGCACTCTTCAAAGCCGACAGCGAACTGAAGAAATGCCAATAAGCTGTATAATGGCATAAATAGGGGGTTTTCAACTTTGGTGCATATCTCAGGATATTTTTGGAATTTTTGCACCAAATATTCAACATAGGTTTATTGTGACCCCTTCTCATGAATTCAGTCACTGTCATGGCGTTATTCAGTGCCAAAAGGTGATTTCGCTGTTACTGCACAGAATCACCTTTCAGGACTGAGTAATGAAAGACAGTGCCACTGTTCATGAGGGGGGCTCTCATCAAAAAGCCTATGTTGCAAATTTGGTAAAAAAATCAAAAAAATGGCTGTTTTATGAGTGTACAATGCACTGTTTCCACACATGCTCGTAACTTCATGAATTTGTAATATTTTCACTCCAGATTTTCAAAATTGGCATTTTCCACACCTCCTTATGAACAGTACAGCTGTCATTTTACATATCCTGGCCAAAATGTGTTTTTGCATGTCCGGCGCAGAATAGCTTGGTCACTGTGTGAAATCAGTTTTTGGAAAAGTTTGAAAAAATAATGGTGACACTGTTCATGAGCAGAGGTCCAAAAATGCCTATGTTGAAAATTTGGTGCAGAAAGTGCATAAAATGACTGTGTTACAAGTGTGCATTACGCAGTTTCCACACACCCTTGTAACTTCACAAATCTGCAACATTTTCATGCCAGATTTTCAACACTGGCATTTTTTCACACCTCCTTATCAACAGTATAGCTATCATTTTACACAGCCTGCCCAAAATGTGCTTCCTGTGGCTCACAATGGTGTGGTCACTGTGGAAAATCAAGTTTTGGGACAGATTAACAAAATCACAGCACCACTGTTCATGAGGGGAGGTCCCAAAATGCCTATGTTGAAAATGTGGCTAAAAAACTCCCAAAAATAATTGGGTGACAGACGTGTGTTGCGCAGTTTCTATGCATACTCATGACTTTACCAATTTTTCATATTTTCACTCCAGATTGTCAATGTTGCCATTTTTTTATGCCTCCTCATGAACAATACAGTTGTCATTTTCCGCATCCTGCCCAAAATGTGTTTTCATCCCTATGTCACCAAATGGCATAGCTACTGTGCAAAACCACCTTTCAGCTAACAAATTGATTGTGCCACTCACTTTTCATGAGGTAGGGTCACAAAAAGCCTATGTTGAAAATCCGGAGTGAAAATACCAACAAATGCCTACAACGTTAGGGTTTTCAACTGTAACACCCCACCCTGTAGAGACTGCCAGGCATCAGGGGTGTGACTTGGGATCATTGGCTGTAATGCTCACACCATTCCACCCCCACCCTCATCCTGCAGCCAGCGACAAGCATTGAGGTGTGCCTTGTAGTGTTCGGCCCTAACGTTCACCCCATTCTCCTATACTGCACCTGTCTCAGCATATTTCCTTATGGAATGGAGTAAGTATAAGGCCCAAAGACCCCAAAGCACACCACGACACTTGTCAGTGTCTACAGGGTAGGGTGAGGTAAAATAGCATGAGCGTTATAACTGACACTGCAAAGGCACACCCCGGCACCCATCAGTCTCTGCAGGGTGGGGGTGGGGGTGGCATCATTTCCATACTTCACTGCCCCTATTATGCATCTCTAACTACTGCACTACCAACGCCAATGCCAGCAAGACAACATTTGGCATTGACAAATGCTTGTTTCTCTTTGCATTGTTGACTGGACAAACACAGCTACTACACTTCCTTTTTCCTTATTTTTGCAATTGCACTATGCAAAGCAGCAATGGCAGCCAGTGCATTGTAGGTATGGCTATATTCATTTTACACTAAAAGATGGGATGCTACCACTAGGGTTCACACAACCAGTGTTACCTATAATAATGTAAGGGATCGCCATGATTCCTTCAATGTCACCAACATTACCCTGAATTTAGGTTTTCTCATGCAAATCTCATGCAAAAGGAACATTTAGAGGTGGCTTATACTTAATGGGAAAAGCCCATACTGGTGGGAAAAGGAATTGTGTATGATCAGATGATGTACCTGATATTTTTAAGTAATCAAACCCTTGTCATACCAGTAAAGATTCCTCTGAGCTCAATGGGGCTTTATAAGCAAATGGTTAGGGGCTCAAGCTATATACCTAGATTGCCAAAGTCAACCAAAAGGGGATGGTCCCTACTGGACTCAATCAGTAAAGACTTAAAGAATCTTTATACCACCTGTAAGAGAAACATTCCTAATTTTGACTTCTCCTTTGGGTACCCAAATGTTGGAAAAGGGAAACAACAGCAGAAGTGCTTTGAAGCCTTCAGGTTATATGCAGTACTCACCCTCTGGGAAAAATGTAAAAGATAAACTAAGGGTATATGGTGAGATGGAGGTGTATATTTTAGGGGATCAACATGGGCCCTCCAGGATTGTAAACTGGACTGTAATTTTGCAACACAGAGCTATTTTGGCTTGCCCTGATGAGTTGTATAGTTTCCATGACCCCACCAAAAATTCATACCAAACATTTGTTAAGGCCATGGCACATGAGAATATAAAATTGGATAGGTTATCATTTAATACCTTTTGTTGGCCTTGCAGTAGGATAACTTACTGTAACCATAAAGTGCAGGTACAGAGTGTTGCAGGTCAGGAAGTTTCCTTAGAAGTGCTGCTATGTTATGAGGCTAACTAAGACGGCAAACAGTAGTGGGCAAGATGAAATTGTAGCCAATTACTCCTGTCACTCACCACAGGAATTGTGCAGTACACTCTTATACTGTCATAATTGTGGGGATATTACCATCAAGTGTTATGAGGATGAAGCTCCTTTTATTGCTTGTGCCTGCAGGGAAAGACACCCACTGTATTAAGTAACCCTAAATATTTCCTCCATGGTTCTACTTGCTAAAGAGTGTGTGGGTGAGTGAATAAACAGTGGGCTGAGAGACTTAGGGATATTGTTAACAGTAGTTGTAGGGTGACTCAGCTACTAAGCCAGGGCAACCAAACCTATTTTTATGAACCAGTGGATAGAGATTGTTTTACATTTTCCAGCAGAGTTAGGTGATTTCTGGGCCTTATTGGTGTACTCCTTGGCATTTATGACACCTACCAACAGGCGCAGCAGGGTGCAGCAATTGGCCACTTAATCAAAGTCATTTGCAATATTCATGAAACACTTAACAAATCAGAACAGAATTTTCAGAATATCATATTAAGGATAGAAATGTCCTTTACTATAACACAGAAAAATATTTTAGAAGCCCAGCGTGATAGTGTGGGTCAGTCAAAACTGCATAGTCTATTAGAAGCAACCTTTCCTGATTTATGAAATTGATAATTCCAATGGAACTAGTGGGGCCTGACTTTGTACAACAATTAATACCTAGCACTGACCCAGACATTGCTTCTTCCCTCAATTTAGACAACAAGGTCCGGATATTCAGACTGCGCCAGGCTGTGGGGCAAGCCTGGGTGCAGCACAACTTGGCAGCACAGGGTCATTGACTGGGTGATATTCAACGGAGCTGCGCCATGGCACAGCATCATTGAATATCACACCCTGGCCACCAGCAGTGTGCATGGTGCAGTGGCACTGTGCCAGTGCAAGTGGCCAGAGTGGAGCAGGGGACGCCCCCTGCACAGCGTGGCAATGCGCCCCTCTGCCTGATCGTGGGCATATGTAGATTCAATTAATCATCCAATATCCCTAGTGATCCAGTGGACCGCTCACAGCCCGATCGCGGGCTTCAGTGTAAATATATATGTCCAATATCCCTGGTGGTCCAGTGGACCGCTCGCAGCCCGATTGCAGGCTTCAGTGTAATAATATATGTCCAATATCATTGGTGGTCCAGTGGACCGCTTGCAGCCTGATCACAGGCTTCAGTGTAATAATATATGTCCAATATCCCTGGTGGTCCAGTGAACCGCTCGCAGCCCGATCGTGGGCTTCAGTGTAAAATATATGTCCAATATTCTGGTGGTCCACTGACTGCTCGCAGCCTGATTGTGGGCATATGTGATAACAAGGAGAGCTCCATGGTACCCTCCTCCCCACCCGCCCACTGAGCCCCACCCACCCCACTCCCCATCAGTGGCTGGCGGCAGCACCCACCCGCCTGCCGCCCGGCTGCCGCCAACTGACAGTGTCGGCACGGGGGGCTGTCGCCCATTGGTCCACAGCATGAGCTAATGGAGTGCAGCTCGTATTGTATTACAGTCCAGATATGTGACATATCTGGACTGTGTAGTACGGCACAGGCTGCACATATCTGGATTGTGTAGTACGGTACGGGCTGCATGCTCATTGGCTCACACTGTGGACCAATGGGCGACAGTCCCACCGACACTGCCACTCAGCGGGCGGTGGGGTGGCAGACAGGTGGGGTGCTGCTGCCGCTGCTGACCGGGGAGCATTGCAGGGGGCTCAGTGGGCGGGTGGGGATGGGGGTATCGTGGAGCCTCACTTATTATCACATATGCCCGTGATCGGGCTGTGAGCAGTCCACTGGACCACCAGAGATATTGGACATATATTTTTTACACAGATGCTCACGATCAGGCATGGGGAGGCGCCAACACGAAGGTGCAGCCAGAGCTCAGGTGGCCACCCACAGGTGGCAGCCATGGCAGCTCACCTATGGGTGGCCAGCTGTTGTTCCTTTTTTGGGGGGCTCACCTGTGTGCAGCGCAAGTAGGGGCTGTGCATGCATGGACTCAGCACATCCCGGGCTGAATATCGGGATGTGTGGAGTATGCATGGGCATGCCCCCCCACACCTGCGCCACATACATTACTGATGCGCTCCGGCTCATCGGGATTTGTGCCAGGCGCAATCCCCATTTGAAAATTGTGCTGGGACGCATCAGTGGGTTGCACATGGTGCAACACTGTTGCGTCATGCGCAACCCTTCTGAATATCCAGGCCCATGTCTTTTGCTGCTACAGTGTATCCATATCATTAAGCCTCAAACTTTTGTTCAGAGTACATCCTATGTATGCCATTATATTTAAGGAACAATCTGGGACTGAGTATTCTGCAGTCAATGTTGGGTTTTATTCCCCTGATCATACACATCATGCTATTTTAGACATACCTTATGATCAAATGACGTATAATGAAGGCAGATGGAAAGGCTACACACATGACTGTTGTGAGCTATGCAGGAAAGGTTAAACATCTGTGAAGGGAAGGCCTACACTTTTTATGAAATCTCTATGGCATGTACACTGAAGGTTAACAAGGTCTCAGATCTGACACATAATACAGTGCACAGACTGGTCAACAGTACTTATGTGATTTTGAACCCTGATTGCCTTTTCACCAATGGGTCCACATGGCCAACACTGGTTACCTTTTTAACACATACTTATGAATGTGACTATAACTTTTGACCCATTGTACCTACCATGTACACTGTATACTCTGCCATTGAATATATTCATTTTATTTCTGTGCCTTATGGCTTTAAGGATTTTGTTGCCTTGAAAGAAACTGTTACCCTGATATCTCTTACATCTGACATGCAGCTTAATGCTAATGAATTGTCTTTGGCAGAACAACATAGAAATAATACTATATTGTTCAAACCTTAAAAATGATGGAATGCTATTTCTGAAGTACTGTACCAACTTGGTTTGACAATCTTCTGCCAGATCAGACAATTATATGGAAATTAATTTTGGAGTTTCTTCTCATTGTGGGCTTCTTTCTTATCCTCCGTATTGTTACTCCATTGTTACAGAGGGGTACCCCCACTACATGCCTCACTTTGAAATCAGAATTGACCTGATTAATACAAATTGCCCTTGACCTCTTCAAGGAAGGGGGGACACTGCAGAGTCCTCCATTTGAAGTTTGGCTGTTTGTAAGGAAACAGTTGTACTATGATTGCTTTTTGCCAGGCCTCACAAACTGTTTCCTTTATTTAGGACCTATGGGCAGTGTGACAGAGCCTTGGGGAGCCACGGACCATTTGCTTTGCAACGGCACAGCTTCTCCCGAATATGCCATAAAAAAGTGCCTTTTACTTTGCTTTTCAACTGCTGCATTCATATTTTGTTAACCTTTCAACCGAGCCTGCTGCCCATCCTCCATTCCACAGTATTGGGTGGCCTGATTCTCTGGTACACTCCCTTTTTCCCCATTTCTGCTCGTCCTATTTGTTCCACTCTGTTGTGCATTTTGTTTGGTGAACCCATGTAAGTTATGAACTTCCAGGTGTTTAGGAGGAACTGTGATGACACCCCAATATCCTACCAAAATATTATGTATGCTTATAGAGTGATAGCCACCTGAATTGGGACAGTTATAACATATTGTAATTTTATTTAGAAACTGCAATGAAAACTAATATTGTGCTTACTTGTAAACTGTGATAATAACTGATGCTGGACCTGTCTTTCCACAAATACATATGGACAGAGATAGCTAGGGGCACATACACATGTTAGCTTAGATTTGCTAAAGTGGAAAAGATTGTAACTTTTTTTCTCTAATCTCCTTTTAAACACCATGGCAGCATGACAGTTGGGAGCCCAACTGGCCGTTAGCTACTCATGTGCCTGGTGGCAATGTGACACCTGGGAGGCCGAACTTGCTGTTAGCTGAGGCAACTGCCTAATTGCTGATGTAACTGCCTGGTTGCTGAAAGGGAGAGGTTGTTAGTGACTTGCTAAAACTATGAGTGTTTTCCCAAGATAAAGCAAGTTGTTTTTCATGATGAGATAATGGGAAAATACAGCCTCAGCAATTGGATAGGAACAGTTTTGGTATTGGGACTGTATAAAATATCTGCTTGTACCTTACATAGAAACAGAAATATAGACTTTGACGGCAGATAAGGACCGCTTGGCCCACCTAGTCTGCCCATTTCCCTACCTACAGGATAGACCGCAGATCCTAGTTAACCAACAGCCTATTTCTTCCTACCCCCCACAAAAATTGCCTTATGTCTGTCCCATGCATTCTTGAATTCTCCCACAGTTTTAGACCCCACAACCTCCTCAGGAAGGCTGTTCCACGCATCCACCACCCTCTCTGTGAAAAAATACTTCCTCACATTGCCCCTGAGCCGTCCCCCCTCTGTCTTCAAATTGTGTCCCCTTGTTCTTGCACATCTCTTTTTCTGAAAGATGCTGCCCTCTTGGACTTCGTTGATTCCACTGAAGTACTTAAACATTTCTACCATGTCCCCCCCATCCCTCCTTTCCTCAAGGGTATACATATTAAGCTCCTTTAGTCTCTCCTCCTATGACTTCTCTTGCAGACCCTGCACCATTTTAATTGCCCTCCTCTGAACTGCCTCCATCCTGTCTATGTCTTTGTGGAGATGGGGTCTCCAGAACTGGATGCAGTGCTCCAATTGAGGTCTCACCAGCTGTCTGTAGAGGGGGATAACAACTTCCTGTTTTCTGCTGGTGATGCCTCTCCTTGTACATCCTAGTATCCTCCCAGCCCTCCCTACCACCTTCTCACATTGTTTGCCAACTTTAAGGTCATCTGATATGATTACCCCCAGGCCCCGTTCCATTTTTGTTGTTGTTACTACCTCCCCCCCCCATTGTGTAATCTTCCCCTGGTTTTCTGTTTCCAAGGTGCATTATTTTGCACTTCTTTGCATTGAATCCAAGCTGCCATACTTCTGACCATTCCTCCAACCTTGCCAAGTCCCTTCTCATCCTTTCCACGCCTCCTTGTGTATCAACCCTGTTGCATATCTTTGTATCATCTGCAAAGAGGCATACTTTTCCTTCCAGTTCCTCTGCAATGTCACTTATAAAGACATTGGACTTGACCCAGTACTGAACCCTGCAGTACCCCACTAGTAACCCCTCTTTCTTCAGAGTGGACTCCATTTACAATTACCTTCTGTGTCCTGTTGTCCAGCCAATGTTTTACCCAGGCTACCACCCTGGGACCTACTCCCAGGCTGGTTAATTTGACTATTAATCTTTTGTGAGAGACTGTGTCAAATGCCTTGCTAAAGTCTAGGTAGGCCAGAGAGCTGGCTATATGGCCACCCCAGAAGAGGAAGAAGAATGACTGGGGCTGTTGCAGATCAGACCCACGACTCCCACTATGCCCACTGCAATCTAGCAGTCTTGGTTGTCTGTTGTAAGTTACCTAATTTTGTTATGTCATAATAAAGCTTTTGGACTTTTATGCTTCATGTTGGTGTTTGTTGGTCTGTCACAACTTGCGTAACCCAAGTTATTCCTTACAAGTATGTGGAGCACCCTTTTGTGACTGCCCTTGAACAACAGCACTTGAATGCCATGCTTTCACAAAGTACCTGCTGTGACGCCAACCTTCCTTTCACAGACTGGGTCTTAGGAGGGTTGTAACTTTGCTTTGTTGTTGCTGCCACCAGCTGGTTCATCAGCAAACTCACTTTCTCCTGCACAGAGCTGGTAGGTCAAACATGCAATTGCACAGATCAACATTTGGTAGTGTGCCTCTCGGTTGGGGGATACTTACAGATCTTTTGCCCCATCATTGAAAACCATAAAAATACCTTAGAAATAATTTAAATCACAGCCACAACTGTTGTGTAAATAAACAGCTCTTTACTTAAAAAAGGTCAAAAGTTACATTACAGGATATATATGTCTAACACAAGAGAAGAACACTGTTACAGGAACACAAATGGGTTTAAATAACAGATGACAAAAGAAAAAGGCTGTTGACTAAAGTATGCTATTCTTTCTTATTCTCTGATACATTTGGAGACGGACTGAATTCCAATGTTATCTAACAGCTCCCATGAACCTCTATAGCCAGAATAGTAGGCTCACAGCTTGAACCTTAGTGGATGGTAACCCAGCAGAACACTGCCTCTTGTAATTGTCTTTCCAGAATTTATAGTCTCCCTTGAGAGTAGGTAATTCGTGTTCCCCTTTGAATGCACCAACCATTCACACTGTATGTGTTTAATTCCTCCAATCTGTTTAAACACCGATAGATGCCCAATTATATCCATGTAACATCCAGTTTTTATTTGAGTGAGCCAATCCTTTCAAACTCTGTGTGTATGTAAGTGTATATGTCCACTCCCCCTCTTAGTCACACTCTCTGAAATGTATTACCTAGCCCATTACCTTATCTAGATGCTGCTAATGAAGTGGATTCCCAGTGGGTTTTTTTCTTTCTGAAGGCCAGAAAAATCCAACCCATTAACTCCTGTGTTCCCATCTTCGTCACATTTCCCCCCATCAGGTGATGAAGGCATGTCCTCTGGGCCACCCCAAGTGACACTGCCATTCATGCAACTACTGGGAAGTGCCCAAAGTATCCAGCCATGCTGTTAGACCTGCCTAGATAGTCCATCCGCATTGGCATTTTGTTTACCAGTGTGGTGTGGGATGGTCATGTTGTATGCCTGCAGTACCAAGCTCCAGCATAGTAGTTTTCCATTTTGCCCACTTGACCTATGAAGCCAGATGAGAGGATTATGATCTGTGACCACAGTAAATTCTCTCCCATATAGGTACAGCTGCAGCTTCTGAAGGGTCTACACTATTCCCAAGCACTCCTTCTCGATTATGACATAAGCCTCCTCCCTGGACAGAAGCCTACAGCTGAGGTACATACCAGGGTGCTCCTCTCCCTGCTGGGTAACCTGGTTTAGCATGGCACCCAGCCCATAGTCTGAGGTGTTCACATGGGCAATGAAATTTAGATTGTAATTGGGGCTGGCTAATACAGCTGGCCTGCTTAAGACCTTTTTTAGCTCTTGAAAAGCAGCCTCACAGCCCTCTGTCCACTGCACCTTATCTGGCTTTCCCTTTTTGGTTAGGTTTGTTAGTGGCTTGGCCAGATCACTATAGTGAGGGACAAAGCTCTGATAGTACCCCGCTGTCCCCAGAAATGCCCTTACCTGTTTCTTGGTGGTGGGGATGGGCCAGGCCAGGATGGCACCAACCTTGGCAGACTCCAGACTGATGCGTCCGCTGCCCATCCGGTGCCCAAGGTAGGACACTTTTGCCATATCTATCAGGCACTTTTTTGCCTTGACTGTCAGACCTACATCCTTCAGCCTGCAGAACATCTCCTGTACATTCTTGATGTGCTTCTCCCAGGTCTGGCTGTATATGGCTATGTCATCCATATATGCCAGTGCAAACTCACCTGTCCCAGACAGAATATGATCCAAAAGCCGTTGAAAGGTTGTGAGTATATTCTTTATTCCAAAGGGCATTACCTTGAATTTGTATAAGCCAAATGAGGTGATGAAAGCTAATCTCTCTCTGGCTGCGGGGGTCAGATGTACCTGCCAGTAACCATTTGTTAGTTTTGTTGTAGTCAGATACTTGATTCCCCTCAGTCGCTCTAGGTTCTTATCTATTCTGGGCATGGGATAGATGTCAGACTCCATGCAGCTGTTGAGCCTCTGGTATTCAACACAAAATTGCGTGGTATCATCCTTCTTGGGGATCAATACCAGAGGCGAGGCCCAGAGGCTACTGGATTTATGGATTACTCCAAGTTCCAGCATCTCCCTGCGCTCCTTGTTTATGGTCTGCTTAACCTGCTCTGGTACCCTGTAGGAAAACTGTCTATGGTGAACCTGGGTCCCAGTATCCATGTGTTGCTTGGCCAGCATAGTGTACCCTGGTTTCCTTGTGAACATGTCCCCAAATTCTCTCAACACACCCCTAATTTCCTGCACCTGGATTGGTGTCAGCTGGTTGGAGAGGGTGAGGTTGTCCATGGAGGCTCTGTCCCAGGTATCCCCAAGAAGGTCCACCAGCGGATCTACCTCTGTTTCCTCTTCTGGGATGCTGCATACAGTGAGGACCAATTTTCCCCTTTCATAATAGAGCTTCATCATGTTAACATGATAACCTTTCTCTTGCCTCTTCTGCCAGGCAGCTCTATTATGTAACTGGCATTGCTCACCTTTTGGCAATGGAGAATGGCCTCTTCCATGTTGCCTGTAGTTTATCCTGTCAGACAGGGATGAGTGCCATCACTCGCTGTCCCACTTTGTATTCTCTGGCTTGGGCCCTGCAGCCATACCAGCCTTTCTGCCACTGTTGCACAGTGGCCAAGTGCTCCTGAGCAAGCCCCAAGAGCTTCTTATGGCTGGTCCTGAAGTTCAGGACAAAATCCACAATGGACTCCCTTTGGGAGGCATGGTCACCCTTCCATTAATCCTGCACCAAATCTAGGGGTCCCCTCACCCTATGGCCAAACAGGAGCATGAAAGGTGAGAACCCTGTGAACTCCTTTGGGACTTTCCTGTATGCAAATAGGAGATGAGACAAATATTTGTCCCACTCACTCTTGTGCTGGTCAGTGAAAGTCCTTAACATGGTCTTAAGGGAAGAATTAAATCACTCCACCAGACCATTAGTCTTGGGATGGTATGGGGAGGTTTTGAGATGCTTTGCCTCACATGTCTCCCACAAACTACTCATTAACCCAGACATGAAAATGGCACCGCGATCTGTCAGTATGTTCTGGGGAAAACCCACCCTGCTAAACATTCCCAACAGTGCTTCAGCCACCTTTTCTGAATCAAAGAATGATACAGCCACTGCCTCCATGTATCTTGTGGCATAATCAACTACAACTAGGATATACCACTTGTCAGTGCTACTTGGGGTGCTTAGAAGCCCCACTATGTCCACAGCTATCCACTTGAAGGGCTCATCAATAATGGGCAGGGGACCCAAACCTCTCTTGGCCTTATCCCCCATTTTACCCACCCTCTGGCACTGTGGACACATCCTACAGTAATTTGACACGTCCTTGCCAATACCAGGCCAGAATAAATTGTTGGTTAGCTGCTTTTCTGTGTGCTTTACAACCAAGTAGCCTGAAAAATGGATATCATGGGCAAGGGCCACAAGCTGCCAGCGGTGAACCTTAGGGGCTACCAGCTGCCAGAGCACCTCTGCATCTAGCCCTTTCCCTGTTGTACATTCTCTGTCCAACAGCCCATTGTCCCAGTCAACTGACTCTTTACTCCCCTGAGGGCCCTCAGCCCTGTTAGCTGTTTCCCTCAGTTTCTGTAAGGTAGGGTCAGCCAGCTGTGCAGTGCCCAGCTCCTCTCATCTGACCCTTCCTAGCTCCACTTCAGAATGGAATCCTGTGGGCTTCTCCATTTGTGACTGAGGCTTAAGGCTGCTGCTGCTAGCCAGCCCCTCTCCCCTGCCAGCCACCTTCTCAGCTGCTGAGGGAGGAGCAGGTCCAGGTTGAGTGACCCCCTCTTCACCCTCAGAAGCTTGCCCTAGTGTCTGGCTGTGGGATGTAACACACACCAGAGATTCTCTGTGGTAAAAATCATTCCCCATTATCACATTTAGAGGGAAATCCTCTACAACTCCCACCTCCATTTCTCCATGGCCACCCTCCCAGCTCAGGAAGACTCGAGCCATTGATATTTGGACTGCTGGCCCTGTGACTCCCTTGATTTTGGAGTAATGTCCTGGCAGCATCTGCTCTGTCTGGATTAGATCCTGCCTCACCCGAGGGATGTAAGCACCTGTGTCCCTCAATCCCTGGGTTACTTTACCATTAACTGCAACAGGGTGCATATACTTGGAGGAGGTGTTTGGTACTTCGGCTGCTCACAACCTACCATCAGATTAGTGCTATTTTGATCACTCACTAACCAGGCATTTGCCCCTTAACCATTTTTTGAGGGCAGATATACCTTAAATGCCCCACTTGATTACAAATATGCCATTTCTCGGGCCCTGGCTCTTAGTTCCCTTCAGAACTGGAGAGTTCTGCTTTGGGCTCAGGTGCAGGTGGGTTTCCTTTGGGCTGCCCCCCATGGGACCCCTTAGAACCATGTGCTGCCCCCATGGGTCTTCCGGTGCATACTGGGTCTGCTAGCCATGTATAGGTCAGCACTTTCTGCCACCTCCTTTGAGGAGCTGCATGCCCTGTCTAGCAACCATATGCATAGTTCTTCAGGTACATTTCTAAGAAATTTTTCCTTTACCATTAAATCTTTTATCAATTCCTCAGTGTCTGCTTTTGTCCCATCCTCCCACTGGTCAAGATAAGTGTAAAACTGAACATGCAATTCTGTGTAACTATCTTCTGTGCTTTTCTTCAACTCCCTAAATTTATTTCTGTAAGCTTCAGAAGTTAATTCAAAATGTTTTAATAATACAGTTTTAACCTTATCATATTCAACACAGTCCACATTGTTCATTTTATTCACTGCCTGCAAAGCACGTCCCATAAGTAAGGGGGTAAGATGGACCATCCTTGAAGTTTTTTCTACTTGTAACGGAGAGCATATTCTTTCAAATGCCTTAAAAAATAAATCAAGACCATCTGCCCCTCTATATTGTGGAAACATTTTAGAATTAATTTTGACTTCATGAGGTGAGCCTCCCTCCCCATTACCTGTGTTTTGCTACCATAGTGTCATCATCTCTTTCTTGTGCTGTTGTCTCTGGACTTCATGCTAACATTCTTTTTCTTTGTTCTGAAATTCTTTTTCTTTGTCCTCCAGTCTTTTCATCTCTGCCTCCAGTTTCTTTGCCTCTGCTTCCAGCCTTTTTGCTGCAAGGTCCAGTCTTCTTTCCTCCAGTCCCTTGTCATGCAGCAACAGCTGCAGTTACAGGGCATTAAGTTGATTTGGTGGGTTTACTACCCCAGCTCCTGACTCATTTGCAGGGGTGCTCTGCCTTGGGTCCTGGTCCTCCAGAGCCCATATGAGGTCCTTCTTATCCTTGCCTCACACAGTGCCCCCTTTTGCTGGCACCTCTCCTGAAGCTGTGCCCCTGAGAGCCCTTTATAGCCATGGGAGCTCATTCTCTCTCTCTACCTACACTAATCTGTGCTGGCTAAAAACTAACAAAAAAATTGTACAAGTGTACTCTCATTTATATCCTGTATTTTGACTGCTAAGGTAAAAATTCCACTGGTAAACTTTGCCTTTCAGTGTACTAGAAAGTCTGCAGTCATCCCACCACTGCCTACCAATCTGTGGTACCAACCCTCTCTTCACAGAATGGATCTGTCTTAAGAGGGTTGCCACCGTGCTTTGTTGTTGCTACCACAAGCTGGTTCACCAGCAAACTCACCTTCGCCCTGCACAGAGCTGGGAGGTCAAACATGCAATTGCACAGATCAATGTCTTGTAGTATGCCTCCCAGTGGTGGATGCTAACAGAGTTTTTGCCTCTGCAGGGGTAAACCATAAAAATTCATTAGTAATAATTTAAATCACAGCCATGACTGTAAATAAATAGCTCTTTGCTTAAAAAAGGTGAAAAGTTGCATTACAGGATACATATGTCTAACACAAGAGAAGAACACTGTTACAAGAAAATTAAACAAATGGGTTTAAATAACAGATGATGAAAGAAAAAGGCTATTGACTAAAGTATGCTTTTCTTTTTTACCCTCTGCTTTGCATGGAGAGAGACTGAACAACTATGTTACCTAACAACTCCCATGAACCTCCATAGCTAGAGCAGTTGGCTCACAGCTTAAAATCTCTCAAATGGTAACCCAGCAGAACATTGCTTCTTGTAACTGGCTTTCCAGAATTTATAGTCTCCCTTGAGAGTAGGTAATTCTTGTTCCCCTTTGAATGCACCAACCATTCACCCTGTACGTGTATAATTGCTCCAGTCAGTTTAAACACCTATAGGTGCCTATTTATGCCCATCTAACATCCAGTTTATATTTGAGTGGTTCAATCCTTTCGAACTGTGTGTGTGTGTGTGTGTGTGTGTGTGTGTGTGTGTGTGTGTGCGTGTGTGTGTAAGTGTGTATGTCCACTCCACCTCTTAGTCATGCTCTCTCTGAAATTTATTACCTAATCCATTACCTTATCCAGATGCTGCTAGTGAATTGGAATTGCAGTGTTTTTTCTCCTTTCAGAAGGCCAGAAAAATCCAACCCATTAACTTTTTTGTTTCTATCGCTGTCACACTTGCAAACTTCTTTCTCACTGCTATGCAAAAACGTAATTTATTCAGTCACCATCCCTGGAAACAAAGTAGATAAAATGTGCAGTGTTAAAAACCAACATGCAAAACTGCTGTGCAGAAAACCGGATTTTTCACCCACTCTGTAATTAAGCTTCTTCCGAGTAAATAACTGGGAAATAGGTGATAGTATGCTTTTTGACTCGCCCTTTTTAAAGGTCTGTGAAATTTCGGTAGAAAAAGATTTAGACATACACGAGCAGGTGGTAAATCATGGGTGAGCCACATATTTCTGTGGGTATTGAACTTATATATATGGATCAATCCCTGGCTCATTGATTTTTCATTCTATATGAATTCTGCCGCATTGGTGTGCTCTCACTCATCAATTATATTGTATGCTGACAAAGCTATAATTTATGGTATGTGTCCCACTCCAAAGGATGCTCTGGCTGAGGTTCAATCTGACTTTGATTCTTTTCAGAAATGGTTGTTCTTAAATTCTGTGGTACTTAATTCAGGTAAAACTAAAGTCATGCTGTTTTCAAACAAGACTATTGAGCCTCAGGGTTTATGTCATATTGTTACACTGGATGGAAATGTGATTGATTTGTTAGATAGCTTTAAATATTTAGGGATAATCCTTGACTCTAAATTAACTTTTGAACCTCACCTAAATAATTTAAGGAAAACTCTTCATCATAGATTAGGTTCACTTTATAGAGTTAAGCGGTTCCTAACCAGGGAATCTAGGTTTTTACTAGCTGATAGTTTTTTGATGAGTGTTCTGGATTATGGTATTGTTATCTACGCCTCTCTTTCTGATCAATTATTCAACAGACTTATGGTCATTTATAACTCTATTTTACATTTCATGCTTGATGCTACCTTTTGAACACATCATTGTCTTTTATTAAAGCATACTCATAGCTTATCTCTTGAAAGTTGAATTCTGTACAAAATGGGTATAATGATGTTTAAGGTTAAAAATGGCCTTGTATCTCCTGTAGTTTCTACATTATTCCCTAGTTTTTTTTAGTTCTAGTGGTACTAGATCCCAGACCAAATTTATTTATGAAATTACATTGTTTCGTTCTGCTTTTGGTCAGAGATCTACTCTATACAGGGCTCCTCTATTTTTTAACTCACTACCTGTTGATATTGTAGAGAGTATGACAATTTGGTCTTTTAAAACCATATTAAAATCTTGGTTGATGGAAAATGATATTTGTTCATGTTAAATAATTGTGGCCTGTTTTTTTTGTTTTTGTATTATGTTTATTATTAACTGTGTCTAAAATTGTGTATGTTTAAGTATGTTGTGTAACTTGTCGCTGGTGAAAATGGGCAGTTTTGCTCATCCTGCTTGCAAGTATAATAAATAAAAAATGAAATGAAATTAAAATATTAGCACCACCACAGAGCTACTGTGAAGTTGCCTTTTAGCGCATATTTACATGTTGCAAGTACTGTAGGTGGACCTTTTGAAACTAGCAACAAGGGTAGTGGTACAGAGGCTGTAAGTGCAGTCATGTGAGATATATATATATATATATATATATATACACATACATACATATATACATATATACATATATATATATATATATATATATATATATATATATATATATCATGGCAAAAACTCCATTTAATGCATCAGTTAGGGTTGTTCCACAGTGACAAAAGTGAGGAAATTCAGTTTTAGGGTTGCCACCCCTTATATCCCACGCTCACCCCGCTCCCACCAACAGGCATCGGTGTGTATGTTGGGGTCATTGGCCCTAACTCTCACACATTCCATGTGTAAATTATCTGAGGTGGTGCAGTATAGGAGAATGGGGTGAGAGTTAGGCATGACATCCCCAATGCACAACCCGATGCCTGTTGGTGGGGGTGGAGTGGGCATGGGGTGCAAGGGGTGACAACCCTAAAATCAAATTTCCTTGCATTTGTCACTATGGAACAACCCTAACTGATGCATTAAACAGAGTTTTTTGCCATGAATTTCACTATAAATAGTGAATGGTATGTGGTGGTGGGAGTGTGGTGCCCTTTGGGCCCTGTGCTCCCTCCATGTTTCCCATTTGTGCATAATAACTGTAACAGTAATGGTAACACTAAGAGTAACAGTAATGGCAACAGTATCAGTAATCCTAATGGGAATGTTAACGCTAACAGTAGTGCCAACGCTAATGGTAATGGTAACAGTAATGAGAACAGTAAAAGTAATGGAAATGCACATGCAAATGGTAATGCAAACTGTAATGAAAATGCAAATGGTAATGGTAATTCAAATGCAAGCAGAAACAGTGATGCCAATGGTGACGCGAAAGGAAACAGTTATGTAAACAGACACAAATGCAAGTGCAAAAGCAAACATAAATGGTAATGCAAATGGTAATAGAAATGCAAGTGCAAATGTGAACACAAACACAGATGGTAACACAAATGGCAGTGAAAATGAAAATAGTAACGATAACACAAACGGAAATGCAAATGCACGCACATATACAAACTCAAACTGTAAATGCACATGGTGATACAAATGAAAATGCTAATGAAAATGGTACCAAAAACGCAAATGGTATCGGTAATGCAAATGCAAATGGTAATGCCAACGGTGGTGCAAAAGGAAACAGCAACGCTAACGGTAACGCAAATGTAAGAGCAAATGGTAACACACAGGTGACACAAATTGAAATGATTACACAAAAGGTAACTGAGAAACAAGCACAAATGTAAATGCAAACACTAGTGGTAACACAAATGGTAATGGAAATGCAAACAGTAATGGTAACACATATGGAAACGCAAATGCAAATGCAAATGGTAATGGTAATTGCAATGGTGACGCACAAGGAAACAGTAATGCAAGCAACAACAGAAACACAAGCACAAATGCTAATGGTAACAGAAACACAAACACAAATGGTAACGCAAATGGAAACGCAAACAGAAATGGTAACGGCAATGGTGACACCAAAGGAAACAGTAATACAAACGCAAACACAAGTGAAACACAATCACAAATGGTAATGCACATGGTGATGCAAATGGAAATGCTAACGAAAATGGTAACAGAAACACAAACGGTAATGGTAACGCAAACAAAAATGGTAATGGTAACGGTAACAAGAGCAGCAACGGTAACAGAAATGCACATGCAAATGTTAATTCAAATGGTAATGCAAAAGCAAATGGAAATGGTAAATAAAATGGTAATGCAAATGCAAGTGCAAACATGAAACCAAACATAGATGGTAATGCAAATGGCAATGAAAATGTAAACAGTAACTGTAACGCAAACAGGAACGCAAACACAAGCGCAAATACAAATGCAAATGATAACGTACACGGTGACACAAATGTAAATGATAAAGCAAATGGTAATGGAAATGCAAGTGCAAATGTAAACACAAATGTTAACACAAATTGTAACAGAAACGCAAATGGTAATGGTAAAGCAAACGCAAATGCAAATTCAAATGGTAATGGCAATGAGGACGCAATGCACAAGGAAACAGTAATGCAAGTGCCAAGGCAAATGCTAACAGTAATGGAAACGCAAACAGAAATGGTAACAAAAATGGTAACGAAAATGCAAACAGTAATGGTAATGCAAATGCAAACACAAATGGTAACAAACACGGTGAAGCAAACGGAAATGCTAATTAAAATGGTAAAGGAAATGCAAACAGTAACACAAACTCAAACAGTAATGCCAACTGTGATGCAAAAAGAAACAGTAGCACAAATGGTAACGCAAACCAAGCACAAATGCAAATGCAACGGTAACGGAAACGCAAGTGGAAATGTAAACTCAAATGCTAATGAGAACAGTAATGCAACTGCACATGCATTGTGTTCAAAAGAGGTGCATCCAGAAGCACAGTGAATACAAAGAATGTGGGCATAATAGTGGCCATCGTACAGGAAAATGAACACTTGAAATACTAAATTGATATATCTCAGGAACCGTACAACATAGAAAAAAAATTAAAATCTCATGTAATTTATGACTTTCCAGTCTAATTTTGTACTCAGCCCCCCAGCAGGGGACTGCGAATTTTTTGTGATGAAAACTCTATCTCAAACCATTTTCGAGATACAGGACCCGAAAGGCACGGCGGATGCCGTAATGTTATCCTATGGGAAAAATCATCAACTTTGGAGTACTGCAACTTTGCAGCCCTGTTATATTTTGGCACCAAACCATGAAAAGGCACATCTGTGTAATGCTGGCTTTCTTCACTGTAAATTTCAGCCCAAAAGACCAAACTGTTCTCTTGCAGCAAGGTGGCAAACTTTTCCTAGTGTTTTGGGCATAGTGTCGCAAATTACTTTTGCAAATCACGACACTTTTGTAAAAAAAAAATCACGAAAGTGTCACATTTGCAAAAGTACTTTGTGACATACTTTTTACAAAAATTAAAAAAAAACATTTCTGGGGTGTTTTACCCCCCCAAAAAAAGACATGACTAGCATCCTCAGGGCTCAACTAGGTGAGCACAACAAGAACTGTGTCCCTAGAGGGTCACAAATGTTAATGTCAAGCATTTTTATGACCACCAACTGAAAAATAAATGGCAGAATCACGAAAGTAAAAGGGTAATTTGCAACAGTAAAAACTGCATTTGCAACACTTTCACGTAGTTTAACTTTTCCCATAGACTATAATGGGATTCAGTGTTTTTTGAATAACTTTTGAACTGCTTAATATTTTTGTACAAAATTTTCAAAAGGTACATCAGGGATCCTGGCTGCATGTTCAGGTAAGTTTTTGGACCGATTGTGCAAACCATGTGGGCTGTAGGTGCGAGCAAAGAAATGCGCAACACCCTGCAATTTATGCATTTTTGGGCACTCTATAGCTCCACAACCATACATCTGACCATAACAAAACTTGGCAGGTCAAGAGATCTGTGGTACTAGACTATACATACCAAATTTCAGGCTAATCTGTCATACATGTATAGGGGATGTATAGGCAGGGGCATCACCAGCAGGAAAAGGGAGGTCATAATTCCGCTATACAAGACACTAGTGAGGCCCCACCTGGAGTACAGTGTACAGTTCTGGAGACCATACCTACATAAGGACATAGACAGGGTAGAGAAGGTTCAGAGGAGGGCAACAAAGATGGTGCATGGGTTGCATCACAAATCCTATGAAGACAGGTTGAAGGAACTGAACATGTACTCCCTGGAGGAGAGGAGGGAGAGAGGGATATGATAGAGACATACAAGTATCTTACAGGAGGAACAGGGTGCAGGAAAACACTATTTTAAGTGAAAAGATGTTTCAGGACTAGAGGGCATGGGATGAAGTTGGAGGAGGACGATTCAGAGGAAACGTGAGAAAGAATTTCTTCACAGAACGGTGGTGGACAAGTGGAACACCCTGCCAGAGGAAGTGGTGGGGGCTGAAACAATCACGGGATTTAAGAATGCATGGGATAGACATAAAGGAATTCTAGAGGTCAGGGGTAAGGGGAAATAGACTTCTAGGAAAACAAACTGAACTTACAAGCTCAAATGGGCAGACTAGGTGGGCCATAGTCCCTTATCTGCCGACACTGTCTATGTATCTATGTACAGTGGCAAAGTTATTAAGGTGCAGAATTTCAGATTTAGCCTTAAATGGGGTACTCAACTCTAACTAGAGTGGCACTACCGTGCCACCATAATATATATATATATATATATATATATACATACAATGTGTTTTCTTTAGTCATACTGTATATTGTTCAAACAAGTTAAAGCCTACTTAAGTGGAACCTGAATACTAGTGTGTATATATTTCCAGGATGAAACTCACTTTAAAAGCACTCTGCAGTATGCTGCAGCACACCCAATGAATAAAGCAATGTAATTTCAATGGGAATTAGTCCCTTTTGTCATGCAGGAAACTGAATCATTCACTTCATCCTGGCAGTGTCACATTTTCCTGAATGACAAAGGGGACTATTGCCATTGAGATTACATTGCTTTACTCAGTAGTCCTGCTTCAGCATTCTGCAGAGGCTGCAAACTGCTGCAGAACTGGGTTTCATCCTGGGGACACCACTAACATACATGCATGCATACATACATACACACATACATATATATATATATATATATATATATATATATATATATATATATATTCATGGCAAAACATCTATTTAGACGCATCAGTTAGAGATTTGTTCCACAGTGACAAAAGTAGAGAAATTGATGTTAGGGTTCTCACCCCAATTGCACCCCACCCTGCCCACACCAACAGGCATCAGGAAGTACTTTGGGGTCATCAGTCCTAACTCTCACCCCATCTCATGTGCAAACAAGCTGAGGTGGTGCAGTATAGGAGAAGGGGTAAGAGTTAGGACCAATGACCCCAACACACACCCTGATGCCTGTTGGTGGGGTCAGGGTGCAAGGGGGGTGGGAACCCTAACATTGAATTTCCTCACATTTGTCACTGTAGAACAACCCTAACTGATGCATTAAACAGATTTTTGCCATGAATTTCCCTTCTTTTTGAGAATGTGCACTATAAACATTGAAGTAACGGCAATGCAAACACAAGCGCAAACGCTAACACACATGGTGATACGAATGTAAATGATTATGCAAATGGTAATACAAACACAAGCACAAATGTTAATGAAAACCGAAATGCAAATTCAAGCTCATACGGAAACACAAACCATAATGCATATGGGCATGGTAACATAATTGGAAATGCAGACCGTTATGATAACAGCAACAATGACACCAAAGTAAACACAAACAGAAACACAAATACAAATGGAAGCATGTACACAATTGTAAATGGAAATGCACACGGTGACGAAAAAGGAAATGCAAACAAAAACAGTAATGGAAATGCAAATGTTAACAGTTACACAAACGCAAAGGGTAATACACACGGTGGCATAGACAGGAATGGTAATGCAAATGGAAATGCAAACACAAGCACATATGGAAATGCAAATGGTAACACACACGGTCAAGGTACTGCAACAGGAAATGCAAATGCTAACGGTAACAGCAACAATGATACCAAAGAAAACACAAACGGAAGCGCAAACGCAATTTGTAATGCACATGGTGATGCAAAATGAAATGCAAACAAAACCAGTAATGGAAACACAGATGTTAACAGTAATGCAGACGCAAGTGTAAATGAAAACGCAAAGGGTAACACACAAGGTGGCATAGACAGGAATGATAATGCAAACAGAAACAGAAATGCAAGTGTGTTTGGAAACGCAACTGGTAACATGCACTGTCACAGTACTGCAAAAGGAAATACAAATGCTAATGGTAACAGCAACAGTGACACCAAAGGAAATACAAACGGAAGCATGTACACAAATGCAAATGGTAATGCACACAGTGATGCAAAACAAAACACAAAAACAGTAATGGGAATGCAAATGTTAACAGTAATGCAAACGCAAGCAGAAATGAAAATGCAAAGGATAATGCACATGGTGGTGTACACGGCAACAGTAACAGAAATGCAAACGCAAGCACATACGGAAATGCAAATGGTAATGCGCACAGTCATGGTACTGCAATAGGAAATGCAAATGCTAATGGTAACAGCAACAATGACGCCAAAGGAAATGCAAATGGAAGCATGTACGCAAATGCAAATGGTAATGCACATGGTGATGCAAAATGAAATGCAAACAGAAACAGTAAGGGAAATGCAAATGGTAACGGTAACGCAAACGCAAGCGCAAACAAAAAGGCAAAGGGTAATGCACATGGTGGAGTAGACGGGAATGCTAACGCAAACAGTTATGGAAATGCAAGTGGGAATGCTAACTGTGACAGTAATGAAAGTGCACACCCTTTTTTTCACCAGCAGCTGCAGAGAGAAACACAGTGAATACAAAAAATGTATGCATAATAATGGGCCTCAGAGCAAAAAATGAGCACGTGGAATACTAAATTGCTTATATCTCAGGAACCGTAAGACGTAGAAAAAAAATTACAATTTCATATAAATTATTACTTTCCTGGCCAGTGCTATACCTAGCCCCCTAGTGGGCTAAGAAATATTTCTGATGAAAAGTCTGTATCTCAAAGCTTTTCCGAGATACGGGCCCTGAAAGGCTCAGCGGATGTTAGTCTATGGGGAAAAGCATCAAATTTGGAGCACTGTAACTTTCCATCCATGCAATATTTTTGTCACCAAACCACCAAAAGGCACATCTGTGGGATGCTGGCTTTCTTTCCTCCAAATTTTAGCCCAAAAGACGAAACTGTTGTTTGCAGCAGGGTGGCAAAGAATTCTGTTATTTTGGCTTAGTGTTAGAACAGGTCGCAAATCATGACATTTGCAAAATGAAATCACAAAAGTGTCATGAGGCGACACTACTTTCGACACTACTTTTACAAAAATTTAAAACATATTTCTGGGGTGTTTAACCCCCCAGAAAAGACACGGCTAACATCCTCAGGGTCCGACTAGGTGAACACAAAAAGAATTGTGTCCCTAGAGGGTCCCGCATTTAAATGCCAAGCATTTCTATGACCACTAACTGAAAAAAAAAATGGCTGACTCACGACACTACAGGGGTCATTTGCGATACTAAAAACTGCAATTGCAACACTGTTGAACTTTTGTTAACTTTTCCCATTGACTATAATGGGAAAATAGTTTTTTTAATAACTATTGAACCATTTAATATTTTTTCACAAAATCTTCAAAATGCACATTGGGGACCCTGGCCACATATTTCCTGAAGTTTTCAGACAGGTCATGCAAACCGTGTGACCTGTAGGCATGAGCAAAGAATGTGCAAAAAAGTGTAAATACACTACAGAATATCACTTTATAACTCTGCAACCATACATCCGACTGTTACAATACTTGGCAGATCCAGAGATCTATGGTACCACTCCGTGCCTGCCAAACATCAGGCAAATCCATCATACAGTGGCAAAGTTATCAAGATGCAAAATTTCACACTTTAACTGTAAATGGGGTACTCAACCCTAACTACAATGGCACTACCGTGCCATTATATATATATATATATATATATGTCCCCTTTTCCCCATTTGGAAACCATGCAGTAATCTGTGTTATAAAGGAACATTTATAATGGCAAACACATGCACAGTTTTCCTCACTCTGTGCATGTACCCAAAGCAATTTGTCCCTTCCTGCCACTTGTCGCTTCTTTCTTGGGTGAAACTCAGCTACCAGAGGAACTCAGCAGTAAGTTATTTTTAAATAAAAGTCATTTTGCACATATACAGGGCAAAGAAATCATTTTAAAACACTTACAAATCTCAGACAATGACAATGTGGGGAACCGCCGAAAACAGAACTGGAGTGCGGCCACACCAGAACATCTTGTATTTCATATAATTGTTGTGGTGAAAAAGGGGAGACCCAGCAATTACTGTATATAAAATAAAATATGGGGTTGTGTGTTTAAACTTGAAATTTATACACCCCTTGTGTGTTAGATGCATTAATAAATCCCTCAAGCTTTGCTCTCAGGGCTTATGTAGCATGTAACACCTCAAGGGTGTGAAGGGTGTGTAAACTTCTTGTTACACACACCACCCCTATATATATATATATATATATATATACACACACACACACATATACTCTATACCTCATCTGTACTACACTAGGAGAGATGTTCTTCATAGGACCTTTTACAAAACCTGGATCCCGTGCACACTCACAAAAGACTTTTGCAGATTTCCAATGACAATTAAGTGAGAGTTCCTTGGTTTGCACCCCTTTGTGCTATGAACCAAGGGGGCACACACCTTTTGTTGTATGGTTGCTTTTTAAAATATGGTGAAATGGGTAAAGAAGTGAGAATCACCATACAAATGACCCAATGTGCTATGCACAGAGCATGGTCATCCCTGGTAACCTGGAAACAGAGTTTAGCACTACCTCTTGCCTGTACAGCTATAGCAGGGAGGCAGTACAGGTGAAGCTACTCCACACTGGGGGGAGGAGGAACTTTTATTGATGTGGGGCCATAGTGATTAGATCATTGTTTAGGGGAAGAGAGCTAAGAAGAGACTTCCACTAGATATCAGGAAGAAATAAAGTGGGAAGGGTTACATTGGACTATCATGGAAGACTGAGAAAATCTAGGAAAAATCAACATTTTATTGGCCCTCATGTGTGTCTAAAGGTGTGGGATGTGGTTAGGGGAAGACAACAATGGTAGCCCCATTGTGGCTGAAGCTCTGGGCATTAGATAGTGTCAAACAACTGGAGATGGGGCATGCACAGATCTCATTGTCTGTTGCTACTCATTAACCAGCAAGTTAATGACTGGAACCCTGGCTGCACCAATTAAAAGACTACTACAGTCAGAATCTGAAAAACAAAATGTTGTGCAGAGTGCTTTGATTTGTGTGTGTGTGGTCCTAGTGTGTCCTTCCCTTTATTTGCTATTATGAGTTTTTTTTCTAAATTAGCTTCCTAGTTTTATGGCCCCAGGAGATCCCCATGTTAGCATAGTTTATTCCTCTTTTTCCTACAGTCCTTTTCTGCCCTATATGAAAATGATGTATCAGGGACCAGAGATTCAGCTTGCACTGGTTTAGAGTCACTCAACAGTAGAGCTGTTAACTTTCCTATCCAGTGAGCACTGAAGGCTAAATTTACAGTTTAGCAGATGTTTGAGGGCTAACTGAGTGGGTTATTCTGTAAGATAACTAGTCTTTAATTATAGCACTGATGATCTGTGGCAATTTGTGTGCTTTTTATGGCTGTGTATAGTTTGATGAAATAAAAAGATTTAAAAGCAAAGCATTTACTACTGGTGACTTGACCTGACACAAACATATAAAACAAAAATACTGAATTGGTGTTTGTTTAGTGGAGGCCAAAACATCAGGCTCCTATCTCCAGTACTTGCTGAATCAGTGGTCCTGGACACATTACTGTCACATGAAACAGGAGGCACTGTACGAAAAAGAACAATAAACCATGCTAACATGGACATTCTCAGGGGCCATAAAACTACTATAAAACTAGCAGGCTATATTAGGAAAAACTCCTAATAACAAACAAAGGGTGGGATACACCAGGACTACACACTCAAATTAAAACACTCTGCTCAATATATGTTTTTTTGAACATTTTGACTGTAGTACTCCTTTAACATCTGGTCAATTAATTTGCATTGCAACTTAGCTACCAGGGAAAACCTTCCCCATCAGCCAAGTCCAAACCCTGTGCAGAGTATGTTTGATGGTGATGTACTGTATTAGGTGTCTCTTTGAACAGTGCATGTGTGCTGCCACTTGTTGTGACTGTGCATTGGGGCCTCCCATGTTCAGCAAGGTGAAAGTGCTTCCCACACTAGATATTGAGATTTTAAAGTAGTAACTCATATTTTCTTGTTGCTTAATCACCAACAATCCTTATAAGCATGAACTAATGTATTCAACAGTGTTATGGGCTTCTACCTTCATGATATTATAATGTGCCCCACACTGAATTTCCTTTTTTCACACTGTCCCACATTTTGATGATGAGAGAATGAGTTAAACAATTAAATAATTAACACTAAGCTATTTGTTCAGTGTTATGATGGAAATGATGGTACCATGCCCAAGCATGGCATATTTTAGGTTACAGGAGTCCAATTAAAGCCACCTCCGAACCCTTAACTGGAAATTTTTAGACTTCCATTGCTTTGTCAACAGATCTTTTACTTTTAAAATGAAATTTGAAAATTACTGTTATTTCTACTCTTTGTAAATTATAATTTAATCATTTTTTCCTTTTTTCACAACAGTTGTGTGTCCTGCTTCATGCACAATGAAGAGATAGTGTGATGTAGTAATGGGTACCAGAAGATCACATATTCAAATGCCGCTAATGATAAATACTCACTGTGTGACCTTCAGCAGGTCACTTAACCTCCTTGTACTCCAGTCCACCCAGCTGCAGAGATGGGTAGTAGCATGACTCTTCTGAAAATAGGATGTTATAATTCAGCTAGGTTATCCTAGGTAAATAGACTGTAAACTTAGAAAAGAAATGATCCTGCTTATGTCAAGATGACTGCTAATATATATCATCCACAATGCCACTAATCTCATGTTGTGGGCTGTTACCATAGTGAAAAGTAAAGAGTTCAAAGAACTTTCCTTTGAAAAGTAAAAGACAGCTTCATCTGGCTACTAAAGTGACACATTTGAAACAACATTCTTCAGTGTACTGTGAATTGCTTTTATCCCAAATAATTGATGTAATGCATTGCATGAAATCATATTAACAAAAAGTTAAAAAAGGAAAAAGTTAAAAAAAACTCCACTGTAACCATTTTTACAGGACTGTACTTGAAGATAGTTATGTGAACAGGGTATATCCTGAGATCAACATCTCAAGCATTGTAAGCCATATAAAGGTTTATATTCCAAAACTGTAATTTCTTCAGAAATGGTGTTAAGCATTCTTATATCTCCATTCTATCTGTACAGTATAAAAATGTCATGTGACTAAAGCTGCAGATAAGAATAGGCAATAGGTTTACCAAGGATTAACCAAGATACCCAGATGTGCGTATTATGCAAATTTTCAAATTAACAGGCATTATGTGCACACATATCTGAAAACGCAGATAATATGCACATTCTACATCTATTTCATACTCATTAAATGTTTCATATTCCATTAAGTAGGATTAAGATGCCAAGATGTAGTAATACAACTAGAGTATTTATATTGTTATGTGTTACTATACTTGAAGTCTAGTAGTGTTGATTAAATAAATTTGGGACTATGTTCTGACGTTCATCTCTTGCAGACCTGGTTACAAGCCAATGGACTCTTGCTTAATAAAAGTAGAACTAAGGCCATGCACTTTGGGAACAAGCCTAGAGGCCTAAAGCACAAGGATAACCTCTGCACAGTTACTTCTGACAGCCAACCCAATAATATGTGTGGGTAGTTTTAAATATCTGGGGAGGTACATGTCAACTTCTGTCCATCTTTTCATATGCTGAACACATTAATGTTATTAAAGAAAATCCATCAGAAACTCGGACTACTATATTGAGTGAGGCACCGTCTAACTCCTGAAGCCAGTGTAAGTATTGTGCAGCAGATGCTGCTTCCTCTAACTGAGTATGGGTCCCTAGTCTGTGATCTGACCCCAGCCCCCGAGCTCTGCAGGAAAGCAATTCTCCCAAACATATTGCATGGTTTGCACTGATATAAGATCTATGACTGCACCATTGCCTTTTGTACTCCAGATGCAACAGGCCATCACTGAACAATGAAGAGACTCTCAATGTCTTCACTCTTGTTTACAGTATGATGTCATATGGGTACCAAGTCCACCTAGACTTCCACTTGACCCCCAGCTAGAACCCAAACCCATTGTCCCACAGACATTGATCTTCTTAATATTCCCCTGGTTAAGACATCCATGGGGGAAATCCTTTGGTTTCAGGGCCTTAAAATGTGGAACCCCTTACAGTCTCACATTTGACTGCAAAATCAAATGTTACCTTTAAATCAAGCTTTATGGAACATGTCTTTGTGAACACTGCCTGCAACTGCCTGTGATACTCTGTATATCTCTTCTGCCCTATACATTTTTTGATCCTATGTTACTTAATTATGTTCCCTTATCTTTGGGGTTGCTACTGTAAAAGTGACTCTGTTTTAGTTAGCTCACCCAGTGAACAAAATCAGTTAATAAAACATATAAAATATTCATGCATTTTAATTTATTTAAGCATAAAACTTTATATTGCTTACATATGCATTTTTGCATGTTTGCATCCTATATAGTATGGTGATAGTATTTATGATACATAGATTATGCACTAATATGCACATTATTCACATAGTATATGTAGTATAACATAATTTTGTTAATGTGCATAAGACTATATTAAGTGTTAGATGCCAAATACTACACCTGTTTATGTACAGCTGCTATGTATTTTTTGCAGTACACCTGAACCCACATTAAATCTAAAAGGGATCAACATCAAAACTAAGGAAGGTATCTGTGGAATCATAATGCTAGTTAATCTTTGTGAACCAGGGTTTTAGTCAGGTTTTACCAGTAAAGCCGGACATTTCATCCATGGGCACACTGGTTTTCCCTATTGGTCACTACCGATGCCCACATAACTGGCACTTTCCCCTTCATGTACGGCTTCATGACAATCTCAGTGCTTTACAAATTGTATGGAATATCATGAACTATTTTACAGGTACACTGGGAATTTCTGAAATGTGCATTTTTTCTGCTTAGTTCTAATAACAAGCATACACAGCATCAAGATTTATGAAAAATGTAAATGTTTGATTTTTGTGTGCTTCACCAAATGACATACTTATTCTCAAATCCTCAAATTATACTATATATATATATATATATATATATATATATATATATATATATACACATACATATACATACTGGATATGTCACTGATATTTCATCTGAGTGCAGTTTGACCTTATGACCTTATGAGCCATGAGTGAGGTCACAAGGTCAAACTGTATGAGAGGAAATATCAGTGATCTTTCCAGTAAACGCATTGCATATTTGATTTATGTAATGGCATTTTGTGTTGTTTTTCTTTTAATTAAATGTTTTTTAATATTTATTTTTAATTATTTTCCCCCTGTTGTTTCATCATGCTGCACTGCTAGGTAGGTAAGGATGCAGCCTCAGTGGCTCAGTGGAATGGATGGGTGTGGTGGAGGCAGCAGGGTACAGGTTTCGGTTACAGTGAAAGTCTTTTGCTGGGAGGGGAGTTGCTGGCAGTCACAAGGGAAGAAAGAGACTTGGGCATCATCATCACTGATGACTTGAAATCATCCAAGCAGACCACTAAAGCAGTAGGTAAGGCTAGGGGGATGTTAGCGTGTATTAGTAGGGGTATCACAAGTTGGAAGAGGGCGGTAACAATCCCTCTGTACTAGACACTGGTTAGGCCCCATCTAGAGTACTGCATGAAGTACTGGAGGCCACACCTTCACAAGGACATTAACCAGATTGAGGCAGTCCAGAGAAAGGCAACCAAAATGGTGCAGGGACTGCATCAGAAAACATATGAAGACAGCTTAAGGGAGCTCAATATGTATACCCTAGAGCAAAGGAGGGAGAGAGGTGATATGATCGAAACATTCAAACACCTTAAGGACATTAACAAGGCAAAATAGTCTAACATTTTTCAAAATAAGAAAAATAGCAGAATAAGAGGACACAGCATGAGATTAGAGGGAGGCTGATTAAGGGTTAATGTGAGGAAGTTATTTTTCACAGAAAGGGTGGTGGATGCATGGAACAGCCTACCTCAAGAAGTGGTGGATATGAATACAGTACAAGGCTTCAAACAGGCATGGGACAGGCATAAGGGAGCAATAGAGAAGAGTATGACTAGATAGACCATGGACAGAGCAAAGGCAGATAGCACATTTATAAGGTAGAAAAAGAAATGAGCAGACTGGATGGGTCTTGCAGTCCTTATCTGGCATCAACTTCTACGATTCTATGTTTCTATAAATAGTGAAGTAACAGCACTGCAAAACGCAAGTGCAAATGCTAACGCACATGGTGATGCAAATGTAAACAATAACCAAATGGTAATACAAACACAAGTGCAAATGTTAAAGGAAATGCAAGCATGTATGGAAACACAAACCTTAACACACACGGGCATGGTAACATAATTTGAAACACAGACAGTTATGGTAACAGCAATGATGACACCAAAGGAAACACCAACAGAAATACAAACACAAATGGAAGCACGTACGCAAATGCAAATGGAAATCACATGGTGACGCAAAAGGAAACAGAAACAAAAACAGTAATGGAAACACAAATGTTAACAGTTATGCAAACACAAGCACAAATGCAAAGGATAATGCACACAGTGGTGTAGGCAGGAATGGTAAAGCAAGCAGAAATGCAAACACAAGCACGTACAGAAATGCAAGTGGTAATGCGCACGGTAACGGTACCACAATAGGAAATGCAAATGTTAACAGTAACAGCAATGATGATGGCAAAGGAAATGCATATAGTAGCGCGTACGCAAATGCAAATGATAATGCACATGGTGATGCAAAATGAAATGTCAACAAAACCAGTAATGGAAACACAAATGTTAACAGTAATGCAAATGCAAGCACAAATGAAAATGCAAAGGGTAATGCACACGGTAGCATAGATGGAAACGGTAACACAAACAGAATCGGAAATGCAAGTGCCTATGGAAATGCAACTGGAAACTCGCACGGTCATGGTACTGCAATAAGAAAACAAATGCTAATGGTAACAGCAATGATGACGTCAAAGGAAACACAAATGCAAATGGAAGTGCGTACTCAAACACAAGTGGTAATGCACACGGTGATGCAAAACAAAACACAAACAAAAACAGTAATGGGAATGCAAATGTTAACAGTAATGCAAACCCAAGCACAAATGAAAATGCAAAGGGTAAAACACACGGTGGTGTACATGGGAACGATAATGGAAACGCAAACGCAAGCGCATACAGAAATGCAAATGGTAAGGTGCATGGTCACGGTACCACAATAGGAAATGCAAATGCTAATGGTAACAGCAACGATGATGCCAAAGGAAATGCAAACGGAAGCGTGCACGCAAACGCAAATGGTAATGAACATGGTGATGCATAATGAAATGCAAACAGAAACAGTAAAGGAAATGCAAATGGTAACAGTAACACAAGCACAAACAAAAAGGCAAAGGGTAACACACGGTGGCATAGACGGGAACGCTAATGCAAACGGTTATGGAAACGCAAATGGGAACACTAACTGTGACAGTAATGAAGGTGCACACCCTTTTTTTCCACCAACAGCTGCATAGAGAAACACAGTGAATACAAAGAATGTATGCATAATGATGGGCCTTGGAGCAGAAAATGAGCACTTGGAATACTAAATTGCTTATATCTCAGGACTCATATGACATAGAAAAAAAAATTTAAATTTCATATAAATTATGACTTTCCTGGCTAGTTTTGTATTTAGCCCCCTAGTGGGGGGATAAGAGATCTTTCAGACGAAAAGTCCATATCTTGAAGTGTTTCCGAGATAAGGGCCCCGAAAGGTGTGGCACATGCAGCAATGTTAGTCTATGGGAAAATGTGTCAACTTTGGAGCACGGTAACTTTTCATCCGTGCAATATTTAGTCACCAAACCACCAAAAGGCACATCTGTGGGATATTGGCTTTCTTTCCTCCAATCTGCAGCCCAAAAGACCAAACCGTTGTTTTGCAGCAGGGTAGCGAAGAATTCCTGTTATTCTGGGCATAGTGTCACAGAATAGTGTCGTAAATCGCGACAGTTTAGCAAATGAAATCACGAAAGTGTCGTGAGTGCAACACTGCTTTGTGACACTACTTTTTACAACAATTTCAAAAACAAATTTCTGGGGTGTTTAACCCCCCAAAAAAGACATGGCTAGCATCCTCAGGGTCCGACTAGGTGAACACAAAAAGAATTGTGTCCCTAGAGGGCCCCAAATTTAAATGCCAAGCATTTATGCGACCACTAACTGAAAAAATAAATGTCTGACTCAAGACACTACAGGGGTCATTTGCGATAATAAAAATTGCATTTGCAACACTGTCGAACTTTTTGTTAACTTTTCCCATTGACTATAATGGGAAACTTGTTTTTTTTTAATAACTTCTGAACTGTTTAATATTTTTTCATGGACTCCTCAAAACGCACATCAGGGACCCTGGTCACATGTTTCCTGAAGTTGTTGGACCAGTCGCACAAACCATGTGACCTGTAGGTGTGAGCAAAGAATGCACAAAAAAGCATAAATGTGCTACAGAATGTCGCTGTATAACTCTGCAAAGGTAAATCTGACTGTTACAAAACATGACAGATCCAGAGATCTATGGTACCACTCCATACCTGCCAAATTTCAGGCAAATCCATCACACAGTGGCAAAGTTATTATGATGAAAAATTTCACACTTTAACCTTAAGTGGGGTACGCAACCCTAACTATAGTGGCACTACCATGCCACTATAATATATATATATATATACACACACACACACACAATACATGGATGTGACCCAAATCCCATTATGAAAACCATCATTTATTTCCCCGTATATGATACCCCTGAAAGTAATATATGATGGCAATTAAACTCAAATACCACAGCAATTAAACTCAAACACTGCAATTAAAAACCTCACCAAAAACAAAACAAAAAATCCCACACACAAAATATAAAACAAATACCTGATTAAAACAAAAATAAAGTGACTAAGCAACAAAAAAAAACTTAGTAAATGAACAATTGACACGTTAATGACTGCAACTAACTACCTAAGCAACATCACTGAAAATAATTGCTGTGTAAATGAAACAATGAATACTGCTTGTGATGGTGGTGCGTGCTTAAAAGATAGCAATACACAGGTGATAAGGTGTCAATGCCCTTACACATATCTTTATTCAAAGAGTAAGAACAGAAGGAAAAATGGTTGTTAGATCTTGTCAAGATAAAGTATTTTTGCAAAAAACAAATCCACTTGAAAAGACAACAAGCAGATTTCCTTCTTACCTGCAATGTCTGTCTGGCTCTTTAAGGCTAAGGACCTTTTCCCTGGTTGCTGTATACTCTCCTCTTTGTAAGTTTCACTCAGTTTTTCCTCCTCCACTTAAGGGCTCAGGCTAGAGATCCTCCTGCTTCACACAGCACAACAGTTTTACACTCTCTCTAACTCTCTCTAGGGCTCCCTTCTTATACATCTTCAGGGGTCAGGTGATCTGCCTCATTGTACCTCATTTACACCATTAGTAAATTTGATCATTTTTTATAAAGGTATTCTCTAAAGTAAACATATGAAACTTTAATACATGAGTAACAGTAAAATCACACGTGCACACCTTAAAACATCTTCTTTGTCACCAGCGATATAATACTTATTTACAAATATGTTTCTATGAGTGGCAGATCTTAATCATGAGCTCCTCACATCATTGTACCTTCCATAAAATAGCCTTCAATTATACAGGCTAAATGGGTAATACACTATAAAATGTTACATTAGGTACAATAAAACATACTGACTAAACTGTATGGTCTGTCAAAATTGTACAGTATCTACAATATATACGATGTTATGCAAAGCCCAAAGTATGCAAAACAACTCTTTACAGTGGAGTAGGGGGTTCCAAGGTGTTGGCACAGTTGTCAAAGCATGAAAGGGGGTGGGGTAGGGAGCTAGTTGTTGGAACAAATGTGAGCAGAGAGAATGCAAAGAACATGCTTCAAAAAGAGTGAAGAGTAGAAGTGGAGGGAGAGGCTAGAGGTTATTCCAGAGGAAAGGTAGGTGAGATGACAAAGTCACCTGCAGTATATTGCTTTCTCTTCAAACTGCCTCTCTGGTATAATAACTGAGTGTTCTGAATAGACACTGCAATGGTGTTCTGTCATGCTGCCTGGTTGAGATTATGACTGAGCCTGAGACAGGGAGAGTGAGAAAGCAGCCACAGCTTCCTTGAATCAAGGAGGTTATTTTCTAGACTACACTGAACTGAATTATTACTTTTTGGACCTGTGTAAGTATCTAGTATTGATTCTGTTTTTGGGGTGGACTGTTTTTAGTTTTAAGTTTCAACTTTAATTTGCTAGGGAGGAACTGTAGCTGGGAGATATTTGCAGTCAGTTGTGAGTAGACCTGTTACTTAGCCTGTGTGAAATAGGTGTCTGAAAGGAAGGAAGGTGCTCCCTGGGGTGGTGGGTAAGAGTTGTAGGTGATTGTTTCTAGACAGCATAGGTTTACTCCTAGCCACCCTTCCCCTCACCCCACCCGCCCAAGCGCATACCTTCCTTTATAGCAGGGGCTCTGACATCACTTCCCCAAAACTGCTAACAACATACACCTGTTCATATCCTTAAAGGCACAGCACACTGAATAGGGGGTAGAGACACTCACAAGCTTGCACACAATAAAACAAGAACAAAAAGCATCTGTAACTGGAAGGTACACAGACATGTGGGGAGTGGTGCAATGCACTGGCTGTGGTGCAGCAGTCTTCTGGGAGACATTCTGGAGACTGCATTGCTGCCCTATTTGCAGGCACCTCTCTGGTATGAGGGAGGAGGTTGTTCATCTCTATGCTGACGTGGCAAGGATTCAGGAAACCTGCTCCCCCACCCAGGGACCACCCAGGCCACCACCACTACCTCAGAGGTTGCCAAGAAAGAGGAGTGGTTGGACCATGGTGCGCTCAGGGAGGGTGAGGCTAGTGGAACAGAGGTGCATCCCTCCAGTTGTGCCTCTCCACAGTTCATTCACCACTCTGGTGAAGTATGGCTCCTCTACAGAGGCACCTGCAGTGGGGACCAAGGAAGATGCTGGGAACCTCCACAATGGAGACCCATAGGAGGGTGGCCCAGGACCCCACAGGAGAAGGAAATAATTCCTGGTGGGGGACTTAATTGTTAGGGGGGTAGAACTGAGGAGGAAGGGGAACGGGAGGTAAGGTGCCTGCCTGGCACCAAGGCTTGGAGGGACAGGAAACAAATCCTCAGGATCGTGGGAGCAGCGGCAAGGAGGAGGGAGCTGGATGTCATTATCCACTTAGGGACAAATGACCTGGCTGAGAATGGAATCAGAGCAGTGCAACAGGAGTTTGTGGAGTTGGGAAGGGGCCTTAGACAACTAGCACACACGTTAATTTTCTCGGAAGTGCTACCTGTTTAGGGTATGGATGAGGCTAGGGCACTCTGCACCACTGGATTCAATGACTGGTTGAAAAGCTGGTGAAAAGCTCAGGGATTTGGCTTCATTGGGGATTGGGACTCCACCTGGAGGGATGCAGACCTATACAGGCACAATGGTCTGCATCTATCCTGGAGGGGAACCAGGATCCTAGGTGATAGGTTTAAATGCTTCAATGGCAATCATTTAAACTGGCCAAGGGGGAGGCACTGAAGAGGAGAAAAGAAATCCTACCCCCCCAGACATCAGGGTAATTAGTGAGGTAAACACCAAGACAGAGCAGTTGATAGGGAGAAGGGCAGAGTAAATGGAGAAAAAGACAAAGGCAGTAGGGACAGGGATGGGGCAAAAAGAAATAAAGCCATAAAAAAATGGAGTGTAATGAGTACCAGTGCCCATAGTCTAGGTAACAAGCACCCTGAACTGGTGGCCTTGATGGAGTAGGAATGCCTGGATATTGTGGCAGTCACAGAAACATGGTGCACAGAGAACCATGACTGGGATGTCAACATACCAGGGTACACAATCTATAGGAGGAACAGGGAGGGTAGAAGAGAAGGATGAGTAGCTCTCTAAGAAAGGGAAGGGATAAAAGCAATGGAACTAAATGGTAAACAGGGAGGAGAGGAGGCACTGTGGTCACCCTGGAAATTGGAAATGGCACCACAATCCTCACAGGGGTTGTATACAGACCCCTATCTCAGGGGGAGGGAATGGACAATGAAATGATAGATGGCAGAGAAAGGGGAGATATTGTTGATGGGAAACCTGAATATGACAGATGTTAACTAGAGCACATTTACTGCAGCCACATTCAAAAGAAGGGCCATTCTTGATGTCCTACAGGGGGAATGCCTCAGACAGCTAGTGTTGGAACCCACTCAGGAGTGAGCAATCTTAGACCTGGTACTCAAATGGGAATGGAGAGAGGTTCTCAGATCTAGAAGTGGGTAGCCATCTGGGAACAAGTGACTACCAAACAGTGTGGTTCACAATAAACTCAGCTGTAGAGTCAAGCCATACAAAAGTGAGGGTACTGGATTTCAAGAGGGTTAATTTTGTCAAAAAGAGAGAGTGCATCAGAAAAGCATTAGTAAACAGGCAAGAAGGAGGGGTGGAGTAACAATGGGGACACATCAAAACATCAAAACTGCCATCACAGAGGCAATAAGCCTTTGTGTGACAGAAATAAACAAATCAAAATGAAAGAAAAAAACACTATGGTTCTCAAAATAGGTGGTGGGGAAGGTTAGGGAGAAAAAGATAGCATTCAGGAAGTATAAGAAAACACAGAAGGAGCAGGACAGAGAACTGTACCAGTTAAAGCAGAAGGAAGTGGGTAAGGTAGTCAGAATAGCAAAGGCCCAAACTGAGGAAAAGATAGCCAACTTGGTTAAGAAGGGGAATAAAACCATTTATAGGTACATTAGGGAGCAGAGAAGGACAAAGGGAGGGATAGTGAGAATGAATAAAGAGGAGGATGGGTGGGCAGAGAGGGACAGTGAAAAAGCAGGGATACTGAAAGAATACTTCTGCTCAGTATTCACAAAGGAAGAAGAGGGGGAGGTTTCTAATCCAGTCAATAGAAGCACTCTGGATAGGGGGGTCAATATCAGTCCTTTTACAGAAGAAAGGGTTCTGAAAGAACTTCTAAAAGTGAAGGTGGACAAAGCAATGGGACCTGATGGGATTCACCCCAGAATTCTAAAAGAATTAAGGGGAGAACTAGTAACACCATTGACTACCCTTTTTAACAAATCATGGGAGGATTGTGTGGTACCCGAGGACTGGAGGAGGGCAGCTGTGATTCCCCTTCACAAAAGTGGGAGCAAGACAGAGGCATGAAAATACAGACCTGTCAGTTTGACCTCAGTGATAGGGAAAATGATGAAATCACTTCTGAAGGTAAGAATTGTTGAGTACCAAGAGGCAAGTGTGGCACAAGACCCAAAGCAGCATGGATTCACAGTGGGAAGATTACGTCAGATGAATATAATCAATTTGTTTGACTGGGTGACCAAAGTAGGAGACCAGGGAGGGGCTGTGGACATGGCCTACCTAGACTTTAGCAAGGCATTTGACACAATCCTGCAAAAATATTAATAAACAAATTAGCCAGCCTGGGAGTGGGTCCCAGGGTGGTAGCCTGAGTAAAACATTGGCTGGACAACAGGATACAGAGGGTAATAGTAAGTGGAGTCCACAGTGAAGAAAGGGGGGTTACTAGTGGGGTAGCACAGGGTTCACTACTGGGTCCAGCCCTTTTTAATGTCTTTATAAGTGACATTGCAGAGGGACTGGAAGGAAAAGTATGTCTCTTTGCAGAAGACAAAAAGATCTCTAACAGGGTTGATACACAGGTGGGGTGGAAAGGATGACAAGGGACTTGTCAAGGTTGGAGGAGTGGTCAAAATTATTGCAGCTTACATGTCCCATCTGCAGTCACCTCTCTGGGCTGAGGAAGGAGGTTGCTCATCTCCAGGCTGAGTTGGCCAGATTTGTGGGACCTCCTCTTCCATCCAGGGACCACCAGTGCCACTGCCATTGCCTCAGAGGTTGCCAAGAAGGAGGAGCAGTTGGACCACAGTGGGCTCAGGGAGGGTGAGGGTGGTGGAACAGAGGTGCATCCCTCCAGTTGTACCTCTCCACAATTCCTTTGCCATTCTAGCAAAGTGTGGTTCCTCTATGGAGGCACCCGCAGTGGAGACCAAGGAGGATGCTGGGAACCTCCACAAAGGAGACCCACAGGAGGGTGGCAGGGAACCCCAAAGGGGAAGGAAACAACTCCTGGTGGGGGACTCCATTGTTATAAAGGTAGAACTGGGGGCAGAAGGGGAGAGGGCGGTAAGGTGCTTGCCTGGTGCCATGGCTTGGCGGGACAGGGAGCGAATCCTCAGGATTGCCGGAGCAGCTGCACAGGGGAGGGAGCTGGATGTCATTGTCCACCTAGGGACAAATGACCTGGTTAAGAAAGGGATTAGAGAAGTGCAGGAAGAGTTTGTGGAATTGGGGAGGGCCCTTAGACAAGTAGCATACACAGTAACCTTCTCGGAGGTGCTGCCCATCTATGGCATAGGAGAGGCTAGGGTGTTCCGCACCATGGGATTCAATCAGTGGTTGAAAAACTTGTGTGGAGCTCAGGGATTTGGCTTCATTGGGGACTGGGGGTACACCAGGAATGATGCAAGCCTATACTAGCATGATGTGCTTCATCTCTCCAGGAGGGGAACCAGGATCCTAGGTGATAGGTTTAAATGCTTCATTGGCAAGCATTTAAACTAGCCAAGGGGGGAGGCACTGGAAAGGAGCATGGAAATCCTAGCCACCCCCAAAAATCAGAGTAGTAAGTGCGGCAAACACCAACATAGAGGTGTCATTAGGGAGAAGGGCAGGGGTAAATGGAGAAAGTGACAAAGGCAAGAAGGACAGGGATGGGGCAAAAAGGAGTAAGGCCATCAGGAAATGGAGGGTAATGAGTACCAATGCCTGTAGTCTGGGCAACAAGCTCCTTGAATTGGTGGCCTTTATGGAAGAGGGATGCCTGGATATTGTAGCAGTCACAGAAACATGGTACACAGAGAACCATGACTGGGATGTTAACATACCAGGGTACATAACCTACAGGAGAAACAGGCAGGGGAGAAGAGGTGGAGGAGTAGCTCTCTATGTAAAGGAAGGGATAAAAGCAACTGAACAAAAGAGTAAACAGGGAGGAGAGGAGGCACTGTGGGTCACCTTGGAGACTGGAAAGGGCACCACAATCCGCACAGGGGTTGTGTACAGTCCCCCATGTCAGGGGGGGAGGAATGGACAAGGATATGATAGAAGGCATTCTTAGAATGGCAGAAAAATGGGAGATACTGTTGATGGGAGACCTGAATATGCCAGATGTTAACTGGAGCACATTTGCTGCAGCTACATCCAAGAGCAGGGCCATTTTTGATGCCCTACAGGTAGCAGGCCTCAGACAGGTAGTTTCTGAACCCACTCATGAGGGAGCAATCTTAGACCTCGGACTCTCAAATGGGGACAGTGAGAGGATCTCAGATCTAGAAGTGGGTTGCCATCTGGGAACAAGTGACCATCAAACAGTGTGGTTCACGTTAAACTCAGCTACAGAGTCAAACCATGCAAAAGTGAGGGTACTGGACTTTAGGAGGGCTGACTTTGGCAAGATGGGAGAGTGCCTCAGAAAAGCACTAGCAAACAGGCTAGAAGAAGGTGTGGAGCAACAATGGGGAATCATCAAAACTGCCATCACAGAGGCAACAAGCCTTTGTGTGAAGCAAATAAACAAATCAAAATGAAAGAAAAAGCCACTATGGTTCTCAAAAGAGGTGGCTGTAAAAGTCAGGAAGAAAAAGATAGCATTCCAGAAGTATAAGGAAACACAGAAGGAGCAGGACAGAGAGCTGTACCAGTTAAGGCAGAAGGAAGCAGGGAGGGAAGTCAGAATAGCAAAGGCCAAAACTGAGGAAAAGATAGCCAACTCAGTTAAGAAGGGTGATAAAACCTTTTATAGGTACATCAGTGAGCATAGAAAGACAAAGGGAGGGATAGTGAGGCTGAATAGAATGAACGGTGGGTGGGCAGACAGGGACAGTGAAAAAGCAGGGATACTGAACTAATATTTCTGCTCAGTATTCACAAAAGAGGAGGGGGAAGTGCCTAATCCAATTAACAGAAACACTCTTGATGGGGGTCAATCCCAGTCCTTTCACAGAAGAAAGGGTTCTGCAAGAACTCCTAAAACTGAAGGTGGACAAAGCAATTGGTTCTGATGGAATTCACCCCAGAATTTTAAAAGAATTAAGGGAGGAACTAGTGAAACCACTGGCTACTCTTTTTAATAAATCATGGGAGGATGGTGTGGTACCCGAGGACTGGAGGAAGGCAGATGTGATTCCCCTTCACAAAAGTGGGACCAAGACAGAGGCAGGAAACTACAGACCTGTCAGTCTGACTTCTGTGGTAGGGAAAGTGATGGAGTCATTTCTGAAGGAAAGAATAGTTGAGTACTTAGAGGCCAGTGGGGCACAGGACCCAAGGCAGTATGGGTTCACAGAGGGAAGGTCATGTCAGACGAACCTAATAGATTTCTTTGACTGGGTGACCAAAGTAGTAGACCAGGGAGGGGCTGTGGACACGGCCTACCTAGACTTTAGCAAGGCATTTGACAGTCCACACAAAAGACTAATAGTCAAATTAACCAGCCTGGGAGTGAGTCCCAGGTGGTAGCCTGGATAAAACATTGGCTGCACAACAGGACACAGAAGGTATTTGTAAATGGAGTCCACTCTGAAGAAAGAGGGGTTACTAGTGGGGTACCTGAGATTCAGTATTGGGTCCAGTCCTTTTAATGTCTTCATCAGTGACATTGCAGAGGGACTGGAAGGAAAAGTATGCCTTTTGCAGATGACACAAAGATCTGCAACAGGGTTGATACTAAAAGGCATGGAAAGGATGAGAAGAGACTTGGCAAGGTTGGAGGAATGGTCAGAAGTATGACAGCTAGAGATTCAATGCAAAGAAGTGCAAATAATGCACCTGGGAAACAAGAACCCAGGGAAGAATACACAATGGGGGAGTAGTAACAACAACAAAAAGGAAAGGACCAGGGTAATCATATCAGATGACCTTAAGGTTAGCAAGCAATGTGAGAAGGCAGTAGGGAGGGCTGGGGGTATACTGGGATGCATAGGGAGAGGCATCACCAGCAGAAAACAGAAAGTTGTTATCCCTCTGTACAGACAGTTGTTGAGACCTCATCTGGAGTACTGCATCCAGTTCTGGAGACCCCATCTCTGCAAGAACATAGACAGGATAGAGGCAGTCCAGAGGAGGGCAACTAAAATGGTGCAGGGTCTGCAAGAGAAGCCGTATGAGGAGAGACTAAAGGAGCTTAATATGTATACCCTTGAGGAAAGAAGGGAGAGGGGGACATGATAGAAACTTTTAAGTACCTCAGTGGAATCAACAAAGTCCAAGAGGGTAGCATCTTTCAGAAAAAGAGATGTGCAAGAACAAGGGGACACAATTTAAAGATAGAAGGGGGGCGGTTCAGGGGCAATGTGAGGAAGTATTATTTCACAGAGAGGGTAGTTGATGCATGGAACAGCCTACCTGAGGAGTTTGTGGGGTCTAAAACTGTGGGAGAATTCAAGAATGCATGGGACAGACATACGGCAATTCTTGTGGGGGGTTGGAAGAAATAGGCTGTTGGTTAACTAGGATCTGCGGCCTATCCTGTAGGTAGGGAAATGGGCAGACTAGATGGGCCAAGCGGTCCTTATCTGCCATCAAATTCTATCTTTCTATGTTTCTATATCAACCCCACTATCCAGAGTGCTTCTATTGACCAGATTAGATATTTCCCTCTGCTTTTCCATTGTGAATACTGAGCAGAAGTATTCGTTCAGTATCCCTGCTTTTTCACTGTCGCTCTCTGCCCAATCACCTTCCTCTTTGTTCAGCCTCAGTATCCATGCCTTAGGCTTTCTTTGCTCCCTAATGTACCTATAAAAGGTTTTATCCCCCTTCTTAACTGAGTTGGCTATCTTTTCCTCGGTTTGGGCCTTTGCTATTCTGACTACCTTACCCACTTCCTTCTGTTTTACCTGGTACAGTTCTCTGTCCTACTCCTTCTGTGTTTCCTTATACTTCCTGAATGCTATCTTTTTCTTCCTTACTTCCCTGCCACTTCTTTTGAGAACCATAGTGTTTTTTTCTTTCGTTTTGATTTGTTTATTTGCTTTACACAAAGGCTTGTTGCCTCTGTGATGGCGGTTTTGATGTTTCCTCATCGTTGCTCCACCCCACCTTCTTGCCTGTTTGCTAGTGCTTTTCTGAGGCACTCTCCCATTTTGACAAAATCAGCCCTTCTGAAGTCCAGTACCTTCACTTTTGTGTGGCTTGACTCTACAGCTAAGTTTATCGTGAACCACACTGTTTGGTGGTCGATTATTCCCAGATGGCTACCCACTTCAAGATCAGAAATCCTCTGTCCATCCCCATTTGAGAGTACCAGGTCTGAGATTGTTCTCTCCTGAGTGGGTTCCAAAACTAGCTGTCTGAGGCATGCCCCCGTAGGGCATCGAGAATGGCCCTGCTCTTGGATGTGGCTGCAGCAAAGGTGCTCCAGTCAACATCTGGCATATTCAGGTCCCCCATCAGCAATATCTCCCCCTTTCTCTGCCATCCCAAGGATGCCTTCTATTGTTTCCTTGTCCATTTCCTCCCCATGAGAAGGGGGTCTCTATACAACCCCTGTGCAGATTGTGGAGCCATTTCCAGTCTCCAGGGTGACCCACAGTGCCTCCTCTCCTCTTTGTTTACCCTTTAGCTCTATTGTTTGATCCCTTCCCTTGCATAGAGAGCTACTCCTCCTCCTCTTCTTCCCTCCCTGTCCCTCCTGTAGATTGTGTACCCTGGTATGTTGACATCCCAGTCATGGTTCTCTGTGTACCATGTTTCTGTGACTGCCACAATATCCAGTCATCCCTTTTCCATCAAGGCCACCATTTCAGGGAGCTTTTTACCTAGACTACGGGCACTGGTACTCATTACCCTCCATTTTTTTATGGCTTTATTTCTTTTTGCCCCATCTCTGTCCCTAATGCCTTTGTCTTTTTCTTCATTTACCCCTGCCCTTCTCCCTATTGACTGCTCTGTCTTGGTGTTTACCTCACTAGGGCTAGGATTTCCCTTCTCCTTTTCAGTGCCTCCCCCCTTGGCTAGTTTAAATGCTTGACAATGAAGCATTTAAACCTATCACCTAGGATCCTGGTTCCCCTCCTGGACAGATGCAGACCATTGCACCAGTATAGGCCTGCATCCCTCCAGGTGGACCCCCAGTCCCCAATGAAGCCAAAACTCTGAGCTCTGCAGCAGTTTTTGAACCACTGATTGAATCCCATTGTGTGGAGCACCCTAGCCTCACCCATACCATAGACAGGCAGCACCTCTGAGAAGGTTACTGTGCATGCTACTTGTCTAAGGCCCCTCCCAAACTCCACAAACTCCTCCTGCACTGCTCTGATCCCTTTCCCAGCTAGATCATTTGTCCCTAGGTGGACAATGACATCCAGCTCCTTCTCCTGTGCAGCTGCTCTCATGATCCTGAGGATTCACTCCCTGTCCCTCCAAGCCATGGCACCAGGCAGGCACCTTACCTCCCTCTCCCCTCCCTCACCCAGTTCTACCAACCTAACAATGGAGTCCCCCACCATAAGTTGTTTCCTTCCCCTGTGGGGTCCCATGCCAGCCTCCTGTGGGTCTCCTTTGTGGAGGTTCCCAGCATCCTCCTTCATCTCCACTGTGGATGCCTCCATAGAGGAACCACACTCTGCCAGAATGGTATATGAATTGTGGAGAGGTACAGCTGGAGGGATGCACCTCTGTTCCACCACCCCCACCCTCCCTGAGCCCACTGTGGTCCAACCGCTCCTCTTTCTTGGCAACCTCTGAGGCAGCGGTGGTGGCACTGATGGTCCCTGGGTGGGAAAGGAGGTCCCCAGAATCCTGGCCAACTCAGCCTGGAGATGAGCAACCTTCTCCCTCAGGTCAGAGAGGTATTTGCAGATGGGACAACACTGCATCCTCCAGAATGTCTCCCGGAAGACTGCTGCTCCACAGTCACTGCACTGCACCACTCCCATTATTTCTCATGTGTGGCCCCTTAACTGCTGTTTTGTATACTTACTCTTTCCTATCTCTCTTTATTTAACTTTTTTTTAATATAATTTTTTTTCCTCCATACTTTCCTACTGCCTCAGTGCCCTTAAAGTTCCTGATCTTCCTGTTCTGGGACAGTAAATACATATATTCCTCAGTAGTCTCCTTACTTACTCAGAGTCAGACCTCCAGCAGCTAAGGGGGGATGGAGAGCTACTCTTTTCCTTCTAGGATGGTTAGCCTTTTGTGCCTCTGTGATCACTCCATTCCTGCTCCCAAACAGGAAGTTCCTGTTCTCAGTCAAATCCTGTACCTATAAAAGTATAACCAGCTAAGGGTGGGGTTGGGGGGTGAATGGGAGGGATGGAGGGCAGTATAGTCCCAGTAAAGTTCTAACTGCAGCTCCTTCCTCTTGCTGTTCTCTGCCACAAACTATCTAGGTCAGTTTTTAAATGCAAACACCTGGCTTCCTTCTTTCTAAGCCACTCCCCCTAATTCCCAGTTTCTTTTTCACCTAGCTAACTGCACAGCTAACAATTCATTCACCCAACTCAGACAAACACACTCTTTTTGTTTGTTTTTGGTTTTTTACCCTAAATTGAAGTTCACAGTAGTATATTTGTAGTTCTTTAGTCCAGCAGGGTAGTAAAGTTCTAACAGCAGCTCCTTCCTCTTGCTGTTCTCTGCCACAAACTATCTAGGTCAGTTTTTAAATGCAAACACTTGGCTTCCTTCTCTCTAAGCCACTCCCCTAAATTCACAGTTTCTTTTTCACCTAGCTATCTGCACAGATAACAATTCATTCACCCAGCTCAGACAAACACACTGTTTTTTGTTTGTTTTTTGTTTGTTTTTACCTTAAATTGAAGTTCCCAGCAGTAGAGTTCTAGTTCTTTAGTCCAGTAGAGTAGTAAAGTTCTAATATCAGCTCCTTCCTTCTAACAGCAGCTCCTACCCTGCTTTAGTAACATTGGCACTGGAACAATTTTTAAAGTGGGGGTGCTGAAAGCCATTGAACAAAACTGTATAGGAAGCCACAGGAAATTGTACTTTAAGCAAGGGGGTGCTGCTGCCCCCCCAGCACCCCTAGTTCCAGCACCTATGTTTGGTAATGAAGCTTGAGAGTATTGTGTGGTTTGGATACATACAAGAAAACCAAACAGTTAGGAAAAAGCCACCAGGCTCACAGACGTCCTAGAACATGGGAAACAGAAGGAGTAGGATTCAGCAGAATGTAGAGATTAGAAAGGGTGGGTGGAAGCAAAGAGGAACACACCATGCAAAGCATCATGGGTATGCAAATTGTTATGTGTGGCAGGCTGCCAAGGCACTACCAGAACAAAAATTGCCTGATAACAGTATATTACAATTTATTTTTGCATTTTCTGAACTGACCTATAAAATAAAATGAAATGGGACATCAAATTTGAGGTGAGTATATATACTACTCTTAAGCCTATAATCGAATGTGAAAGACTTTCATTTTAATTCATTAAAGTTAATAGCCAGCATACACTTTCAAGAGCAGTTGTGACATATTCCCTTTCACAGGTATTGAAGTAAAATAATTAATGCACTACAAGTTAACAAAAGTGATTATATTAGAGACAGTAATTCCTAATGGTCAGAATGCCAAATTGAAAAAAAAAAAAGATATTTCAGAATCCAGGTTAAAACCTAACCCAAGGTGCATACTCGGTCTGTGACCTTGTAAAAGCCACAAGATGACCTCCCTTGTGTTTCGGTCCTGCTGTTTATAAAACTGAGCAAAAGTAGGTCCAATGATAATAAGATGTTGTTTTTCAGCTGGACCACCTAAAAAAAATCTCAACACAAATGTGTGCTGTCACTGAGTATGACTGCCCACTTCCTTATGCAGGCTACTTAATACATGGGCAGATGTATCTATAGGATTGCAACCTGTTAACTTTTTTTGAACATACTGATAAACCACTTGGACATTCGTTAAAGTGACATCAGCAGCACATTGTAAAAAATGGAACAGACTGATTTTGTGAGGCAGAAATGCAAAATGTGCAATGTAGTGTAAAGTACTTGCAGGCATCTTCATGGATAACATTGCTATGTTCCAGTGTCTTAGCTGTTCAAGACCACTTTTTAGAAAGTAAATTACTGCACAGTACTCCTTGTATAATAAGGACTAAGGCCCCTGTAGTCAAAAGGTTAGTGTGGCACTAACCCAGTTACCACTGCGCTAACCTGGATTGGCTAATGCACTCTGGGCAGGCCATGTTTAGAGGCACCAGGAGCACTACCAAAACCTGGCAGCACAGTCATGCTAACTATACCACTGGACAGATGCAAATGAGGGATTCCCTCACACGTACTAGTGCAGTGGTATATTCAAGAGGTTTCATCAGTGCTAAACAACCCCCACCATGGCACTGTCTGCTGTGGCCAAAAAATGTTCTTAATGCAGCACAAAGGCACCTTCCCCACCCCCAAAGGAAGGGGGCTATATTGCAGCCATGTGCCCCTGTATCTAGTGGACCCCCAGCTGCCACTGTCAGAAGTGTATATCTAATTTCATGCCAGTCTAGTTGATCCCTCCCCCTGATCGCTCCATCATATGTTTATTTCTAATTCCCTGAACAGACTGCAATCATGATTAATGTAAAAGCAGCTGTTTCTATATTACTCAAGGTCATGCTCTGTGCTGGTCAGATGACAGCCAGCTAAGGAGGTGAGCAGAGGGCTGTGCAGTTCACGGTTGCTGAAAGCATGACAAGTTAACAGGGTAAGGGGATGTGGATCCTCAACTCATGGGGGGAGTACCACTCTGATAGGGGGTTGGGAGCACTTGTTGTAGGGGGAACTAGTAAGTTAGTGCAGAAAACAGCTTCGGTCTATGTGTATATGTGCGTGTGTGTGTGTGGTACCCTAATACTCAAATTTCCCAAGTGCTTGCTATGACACAAAACAGAAAAAAATTGCTGGTGTGGGCTATCAGTGTGTTGTTTGTGATTGCCCTGGCAACATCCTCAAGGGAGCCTGGGAAACTGAGTCCCAGAGCACTGAGGGACTACAGGGCTCTAACAGAGTGCAGTTTTACTCTTTTACTGCTTTTATCTGGTGCAGCCACTTAGTGCAGGTGTGCTGTGCCCTAACTTTTAGTTCCATTTTTAAAAAACATTTCCATTAGAGTTTTTGGTGTTTCTACACCCAGCCAATCGGGGTGCGACTTCCAGGTGCTGGGAGGGGTTAAAGTTTGGCTCTAAGTGAATGGAGTCGAGCACAAGCAGAGGCAACACATGGATGGAGGTTTCACATGGCAGAGGCAAGCGTCATCTGCTGTCATCAGCCGGATCAGTCGGGAAGGAGGCCACCTACTATACATCTGCACAGCAAGCCAGATCTGTTTGGAAGGACATCACAGGTAGCTTGATTTGCCTCTATAGGGTTTAATTCATATCATATTAAATAATAATATTAAATTAAAAAGAATAAAAGGCTGAGGGGCTGTGTGTGAATATTAGACTCTGTGGAGCCTTATGTGTGTACCTGTGCAAACTATACCTAAAAATAAAAAATGAACAAAAATAGTTAGGGTTCTGTTTTTGGGTGTACTGGGGAATACTGTGACTATGTGGTGCATTCTGTCACTGTAGAGGAGCAGCTGAACTCCTTCACTAGCTACCTGAGTGGGCAAGCCATCCATAAAAGTGCTAAGGGTTGCAAGCAGCCAAATAGGCTGGTGGGTGGATTTAGGTACATAAATTAGGCTCCTGGGGCACTTTTAAACATTTATTTTTAGGATTCCCCAGTTTCACCAGACTGGAGGTCCCATCTCACACTACTTTCAGATTTCTGGGTTTTTATACACGCTCGCTTGGCATGTGCTTCTTTTATCAAAGGCTGAGGGGCTGTGTGGGAATTTGTAGGCTCTGAGGAGCTGTATATGTGCTTGTGTCTGTGCAAACTATACCTAAAAACCAATAAAAAATAGTCAGCATCCTGTCATGCGTTTACTGGGGAATACTGTGACACTGTAGTGCATTCTGGGACTGTGGAGGGACAGCATAAGTCCTCCACTAGTTAACTGAGAGAGCTAGCCATCCACACAAGCTGTGATTGTTCTGAGAAGCCAAATAGGTCAGTGAACAGTTTTAGGTACGTTAATTGGCTCCTGAGGCATTTTTAAACATTTATTTTTAGGACTCCCCAGTTTCGCCAGACTGGAAGTCCTGCCTCACACCACTTCCGGCTTTCTGGGTCTTTAAACAAGCTCTGTGTCTGCCACAGTCACCAAAAGGTATTGTGGTAATAGGAGATAGTTATTAGGCTTATGGACAAAGTTATTTGTAAGGGAAGAAAGGGGACCACTATGATAAGCTGTGTTTCTGAGGCACACATAGACGATATAAAAAATAACATTGAAGGCCTGTTGAAAGGCACGACTACCCCGATTACAGTATTACATGTGGGTACCAATGATGTAAGCATGTGAAAAGAGCTAGATATACAGAGGGATTTTGAAGCTGTTGGAAGGATATTACAGAACATAACAGAATATGGGTGGTAAAATAATTATTTTGGAAATTCTTCCTGTTTTGAAGGCTGGAGAAAGGAAACAGAGAAAATTAAGCAATTGAATGGATGGTTGAGGAGGTGGTGTTAAAGGGAGGGCTTTATTTTCCTGAGAAATTTGAACTGGTTCTACAATAATCCTGAATTATGTAGATGGGATGGCCTACATTTAAATAGTGATGGATCTAGAATTCTTGCAGAAAGAATAAACATATGCATCGCCAGATGTTTAAACTAAACTAGGAGTATGGGGTGGAGAATCCAATGAAGATAAACACCCTGGCCCTACCTCACTTGTCCCTCAAACACCCTTCCCTGCACTTTCCCCACCTATTTCTCCTAGCCTGTTGTCCTGCCTTGACTGAAGACTCCCTGAATGCTACCTTCTCCTGTAGACTTGCACTGTCCCCACATTTTGCACTTTAGGGTTCTGCCCTATTTGTTTCATGCCTTTCTACTCACCTTTTCTCTCTTTGTCTCTCCTGTAAACATTTTTGCTACTAAATACTTTGTCTATCCTGTAAACATTTTTGAAACAGTTTGCCATTTGTTCTGTATTGTTTTGATACCCTTGCAAATATGTTGTAACTGTTTGACTCTGTTATGTATTTTTCATGATGTATTCTTCCTCTGGATGTTTGTGAAAATGGGCATTTTTGCTCTCATACCCTCCAGTATACAAATACAAATTAAACTGAACTGAAAAAGAAGGAGACACACAGTAAACTACACAGGTACAAGAGTAATGGAAATTGGAGGGTTTTATCAATGAATGCCTGAAGTTTGGTTAAAAAAAAAAGATGAGCTTGAATATTTACTGTCTGAAGAGCAGATTCTGATATATGCTAATGCTGAGATCTGGTGACAGGAGGAGGACAACTGAGGGAGAAATATTGTAGGTTATACATTATTTAGTAAAGAGAGAAAGGATAAAAAGAGGTAGTGGAGTGGCACTATATGTCTCCAATGATATAACGGCTGAACAAATCATTATGAATGATAATGTATTGGAGCAAATTTGGATAAAACTCCAAAAACTGGTAAAATATTTTTGTTAGGATTAATATATAGACCACTGACGCAAAGCATTGAATTAAATCAAATGATGTTGGATGGCCTGAACAATCTAAAAATGGAAGATGTTGTTATGGGATGGGTGACTTTAATATGTCAGGAATTAGCTGGGTTCCATTAGAAGGAAAGACCAGCATGGAAAAAGTATTTTTGGACATTATAAATAAGCAGAACCTCGAGCAGTATGTAACAGGGGTTACTAGAGGTGAGCATATTCTGGATTTAGTACTAAACAATTTAGTGAACCAAATAACTAACGGTAAGATAGGAGAACCACTAGGAGGCAGTGACCACAACATGGTATTTTTCGGGATCCAGGGAATGATCAATAAATTGAAAAGGACTACTAAAATTAAGTGCTTTAACAAAACTGATGTTCATGAGATGAGAAAGGAACTGATAAATTGGGACTGGAAGGATGAATTAGCAGATAAGGATCTCAATGAGATGTAGGATATACTGGCAAAACAATTAAAGGATTTAATTTGTAAATTTGCACCAGAAAAAAACCAAAAAATTATAAAACTGGTAGGGTCCAGGATGGATGAGTAAGAAAGTGAAATCTATGGTTAGAAAACAATAAAAAGCATATAGAAAAGCAAATAATAACAACACTCAGACTGCATGGGTTGCATATAGAAGGATAACAACAGAAAGGAAGAAACATTAGGAAAGCAAAAAGGGACCATGGATTAGTATTAGCTGGAAGGCATTCGTGTGTGTGGATTAAGGAGTCTTTCAGCTGAGAGTGGGGTTGAGCTGGAGAACACCCCCATGACTGAGACATAAGTCTAATTGTTTATCGCTAATTGGCTTATCGTTTTGTTGGTCCGTGCATTTATACGGACTAAGGAGCTGAGGACCTAAAGGATCTGGTTCTGTGGATGAACTGCTGCAGGATTACTTGGCGGATCTAGGGACATTAGCAGCTCAATTTAGGACCAGGTGGAGTTGCCCTGATCTGTCTGGTAGGCTGTGCAGAGGTCTGTGGCAGCACGGGGACTTATGCTCCTATCCACCAGGGAATTGGTGGTGGGAGTTGATCCCTAGGGCTCCTTGGGGGGCCTATCAGTTGGTGGGTTCTGTCGGGGAGTTCTGCGTCAGCTTCTACAGCCCAAGACCATCTGCCAGGTCAGTTTTGTTAGGGCTGTCCTTGGTTTCAGAGCTGTGGCTGATCCCGAAGAGGTCTGTTGGAGGAATTTTGGAATCCTGCCCCTTTCTTTTGAATTACAGTCAGACTGTTTTGTTTTTGTTTATTTGTCAACAGTGAAGGTGTCCTACAGTATTTCCCCAGACTCTAGTAGTGAGAATACTTGAGGACTGGGGATTGTTACGGTTTTATTTGGAAGGATTTCTGACACTATTTCATCTGTCTGCTAAGGGATGTGTGAGCTCCTGAGAGGGTTGTCCAATCCTGCTGGTGGTGAGAGGACCTTTGGGACTCAGACAATCGGAACTCTTTCCTAGTTAGTTTTAAATGCATTATCAATCCATCCTGTCTGCCTGTACCAACTGTGTTTATCTGATATATTTAATTTTGGTATATTGTTTTGTTTATTTTGGGTTATTATGTTAATTTTAGAGTTTTTAGACTTTAGGTATGTGGTATCAGAAAGATGAGTTTCTGTGTTTTTTAATTATTTGGGGGAGTGAATTTAAAGATATTTATTGCTTTTAGAAAGATTTTGTATGTTTTTTAGTTTACCGTGTATGGTATCACATCATTTCATTGCAAACATTTTGTCACAAACACTTCATCGCAAACAACTTCAGCGCAAGAAACAATTTACCGCATGACATTATATCGCAAACCCACTGAAGCTTAATAGGGACATAGGAGGCATCGGGAAGCTCACAGCTCACAGTACCTGTATCAGGTGGTGCACAGTTCAGCGAGGCGGATGTCCAGATAAAACGTGGTGCTGCACAGTAGGATAGTTGGAAAGAGAAGTGATAAAAGATTCTTCCACTGTGCAGTATTGCAGAGTAGAGTTGCTGCAGCGGTATGGACTGCATGAACATACAAACTGGTTCCCTCTCGGCAGTGCGATGTAGATGTGTATCAGAGAAGGAAGAACTCAGCGTACACCTTCATTGGTCAGTTGGTTGCCAGGAATGACAGCTATGGAGGTGTGTCGCACCTCTGTGGAAATTGACAGTTGACAGCTCTTGACAGGGAATCCAGCTGCGATTGCGCAATCAGCAGCTGAGTGGTGGAAAAAAGAGTTAGTAACCACTGAAAAAAGGTTAACCATAATGGAGAAGTGAGAAGAAGCACGCCGTGTTGAGTCCCACTATGCCAAGTGCACTGATCCAAAGTGGAAATAGATTAAGCATAACATTCATATCAGGCAAGCTTTTAGAAGATCCCAGCCATTTATTGTATCTCAGGCATAGAAGACACTGCTTCTTGAACTCTCAGAGCAATGATATGATACCTCCTTTACTAGTATGCATTAAATCCCTGTCTCTACTCCACACAGAAACCAGAATGAACTGAGGCTAGGCATTGTGCATTACCCCCTTAATCATGTTCTAATCTGACAAGCAACTAATCTTGTTCATCCTGTAGCCTTGGATGTTACTATACAGACTGCATTTAGGCAATTTTGAGTTTCAAACCCACTAACAGCAGGAATGACATTGAACTCCAGTTGCACTGTAGGTGGCAGTGCAACAGAACAGCAAATTAATATACGCTGAACTGTCATGCGCTGTAGAGTCTATGTGCTCAAATGTATTGTGCTCTAATTACCACGGGGCAATTAACCTCGACAAAAAGTTTTGCGATGAAAAGACATGGAACCACCTTGCATTACTTTAGGGTTTGGTTTTGTGATTCACAGTTGGATAGTTGTGGAGTGTCATCTTGATTACCAAAATGTGTTGGAGTCTTGCCCCTACAGTCAGGCACTATTCATCCTCTGCCCTTCGTGCTCTTTGCCCTTCCCCCCCACTCCAGTTTACAACATACCTGCACTGTAGGGCACTGGGTATTGTGCGGAGAGGTGGAAGGAGGGCATGGGGCTGTGAACAGTGGAGGATGAATGAGGGGGGCCACCGCATTGGGGTAGTGAGATCAAGGAGATGCCCTGGAGCAAAATGGAACCCAGAATGTGGTCTGCCATGTCTGGTTTCCACACCCAAGGGCACTACAAATGGTGGTAGGCAGATGGTCCGGGCAGCCTGAGAGGTTCATCCAACTCAGGTGGTGTTATGTAATGCTAGGTCCATTAAAAACAAGATTGCAATTATTGAAGATCTTGTTAAATCAGTGGACCTGACTTGCATCACTGAGACCTGGCTGGATGAAAACTCTGGCCTCATTTTGGAGGCTGCGATTTCAGCTGGGTACTCAGTGATACACTGCCCGAGACTGGATCACAAGGGGAGGGTAGCAGTCTGTTTCAAGACTGAACTTAACCTCACAAATGTACCAATTGGGGAGACTGAGTCATTTAAGTGTACCACAGTAGCAGGTGTAGGCTGTAGGATCACCCCATCTACTGTCCACCATTTGACGAGAAACTATTCCTTCAGGAAGTCGCAGACTTCATCATTGACATGGCATTTGAGTCACCCAGGCTGATGGTCCTGGGCAACTTCATTGCCTGGGTCAACAACAAACTTTCACAATTTGGTCAGCACTTCCTCCAGTTGATGACATCTCTGGGTCTTACACAGGTAGTTACCACTGCTACTCATAGTCACGGCCACTCTCTTGACTTAGCCTTCCTTCTGGGGATTGAGGCCTCCAACTTGGGGGTGGAACTAGTTGGATGGTCTGATCACTACACCATGGGATTTAGTTTTAGCACCCCCCTATGTAGGCCTACCCCTGTGGAGATGACTCAGTACTGCCCTTTGTGAGATATAAATTCTCAAGGCCTAATGGTGGTGCTGGATCTCTTGTCCCTCTCAGAGGCAAACAGTGACCCAGAGGCCCTCATGATGGCTTATAATTCGGCCATTATGGTGGCCCTGGATGTAATTTCTCCTGTCCTTGTTCGTCCTCTCTCCCTTCGCCCTTGATCCCCATGGTTTGATGGGACTTACAGAATCACAGAATTTTATACAAGTTCAAATAGACTGAGGTCCAATAAAGAACTTGCCACCATTTGATTTTCTAATGGTGGTAATAATAATGTTTATCGGTCATGAACGTATCCAACCTAATTTTAAATATCTCCATGTTACCGCTTTCAACAACATAACTTAGAAGTTTTTTCCACAGTTCAATGACTCCTTGTGAATACCAATGGTTTCTTTTGGTAGTTTTATTCACCTCACCTTTGTATTTATATTTATGAGATCTTGTATTTAGGTCATTCATACTTTGTTTTTGTAGCCCCAGTGTACATTCTAAGATTTCATCTGAACATGCTCTATATGCCAGACATAGGTCTCCTTGTATTCTTCTATAATCCATAGAGTATAGCTTTAGTGAAGAGAATCTTTCACTATATGTTTTGTTTTTCATATTATTGATTTTTTTAGTGATCCTCCTCTGCACTTTTTCAATGTTGTGCTTTCCTTCTACAGTATATGGAGCAGAAAACTGTAAGCAATACTCCAGATGTGGTCTAATGAGGGACGTATATAGTGGTATAATGATCTCTGCATTGCGATTTTTGATATTTTTCATGATGCAATGATAGATACCATAAAATGTTTTCAATATCATGTTTCTATGGCTATTGAATTTAAGGTCAGGAGTAATATGAATGCCCAAATCCCTTTTGTTATCTGTTACCTTTAAGATGGTATTATTTAATGAGTAATTGAAACACAAGTTATTCTTGCCAAAGTGCATGATCTTACATTTTACCTCGTTAAAGATCAGTTTATGCTCTGTAGCCCAATCTGATATTTTATCCAAATTAGTTTGGAACATATCTGCAGTTTTTTGATCAACAACAATACCGCCGACTTTACAGTCGTCAGCATATTTACACATCCAAGTATTCGACATTGGTTGCATAGAACTAATCATTATATTAAAAAGCATAGGGCCAAGAACCGATCCTGGGGTACCCCACTGGTCACTTTACCCCAGTCAGATGTGTAACCTCTTTAATTTACCATCTGCTTTCTATTATGCAACCATGAGGTAATCCAGTTAATTATATTTGAGTGTATTTGATATGATCTTAATCTTTCTATTAATATATTATGAGAGACCTTGTCGAAGGTCTTAGAAAAATCCAGATAGGCCACATCCACTGATACACCAGCATCCAAGGCTGCACTCACAGGCTCGAAGAATCCAAGCAGATTTGTAAGACATGACCTTCCTTGACAAAAACCATGCTGAAGAAGATCTATTTGTCCATTCTGCCTAATATGATCTATAATAACTTTCTGAATGAGTTTTTCAAGAACTTTACCAAGTACTGAAGTTAAGCTTATAGGTCTATAATCTGTTATGTTTATTTCCTCCTTTAAAGATTTGGCTGACATTTGCCTCATTCCATTCCTTTTTTGTTTTCCCCTCCAACAAAGACATATTAAATAATTTAGTTATTGGTTCAACAAGTTCATAAGCCAATTTATTTAAGAATAATGGACTAAGTCCATCCGGTCCTGGTGAGCCCGTGGTTTTAATATTGTTCATAGAATTAAGTACTTCAGCTGCTGTAACTATAGTAGATTATTGTAAAACTGGTTTAATTGAAGATATATTTACTTCTTCATCATTATAAATGGATAAGAAGTACTGAATGAACAATGTTGCCATATCCTTTACATTTGTTATCTCACCATTTTCTGTCATTAATGGACCTATATTATTGTTGTTTTTCCTTAAGGAACCTATATAATTAAAAAAATTGTTTCTTGTTGTCCTTGACTTTTTTACCAGATAATGTTCAACCTCCTGTTTAGCTTTTTTAATCATTTTTTTACAGCGTTTGACCGCGTCTTTATATCTTACTAAATTTGACACACGGGGTTTCCTTTTATATTTTTTAAACAAATCGTTTGTTTGTTTTTTTTACATTTTTTTTGTATTATATTGTTCTACCAAACAGGAAGCCTTTTGGTCTTTTTATATTTTATTCTGTCAGGTACCCATTTCTGTATGCAAGTCATTAATTTATCATGTATTATAGTCCATGTATTTTCTAGGTTCTGTCCTGTTAGTTCTGCTTCCCAATCACAACTATTTAGAATTTTTTTTTATTTTGTCATAATTTGCTTTATAATAGTTTTTAAATGTAGTAACTCCATCGCACTTTGTATTTTTTTGCATTTTGATGTTCATTTGGACCATCATGTGATCGTTACCTCCCAGTGGTGGGAGCAGAATAAGTTTATCTTGATTGATTTCTGGGTTGATAAAGATTAAGTCCAGTACATTGTGACCTCTAGTAGGTTCCAATACCTTCTGCTCTAAATTATTTTGTAATATTATATCTAAGAATTTTTTTTCAACAATAGTCTTACCATCCATATTTTTCCAGTCTATATGCAGGAAGTTAAAGTCTCCCATTAATATAGTATCTCCCTGCATTTCCATGCTCTCTGTTTCTTTAAGAAATTCAAGGGTTTCATCAGTTTTTTAAGTTGGGGGGTCTATATCCTAAACCAATAGTGAGATTACTAACTTTAAGTACTATTTTTGCCCATGCAATTTCATTGGCCTTATACACCTCTTTATCAGGGCTAATACTTATAGATTTGAGGCTATCCCTTGTATAAAAGGCAATCACACCTCCTTTTTTATTATTTCTATTTTTTTAATGCATGTATAACCTGGAATTGAGGTATTCCTTTCCTCATGTGAGTACCATGTTTCTGTGATACCACAGACATCAATGTTGTTATTTATTATAGTACATATCAGTTCATCTGTTTTATTTTTCAGGCTCTGAGCATTGATTAAAAGTACTCTTAGTTTGTCATCTTTTGTACTATCATTTGCTTGTCTAACTTTTTTAGAAACTTTCTTTATTGTTAGTTTTTTATTAGTATCTGTTTCTACAGTTCTGTGTAAGTTCTGTCCTTTTACATGCTTGATAAATTCAATTCCGCCCCCCCTTAATTAGTTTAAACACTGATTAATATAATCATTTAATCTTTTTCCTAATTTGGCTGTACCCCTTTTTTAAGGTGTAAACTGTCTCTACAATAATATTGGTTATTTTGGTCAAAATCTTCCCAGTGATAAATATATTTTATGTCTTGCTTAAGATACCAATTCCTCATCCAGTTGTTAATCTCCTTTATTTTACTATTTTTTTATATATTTTTTTTAATTTATTTCAGATTGCAGATTAATACCTTTGAGCTGGGAGGGCTCTTTTACAAAGGTTCCATGACAAATGGACGAGAGACAAATGCACATAAACTCATTACAGAACAATAGAAGTACACAATAGGTTACAGAACATTAGGGGTACACAAAAGGTTACTGAGCATTAGGGGTACACAATCGGTTTCTGAACAATTGGAGTTCACAATAGTTTACAGGCAGTCCAGGTAGCAGGCAAATAGGCCTCAGTTAAATAAAAAAAAAAAAAACATGGAGGGAGACAAACAGATGTTTTTTCACATGTAAATGTGGGAGCAGCCTGGAAGGGCTTTGTCACAGAGTGAAGAAAGTGGAGGTGAGGGGAGAGTTGGGTTAGGTGGGCAACAGCCATAGGGCTTTGTCAGGGAGAGGGTGGAGAGAAGTGGGTGGAGGAAGAAGGCAATGGGAAGTGGACAGAGAGGTGTAAGGTTAAGGAGAGGAGTAGTCATGGAAAGTTTTTACCTGCAATCACAAGTGTTATTTTGGGCCAGAAGGGTTAGTAGTGCTCATTTGAAAGGTCCAATTTTTGTGTGCTCCATGGTGGAAGTAGGGAGTTCGTTGAGCCAGGTGGCCTCTTGATAGGAGAGTGAACGCTGTGCAAGGCAGGTTCTTTTGAATGGGACATGTAGAGCACCCTTAGTTGAGCTCCTGGTGCCTTTTGAGGAGTTGGCATGCTGGAACAGTGTGGTGGTGGAGTTGGGAGTGAGAACCACTAGGGCTTTTTTGCCAATAAGGCATGCTTGATACTTTGCTCTAAGGTGTAACGGGAGCCAACCTGTAGAGAAGAACAGGGTGCAAGTATGAGTTCGGTGTTTAGCCCCCAGGACCAGGTGGCAGGCCTTATTGATTAGTACTTTTACTCGATTTAGGGATAAGTCATTGGCAGTACAGTATACGATGAGGGCATAGTCAATGACCATCAGAATTGAGCTCTGAGTAACTAGGCTTAGTGCTTCATGGGTCATGGCTTGCCTGTATCTATAGAGGATTCCTAGTTTAATATTATCAGATTTGATGGCATGGTCTATGTGGTGCACGAAGGAGAGAGTGTCATCAGTGTGTACCCCAAGATATTTAAATGTTGAGACTTGTTCAGTGCAATCCCCTTTATTACGATAGATAGCTAGGTGCTCAGCCTTCCTCTTGGCATGTGGTAAGGTTAGGTGCATAGTTTTTGTTTTTTTTATAGTTTAGAAGGAGTCTGTTGTTGGTGAACCAATTCTTGAGCATAGCAAAGCAATGTTGTAGGTTTTGTGCTATATCTGATGAGTTGCTGCCAGGTACTGAGATAACTGCATCATCTGCATAGAGCAGCATTTAAATAGGAATTGTATTTTGGTGTGGGAAGTATTTCAGAGAAGGCAACATTGTATCCCATTTCCAAGATTTTGTTGGATAATGCCACATAATCCTGCTTTATTTTAAGCACTGTATCATATTTAATATTATTTATTCCTACATGCATAATCACCATTGCTCTCTTCTCATAATATTTCTATAAGTCTGTGGCCATTGTTGTACCATCTGCTACTTTACAGCCACTAAAGCTAGTGAGTGACCTGTTTTCTCTATCTTTCTCACAGATTGGTTTACTTAGATATTTAATCATTGAATCCCCAATGATTAATAATTGTTTAGTTGTTTTCCTAGCAGTAACTTCTACTGCATTCACTGGCAAAGGTGTATCATGCTGTACACATGTTTCTTCCTCCTCTACTGTGTTAATGGGAACTATCGGTATGTTAGTTGGGGTTGTAATTTCTTCTTGTAGTGTGTCATATCTGCTTTGCAATGGCAGATCATAGTATTCTGCTCTCCTCCCTTTCTTTTTAGCAGTCTTGTTACTCTGAACCAGATGCCACTGTTCATCAGCATTTAAAATGATCTCTTCTCTGTCTCTTTTTGTGTTTTTGTCCTAGTTTATTTGGCATATACTTATTAAATGTTGTTGGTATTGATAGGTCCATGTTAGTTCTATCTATTTCAGTAGATGTTGAGGCTGTATTACAGACATTTTCATTTTACTGTGTATCCTGTTCTTTAACTTCAGTATCGTGTGCTTGGCTTGTTCTAGTAGTTACAATTTCTCTTTCTTTAAACCTTTGCAGCATTCGTTTTTGACTTTCCTCAATAATTGCTAGTCTTTCTTTGAATGTCTCCATCTCGAGGTTTAAGGTTTAAATAAGTCTACATTTTTCACATTGTGTTACTTGTGGACTATCCTTGTTTTTACTAATAGTGTACATATTACAAATTGGACATTTAATTCCTACATCACCTTCAATAGTCATTATTTTATCTGCCATCTTTCTTTCCTTCACAAATATCAAATTGAAGTTTTGTGTTCACAACTTCTACCTTCGTAAATCACTGTTGTTATTTCTGACTTGACTTACCCAACTTCACCCGCCAAACCTGCATAACCTGCGCTGATGCACAGGTCTTTGCGTTCCTCTTCACACACGGCAAATGCACGCTCTGCTCAGGCTTGCACTGACTGCTGGAGTGACCCTATGATATCGGGCAAACCTGGAAGTGTGTGTGAGTCAGCTGGTCTTGGTATTGCAAGTCCTACAATCAACAAAATTAGTTTAAAAGTTTTAAATAGTCACAGCAAAATCAGCTCAGTGTCTAAGAGCCTGTTGTGCCAGAGCAAATAAAATCAAAAGATTCTGCCTGTGTCCTAGGATTTAAACTGCTGCCTGTTTTGAATGTAATTCAATCAAACCTCACACTGAGTTGCAGTACAGCTTCATAAAATACAAGAGAGCAGATCCAAGTATGCCAACGTTCCCTGCTAGATCTGTCTCACACAGATGAGGTGTCTCACAGCATGTAGTCAGAGAGGGTTTGCAGAATAAAACTGAGCACTTCTTTTGTATCGGGTAAACCCAGAAGTGTGTGCGAGTCAGCTGGTCTTGCTATTGCGAGTTATACAATCAAAAATATTGGTTTAAAAGCTTCAAATAGTCACAGCAAAATCTGCTCAGTGTCTAAGAGACTGTTGTGCCAGAGCAAATAAAATCAAAAGATTCTGCCTGTGTCCTAGGATTTAAGCTGCTGCCTGTTTTGAATGTAATTCAATCAAACCACACACTGAGTTGCAGTACAGCTTCGTAAAATACAAGAGAGTAGCTCCAAGTTATGCAAATGATCCCTGCTAGATCTGTCTCACACCGAGGAGATGTCTCACAGCACGTAGTCAGAGAGGGTTTGAGAGGCCAAGAGAGGTCTCTGAGGGAGATGCAGTGACTAGGACGAAGGTTAGAGTGTTGCTGGTGGAAATCCACCCTTGATGTCGACCACCTTAGATTGATGGACCATTATCATGTCTATCAATCTGCAATCACCCGTAAGAAGGCAGAGTTCCTGTCCAGGGAGATTGTGGCTGCTCAAAACTGACCATCTCAGCTATTCCAAACTGTGGACAGACTGTGCAGCCCAGCCTGTCTACAAGTCTGGAAATCTTTTTCACAAAAAGAGTGCAATGAACTTGTTCGATTTTGTGCAAATAAGGTGGCCAACACTAGGTCGGCACTCCATCCAGCACATTCTATGGGTGTTGCTGTGGATCAATGTGGGGTCACTCATCCTCGACCTTTCTGGAGTACCTTTGTCCGACTGGCTTTCATGGATGTCATGCGGATCATCCAGAGTGTGCGCCCTACATGCTGTAGTTTGGATCCAGGACCTACTTCCCTGATTCTGGATTGTATTGATTCTATCGGTCCAGTCCTAGCTCAGATAGTCTAGTGCTCCTTGAAGACAGGTGAGTTTCCAAGCTCACTAAAAGAAGTGGTGGTGACACCTCTCCTGAAGAAAGCTTCTTTGGACACAGACTGCCTTGCGAACTACAGACGTATCTCTAACCTTCCCTTTTTAGAGAAGGTGATTGAGAAAGTAGTTGCCACTCTGCTGGAGGACCATTCGACCATCCATGACATCTATGAACCTGTCCAGTCTGGATTTTGAAAGAAGCATAGTACGGAGACAGTGTTGGTTTGGGTGCTCAATGATCTACTGATGGCTAGAGATAGGAGGAACTGTTCCATTCTGGTCCTCCTAGATCTCTCATCAGTGTTTGACACTGTGGACTATGGGGTCCTGCTTGATCATCTGAGGTTCATCTGCGGACTTTCAGGTACAGTCCCCGGATGGTTTACATCATTCCTTATGGGAAGATCTCAGAGAGTGGTGTCCAGGGTTTATTCCTCAGACCCAGTTTCTCTATCATGTGGGGTCCCTCAGGGCTCAGTGCTGTCCCCCATGTTGTTCACAGTGTATTTGCTGCCCCTCAGAGACATTGTTATGAAGGTATGGGCTGAGGTTTCACTGCTATGCTGGTGATACTCAGCTGTACCTTTCTTTTGCAACCTGACCAGGATAGAGCTGTCTCGGTGTTTAATAGCTGTCTCACTGATATCCAGGAGTGGATGGATGCCAGTAGGCTGAAGTTGAACTCTGATAAGACTGAGGTATTGGTTGTGGATCCAGGTCATTGGACAGGGGGGCTGGGTGGTGGCTTGCCCTCTTGACTTTTTCTTGGGGGCATGCCACTCCTGACCTCTGAACAGGTGTGGAAACCTGGGGGTAATTTTTGACGGAGGGCTGACCCTGCATTTGCAGGTGTTGGCCGTCATCAAATCCTTATTTTACCATCTGAGGAATATCTTCAGGATTAAGTACCTTGTTCCATCCAGCAACCTTCCTACTCTGTTCCACACCTTTGTGACCTCACATTTGGACTATTGCAACTCCCTGTACCTAGTGCTACTAGGGGTAGAAATCTGTCACCTGCAGCTGGTGCAGAATGTGGCAGCCCAGCTTTTGACAGGATCATCACGGTCCTGTCATATTTCGCCAGTACTGCGTGGACTGCACTGGCTGTCAGTTCAGTGGCGGATCACCTTTAAAGTCGGTCTTCTGACTTTTAAAGCCCTACACGAACTGGGACTATCTGAAAGAGCTTTTGGTTCCTCACTGCCCTGGGTGATTGCTCTGCTCAGCCAATGAGGGGTTGCTAGAGATTCCAAGAGTGTGCCAGAAATCTTCTGGGGTGAGGGCATTCATGTATGCCGTCCCTACCCTTTGGAATTCTCTACCCCCATTGGTTAAGTGAGTGCATGACTGTGGAGGGGTTTAAGCAAGCACTAAAAACTTATTTATGGAACCAAGCTTTTGGTGATTAACTAAAAGATTATATCAGTTTGATTATAGTGTTTGTTACTGAGATGTTTGTCTGTTGATACTGTGATTTTAATTATTGTTAAAGCGCCTTGGTTTTTGAAAGGCACCAAACAAATAAAGTTTATTATTATTACTATTATTATAATAAAAGTGAAGGATAATTATAAATCTTTTTGTAATGATGTCAACTACAAAAGGAGTGGTGCTTCTCTGGTGGAGCCCATAGGTGAAACAGATAGTCTGATATCTGAGGAAAAGCAAATAGTTGAGATGCTAAACACATACTTTGGCACAGTGTTTGGAAATAAGGAGGGCATTCCAATTATAAATCCACTAACTGGATAGTCATAGAATAAATATACATGAGGGGGGATTCAAAATTAGACTGAGACAATTTAATCTAAATAAGGCACCTAGGCTGGATGGAATGTATCCGAGAATACTAAAAGAATTGGCAGATGAATTACTGGGTCCTGTTACAACAATATTCCAAACTTCTTTGGACACTGGTGAGGTAGTGAAATGTTGGAGGAAGGCTACAGTCATTCCAATATTTAACAAAGGCATGAAAACAGAATGTAAGGATTATAGGCCAGTTAGCCTGACTTCGGTTTTAGGTATGGTGCTGGAGAACATAGTAAAACAGGAAGTAAAAACACATATTACAATGAACAGCTTGACAGATACTGCACAGCATGGCTTTACAAAGGGCAGGTCATTTCAGACAAACTTGATTGCTTTCTTCTACAAAGTTAGCAGGACCACGGAGCTAGGGAGTCCAGTGGATGTCATCTTCCTTGATTTTAGCAAGGCATTTGATAAAGTTCCACATAGCAAATGGGGGGGGGCGGAATTTATAGGCTTGGGAATAAATGCACGACAAGTAGTGTGCATTAGGTCTTGGCTCACAGACAGAGAACAGCAAGTGGTAGTATGTGGGGTAGCCTTGAAATGGTCAATAGTGACCACTGGTCTGCCACAGGGTTCAGTGCTCAGGCCATGAATATTTAACATATTTGTTACCTCAATGACATGTAATGATCGTGTTTGGATGTTGAAATTTGCAGATGACACCAAGATTGGATCTCTGGTAACAAATTCTGAGAAAACAGCCTACAAGAGGAAATGGCTAAGCTAGTGCAGTGGGCAAATGACCTCAAACTACAGTTTAATGTGGACAAATGTTCTGTAATGCATTTTGGTCATAATAACAAAATGGCACCATATGTGTTAAGTGGCCAAGTATTGAAAAAAGTAACCAAGAAAAGAGATCTCAGGGTTATAACAGCATACAATATGAGTTTTGAGAAGCACCTCCAACTAATAACAAGGAAAGCATATGTCATCCTGGGCTGTATAAGGCATATTAATAGTCAGGATAGGGAAGTGATCCTGCCATTGTATAGTTCATTGGCCAGGCCACATACGAATATACGACCTTACAATGATGCCAGCAGATAAAGGCATTATGGTCTATCAAGTCTGCTCAAGTGTGCAACTCTTAGTGTTTAGTACTGATGCTGCTCCCTCAACCCCCTGCTTCATCTTCCTCACTGATAGAACTGATTGAGTTACTCTCAGCCTCCCCTTCCCCATCCTGATCCTGCCCCTAACCCTGTCCCACCCCTCTTAAATCCCCAACTGATGTTTGCAAATCCAGCTCCTCAGGCAAAGCATTCCATGCTGTCACCACCCTTTCTTTGAGAAAGTGCCTCTTCATCTCCTCATCTCTCTTCTGAACCTCCCTCCCTCCAATTTCAGACTATGCCCTCTTGTGATTGTTTCTTTTCTTTGTTTAAAGAGGCCCTCATGACTAACCTGTTTATACCCTTCAGGTATTTGAAAGTCTCAGTCGCTCACACTGGCTTCAATCAATGTCTGTAGCCTCCACAGCAAACTCAACAACCCCCAAACCTGGGTACAGCAACACAGCCTGGACATCCTCTCTGTCGCCGAAACCTGCCTAAACCCTAAGATACCTGACACCACAGTCACTAACCCTGGATACTCAATCTTCAGGCAGAATAGGATAGCAAAACAAGGAGGGTGATGCGCTGTCTACCCTAGGGATAACCTTAAGGGCCATGCTCTTCCACCTTCAAGCCATGGAACCCCATCTCAGGTCCTCACCATTAAAGTTCTCCTCTGGGCCCATAATAAAGAGCTTACCACAGCTTCTGTATACTTACCCCCCAAAGGACCAGGCCAATGGCTTTGCTAGCATCACAGACTACCTTAGGGGACTTCACCACTACTTGGAAACCATAATACTGGGTGAGTTCAATATAAACTGGCTTTCACCTGAGGCTTGCTCCTACAAGGATGCTGTCATGGTGCAACACCTCACACAAATGGTACCCATCCCTACCAGGTGCAACTATAGGACTGGATCCCATGCTTTACTTGACTGGATACTGTCAAATCACCCCAAATGAATCTCTAAGGTCTCAGTTCTCCCTAACACCATAAGTGACCACTCACCCGTAATCTGTACCTGGGCTAAAAAATTCATCAAGCCCCCTCTTAAAATAATCTACACCAGGGTGTTAAAGCAGTGACAATTTGAGCTGCTAAAAACACATCTATGCAGACTGAATTGGACATCACTTGATTCAGCCAATGATATGGACCAAGCCCTGGACTTATTCATCAACCGCTTTACAGTGGCCTGCAATATCTATGCACCAGTGAAAAAGATGAAGGTAAAAGGCAGGACCAACCCATGGATAACCTCAGAGTTAATTATGTGTCTTAAATGAAGGAATAACCTCTGGCACTGTGCTCGAGCCACTTCTATGGAAGGGGACATTCAAAAATACAAAGCTGCAAGGAATGACTACAAGCAAGCAATGCAGAATGCTAGAGGCAAATACTTCAGGGAAACACTCTCCAACACCTGGGGGAATGGGAAAAAATTAATTTTGGAGTAACATGAAAGACCTCACAGGAAAGGACCCAAAGAATCCGCCCACAATGTTTAATATCAATGGAGCACCAACTTCAGACCTTGTTACAATCTCCAACACCTTTAACAATGCGTTTTCAAACCTGGGCAGCATCCTTCCACCAGATTTCTTCGACACTCCTACCACAAGTACCCACTCTGACATGGTGCCCCATCTTCACACAGCCCCGCAGTTCTACTTCAAAGAGATCCCAGTGCACCTAGTAAGAACCTACATTTGGAAAGCCATCTGCAATACTGGCTACAGTGGCGACTCCCTCGATGTGAAGCTGGTTGCCCTAGTCTTAGAAGAAAGCCTTGAACCCCTGACAATGATCTTCAACTTATCACTTAGGACAGCCCAATTCCCAGCAAAATGGCAACAGACGACTATCACACTGGTTCACAAAAGCAGAGATAGGTCACTGCACACTAACTACAGGCCTATCTCCATCCTCCCCCCCCCCATCTAAAGCTCTGGAGTGAATAGTGTTGGACCAGCTAGTCGAGTACCTAGAAAAATATGAAATCCAATGCCCTGAACAGCACAGCTTCAGGAAAGGGCATAGCACCACCACTGCACTATCGGAATTTATGGGATTCATTCACGCCACTCTAGACCAAAGAAGCTGTGTGGGGGAAGCGTTCATTGATCTAAAAAAAGCCTTTGATACCATCAGTCATCCACTCCTACTCAGGCAAATGTCACCTATCAGACTTTCCAAAGATGCACTGCCCTGGTTTGCAAGCTACCTAGGGGGAAGGGTCCAATGTGTTAGGATTGCTGCTGTCACCTTAAACGAAAACCCGGTCTTCTCAGGAGTTCCACAGGGGTCCATTCTGGGACCACTACTCTTTAGTCTCTTCCTGAACAGCCTTCCTAGCATCTGACACCAGAACATACTGCATTATGTGGATGACACCATCATATTCACAAATCACCATGACTCTAATCCCCTAGAGGGTCAGCTTCCACGTGACTTCATGCATGTTGAGGATTGGTTCAGCTTACACAAACTGGTCTTGAACTCACAAAACAAAAGTTATGTCATTCTGCAATGCTTGAAGCAAGCACAAATCTCAGCCCCTCACTATCAAGAACCGCTTGGGGACCATTCTCGAACATGTTCCAGAGTTTAAATACCTTGGCATCACCCTGGACAGTTCCCTCTCCTATGCTCGGCACATTGACAATGTCACAAAGGCCACTAATATTCGGTTAGGCCTTCTCCACAGGCACAAACTCTTCATGACAGTTGATGCCCTTAGACTGGCTAGTAACAGCTCTGTCACCTCCATCATCGACTATGGGCTAGCCATCTACAGCTCAGCTTCCCCTACTGCCCTCCACAGGATATCGGTGGCACTTAACAAATCATGCTGGCATCTAATGAGTGCTGCCTGTCTAACACACACCTGTGATCTGTAGGCCCAGGCCGGGTGGCTTCCACTCCTCAGCAGGATCCAATACCAGACGTGCCAGGAAACCAAAAAGGTTCTCCTTGGGCTCATGCCGCCAGGTGTTGAAAAGTTCCTTACTGTATACTGCAGCACCCAGCATACCAGCATTGTGTAACACCAAATCTATCTCGTCCCCAGATGCCAGACCACTATGGGTCAGAGGTCTTTCACCTACAGGGCTCCTCTGTGGTACAATTCACTCAGCAAAGAAACACTTACCACTGCTACGCTTGGCACCTTTAAGAGGCAACTCCGACAACACCTCACTTCAACCAATCAGTGTGATTGCTCACCTAAGGGGGTCACCTCTCCTTTCTCACTGGTCCAAGTTGGCCCATAACATCTTTTGTGGTTGCAGCTCTATGGCTCTTCTCCCTCCTTTGCATCCCCCAACCCCCCCTTCCTTCCCCATCTCCATCGTCTTTGGCTCTTCAAGGACATCAGTCCCTCTCACTCCCATCAACCATGCACTTCTACTACCCTCCTCTCCTACTACCCCACCCAGACAATGGCCCTTGAGCCTGTCTACTCTCTTCCTGACCCCGCCATCCCTACCTCACTAACGTTTTCTTTTTTTTTGCTCATGTGCTATCTTCACCTGGAAACCTGCATTAATCTAGCTGATGTTGTCTCTCTTCCAGAATGACTGTATTATTAGACCAGCCTTCACAGTGTATCAAGTCTGTGTAACCTTGTTGACCTTTGTATGTATGTTTACCCTCCATCTTTTGATGTGGAATCTTTGTAAATGAGCAGTTCTTGCTCAAAGGTATTTGTAATCCTAGAGTTTAATAAATAAAAATTAAAAATAAAAATATCACTCCTGTCCTTTCTGTCCTCCAGGGAGTACTTACTGAGCTTCCTTAACCTTTCTTCATAGGGCTTTTCCCTCATCCCAATTAGCATCTTGGTCACCCTTCTCTGTACCCCCTTCAGCAGTCTGATTTAATTTTTCAAGAAGGGATGCCAGAATTGTACACAATACTACAAGTGAGGCCTCACCAGTGCCCTGTACAGCAGCAGAATCACCTCCTCTCTCATTGAGGTGATTCCCCTTGCTATGTAATCCCAGCATCCTATTGACCTTCACTGCTGCCTTCCTACATTGTGCAGAGTGATTCATATGGTCTGTGACCAACACACCCAGATCTTTTTCCTTGATGGATACCAATTAACTGCACACCCTCCAGCTGGTATCTGTGCCCAGGATTCTTGTTTCCAAAGTGCATAATCCTGTACTTCCCTCCATTGAAATCCAACTGCCGGGTGCAGGACCATCTCTCCAGAGCTTCTCAGTCTTTCTGCAATACTCCCCCTCCACTCCATCCACCACTGCTTCCAGTTTAGTGTCATCAGCAAGCAGGCTTATCCTAGTCTGGATCCCTACAGCCATATCCACTACATAGATGTTGAATCACAAAGGCCCCATCACTGAGCCCTGTGGCACCCCACTAATGATAGTCCATGGAGATGATAGTTCCCCCCCCTTACCGCCATCCTCTGCTGTCTGTTTTCTAGCCTGCTCTCAATTCATCTGACCACTTTATCCCCTACTCCCAGGTCCTTCAGCTTGCCTATCAGCCTCCTGTGTGGCACAGAGTTAAAGGTCTTGCTGATATCCAAATACAGTACATCAACCACCTTGCCTTCATCCAGAGCTCTAGTCAACCAGTCAGAAAAGACCACAAGATTGGTCTGACAAGATCTTCCCTGGGTGAACCCATGCTGCCGATCATCAAGGAGCCCATTCTCCTGCAGGAATGACACCATTCTTTCCTTCAGGATAGTCTCCATTAGTTTCCCCACATTCGATGTAAGGCTCAGAGGCTAATAATTCCCTGTTTCAGGCATAAGGGAACCTTAGAAGTGGGAAGGAGGGGTGAAAAGCCAACAACCAGGTAGAGTCAGAGGCTGCAAACTAGTGTAGAGCTTATGGGTAGACTGGATGGGCCTTACAGTCCTTATCCGCTGACAGTTTTCTATGTTTTTATGGTTTGTCCCAAGAGTCACTTTTGTGGATAGGCACCACATGTGCCATTCTCCAATCTAAGGGCATACATCCTGTTACAAGGGATTTGTGGAATACATCTGTCAGAGGCACCACTAGGCCCTCCGCGAGTTCTTTTAGGACTCTCGGGTGTACCCCATCCAGTCCTGGTGCTTTATCTGTCCGCAGAGATCTTAGGCCCTCTAGCACCCTTTGCACAGGGATCCCCTTTTCTACCATCCTAGCTCCCCCTTGTTTCCCTGCTCTATCCTACCCCAGCTGTTTAGGTACCTCCCACTCCCTTGCAAAAACAGAGCAGAATTGTTCATTTAACACCTCTGCCTGTTCAGCCTCTTTGTCCAACCATCCTCCTCCCGTCCTAATTATAGTAATCTGCTCCCTGCATTTCCTTCTCCCCTGATGTATTTGAAGAACCTTTTTCCCCCTTCTTTAATCCCTTGAGCAAGCCTTAGCTCTTTCATAGTCTTGGCTGCCTTTACCACCCTGGTCACCTCCCTGGAGCTCCTTATGTACTCCTCCATATCTGCTACTTTACCAGTCATCTTATAGTGTTTGAAGGCCTCTCTTTTTTCCCTCATCTTTGACTGTACCTCCTTGGTCCATCAGCTTGGTTTATTTGACCTTGCCTTCTTACTCCTCCACTTAGTGCAGGGGTTTGTGGCCTCCACCAGCCCCATCTTAATGATGTCCCATTTCTGGGTGGTGTCTATGTCTGGACTTAAGGTAGCCACATGCCTCCCGAGAACTTCAGCCATCTTACCAAAGTTGGCCCTAATAAAGTTAATGACCCTGGTGATGGTACTTGCCTCCTCTCTGCCCAACTCGAGGGAGAACTGTACTGAACTATGGTCACTCCCTGCTAGGGGGTCCTCCACCCTCAACCCCTTACCCGATCCTCATCCATCAAGACAAGGTCTAATATCTTTCCCTCTCTTGTCGGCCCTCTTACCAACTGCATCAGGAACACATCCTGGAGTGCATCTAGGATGACTTGTTCACTGCTGCTAGCTGATGTCATGCATACCAGGTCCCTTTGTCATACGCTCTACAGCGACAAAACCATGCAACAGGAACAGTGAGAAGAGTGAGAGGGTGCAAACCGCAAAAGGGTGTATGCACAGTAGTACACCCTCTCACTTTTTCAGGCAGAGGATAAGACTTTTGCTGGACAGGGGTCCACTGAGCAGCTGCCGTGGTTTGATGGGATGAGTCACTGGCAGCAAGGGAGACAGGCTGTGCGTTTGGGACTGGGTTTTGATTCCTGGTCCTAGACACATGGATTTTTATATTTTTCGCACTTTGTGAGATTTCCACTGTCCCCCCCCCCCGGAGTTATTATATTTTCGTTGGGGATTCGGACACAGCCCCATAACAAGTGGTGTGGGTGGAGTCCCCCGCAAAATAAAGACTTATGCCACTGGCAATATATTGTGCTGTGTTGGCAGCATGGTATTTTGCTGCAGCATAATGTCTTGTGACATTATGACCCCGTGCTGATGTCATGGTGTCCAAATCTACCCGTGGTGGGTTGAAGTCTCCAACCACCACTGTGGTGCCACTTCTACACTTCTGCAGTATAACCCCCCTAGTTCCTTGTCCTTTTCCTCCATCTGGAATTGTGGTCCGTGCACCACCCCTAGCCTGATCCTCCTGCTTTTTGCCTTGCTTAAAGTGATACACAAGGTTTCTGTATTCCCCTCACCACCTTCTTCTCTACTACACTCAGTCCCTTCCCTTATGTAAACAGCTACCCTTCCTCCCTTGCCAGTTGCCCTGTCTCTTCTATATAACCTAAAGCCTGGTATTAATAAGTCCCATTCTCTGTTTTGATTTGCCCACATTTCTGTGATGGCGTCAGTATCTACCCCCCCCCATCTGCCAACAGTGCTTGGAGCCTGGCATCTTATTTCCTAGGCTCCTTGCATTCATGGATGCTACAACCCATTCTTTCCCATGATTCCCATCATCTCTAACCCTTTTCTCATACTTTCCTCCCGTAGTAGCTTCCCTATGTCCTATATTACTATCTGGGGGGAGGCAAAGGCCATCCATTGACCTGAGCCTCCAACAGTTTGACATGTCTTATTTGTTTAAATTGAAGTTGGCCACTAGAAACTACTCAAGTTTCTTATTAAGGGCTGCCGTGCCCTCCCTGCTAAGGTGCAGCCTGTCTTGGGCATATAAGTTATTGTTTGCCCATGTCTCCCCATATTACCTACCACCCCAAATCCCATACATCCACACCACTCTCTCAACCATTCGTTAAATTCCTTAATTTTTTGTTTACCTTATGTACTGGCTTTGGGTACAGACAGTATCTCTGATAAGGCCATTGACTGCACTACATTACTATACACCCTAACTAGTTCTCTAAAACAGTGACTTGACCTCCTGAAGACTGTAATCTGCTAAATCATTAGTGGCAAGATGCACTACCAAGTGAGGCTTCCCCCACTTTCTCCTGTCACCTGCCAGGTTGATGTGCTTTGCTTTGTGCACTGTCATCCCCGACAAGCATTCCATTCAGACTGAGCTCTTCCTGTTCTGATTCCCACCCCACCTGATGCCCTTGATGATTGAGTCGCCTACTAAGACAACTTTTACATCTCCTCTTTGCTAGCTGAACCTTAATTCCCTCTCTATGTCCCTGCTTCTGTCATCTTGCTCCCCTGGTTTTCTTCACAGTATTTCCCTCAAGACCCCCTGTATGTACCGCCTCACCCCATGAATTTTATCCTCACCTTGAACCATAGCTACTGTGTTCCCCGCCTCCCTCCTTGAGATTCCCACTATAGAACCTCCTTCTGGAGGTTTTATTAGTTCCTCATTTCCTTCCCCCTCTGTCTTTTGCACATTGTCTGCTTTATCACTCCTACTTGCCTCTTGTGCCCCCTTTCTTTCTACACTGATATATAACTTGCCATTAAATTATCTCTCCCCTCCTGAGTCATTGTCCCCTGTTCCTTTATCCTTGTCCAGACCCAGTAACTCAGATTTACCAGCCTTAGCCCCCTCTATGCCTCTCTCTCCCATCACTCCCCCCGCCCTTTCATCCTTGTTTCCCCCTCCCAACTTCCCCTCCCCCCACACTGGTCCTATCAACCATAGCACCAGCCCCTTCCTGATTGACTTTGTCCTTTAGATTTCTTAAGAGAGTAGTCCAATTCTGCATGCCACCCATAGTCTCAGTGCAATTCCTATCCACCATAGTACCATCCTCTTCCTGATCGTCTGTGTCCTTTAGATTACATAAGGGAGCATAACTATTCTGTACACTACCCACAGTCTCTCTGCCATTCCAATTTCTTGTTTATTCCAGCATTATCTCCTCCTTCACCACACTCCTTCTCCTACCCACCACCTGCCAGCCCTGCTTCCTCTAACCACCTCTACCATACCCATACCTTGTTTCCTCCTCCCTTGCCTCCTCCTCCTCCTTCCTTCTCCTTTTCCTACCCACTTCCCACCATCCCCATTCCCTACAACAGCCAGGAGTATTTCCCACACTGGAAGTGCCTCCTACATATCCCCCATACATCTTCTCATTCCCCCTCTCTCTAGTGGTAGCCCCAAATTTGTTCCCCTACCCATACTTCTTCCCCTGTTCCATTCCTCCAACTCTCTCCTTAGCATGATGATTTCTACCTCTAGCCGAGTCAATCTTCTACAAATTGGGCAAACCCTACTCACCACAGCATAGCCATATACACTGCAGGTCCACATCCATTGCACCTGACTAATCTACCTGAACTCCATCCCTCTCCTTGTGCTCACTTCTCCTTTCTGTTGCCCTCCCATTCTCCCCTACTGTCCTACACCTGCTTTGCCCCCCCCCACAACCCCTCCTTCTGTGCAGATCTCCCCCCAGACTGCATGTTATGCCCTTGTTAATCTCACTACTATGATATTTTAAGATAGCCCAGGTTACTGTCTTGGTAGATATTTTCTTGAAGGATTTAACTATAGCCTAGGTCTTGGTAGGTATTTTCATGAAGATTTAACTTCAGCCTTGGTCAAAATGCACTAGAGATGAGGGAGAGTAAGGGAGGATGGAGGCAATATGGATGCAATTCCTGGACTCCAGAGGTAGAAAACTGAGGCTGAGGGTAGTGCATAGACCACCAGCTGAATCTGAGGAATTGAATAGGGAGTTGATGGAACAGATTCAGAGGGTATGTAAGAAGGGGACTGTGGTGATCGTGGGGGGACTTCAATCTGCCTAGGGTAAACTGGAGTAAAGTTTAAAAGGACCAGATAGCTGCACTCTAGTTAGAAGGGATTCGCAACGGTCAGGGTGACAAGCCGCAAAAATACACAAAATGCAAAATAGCTGCACTCTACACAAGAGGTAATGGGATATTCTCAACCAATTGTTGGAATTTTATTGATCCACCACTGTGGGAGCCCCTAGCATCTCGGCAAGAGTGCCTTCAATATACAGGCTTTTTTATGAAGCACTCTTGCGGCGCAGAAACTCCAATGATGAATCAACAAAGATTACAACAATTGATTAATCTCGTGCCTTGTGCAAGTGCTAACTATTGCATTTTCATGGATGGAGTACCCCAGCCACCTCTAGTACCAGGAGCAAGTATTGCTGGATCCTTTTTTAAGACAGTTTTCTTGAACAACTGGTTAGCATGCCAACTTGGCTAGATAATACACTCGACCTGGTATTTTCAAATGGGGAGGTGGTGAGGGAACTTATGATGGAGGATCCACTAGCTGGAAGTGATCACCAATCAGTGTGGCTTATGATCAGCTTGAGCAGAAAGTCCCTTGGATCAGTGACAAGGGTGGTGGACATCAGACGGGCAGATTTTGGGAAGATGAGGGAAATCCTGATAGGATGCCTAGAGACAATAAGACCGGAGATGGAGTCACAACAGAAGTGGGATTTCATCAGACTTGCTCTGAAGGAAGCTACTGAGGCTTGCACCAGGACTCAGAGCAAGAAGAGCAGAGCTAAGAAGCCAAGTTGGCTGAACAGGAAAGTATTGAAGGGGGTGAGGGTAAAACAAGAGGCATTTCAGAGATTCAAGAAGACCAATGGGGGGAGGATGGGGAGGAGTATGTGTGGAGAACCAGGGAGGTAATCAAACTAGCAAGAGCAGCCAAGGCCTCCAGAGAGTTAAGACTGGCTAAGGACATCAAGGGAGGGGACAAGGACTTTTTTAGATATGTGAGATAAAAAAGAAGCTGCAGGGACCAAATTGTGAGGATCAGGAGGTGCGGGAGGTGGGTGGAAAAGGGAGTGGAACAAGTGGAAGCATTGAATGAATACTTCTGCTCTGTGCTCACCCAGGAGGAGGGCGGTCCACTACCGCTGTGGACCAGGATGGTGGGAAAGGGGTGATGGATGGGGAGGTCATGGAGAGCAGAGTACTAAAGGGTCTGAAGGCACTATAAGTGGACAAGGCACCAGCTTCTGATGGCATTCACCCCAGGGTGCTGAGGGAAATGGCAGAGGTGTTGGCCAGATCACTGGTGGACCTGTTTAACACCTCCCTGGAAACAGGATGTGTGCCACAGGACTGGAGGTTGGCTCATGTGGTGCTTATTCACAAAAGTGGCCCAAGCAATGAGCCAGGAAAATACAGACCAGTTAGTCTCACTTTCACAGTGTGTAAACTTATGGAAGCGATCCTGAAGGAGAGATGGTGACTTTTCTTGAGGTAAATGGCCTCCAGGATGGGCAACAACAACATGGGTTCATCTCAGGGAGATCTTGCCAGACCAACCTAACAGAGTACTATGACTGGGTAACAAGATAGCTGGATAGGGGCCATGCAGTGGATGTCCTGTATTTGAACTTCAGCAAGGCTTTTGATTCAGTTCCTCATGGGCGGCTGGGGGGGAGCTGAGATCCATTGGGGGGGTGAAGATGGCTAATTGGATCATGAACTACTGTAGCTGAAGGGGAGGTAGCAATGGGTGATGGTGAAGTGGGGAACTCTCAACCCCTAGGCCTGTGACAAATGGGGTGCTGCAGGGCTCTGTGCTGGGTCTGGTATTATTTAACCTGTTCATATTGGATATTTCATATGGAGTTAAGAGCAGGATCAGTCTGTTCACAGATCTTACCAAGATGGGAGTGGTAGTGGATGATATTGAGGGGTGAAAAGAGCTATGGGGGAACTAACCAAACTGGAGGAGTGCTCTGCCAAGTGGCAGCTGGGCTTCAATGAGAGGAAGTGTAAAGATATGCACTTTGGGGGTGAAGAAACTGATGAGGGAATTCTGATTGGGCAGGGTGAGACTGGGGGTCACTGAGAAAGAAAAGTACCTGGGGGTGTTGATAAATGAAAGCATGAACAACTATGCCCAGTGCAGAAAGGCTGCAGCTGAGGCTAACAGGATACTGGGGTGCATTGCTAGGGGAATCTTGTCCAGACATAAGGATGTGATCCTGCCCCTGAACAGATCTTTAGTCAGGCTGCAGTTGAAGTACTGCATGCAGTACTGTCGGCTGTATCTGAAGAAGGCTATCAGGCTGCTAAGGGGGTGCAATATAGGGTGGCAAAAATGATACAGGGGATGGAAGGCAAACCCTACAAGGACAGATTGAGGCATCTGGGTTTGTACACTCTGGAGGAGAGGAGGGATAGAGGGGATATGATTGAAACATTCAAGTATCTGTAGGGGTTCAACAAAACTGGCACAGATGGTTATTTAAGCTGAGGAAGGGAAGGGACACAAGAGGACATGGGCTAAGATTGGAGGGGGCAGAGTTAGGAAAGAGATGAGGAGGTATTATTTCATAGAAATGGTGGTGTTGAAATGGAATACCCTACCGGAGGAGGTAGTATCATGTAGGACGGTGGGCACATTCAAAAGGGCATGGGACAGGGCACATGGGGGGTGTCTAGGTAAACAGTAATGTGAATTTGCCAGAAGGGAGGGAGGTGGAGGGGCATGGGGCAGCTGCAAGCTAGGGGTGCTAGCTGCACACTCGAGTAGACTTGATAGACCAGAAGGCCTGTTTCTGCTGGCAGATTGTATGTATGTACGTATGTAAAATTCCAATGTTTAACTACAGACTAGGTTAAAATTCTAAGTTTTACTATAGCCCAGGTTAAAAGTCAAACCTGTCATGAAAATATCCAATCAGAATACATAGAACTCTCATTTGTATTGCAAATTTACAGTCCTGTACATGGAACCTTCAAAGATGTACAACCAATCCTGAAAAGCATATTCCAGAATAGGAGGCAGTATAGCACAGTGGTTTAAAGCTCTGAGCTGCAAATCTGGTGACATCCAGCAGGCCAAACCTGGGTTTGAATCCCACAGCTTCCACTTATATACTGTGTGACCCTTAGTAAGTCAACTTAACTTCCCTGTGCACCCAGGTCGCACCTGTAAAAAAGCTTTCAGCTTAGTGTGCTACTCTTGGTTAAACAACTAAATAAAAAATAAAAAAAAGAATACACAAAGCTCCCATCGTCTTTGTCGTGTACCATTAGAACACTTAATGCATCAACTTATCGGTCTATAGCCTTACAGATTAACCCTTAAAGCCCCATTTATCCTTCATTGAGCACTGCAGTTGAAACCCAAATTGCTCCTTGGCCCCCCCGACAATGACCCAAACACAGTTTAGTATTCCAAATAGAGCACATATAAATAAACTACTTTAAAGTCCAGACTTTACATTATTAAGCATCTCATATTAATCCCCCATCTGACTGTAACCCAAATGCAGAATTCCAAATACGCATCTTAAAGTGTGGGATATCATATTGGACAACAAAATGGTGTCTTACCAGCATATAATGACTCATTTTAAAACCCCGCCTTCTCAATCTTTTAAGTATATGCAACTTAGTAATTGTGTCAAACAATTCCTAGGGCTTCCCCAATGGCAAACCGTATCTCATTCCCCTTTAATGGAGTACCTTAAGTATGTAGGTAAATCTCCTGTATATATATAAGGCCCTGTTACACCACAACTGTGCTTTGGTCTCTCCCATTGTCTACTATTGGCAAAACCATTTAGGCCTTAATTGGTCCTTTGTGCAATGGCACTCTATCTGGAAATCCATTTATGCCTGTATTAAACAGGATCGGCTATGGCTGATACAATTCAATGTCTTGCATAATCTCTATTTTACTCCCAGTACCCTATTCTGAATGAAAAAGTTGCCCACATCAGTATGTTCTACCTGCCAATTGACCAATGGCACTCTGAGTCATAAAATGTGGGACTGCCCACCAGCCAAAAGGCTATGTTTTCCAATTCGGAACAAAGTGTCCCCTCTGTTGGGCCATAATAATTATTTCACACCAGAAATATGCTTTCTGCAGGACTACTCTAATATCAAGTGTGTTACCAGTAAATTCTATACTGCACTGTTTTCTACAGCTGCCAAAATATTACTTGCTAGGTACTGGCTGGGAACTTTGTCCCCTTCTCTTTCAGAATGGGTACAGGACTGTCTGACAGCTATTTCAGCAGAAAAGGCAATAGGATATTACAACTTTTCTCAAACTAGAGCATGGACGTGCTGGACGGAGCTTTACTTTTACTTAATTCAATAAGCCTTTAGTTCATAGGTCCCATTTTTTTTACCAGGGGGGTTGGGAAGGGGTGCATCAGGGGTGAGGGAGAGGGTGGCGGTGGGGGGGTGGTCAAGGGAAAAGGAGAATCATTTTTTTAGTTTGAATTGTTTTTTTCTGTCTCTGTTTAATGTTTCTTGTTATTAACAGTTTTTTTATTCTGTGAATGTTGTTGATGTAGTATATATAATTAATGGAAAAAATTCAATAAAATATATTAAGTTGCAAAAAAAAAAAAGAATTTCAAATACAGTGGGACGGATATTCAGACAGCGCCAGGCTGGGGGGCAAGCCTGGGCACAGCGCAACTGGCATGCACCAGGGAGTGACCTGGGCAATATTCAATGGTGTTGTGCCATGACTCAGCACCATTGAATATGGCACAGTGGCCGCCTGCATTGTGCATGGCACAGTGGAACTGTGCCAACGCAAGTGGCAAGTGAAGAGCAGGGGGATGCGCCAGTGCAAGCATGGTTGCGCTAGATGCAGAAACCATGATATTCAGCGGTGGCTATGCAAATGAGGCCATTATGCATGCAAGGTGCAAATGGGGCCATTTGCATGTCATTATGGCCCCATTTGCATGCAGGTGCACCGATCCCCGGTGACTTGCACCTGGCGCCCTGCCAGGTTGCAGCCATCAGGGACCGATGCCCCCAGCCCCTCAGCGGCAATGCACCCCAATGCCTGAGCGTGGGCTATGTATGAATGGATTCATCCCTGGTGGTCCAGTGGACCACATCCTGCCCGATTGTGGGCATATAAGTAAAAATTAATTCCCTGCTGGTTCAGTGGACCGAATCCCGCCTGATCGTGGGCTTAGTAATTGAAAACACCCTGGTGGTCGAGCGGTACCCCTCCCCACTCGCCCACTGGCCCCTCACCGCTCCCCGGGTCAGCGGGGAGGCAGCTCCACCCGTAAGCTGCCCGCCGCCGCCCACTGACAGCATACAGTACAGCTGTACGCCCATTGGTCCACAGTGTGGCAATGGGCATGCAGACAAGCTGTGCTTCACATAGTCCTGATATGTGAAAGGATCCATTCACAATCGACTGTAGTACAGTATGGTCTGCATGCCCATTGGCCAATGCTGTGGATTCAATGAGCATACAGCCGTACCTCATGCTGCTGTTGGTTGCGGGCAGCCGCCGACTTCATGTGGTGGGAGCCGCTGCCCACCGCTGACTGGGGGAGAGGGTGGTGGGGCCCAGTGGGCGGGTGGGGAGGGGGGCACCACTTGACCGCCAGGGTGTTTTTAATTACTAAGCCCTCGATCGGGCAGGATGCAACCACTGGACCACCAGGGAATTAATTTTTACTTAAATGCCCGCGATCGGGCAGGATTCAGTCCACTGGACTACCAGGGAAGTAATCTTTACTTATATGCCTGCGATCGGGCAGGATGCGGTCCACTGGACCACCAGGGATATTATTAATATTACATAGCCCGCGATCGGTTGGGGGTGTGATGCATGGCCTGTGGCTCTGGGAGCTGGGTGGCCACCCACAGCTGGCAGCTGCTGTGTTGCATCCTGAAATATGGCAGCTCACCTATGGGTGGCCAGTTCTTGCTCCAGTTTTTTCGGGGCAGATCTTTGCGCCCCCCCCCGTGGGGCGCAAGGCGGGTGTGTTCATGCATATGCACCTCACATCCCGGGCTGAATATTGGGATGTGCTGAATATGCATGAGCACGCCCCTTGCACTTGCACCACATACATTACTGGTGCACCCCGGCACATCGGGATTTGCGCAGTGCAACCTCCCTTTTTGAATATCTCACCGGGGCACATCAGTGGGTTGTGCATGACGCAACACTGTTGCGCCTTGCGCAGTCCCTTTGAATATCCTGGCCCGTGCATATAAAAATACTTAAACCTTTAGGTTAACAGCCTTGAGCATTACAGATCAAGCCCTCCAGTGGCACTAACCCAAATACAGAGGTACACTGACCTATAGCCGAATAGTGGTGAGCATTGTCTCAGTTCTAGTCAAAGACTTTTCCCACTCCTCAGTACTGTGCTCCTCCTCTCCTTTTCTGCCCAATCCCCATTTATCTACTCTGCCCAGTCTCATTTGTGTGGGTATTTAAAAAGCCATGAGGTGGTGATGGGAGCATGTGGGAGGGCCGAAACACTTCCTCCCGATGTGTCTATTAGGTACAGGGAAAGAGGGGGTCCCATATTGGGACAAAGCCAGCCTCCTTCCCCCGTGCTGCTCCCCAACTGGGCTTGTGCTGCATGGTGCAGCCTAGCTGGACTCTTTGGAAAATCTTCCTCCCAATGTGTCTAGTAGGTGCAGGGGACTCCGACTGTGCTTGTGCTGCATGGTGCAGTTTAGCTGGACTCCTTGGAAAATCTTCCTCCCAATGTGTCTAGCTGTGCTGCTCCCCAACTGGGCTTGTGCTTCATTCTGCAGCTAAGCTAGACTCTATGAAAAAACTTCCTCCCGATGTGACTATTGAAAAACATCCTCCTGATGTGTCTATTAGGTGCAGGGGAAGAGAGGTTCCCATGTCAGGACAAAGTCAGCCTCCTTCCCCTGTGCTGCTCACCGACTGGACTCTTTGAAAAATCTTCCTCACAATCCTTTCATTTAGATTAATGTGCACAACTTACACTAAAACTGAGATAAAATCCCTGGAGGGAGTACAGAGAAGAGCAACCAGAATGACCATAGGATTGCAGAACCTTGAGTATGAGGATAGACTACAGAAGTTGGGTTTATATCCACTAGAGCACCATAGACTGCTTGGAGATCTTTGCTTGGTTTTAATTGCTTTTGCCATCAATGACTTATGGAATTGTGTGGGTCTGGAAATGAAAGAAATGCTACATAACACTAGGTCACATATACTTCAAACTGAAGGGTGAGTTGAATCATTCTATGAAAAGAGAAATCTGGTTCTCTGAAAAGGTAGTCTCATTGTGGAACAATCTTCTATTGGAGGTTGTGGGTAGTAGGACAGTGGAGGACTTTAAAACTAAACTGGGCATATATTGTGAAAATAACACAATGAAGGAATATAACCTTTGAGATAAAGGTGAGCAGATTATGGACAATTATGTCTTACTATGCTCATATGGGACCTATGAGACCAAGTGTGACACACATGAAAATTGGGTGATCAGGGGGAGGGAGTCAAGTAGAGTACCAGGGAATTAGAAATAAATATGTGATGGGGTAGGGGGAAGGGGATCCGCTAGACTACCAAGATATTAGGAATAAGCATATGACAGGGGTGATGGGGGATGAGGCAGGTCCACTAAACTAACAGGGTATTAGAAATACACATATGACAGGGGTGATTGGGGGAGGGGAGCCACTAGACTACCAGGGAATCTCTTCAGCTTATGCCTGGCATAGGAGCTATGGAGCCATGCGTGCATGCGAATGAGCCCATAAGGGGCATGCAAATGACCCCTTAGTGTCATGCATACACAATGAGCTAATCTGCATGCTTATGCTGAATATGGCTCACAGGATCCCTCCCGCTATACCTGTTTGGGCACTCTATCTCCAGTGGGCATTATGCTGCCTTGGGCAATGCTAGTGCTGCCCATATTCTCTTAGCACTGCAGTGACAAGGTCTGACAGTCAGTTAGTGCACTCCATTAGTTTGGGCTGACTAGCTGAATATAGCTCACAGCTGGCTGTGCGCTCTTTTTGGCATTTCACTACATGCTGGACAGCACTACTGGCTTGGAATATGGAACCCCTGGTACATAGCAAATCTGAAATTCTGAAAATTAAACACTTTTTTTGTTAGAGTATTTAAAGAAAATAAATTGGAAAATGTCAAAACGTAGTGTGTTCATGCCTCTGAAACTTTAACATGTTAAAACCAATTCTAACCAGGTCCATTCCAGACATTTTATGACATTTTGTAAAAATGCCCAAATTCAAGATACACTGCAAAATTAGTCTCTGCTCAGTGACTATTTCCTGAATAATCTGATTTTACTTCTTTTATTACTACAAATTTTGGGCAGCAAAATAGTACTGTGAAGTATGCAGTTATTTACAGCATTCGTTTGTTTTGCCTAAGGCTAAACAACAGGGACTTGAATCTCACTGATCTTATCACCTTTTCACAAACACAGCTCTTTAAACTCATAATGGAAGTGCCAGTACCAGCTGTACTTTAAGAAAGCATCACATGTCTTGTAGAGCTCAGAGAGAACAAAAAAAAAAACAAAACAGTTAAAGCTGAAGGTGTCTTCTTCTTCCAGCCAGCTGGGCATCATCAAATTGAAAGTGATGAGTTGCTAATTAGACGCTGATGAACAGAACCTCACAAGGCAAATGTATTGAATGGCCTCTACCAAATCCCTATCTCTGAGCCTGGTTCTTATCTCCCAATTCACAGGTCTTCTGTGGTCACAGAATGGAAGTGTGAGTCTAAGAATCTACATTGCTGTTACAGCATTATCCCTTGCCATATGTCCACTCTTTTAATCTCAGGGATTTTGAATAAAAGATTTCCATAATTAATACAGCATATCATTCTTCAGTTTTACATAAATTAGAAGTACATTAACACAAGTTATTGTTATTACTGCTCTTTACTCCTTTAGTGCTCATTTTTATACATAGTTTCTCTTTTTTTTCTTAATCTCTGTATCCCCTGGATTTGCCAGTTTACCATTTGGTACTGTTGATGGACTCCCACTCTGACACCACTGGGACTGCTGCTACCTTCCAAACACTGCTGCTCTATTTACTGATTTAATCCATTGTTTATCTACTATAGGCCCACTGAGAGGAGATACTTTTCATGGGCATCCAATTACTGGCAACAGAAAGGGTGCAGCACATATATTAGCTATAAAACATGACAGCAAGGAACATGCACAGCCAATGCAGTAGATCTTAAAGCAGCAGAGCCACAAAATGCGTGTTTCCAAAAATCTAGTTTTAATGACAGTTCATGAACATATTAGCATACCTGTCACATCTACTTTTCTAGGTTTTGCCTATTATTTTATTTTTATTATTTTCTCACTCCTAACCTTTGCTAGGTCTATAATGCTATTTCAAAGCTAAATATGTTGTTCATTTTTTTTTGCTGATTAAAAAAAAAATAATAATAATAAATTAAATCATTTATAACATTTTGGTGCAACTAGAACATTTTACCACTAAGTAAAACTGTATGATGGCTTGGAACTTTTTATAGTGAATAATTTAGGGTAAAATGTTTTGCCCAATTCTGTTGCACTACTGCATTAAAGCAGCCATTCATGTAACAATTCTTTGATATATTTTATTATGTACTTCTTTTCTGCTACCCGTACTGATCCCTGCTGTCTATCTTTGTTTCCAGATCTATATCATGCCGCACTTAATTTTAGGTTCACAGTGTGACACAATGTTTGTCCCAGTGTCCCCAGTGACTCATGAGGTCAGGGAGCAATTTCAGTTACAAGCTAGTTCTTCTTAGTCACAAGATATTTGGAAGAGAATATGGTAAAAACCTGGAGTAGCCATATCTAATTGAGAACTACATTAACTATTTAAAGTAAAAAAAAAAAATTGCTACAACACACTTAAAACATCTACTCCTTGGTGGATTCTCATAGCTGCTAAAATCAGCTGATCCTGTTTCATTTTCCATACCCAACCCTAGAATTAAATTAGGGGAGATTTTCTTCTTATGCTGTGCTCCTAAGTTATAGAATTCCATTCTGGCTGCAATTTATCAATGTCCTTCCAAAGCCTTAATCCTGCCAGATGACCTGGCCTCACTGGTGCATGTATTTATGACATCCAAACCTAACTATTGTAACACTCTTTACCTTGGGTTAATGGAGGGGTCCTGAATCACCTGCAGCTAGTGCAGAATGCAGTGGCCAGATTGCTGATGGGCCTTCTAAGATCCTGTCACGTGACCCTAGTCCTGCATGATCTGCACTGGCTTCTGGTGAGGTTGAGAATTACCTCCAAGGTAGGTTGTCTTACCTCTAAAGCTCTATACAGTCTGGGTCCTGGCTAGCTGAGTAACCACCTGACTCCTCACCACTCTCAGTGCTCTCTTCACTCCTCCGAGGGCCTCCTAGTGATTCCCAGGGTTCAGCTTAAAACATCAGGTGACCGTTCATTTGAGGTAGCTGGGCCAACCCTGTGGAATTTGCTTCCAAGGTCCTTGAGGGAGTTTCCCAGCTGCCATCTAATGCTGTTTTAATTAACTGCTATTCATGTTTTAATTTTATCATGTGAATTATTGAATTGTCACTGTTTACATCATGTACAGTGCCCTGTATAGGGCACACTATAAATACACTTTTACTTACTTACCCCCAGCCAAGCCTTCAAAAGTGGCTATTGCTCCAACCTAATCAAGTCTATAACATGACCTTGCCTTTTGTTCACTTTAATCAGGAATGGTACCACAGGACTGGAGAATAGCACATGTAGTACCCCTCCATAACAGCAGTCCCAAAGATGACCCAGGGAATTACAGACTGGTCAGTCTGACTTCAATAGTGTGCAAGCTCATGAAGACCTTACTTAAGGAAAGGTTTGTAGAGTATCTAGAGAAAGCATGGCCATCAGGATGCAAGACAGCATAGGTTTATGGAAGGGAGGTCATGTCAAATTAATCTGATTGAGTCCTTTGACTGGATTACCAAAACAGTAGACAGTGGCCATCCTCTACCTAGATTTCAGCAAGGCCTTTTACTCTGTACCCCACAAGAGGTTGATTAGGAAGTTGGCAGATCTTGGGGTTGGGGAGAAGATGACCGGATGGGTGGAAAACTGGCTGGGGAACAAGACCTAAAGGATGGTGGTGGGGGAGAGTTATCCAGCACCAGGGAGGTCACCAGTGGGTACCCACCCGGCTTGGTGCTAGGGCTGGAGTTGTTCAAGGTCTTCAGTAATGGCATTGGGGATGGCTGTAAGGGCACAATGTGTCTTTTCATGGATTACACTAAGCTTTGTGGGAGGGTGGACATGGCCAGTGGGATACAGGACCTAAAGCAGGATCTTGAAAAACTTGAGGGATGGTCCAGGATTTGGCAGCTTGGATTCAATGTCAAGAAATGCAAAGTCATGCACATCGGAGCCAAGAATCCCAGAATAGAGTACAACCTGGGAGGGTTCTAGGTATCTGCAACAGAGGAGGAGAAAGATCTGGGAGTGAAAATCACTAGCAACCTGAAGCATGCCACACAGTCCAGGAAAGTAACAGCAAGGGCAAATATGATGTTGGGGTGCATAGCTAGGGAGATCAGCAGTAGGCAAGAGGAGGTTATTATTGCCCTTTTACAGGTAACTGGTGAGTCCACATCTAGAGTATGGAGTTCAGTACTGTTGCCTATACCATAAACAGGACATCAACCTGCTGGAAACAATCTGTGAGAGGGAAATAAAGATGACCACAGGACAGCAGGGTAAAGCATATGAGGAGAGGTTTGGGGCCCTGAACATGTACTCCCTGGAGGAGAGGAGGGAGAGAGGGGACAAGATTGAGACCTTCAAGTACTTGAAAGGGATAAATAGGGTGGAAAATGAGAGTCTCTTTAAACTAAGTGGCAACCAAAACACAAGGGAGCACAGTTTTAAATTGGGGGAGATTTAAGAAGGAGGTTAGGGAACACTTCTTCATGGAGATGGTGGTGGCCAGTTGGAATGCCCTGCAAGAAGAGGTAGTCTCATTGAAGATGGTGGGCAGCTTCAAGAGACATTTGGATAGATGTAGGGGGAAAAAAGGGTCATAGGAGGGGTGGAAGGAAAGGATGGAAAGAATGGGGGGCAGGGTCAGTAGCTTAAGTTTTGGATACTGCAATATGATCAGTTAGACCAAATGGCCATCTTCTGCTGGTTTCTTTGTATGTTCGTATGTAAGGGAATCATAGTGGAAAGAAAGGGGGAGGGAGAAAGAGCTGTTGATTATGCACTGTCTGAGGAAATAGTGTCGATAGGGAGAAATGGGCAGAGTGGATGGGCCACGCGGTCCTTATCTGCCATTATATTCTGTGTTGTCAGTTTGCAACTTGTCTTGGGTCTTCCTGGTTGGTGTGTGATAACAGCTCCCCGCACCATGAGCCTTTGCACTTGTTATTTTCCTTTACACTAGTTCATACTCTATATACCTTTACCTAGCTTTGCACCTCATATACCAATGCCAGTATTCCACTTTGAATTCTATTTTGTATCTTGGACAACTATAATAAACATCATTGTGTGTTATTGTCAATTACTGTACATTTTCCGTTGTTGTGATTTCCCAGGTTGTGAATGAAAATAGGCAATTGTTTTGTCTAGTGCACTTACAGTACCTCGTAAATAAAAAACTAAATAAATATAAAACAGAGAAGGACTGCTATTTAAAATGAAATGAAAAGGGATCTGCAGAAACTTTGCATTGTTATGTAAACTACAGGGTTGTACAAGTATAGTATCTTCTCAAAAATGTATTTATTTCAAATGATTTACCAGGAAAGGCATGCTGAACTGTAAGAGCTTGTTTCCAGATGCATCCTGGGGAAGGGGGAGGAAGAGAGTACACCAAATAGTTACAACAAATAGGTTACAATAATCAAAACCATACAACAGCAACAAGAACAAATTGAATAATAAAGCTCAGATTGCAGCAAAGCTGTAGTGTGAACTATAGTGTGAACAAAGCCTAGCATGTTCAACAAAAAGTGCAGATAGAGGCCATAATTGTATTGAAGCAGGGCACCACTGAGTACAGCAGGTAGTGGAAAAACCTGGAAGTACAGGGGTGGTGGCTGGAAGGCTGACATGGCAGGAGTAGGGGCACAGGGAGTATGTACTTGGGGGACAGCAAAAATAGATAAAACACCAAAGCCAAGGTAAGGGCAACTGCAGGAGTGAGAATAGAATTCACAGAGGAAGGATTTCAATGGGTGGAAAGAAGCAGCAGTGTGACTGGAAGGTGGGTGATAGCCCCACAATTTAGAGAAGAGGAAGGAGAAAGCAACTTGCCCTAGAGGAGATTTTACTGAGAGGAGTGCCAGAGACTGAGGGTCAGAGTTACAAAGAGAGTAAGAGGTATAAAGGGGAGGAACTGAGGAAGGAGAAAGGGTAGGGGGAAGGGTCCTGCCCTACAATTTAGAGATGCAGGTATCACAGTGTGCAAGGCTGCTAATGTTAAGGGATGATAAGGAGAGAGAGGAATGTAGTGAGCAATAATGGGATCCAGGGGCCATCGAGGGAAAAGTGGCAGAAAGAGGGAAATAGGTGGTCCAATCTGGCCAAGGTGGACAGTGGAGCAGCACTGTAAACAATGTCACCATAAATGAAGATAGGGAGAATTATGTTCAAAATGATCTCTTTATAGGCAGGAAGTAGGAGACACATTTTATTCCTGTAAAGTTCAGCAAGTTTGGGGTGAAGTTTCTAGTGGATGGCATTCACATGCACCAAGAAACTAAGGTGATGATCCAACCAGACTCCGAGGTGCATAATAGAGGAGACATCCTCAATAGGAACACCATCAAGGGTATTGAAAAAGAGGGGAGACCCTAGCAAGGCTCTTCCTTGGACCTTAAGTCATGCAGACAGTTCTTTTGTCATTGAGGGACAGCTGATTTGCCTGGAAATAGTTCTGGATGGTCCAGTTGGAGCCGGGCCATGATGTCAGATGCAGAGGGGCCAGAGGCATAGAGATCTGTATCATCTGCATACATGTGACGAGTTGCAGAAGAGTAGACAGAGGAAAGTCATTCAGGAAAATGGAGAATAGAATAGGGTCTAGGACAGACACTTGTAATATACCACAGCATATAGGGAGTGGACTCCACCTCGGGCACTGGCACCCTCCTAGAAATTGTCCTCTCTAACCGACCCCATAAGATCGCTGACCTATTCGTCCTCCCAAATGTGCTCAGTGACCACTCCCCAGTCTTAGTCACATGGTCCACTCAAGTTCAGAAACCTGCCCCAAGGATAGTCCACCGATGGCGCATATGCCCCGGCAACCTCAGTAAACTCAGGCTCTACCCAGCCCAATGGGACTGGACCACCATTACCCATGCCCCAAGTATAGACCTAGAGCTTCACTATTTCACTAGTTCTTTCAACAAGGCCTGTGATATTTTCGCACCCCTCACCAAGACCTTAACTAAGAAATGGAATGCCCCATGGGTTACCCCAATGCTCATCCACCAAATGCAATTAAGGGACAAACTTTGGCACTGTTTGCCGTGGAATCCGGTAAACAGGCTGATAGGCATGCTTAAAATGCCTAGCACAACACGTGCACCTGGGCCACCTGCAAGGCTGAGGCTGAGCATTACAAATCCACCATTGCCTCCTCATGGTGTAATGCCCAGAACTTCTGGGGCAATTTAATGAAACTGAATGGGAAGACACAATCCCCCCATCCCAACTCATTGTCAATGGCTCTATTACCACAGACCCCCAAACCATCACCCTCAGCCTCAACATCACCTTCACCGATCTCAGCTCAGTCCTACCCAGCAACTTCTTTGACCCAGTCCCTCCGTCCCCACCACCCAATCTTCAACACCCCCCCTTCTACCTCCAGACCATAACCCCACAAGAAGTCAGGCCATACCTACTCAAAGCCCTCAACAACACCAGCCCTAACAGTGACCTCCTGGACACTAGACTACTTTGGCGAGTATTGGATTCACTGGATGTCAGTGTCAGTGGCTCTGTAGGTAGCACACTCGCCTCTGAGGCTGGGAGATCAGTGGGCTGTGGGTTCAGTTCCCACATCTGGCACTTGGGTTAGTATCCCAGTACTGACACTGTAGTGCAGCATGAGAGGGGTGTTGTACTTCTGAGGTGCCGTCTTTCGGATGAGACTTTAAACTGAAGTCCCATCTGCTTGGATTGGTGGTAGTTCAGGTGGATGTTAAAGATCCCATGTCACTTATCGAAAAGAGCGGGGGAATTTCCCCGGTGTCCTGGCCAAATTTCCCTCACTCACTAAAAATACCACCAACAGCTTAATCTGGTTCAAGGTCAGTTGGCATTCATCTGTATCCCCCTCCCCCAGGTCGTGCCTGAAAATAGGCAGGATTTGTCTGGCGCACTTACCCGGCCAACAAAAACTAAATAAATAAATAAATAATACTCATCCCCTCACCCACCTGCTTAATCACTCCCTCTGCCTAGGTCAGTTCTCTCTTGCCTGGAAAATGGTAATCATCACCTCTATTCACAAAGGTGGGGACCACCCCCACCCCTAGTTACCAACCAATTTCCACCCCCCCCCCACTTTCCAAGGCGTTGAAAAAAATTGTGGCTGACCAACTATCTGACTACCTTACCAAGCACAACATCATGTGCAGGGAGCAACATGGCTTCCGCGCAGGACACAGCACCACCACAGCCCTGCTAGAGTTCTCCAACTTCCTGCACACAGCCCTAGACAGTGCGCACCTGGCCAGAGCTGTCTTTATCTACCTCTCCAAGGCCTTTGATATGGTCTGCCACCCCCTCCTGCTCAACTCCCTGTGAAATATCGAACTCTCCCAAGGGCCCCTCCCCTGGTTTGACAGCTACCTGTCCTCTAGGTCCCAGTAAGTGAAAATCAATGGCACCCTATCTAACACCCAGTGTGTCTACTTCGGAGTCCCCCAAGGCTCCATATTAGGCCCACTTATCTTTAGTCTCTACTTAAACATGTTCCCCAATGTCTGCGTGGGAAAAATCCTTCTCTATGCAGATGATGCTGTCCTTCTCGCCTCTCACTCCCACCCCACCACCCTACAGAACATCCTCCAGCACTCCTTCACCAAGGCCAGGCAATGGTTCATTGACCACAAATTGGTCATCAACCTGAAAAAAACAAAATCTATGCTTTTTGTCCACCATCAGAATAAGACCAGAGTTTCCCCCCTCCAGATCTTCCCCAGCACCCAGGTCCCCATCGAACAAGTGACTATGTACAAATACCTGGGCATCACCTTTGATCCTGCCCTCACCTTTCACCACTATACCACTGCCCTCTCATCCACCACAAACATACAGATCGGCCTTCTTTACCTCCACAGGGACTGCCTGCCCCCTGATGTGCTCTGTACTGCAGTCACCTCATCAGTTCTGTCCCTGGTAGACCATGGCCCCCCAATTTATGCTGCTGCTGACAAAACCGCCCTCAACAAAGTGCAACTGTCCATTAACAAGGCCTTCAGGTACCTGTTAGGTGTAGACAGGTGCACCCACACCTGTTCTCTCTATCCAGTTGCCAACATTCTCAACTTCGAAGAGAGGCTCCTCTACCAATCCTGCCTGTTGGCGAAGAAAATCCTCCTGGGTCTCTCCCCACAGGGGTGGCCTCCTCCTTCAGTGTCGCCTGCCCCCTAGTATCTACCCACAGTATCTGCAAACCCATCCTCACAGTACCCAGAGTCAAGACCTCGCTTGCACAGCAGTTCTTCCCCTATAGGACCCCACTATGGTACAACTCCCTCCTGGCTACTATTACCAGCCTCACTAGAATAGGCCCATTCAAAATTGCCCTCAGAAACCATCTCTTTGCCTCATGCTGCTGCAACTGTTGATAGACCAAGGCCCCCCTACTCTTTCTCCAGCCCCCCACAGCCCCCCAACAATGTCCCTTGGACAGCTTACCATCACCCCCTGCAGAACGTCTATTTCAGCACCACTGCTCTATATGCCCACCAGTAAAAATCACACTATTTTACCAAGTACCCTACCTGTCTGCCCCTCTATTGCTTCCTCTCTGGACTGTAACTCAGTCACTCTATATGGAAATCTGCCATACCCTTCCTACACGTTGCCTGCTCATGTACCTATGTAACCCATATGAAGTTTCCCTCCACTTTATAAAATCTGCATGTTCCTACTCCCACCACAAAATCATTAGTTAAAACTGTTATTTATTTCACAGCGGTTGTCATATGTCCTTAATTAATATTGTTGTATCATCCAGTGCAAATAGCTAATGTAAGGGTACTTGTTTTCTATCAGTTTCCACAGAAATATGACTTGTTCTTGTCAGCAAACTGCAAAATTGTTTTGTTTCCACTTCATGCTGAGCCATGAACTATTGTCACTGATGTTTGTAACTTGTTTGTATTTTGCTCTCTCCTGATTGTACTCTCCTGGGTCGTGCCTGGATATAGGCAATACTCTTGTCTAGTGTACCTACCCAGTAAACAAAAACCAAATTAATAAATAAATAAATGTTATTATATTCCTCTGTAATTGCCTACTCATGTACCAATGTAACCATATGAAGCAATGTTATTATATTCCTCTGTAACTATATGGTGTTCTGTTTGTATGTAATCTGTACTTTGTCTGATGAGGAGCCTGTGGAAAAGCGTTCTTGACTCAAAGGATTGTAATTCCATTTTGTACAAATAAAATAAATAAAAATAAACATATATTGATATAGACAGACAGACAGGTAGATAGGTAGATAGATAGATAGATAGATAGATAGATAGATAGATAGATAGACAGATAGATAATTCTCTGTAAATAACTTTGTTAATTTTCCATTAGAGTTCCAGTGACAAATGTTGGGAAATGCAGTCTTAGGGTTTCCAACCTTAACATCCCATTCCAACCCGGCATGCATGAACAGGCGTGGAGGTATGCCTTGTGGTTGTGAACCCTAATGCTTACCCCATTCCATGAGTAAGTAAGCTAAGATAGGTAAAGTATAGGAGAATGGGGATAGCATTAGGGTTCACATACACAAGGCACACCCCCCCACACCTGTACCTGCATGCAGGGTAGGGGTGGGGTGTTAGGCTTGGAAATCCTAAGACTGCATTTCTCAGCTTGTGTCACTGAAACCATAATGGTGCATGAGCAAAGTTTTTGCAGAGAATTTCCTTACTTTTTGAGATGGCATAATCATAGGCTTATTTGCTTGTGGGAGTGCAGGGCCATCTGGGCCCTGCATTCCCAACCATCCATAATTTTCTAGAGATTGTAATTGTATCCATATTTCCCTGTGGGAACTCAGGGCTCAGTTCAGTTTCAGTTTATTGGTGTACGAAAATTGTCATTTCAAAATAAATAAACACAAACATTAAAAACAAACTCATAAGACTATCGTAAATATAAAGTGACACATTTTCTATCTCAGTAGTCATTTAAATGCCTATTAAAAACTGAAGATGCAAGAGTAGCAATATAACTAGTCCAAGACACTCTGCAAGAAGAGGCCGCATGTACTCATTTCCTAATAGTCTTCAAGTTAGGAAAAGGATCACTTAAATGTAGTTTTTGATGTACAATAGCTGATCAAATCTCTGTATATATTTTTCCATATTCTAATGATTTGTAATAAATAGTGAGCCAAATTAGTTAACATTTCTACATTTTGTGAATTAAAAAGCAAATCTAGCAAGTTTTTGGGGGCAATAAAAAGTGTTGCCATAAAAGATCCCCAAAATGTTTCTCTTAGTACAGCATATCTGGGGCAATGAAATACTACATGAAAGAGATCCTCATCCTCTTGTAAGGCACAGAAACATTTTGTAGATAGATTTTCTCCTTTATTATGGCAATGCATGCTTCAAGGGTATTGCTGGGAACAACTTTGAACCTATTTTGAGAGGGTACTTCTCTATGTTCTGGGATGTTAATGGCTTCGAGGTAGGATTTTATAGTATGTTCTTTTGTGTTGGATATAAGCCATTTGGAAACTTTTAGGTGGGAAGTAGCACTAAGATTATCTTGTTTGGTCATTTTCTGAATTTGTTTAGTAACAGTTTTTGTATATGCCTTATTTAAAGTAATAACATCATCAGTCCAAAATTTTAAGTGAGTAAAATGATATTTTTCCGATAGCCTATGTACAAATTTAAGCCTGTTATCAGCATTTTACTTTGAATAATTACTTTTCCCCTTTAAACATCTAACTGTAATAATTTCCTTATTTCCTGTTTGGAGCTTTATCCATGTATTGATTATCCTTATATGGACCAAATTTGTAAAACTTACCTGACCTACTTGTGTTCTTACTAAATTATTTGGAGTGCTATTTTGAACTTTGAGTAACTGTTTAAATTGTTTATTTAATATGGTGTCTATTTTTAACACATAGAAACATATACTTTGATGGCAGATAAGGACTGCTTGACCCATCTAATCTGCCCATTCCCTATGTATTGGATATGCTGCAGATTCTAGTTAACCAACAGCCTACTTCCTCCTACCCCCCCCTCTAGAATTGCCCTATGTCTGTCCCATGCATTCTTAAATCCCCCCACTGTTTTTGACCCCATGAGCTCCTCAGAAAGGTGGTTCCATGCATCCACCACCCTCTCCGTGAACAAATATGTTCTGATGTTGCCTCTGAGCTGTCCCCCCTCTATCTTCAAACTGTGCCTCCTTGTTCTTGCACATCTCTTTCTCTCAAAGAAGCTCCCATCTTGGACTTTGTTGATTCCCTTGAGACACTTGAATGTTTTTATCATGTCTCCCCTCTCCCTCCTTTCCTCAAGGGTATACATATTAAGCTCTTTCAGTCTCTCCTCATATGGCTTCTGTTACAGATCCTGCACCATTTTAGTTGCCCTCTTCTGGACTGCCTTTATCCTGTCTATGTCCTTACAGAGATGGGGTCTCCAGAACTGGACACAGTACTCTAAATGTGGTCTCACCAACTGTCTGTACAGAGGGATAACAACTTCCTCTTTTCTACTGGTGATTCCTCTCCCTATGCATCCCAGTATCCCTCCAGCCCTCCTTACTGCCTTCTCACATTGTTTGCCTACATTAAGGTCAACAGATATGACTACCCTGAGGTCCCTTTCCATTTTTGTTGTTGTCAGTGCCTCCCCTCCATTGTGTACTCTTCCCCTGGGTTTGTGTTTCCCAGGTGCATTACTTTGCACTTTTTTGCATTGAATCTAAGCTGCCTTATTTTTGACCATTCCTCAAACCTTGCCAGATCACTTCTCATCCTTTCCACCCCCCCCACTGTGTATCAACCCAGTCGCAGATTTTTGTATTGTCTGTAAAGAGGCATATGTTTCCTTCCAGACCCTCTGCAATGTTTCCTATAAAGATATTAAAGAGGACTGGTCCTAGTACTGAACCCTGTGGTACCCCACAAGTAACCACCCTTTCTTCAGAGTGTACTCCATTTACTATTACCCTCTGCATCCTGTTGGTCAGCCAATTTGTTACCCAGGCTATCACCCTGGGACCCACTGCCAGGGTGGCTAACTTGCTTATTAATCTTTTGCATGGGACTGTGTCAAATGCCTTGCTAAAGTCTAGGTAGGCCATATCTACAGCCCCTTCCTGGTCTACTACTTTGGTCACCTACTGTAGTCAAATAAATATTTTAGATTTGTCTGACATGATCTTCCTGCTGTGAATCCATGCTGCCTATGGTCCTGTGACCCACTGGCCTCTAGGTACTCAACAATTCTCTCTTTCAGAAGTGATTCAATCATTTTCCCTACCACTGAGGTTAAACTAAAAGGTCTGTAGTTCCCTGCCTCTGCCTTGCTCCCACTTTTTGTGAAGAGGAATCACGCAGTTAACATTTTGCACATAGCATTCTGCATGGTGATACTGCCTTCAAATTTATAACATAGGTAGCCCAAGTGGCATGGAGGTGTGTTACGGTGGTTTTGTGTGTAAAACATTAACAGGTGCAGAATTATGCCACTCCGACAAATGAAAATTTGGGTCATTATGGTTCAAAACCTTCTGAACAGTTTGTCCAATTTGCCTGGCATTTGAAATGTACAAAGATTTAGAATTTATCTTTCACTGTGCCAATTTTCAGGTTGCTGGCACTTAACGGTTGCTGAATTGTGCATGTTATGTTGTTTGCTTGGGGCACTGTGCGACCATTGAATGGATGTACATACAATTCTGGACACACAGTGTGCCATGGTACATGTCTTCATTTAACAAGTTTCATTTCAGTCGGCCATACAGTTTTTGTGCAGCAAAGTGACAAAAAAAATCACATGATGGGGCCCTGCGCTCCCACCACACCATTCCGTTCACTATTTATAGTGCATATTCTCACAAACAAGGGACATTTATGGCAAAAAACTCCATTTAATGCATCAGTTAGGGTTGTTCCACAGTGACAAAAGCAAGAAAATTTGGTGTTACGGTTGCCACCCCTTGCATCCCACCACCCGCCCCCACCAACAGGCATCAGAGTGTGTGTTGGGGTCATCGATCCTAACTTTCATCCCATTCTCCTATACTGCAGCACCTCAGCTTGTTTACGCATGTAATGGGGTGAGAGTTAGGGCTGATGACCCCAATGCACAACCTGATGCCTGTTGGTGGGGGTGGAGTGGGCGTGGGGTGCAAGGGGTGGCAACCCTAACACCGAATTTCCTTGCTTTTGTCACTGTGGAACAACTCTAAATGATGCATTAAACAGAGTTTTTTTGCCGTGAAAATATAAATATATATATATATATATATTCATTCATTGCAGAAAACTTCATTAATGCATCAGTTATGGTTGTTACTAAAGCAACAAAAGTAGGGGAATATGGCATTAGGGTTTACAACTGTAACAACCCACCCCTACCCTGAAGACACTGACAGATGTCATGGTTGTGCCTTGGGGTCATCAGCCCTAATATTGACCCCATTCCATAAGTAAATAAGCTAAAATGGGTACAGTATAGGAGAATGGGGTGAGCATTAGGGCTGACTACTCCAAGGCACAGCTTCCATGCCTGTCAGAGTCTGCAGGGTGGGGGTTGGGTGTTAGGATTAGAAACCCTAATGCCACATTTCCCTACTTTTGTTGCTATAGTAACAACCCCAACTGATGCATTAATGAAATTTGTTAGCAATGAATTCCCTTACTTTTTCAGATAGCATAATCATAACCTTATTTATCTGTGGGAGTGCAGTGCCCTCTTGGCCCTGCTCTCCCATCCTTACATAGATGCATATATGTATGTAGCTGTGGAAGCACAGAGCCCTCCAGGCCTTGTGCTTCCATTTATAGGATAACAGTGACCTTACTGTCACATAGCCATCTTATTAACCCATCTCATGTACCCAGTACAGAAAATTTTCGAATCCCCACCAAAACTTAATTCTGTGCAACTGCAATGCCATTCTTCTCCACATTAGTGAAAACGCATTTTGGGAAGGATTTTAAAAATGACAGCTGTGACATAGATGAGGTTGGGTAATAAGAAGGCTATGTTGAAAATCTGGGGTCCAAATATTAAAAATTTCAGAAGTTACGAGCTGGTGTAGTGAAATTGTGATGAATGGTCATAACTTTGGCATTTTTTCATATTTTGACCTCAGATTTTGAACATAGTCTTCTTATGACCCCACTTTATAAACCCCATAGGTGAACCTTATCAAATCCATACCAAAATGCTATTCTGTGCTACAGGTGCGAAAACATGTTTTGGACAGGATGTGAAAAATAAGAGCTGTATTGCTCATGAGGTGGTGTGAAAAAATGGCTATGTTGAAAATCTGGACCCAAAATATTGAAAATTACCAAAGTTATGAACGCATATAGAAAAATTTCAATGAATGCTCATAACTCAACCATTTTTAGGAATTTGTTCACCAAATTTTCAACACTGACTTTTTGGGACCCCACCACATCAACACTTGTGGTGAAATGTCATTATTCAGTCCAGAAAGATGATTTCATGCAGTGTCTGCAAAATCACCTTCTGGGCCTAAGTAATGAAATGACAGTACCAGTGTTCATGAGGTGCTGTCCTAAAAAGGCCATGTTGAAAATTTGGTGAAAAAATTCTTAAAAATGGCAAAGTTATGAACATAAGTTCAAAACACCTTTGAAATATATTACACATAGGGTTTCCTTTTTTTTGGTTTTAACCGATAATCACCGATAAAACACCACCATTGTGTTTTTCATGATTTTGGTTAAAACCGATAAGCACCTAATTACTTACATTCCAGAAGGTGAGGTTTGGCATGCAGATGATGCTGGTGATGCACATGTGGCACTCTCATCACATGCTTATTTGGTCAAAACCTCCTCCAATTAATGGACTCAGTGGGCTTGTCATGGGTAATTACCTCTGCAACCCATGGGCGGGGGCATACATTGGACTTGGTGTTCCATCTGGGGATGGAGATATCTGATGTGGAGGTGAAGCCAGTCAGATGGTCTGACCATCACGCCCTGAGGTTTAGATTTGTGGCCCCCCAAAATAGGCCTGCCTCCAGGGAGTTAGTACAGTTCCATCTCTTAAGAGGGGTTACCTCAGAAGGCCTAATGATGGAGCTGAACTTCTTGGATTTTCCAAGGAATAACATGGATCCAGGGCCTTTTGTCTTAGCCTATAATAGGACTGTGACTGAGGCCCGGGATGCCACTGCTCCAATTTGTGTTCGTCCTCGTGCTCTCCACTTAGGTGCTCCCTGGTTTGATGGGGAGGTCCGTGAGTGGAAGAGGAAGGGATGAAGATTGAAAAGACACTGGCAGAAAACTCAGCTGGAGGTGGATAGACTTGAATTGTTAGAGCATTACAAATTCGACCAATCAGCAATTTCCCATAAGAAGGCAGAGTTCTTGTCCAGGGAAATTGCTGCAGCAAGGAATAGACCATCCCAGCTCTTCCGGACTGTGGATAGACTGCGCAATCCAGTCGGTCTCCAGACTGGTAGAGCATTATCACAGGTACAGTGTGAGAAGTTTGCAAAATTCTTTGCTGACAAGGTATACCCCATCAGGGATGAGATCCACCAGTGTCCTTCTATTGGACATTGCACTGATCAATCGGGTGGTACTAACGCCCAGTTGTACTGGTCTACCTTTAGACTACCAGCAGAAAAAGATATAGTGAGGACCAAACCGGAGTGGGGGAAGTTCTGCTGGGAGAATTGCAACAGGGGCAAAAGGGGGAAATAATGTGCAGGAGGAAGAAGAGGAGCCAGAAATGAGAGAGGGAGATGAATGGAAGCAAGCAGGGAGTAAACTTGGTGGAATCTTAGTGCTGGGGGCCTCAATACTAAGAGGAGTCAGGTCGGGTAGCAAGGGGGAGAGGCATAGTCACATTTGGGTGGAGGCCATGCCAGGAATGACAGCGGAAAGGGTGGGACAATCTGTTCTGAAATATGCTAGAAGGGATAGGGACAAGCCTCATTTAATTATACATCTTGGGACAAAAGACCTGGCTGACAAGACAGTAGATATAGTCCAGAGGAGGTTTGAGAACTAGGACAATTATGTGAGGGGCAGGAAGATCAGTAACTTTTTGAGATACTTCCAGTGCCAAGGCAAGCACAACAAGAAAGCTGAGAATAAAGGAATTTAACGGATGGCTAAAACCTGGTGTTGTGCTAAAGGGTATGGGCTGTGGGGGGGTGGGGAGGGACCTGGGAGGACAGTAGTCTCTATGCCAAGGACAGACTACACTTGGAGTGAGGAGGGAAAGAAAGTGTTGAAACAGAGGGATGGAGGAGCACATAGAGGAAGCAGGGAATTTAAACTAGGAGCAGGGGGTGACAATTGGGCAAGAGACATGCAGAGACCACAGGTTGGGAAACCATATAAGCTACCCCTATAACAGTGACAAAGGACAAATGGCAAGTACTATTGGTGATGCTAGTAAAGGAGGGCAGGATGGGAGGGAAGGGTGGAAGGTGGTTACCCTTAATACTAGGGCCTTGGGAGGAAACTGCAGAGTTACAGGAGCTCAGTGGCAGAGGGAGAGGTGGACTTTGCAGCCATCACAGAAACATGGGCCACCCAATACAATGATTGGGACCTGTCTGTACCAGGGTACAGGTTATTTCATAGGGACAGGTGATTGGGAAAGGAGGGGATGTGGTACTATATGTGAAGGAAGGACTGAAGTGTGTAAGGGAGGAAGGGAGGAGGGTAGTACTGAGTCAATTTGGATGCAAATCCAGGATTCAAGAATAGGATCTTTAGAATGGGAGTGGTGTACAGGCCGCCATCTAGACGGAGAGAATTAGACAGGAACTAGCGGGACAGATCAGTGAGGACCTGTGAGAAGGGTAATGTGGTGATTGTGGGGGACTTCAACATGCCAGGACTGGACTGGAGTACCCCAACAACCAGGAACAGAAGGGAGCAGGTACTGCTGGATGCCTTCCAGGACAGCTTCCTGCTGCAAATGGTCAGTGAACCAACCAGGTTAGGGAATACCCTTGACCTTGTGCTGGCAAATGGGGACCTTATGAGAGAACTTACAGTGGAGGAACCGCTGTCAGGGAGTGACCACCACTCAGTATGGTTCACATTGGATATGGGCAAGGAAGGAGTGGAATCTGGCACAAGAGTGCTGGACTTCAGGAGGGCCGACTTTGGGAGGATGGTGGAAGTGGTAAAAGGGTACCTGGCCAGAATTCAATCTAGTATGGACACCAACCAGAGGTGGAGCCTCATAAAGTTGGGAATAGTGGAGGCAACTAAACCTGCTGCAAGGCCCAGAGCAAGAAGGCTAGGGCTAAGAAACCAAGCTGGTTGAGCAAGAAGGTCATGGAAAAGGTAAGGAGGAAAAGAGCTGCCTTTAGAAGTACAAGAAAACAGGGAGAGGGGAGGACAGGGAGGAGTACTTGACGGAATTGAAGGAGGTGACAAGGGCAGTAAGGGGAGACAAGGCATCTATGGAACTCAGGCTGGCATAAGGCATTAAGAAGGGGGAGAAGGACTTCTTTAGGTACATCAGGGAGAAAAGGAGCTGTAAGGACCACATAGGAAGGATTAGAAAGGAGGGGGGTTGGGTGGAAGCAGGGTGCGATAAGGCAGAAGCACTAAATGAGTACTTCTGCTCAGTATTTACTAAAGAAAAGAGGGGTTGACACCCAAGGGGGAGAAAAGGCAGAAACAGGGGGGAAAGGGGTGACAGTTGGGGAAATCATGGAGGACAGAGTTTGGGAGGGTTTGAAGGCACTGAGGGTGGATACGGTGCCAGGCCCAGATGGCATCCACCCCAGGGTACTGAAGGAGCTGGCAGAGGTCCTTGCAGGACCTTTGGCAGACCTATTTAATGCCTCATTACATTCGGGGTGTGTACCTCAGGACTGGAGGATGGCTCATGTGATGCCCCTCCACAAGAGTGGCCCCAAGGATGAACCGGGAAACTACAGACCAGTGAGCCTCACATCCATCATGGGTAAGCTAATGGATACTATCTTAAAGGAAAGGCTGGTGGCCCTCCTAGAGGCCAAAGGACTACAGGACAGCAGACAGCATGGCTTCATACAGGGCGGATCCTGCCAAACCAACCTGGTGGAGTTCTATGACTGGGTAACTAGGCAACTGGACAGGGGCCATGCAGTGGATGTCCTGTATCTGGACTTCAGTAAGGCATTTCACTCGGTGCCACATGGAAGGCTGGGAAGTAAGTTAGTAGGCACAGGGGCAGGTGCAAAGCTGGTAAGATGGGTAGGGAACTGGCTTCAGGGAAGGCAACAGAGGGTGGTGGTGGGTGGGGAGCTCTCACACCCGAGGGTAGTGACAAGCAGTGTTCCACAGGGCTCGGTGTTGGGACCAGTGTTGTTTGGGATGTTCATTGCAGACATATCATTGGACATCAAGAGCAAGATCAGTCTGTTTGCTGTTGATACCTAGGTAGGAGCAGTAGTGAATGACCTAGGGGGATGGCAGGGGTTGCAGGATGATCTGGCAAAGCTTGAAACCTGGTCAGACACCTGGCAACTGGGGTTTAATGCCAAAAAGTGCAAGGTGCTGCATTTTGGGATGAAGAACCCAAGGAGGAGTTACCAGCTGGGAGGAGTGCAGCTAGCCCAGACAGAGGAGGAGAAGGATCTGGGGGTGCTCATTACAGGGTCTATGAACAACTCGGCACAAAGTAAGAAGGCAGCTGCAAAGGCCAACAAAATGCTGGGTTGTATTGCAAGGGGTATATCCTGGAGGAGGGAGGAGGTGATTCTGCCACTGTATAGGTCATTAGTTAGACCGCACCTGGAGTACTGTGTGCAGTACTGGCACCCGTATCTGAAGAGGGACATTAAGTTACTGGAGGGGGTGCAACACAGGGTGACAAAGATGATCAAGGGGCTGGGGGACTTATCATACGAAAGGAGGCTGAGGGAGTTGAACATGTACTCACTAGAGGAGAGGAGGGATGCTGGGACATGATTGAAACATTTAAGTACATGAAAGGAATAAACAAGACAGGTACAGAGGGGCTGTTCAAAGTAAGGGAGGGGAGGGACACAGGGCCATGATATGAGACTGGAGGGAGGAAGGTTCAGGAGGGAGGGAGATGAGGAGACACTTTTTTACAGAGAGGGTGGTGGCTGGGTGGAATGCGTTACCTGCAGAAGTGGTATCCAGTAGAACAGTGGACTGCTTCAAAAGGGGATGGGACAGGACAAGGGGGAGGGTCAATGAAGAGGAAGGGTGGAAGGGAGAGGCAGCTGCAGAATAAGGGGTGCTAGCTGCACATTCAAGCAGACTTGATAGACCTCTAGGCCTTTATCTGCTGGCAAATTTCGTATGTTCGTATGTTCGTATCCAGACTCTGCGACCTACCTACTGTAAGTTGGATGCAGGCCCTACTTACCTGGTGATGGGGTGTGTAGATGTTATTGGCCCAGTCCTGGCTGGGATAGTGGTGGTGTCATTAGAGAGAGGGATCTTTCCAGATCCCTTAAAGGAGGCAGTAGTATGCCCCCTGTTGAAAAAGCCCTCTATTGACCCCGACTGCCCAGCAAGTTATAGACCAGTCTCTAACCTTCCTTTTGTAGGGAAGGTTATTGAGAAGGTTGTCGTTCTGCAACTGGAGGATCATTTGTCCAACCACAATATCTATGACCCTCTCCAATCCGGCTTCAGAAAAAGGCATAGTACAGAGACGGCTCTTGTTCGGGTACTGAATGATCTCCTGATGGCAAGAGATCGGAGGACCCATTCCATTTTGGTTCTCCTGGATCTCTCAGCAGCATTTGACACCATGGATCATGGGGTATTGCTCTCCCCCCTCTGCGGTTTTTCTGTGGTCTGAGAGGAGCAGTCCACAGCTGGTTTCGATCTTTTCTGGAGGGTAGATCTCAGAGAGTGGTGTCTGGAATTTACACCTCTGCCCTTCATTGGCTGCCCTGTGGGGTACTACAGGGGTCAGTGCTGTCCCCTATGTTATTCACGGTGTATATGCTTCCATTGGGGGACATTATAAGACGGTATGGGCTTAGTTTTCATTGTTATGCTGATGATTCTCAGCTCTACCTGTCTTTTATGCCCGATCAGGAGTCAGATTCCATCACGATGTTTAACAACTGCCTCCTGGAGATTCAGGATTGGATGAGTGCTAGCTGGCTTAGGTTGAATTCAGGGAAAACTGAGGTGTTTGTTGTGGACCCTGGAGGGAGGACAACAGGGGCTTGGACTGGGAAATCCTCGGGTTTATATCTTGGGGTGGCCCCACTTCTTGCCTGTGGCCAAGTACGTAACCTTGGCGTGATTTTTGATGAAAGCCTAACTATGAAGATGCAGGTGTCGGCCGTAGTCAAATCTGCCTTCCTTCATCTGAGGAACATTGCCTGGGTGAAACATTTGGTTCCACGGGAAGATCTTCCCATCTTGGTCCACGCCTTTGTCACCAGCCATTTTGATTACTGCAATGCCCTCTATCTAGGGCTGCCGGGGGTGGATATCCACCGCTTGCAGCTTGTGCAGAACTCGACGGCCAGGTTGTTGATGGGAGTTTGACGATCTAGCCATATGACACCTGTGCTGTGTGATCTGCACTGACTGCCAATACAGTGGTGGATCACCTTCAAGGTCACATTATTGACCTTTAAGGCCCCATGTGATTTGGGACCTCACTACCTGCAAGAGCTCTTGGTGCCTTACTGTCCTGCCCGTTCTCTTCGCTCTTCTGACGAGGGATTGCTAGAGATTCCCAGGGTGCATCTAAAGACGTCTGGAGGTAGATCTTTTGCCTATATGGCACCAACCCTGTGGAATTCTCTACCTCATCAGATACGAGAATGCCTAACTGTTGAAAGTTTTAAAAAAACAACTAAAAACTTTATTTTTGCCCTAGCATTTGCTGGTACATAATAAGTAAGTGTACTGTATGATTGTCTGATTTATTGTTTTGAAATGTGATTTTACTGATTTGACTTATTGTATAAGTGCCCTGAGCTTGGGAAGGGCACTTAATATAAATAAAATGTACTTACTTACTTATTTTCTTATGTCACACCCCAACAGCCCCACTGAGGATAAAAGCAGCCAATGGTGCTGCTAACATGTATGGCACCAGATTCAAAGCAGAAATGCCTTGATGCTCAAAGACACTGCATCAGTATGCCTTGGAGCATAAAGATTTCATGGTCGAGCATCTCCACTGCAAGCGAACACTGATTTGTAAATACTGCAGAGTTACTGTGCCGCTTGTCCCCGGGAAAACCATGAGTCAGCTTGCTGAGTATGTGCTTTCCAAAACTCATATTAAGCAAAAGCAGCCCCTGGAAAATGATAAGCATGGATTAAGCCAGATGTCTCTTACTGAAACTGTTGCATGTTTCAAGTGCAAAAGAGAGGACGAGCTGGACATCGCTCATGAGTTTGCCAGAGCAATGATACAATCTAAGTAAGTCTACAGTAAGCCTAAATCAAACTGATGGCCCTCTGGGAGATCTTTTTCAATAACGGGCACCAGCAGCATGAACAATGCCAAAATCAGGCCAAATGTATGACAAATATCTACCTGAGGTATTCAATTCAGTCATTGAGCACATTCTTGATTTGCTTAATGGCACCCAGATCGCAATGACTGCCTTGCTTCCGATTGGTGCGCCTTTCCCATTGACTTTAGCTGGACTCTGCAACACTTTTCTGGATGGGGTTTTTCTGATTAGCTGTAACTTGTATTAATTTCCTTAAAAGAGCTGTTTTTACTTAAAAATTGTGGGTAATTTAAACATGTTTTGATGTGATGTTTGCTAGTGATTCAGCCTTTTCTGGGGATCTGTGTGGGCTAGACGCTTAGGTGCCTAACCCCCCCCAAACCCTCCCAGTCTTTTGTTGTGCAGATTCTTGTTTCTTGCACCTAATTGCAGATTGCCTACAATAAAATTGCCTTCTCACTGCCTTCTCCTCTGTCCCCTGACTTGCAACCGGCACTGCCCTCCAGCTCCAGCCGCAGAAGGGGCTCTGAGCCGCCAGCGGGCAGCGGTGACCTCCAGCTGACCAAGAGATCCAGGAGGCCGGAGAAGCATTAGTGAAGGTACGGCAAAGCCGTTAAACTTTTGCCCTCCCCTCGGTTAATTGTTTTATACACTTTTTCCGCCATTTTCTAATCCACGCCCACATCTAATTCCCTTCTCTATTAACCCATACCTACCCTGCACAATGCTAACTTGTTTCCTTTGCTCCTTAGCCTCTCATCTCCCCCATTCCATTATGATAATCATATTATACCCCCTGTCATGACGAATAAGTTAATGAGTATGTTCTGCTCTCCACTGCCATCCACAATGTACAACCATCTATTCCTTTTTCACTTTGAACCACTATTACACTGCAACCCCTGGGGTATCCCACATAAAGCCTCTCTAACAATCCAGCTCTCCCCTAGCCCTTTACATGTATCCTGGATCTATAAAAACCCATTATGCCTGTCCATCAGACTCCTATGTTATGATAAAAGACACCAATATAACAGGACCATCTCCCACTACACAGTGGGCATCTGAGACTAAGAGGAAATGCTCTGTTCACTCTCTATCCCTATCCCTTGGTGCCCTACTCAAATTAATCTTCTACCTCCTTTTATGCATTGGCACCATTGAGATTAATCCTGGCCCCATCGTCAGTTTATCTTCCCCTGCTGAACTGACTACCATAAAAGTACTAAGCTTCATACACTTCAATGCTTGCAGCCTCCTAAAAAAGTTCATCTTAATACAGGCTTGGGTGGCACATACTCTTCCAGACTTCCTGGTCATCTCTGAATCTTGGCTCAGGCCTACAACAAAAGACAGTGTTGTAAACCTTCCCAATTACCAGCCTTCAGAGCAGATCGCCCTTCCAAGGGTGGTGGGGTGGCCATATACATTAAGGACACCATCTCTGCAACCTGCCTCATCAACACATCTGAGCCAAATGAATTTGAATGTTTATCAATCAAAATTTCCCTTCCTAATTGCTCCATTTAAACTGATTGGATGCTATAGGCCCCCTCTGCAGGCCTTAAACTGCTTTCTCACCTAGGTCAATTCTCAACCAAGGCCCTGAAGATACCGTCATCCTTGGTGATTTGAATTTAAACTGGCTGTCTAATGTATCTGCACCTTTGATAACCTTTTGTGACACCTATGGATTCACACAGCTAATTAAAGACCCAACTAGGATCAACGAAGAAATTCCAGCAACAGCTCACTCCTGGATATTATGTTGGTAAACAAGCCTCACTTATACTCACATGCAGGAGTACTGCCAAGTGATGTGAGTGACCATTACCCTATAGCTGGTATAAGATCCACACTCAAACCACCAAATCCTGCAGAATTTATCCTCAAAAGGTCAAAAAGAATTTCAATATCTCAGGTTACCTCCATGACCTGAGTACTACAATATATTGGCAAGATTTCTATCTTACAACCTCTGTTGAAACAGCTCTCAGACTTTAAAGGATATTATCACCAATGTTCTCAATATTCATGCACCTATCACCAGTATCAGAACTAAGGTAAAATCCTGCCCTTGGTTCACCTCTGAGCTTAAAGCAGCCTTGAGAACCAGAGACAAGCTGTGGAAAAGGTAAGAAAACAAAGGACACCAGAGATTGGCTAAATTTCAGAAAAGCAAGGAATTCATGTACAAAAAATAAGAACTGCCAAAACTGCCTACTATACAGCTGAATTGGATGCTCCTACAATAACCCATCCAGACTCTGGGTACAATAAAGGACTTCTGGGTCAAATTCTACTCCTGCCTTAACCACCAAATTGCTACTAAATGACACAGAAATTACAGGTAAACAAGAAATCTTAAATACCTTCAATGTTCACTTCACCACTGCTGGCCAGCATTTGACTCATCACCTGCAAATATCCTGAGATCTTCCTTGAACCTGCAAACTACTGTGGGACAAATGGCCACTTCAACTTTTCCTTCATCCAATATCCGTGAAAGAAGTGGAAGATCTCCTCTCTAATTTAGACACAACTAAAAGTGCAGGTGCAGACTCCCTGGATCCCTATTTCCTGAAAATTGCTTCACATGTCTTATCTGCCCCTTACTCATCTCTTCAATCTTTCCTAACTACTGGATCCATTCCATCTACTTGGAAAACAGCTCAAGTAGTTCCATTACTCAAATCTGGTGATACTAGGGATCTCAACAATTACAGACCTATCTCCATCCTATCAGTACTATCTAAGATGCTTGAAAAACTAGTAAACTCTCAGTTAAGGGACTATCTGGATAACAATAACCTTCTAAATTCTGCACAATCTGGATTTAGATCAAAGCATAGCACCATTACTGCCTTAGCCAAGGTAACCAACGATTGGCAGACTAATTTGGACAAGAAAAATTTTACCTGTGCTGTGTTTCTGGATTTGAGTAAAGCCTTTGACACAGTGGATCTGACTTATTACTCACCTCCCTTAACTCATTAGGCCTGTATTCCTATTACTCAACTGGTTTAAGGATTACCTTTCAGATAGGTCTCAACTGGTTAGAAATGGAAATTACCTCTCCACCTCAAAACCTCTGCTAAGGGGCATACCACAAGGCTCTATTCTTGGCCCTATCCTCTTTGCTATTTATATAAACAATATTGATGCCAACCTCACTCAATCTAACATTCATCTGTTTGCTGATGATACTGTATTGTATGTCAGCAATCCCTCACCTTCCAAAGCCTGTGAACTGCTACAATCCGAATTCTCCATTCTGCAGCACAATCTACTTGACAAAAAACTACTTCTAGATGCAAAAAAAACAAAAGCTATGTTCTTTGCCACAAAGAGTTGTACTATCACTACCCCAGCATCCAACACCCTACATATATCCACCTTACTTGGAGAGAAACTTGAATTTGTTGATAACTTCAAATACCTTGGAGTCTGGATAGATAACAGGCTTGACTATTCTGTCCATATTGAAGAGCTACTTAAAAAGCTAAGACAGAGGCTCGGACTATTTTTTAGAATAAAACATTACCTAAACAGTGATTCCAAAAAGGTTAATTCAGGCCTCATTCCTATCCCTCATTGATTATGCTGATGTTCTCTACTGCCATTGTTCAAGTCATCTCTTACATAAACTGGACACCCTGTATCACAGGTCCATAAGATTTATTACTGACCTTCCCTCCAACACCATCATTGCTCCTTTATATGGCAGTCAACTGGACAGCATTGCAACACAGAAGAAATAGGAATGCTGTTATCTGGATATTCAAAGCGTTAACAGGCAAACTACCGACCTATATCACTGATTGCTTTACCCAAATTACAACCAGGCCATACACCTTAAGGATCAGTAAACTCATCACATTAAGGTCCCCAATGCCTGCACCCGGTATGGGAGGGCTGCTTTCAGCTATTCCTTAGCAGTTGCATGGAACTCTCTCCAAAAATCCATGAAGCTAGATAGCCTACCTCTGGCATCCTTCAAAAGATTGTTCTCCACCCTTTTTCCAGAGCTCTGCAATTGCTTTTATAAAGCATAATCCCCTACCTATCTGACCCAACTAAACCTCCTTTTTCTATCCATTATATTAACTCAATTTCTTTCTTCCGAATCACCTATTATATTCTCATAAAAACTAGTTAGACCATATAACTTATATTTTAGGACTGCTATACCCTTTGTCCTCTTTTTTCCTACAGGCTAAATGGTTCTATTGTTACTTGTATATATGTAAATTGTTGTATTTAATCATTTCATGCCATTGTATTGCTATTTATTCTATTCTTGTCTATGTAATAATACTTGTATCCTCATTTGTATGACCACTCAGGTCCATCTTGTAAATGAGCTTTGCTCAATGATGTTCGCCTGAATAAATAAAGATTTTGATTGATTGATTGATTGATTGATTGATGAGACACCTGAGATGCATGGCGACCCAGCAGTGGCTGTTCTCTTTATTTTTGCCGACCAACAGAAGAGCTGGAGTCGGCATACCATTATGGCTAACCTTGAGGTGATTGAGTGTTGTAATGCAGTTTCAATTGCAGCATTAACACAAAAGATGCTTGACATTTATGGAAAGAACTGGGAGGATGTTGTATGCATATGCAATGACAGTGCCAGCCACATGAAAAAGTTATGTGATGATTTACGGAAAGCTCACCCACAGTTTAAGGCATTCCCTGTTTGAGATCTGTGTCACCTGCTGGATGGTGTACTTAAGGCAGCAATCACCTCATCAAGCATCCTGAAAAAGGTAGTTGACTTTATTTTGCATTCTGGCCCACTATTTAAATATGTGTGGGAGCTTAAAAGAAAGTACTTTGCAGTTTGCTCACGCCCAATGGTAAAACCAAAGATAATGCCCAGTGTCACACATAGCCACTGGTATTCTGTGATTGAGGCTGTAGAAAGCTTGCTTGCCATGTGAAGACTGTTTACTGTTTTTCTATTAAGTGTAGACGATGAGGGGAAAAATGTGAAGAACTTAGAAAGCAAGTTGGCACTGACATCAAAAAGAACACTGTGTGCTGAGTTTTACACTTTCTTACTGAGAATATGGGACCTCTGAATGATATTATGAAAAAACTTGAGTCAGAAAACACACAAGTCCATCCAGTGTTTAATATAGTGGGAGTGGGCATTAAAATTCTGTTAGAGAGCAAAATTGATGGAGGCAGCTCTGAGTATGGACCTGCAGCAAGTGCACTTCTTGGGTGTCTGCCACTGGAAACTCAGTAAGTACTGGAGGAAACTTTTAACATTTTCTACACAGCTATGTATGACAAATGGCAGGCTGTAATGGCCAGAAATATCCCAAATCTAACAATGGGATTTTAATTAGATGAAGCCTCTCTGTGATACTCAGTTCAAGTGTTTGATCCATTTAGAAGAAATGAATTCTCTTCCAACTTTGAACATTATATATTTATCTTTGAGACTTTTAACAAACATTATACTGATTTGCTATGTGTCCAGTTTGATGAGTACTTTGCAGAACCATTACCTGCTAACATAGACTTAGACGTGTACACATTTTGGAGGGGTAAAATGAAGCAGTGGCCAGAATGGAGTGAATGTGTTCTGTCAATTCTTGCATTGCCTGTCTCTAGTGATAATGTAGAGAGGGCATTTTCAGAGATCAGGGCTTTTAGTGCCAGAAAAGAGAGAGGTACAATGTCCAAACAAGCACTGAAAATGCACTACATGATTTATTACAATAAATGTAACATTTAAAGTAATGGTGCAATATCCATGCTGATATTGATTCTATGGTGCTATTAATATGTGCAATAATGATGGTGCTAATAATAGGGGTTATGGTGCTATTTATATGTGCAATGATATTGGTGCTACTAATGGGGTTATGTACAAATCTCATAATTTTTGGAATTTTTGGAATGCAACAACATTGCACATACTGATTTAAAAAAAAGAAAATTATTAGAATAAACATTAGAATAAACACTGGTAAATACTAATAATGTATAGTGACTTATTTATTTACAGTGGAAAACACATAATTTTAACACTTGAAAAACTTGAAAGAAAAGGTGAAAAATAAACACCTAAAACCAGAAACCCTAATTATACAGCACTTGCTTTGATTCCTCAGTTTATGGTTTGCCTTTGAAGAGTGCAGACATGTCTCAGTCCACAGAAGATGACAGCCTATGACCTCTAGTGGTATGTATAGGGTAAGGGCGGTATGGGGTGGTGGGTGCTCAGTAGGAGGGTCGGGATGGGGAGGGGGATGTTGGGGACCATGAAGGACTGGTATATTTTTTCACATTAAAAAAAAAGACATTGGGGGATAGTTTTCTTTTGTTTTGGTTTTTCAGGAACCAAGGGAAATAATTAACTTATTTGGGACACTGGGGGTGGGCTCCCACTGTCCCAGACTGCTGGAGGGGTATCTTGTAAATGCCAACACAGGGATTGGGACCCTTGATGTCAGCAAGTATTATTAACACAATGCGCTGCAGGGGGTCATCTGACACAGGAAGTGGGCATCCCAGTGTCAGATTATACAAATAAATTAATAAATAGATAATTAACCATGGGGATCAGAGGGTGGGGGTGCCACTAGACACCAGGGAAAAATATGGGAGGCTGGGGGGGTACTAGTAGTCACTAGGGATAGGGGACACTGATCAGCAGGTGGGGGTGCCACTAGACATCAGGAAAAATGGCGGCTCACAGCTGAAACTGCAGCCAGCAGCATGAGTTTCAACTGCAGCTGCAGAAGTCAAGAAAATTCTACTGTTCTCATACAGAGAATGCAGGGGAAGCGCTCTTCTCACTAAGCTCAGCACCCAGGATTTTGGGTGCCCAGAAAAGGTGGTTCTTGCCATAATTTCAAAAAAGCAAACATCAGAATGTAGCTAAACGGGTCCTGTTTAGCTAGGTTCTGATGTTTGGTTTTGAAATCCATTTATTTTTATGTGTTTTCTTTCTTTTGATAACCAAAAAACAATGGTGGACCTACGAAAAAGCATTTTCCACATGCGACACAGGATGACCCATATGCGCAAAGGCAATAGTCTTTTGCAACATGGGATGAGCCGTCTGCAAAAAGGGATTGGATTCTGTGACACAGAATCCATTTTTGTGCTGAACATCTATTTTTGCCATAGGAAATAATGGAAAACTTTGAAATTTAATAACTTTGAAATGGATTAATATTTTTTTCACCAAATCTTCAAAAGGCACATATGTGAGGTGAAGGGTTTTTACCCTGAAAATTTCAGACCACAACTTAAAACATTTTCTGAGATATAGGTGGACAAAGAAACAGCAAAAAACACTTAAATTGAAGGATTCCCAGACCCTGTATCTCAGCAAAAACACAACAGATTCAAACAAAGTTTGCCACATCCACAGATCTACACTAAGAGATTATGCACGCAAAATGTCATACAAATTTGTTAAAGTACAAAAATTGGCCTTTAACATAGAAGTGAGCACTCAACCATAACTATAGAGGTGCTACTGAGCCACTATAGATATATATATATGTAACCCCTAGGCAGCGCTATTCTAAGGGCTACTACCCTGCCAGTATGGCTATACATAGGTTGAGGGGCCTGTGTTCTTAAATACCTTGCTTCCACCCAGAGAAATGATATTGGAGTTGCTTAGCTGCTATGGTATAGCCCTCTGGGAAGCTATAACTACCTACCAACCCTCCTAGTGGCCTAGTGTAGAACACAGTGATAAATTCACAATCAATAGGAAGCAGTAATAGTGTGCTCACCTCCTTTTCACTTACCACCAGGGCCGGATCTGTAGCAACTGCCCTGGAGACCCCTTGGAAAATAAGGTTAGCAATGCAGCAGTACAATCTTAATATTGTAACACAACTAATAATATGCACACTAGCAAGGTTAAACATGAAAAAGACAATCAGGTTTATTAAGGGGACGTGAACAGGAAGGAGCATGAATCAGTCAAATGATTTGTATTCTGACTTAAATCAGGTTTTTCTGGCATGCACTTTAAATCTCAATTATACAGTACAACAACACTGGGTACCCAGAATGTTACACAGGCTAGCCTGAAGCGTTGCCCAGGGTGGCCGGTGTTGCAGCTGATGTTGGGGGCCCATGATAGAAGAAAAGGCAGTTACACATGCAAACAACCCGATTATTTGTAATCCAAGCCAGCTGGCTCAGTCCTTTGTCAACCCAAGAAAAAGTGAAACAATTAGATGGTACCACAAATTATTTAAACCCTTGTTGCAGGGTGCTACCCTGATTGTACTCACGCTACCAGAAATTTGCTGCAAGGCTGGCGATATACAGACCTCGTGGTGATGATCGATAGGCAGGGGGAAGCTGGGCCAACACGACACACCTCCAGATGGTCGCAACCTGTGCGATGTTGTTGTGCAGGGGACCAAATCCCCAAGCCAGTCTCTTGCCTAAACAGTCTCTGGTGCAGGAGTAGAGGCATAGGCTGAAATGGCAGGGCCCGGGCCGAGTGAACAGTTCTGGCAAAGTTCGTGATCTTCTGCTGGTGAAGCCTCCAGCTGGTGTAACAGATTCGATCGTGGGGAATCAAATCACGACCCATGAGATACATTCAGCACATTTAAATCATTCACTACATCTATAAACAGTTTGGATTCAGTCCAGTTGCAAATCAACAGCTTTACTGCGCAAACCTTTCAATCTGAGTATGCCTCACACACAAGCTGGGCTGATCGCTTCACTTGCAAGTCTTTGGTCCCAATCACAAGTCGCTTCAACAAATGTCTTCTTCTTCCCTTCTGCCACAGTTCTGAGCTGTAATTAGACAAGTTTGAGTTGTGCAATTAGGCAGTTCAATGCACGAGAATGTGGCAGGAGGCAAGTTGCGCCTCTTCCTGCTGATCCCCTTATGCTCCTTCTGGGAGCAGCTGTTCAAAAGATCGAGCTGTTCACATCTCAACCTCCAACTCTAACTGATCCATTGTCTCTTGGCACACAGGGCATTTCCCTTGTCAGTCCAAATGTTCGGTTGGCTGAGGGAGCTGTCAATCACAATAAGGGCTTCCTCTCCAGGTCCATTTGGGTGCCAACTGGATAAAACTACAAGACTACAGAATTTCCTTCCCACAAGACCCCTGGGGACAGAATCTATTTTAGGTCCCCAGTGGTTCAATTGGTCCAATTCCTGGAAGTCCAGGACCTAACATGGTGGCTCCCTCCCAAATGTTTGAGCTGAAATCAAAGCAGGTTAAGACAAACTTCTCTCTCTTTAACATAACAGCAGATAAACAGTAAATAATCACAGTTCCTATATAGGCTCCTTCTGTGCAAGTAGTGACTGCAGATTGGAGCAAATCAGATCACTGTCTGGCCAGTTGCAAGCGCTAAATCACTTGAATCCAGCACAGACCATTTTCTAAGCACAGATTAGCTATTCTCTTAAAGGGTCAGGTGTGGAGGTTCAATATGGCACTTTCATGCAAAGACACAAAACTACTTAAGACAGGACACCAGCCTGACAGGGGGCATTAAGCAGCCCGGGAAGACATTATAGTAATCCCCTTTTTGGTAGAGGGATTGCACACACACACACATATATATATATATATATATATATATACACAGTGGCATCCCCCAGGATGAAACCCACTTTTAAAGCACTCTGCAGTATGCTGCAGCAGATCTGCTGAATAAAGCAATGTAATTTCAATGGCAATTAGTCCCTTTTGTCATGCAGGAAACTGTGGCATTCACTTCATCCTGGCAGTGTCATATTTTCCTGAAAGACAAAAGGGACTAATTGTCATTGAAATTACATTGCTTTGTTCAGTAGGTCTGCTGCAGCACTCTGTTTCATCCTGGGGGATGCCACTGTATATATATTATATAGTGGCACAATTGCGCCACCATATTTAGGGTTATGAAGGCACTTCTATGTTAAAGTCAAACTTTTGGGCATTAATAACTTTGAACCTGTTCCACGGATTTGCCTGAAATTTGGCATGTGTGGTGGGGCATGGCAGATCTCTTGATTTGCCAAATTTCATTTTGGTCAGTCTTACGGTCCTTGTGCACGAAAATGCTGAATAATGCAAAATTATCCAATTTTGGAGGCAGTTTTGAGTATTTTGTCTGTGGCCCCATGTGGCCATCGGGTGGCATGCTGCTCTGTGAGATGGCTCATCTGAAAGAGCTTGGTGGACAGAACATGACGCTTTTTGTTTGGTGAACAAATATTAAGACATTCAAAAGTTATGCCACTTTTAAGCACCCATTATAAGTCAATGGGAAAATTTATATGGTTGTTTTGTGAACAAAGAATGTGGTTTGGGCCATCTTGTCCCACCTGGCAATCAAAGAATTTGCAGCCTCATGGTCAAAGAATCTTTGTCCCTGAGAATTCTTTGATCGCAAGGTCCGCCATCTTGTTTTTGCATTTCTGATTGTAAAAAATCAAATATCTTGGCTCAGGGGTCACTCCTGAAGTAAAACTTGGATGGGTTTTACTCAGGGGGCTCCAATGTATCGACCCATGCCTTTGGTTTGGCATAAAATGGTCTAAAAATAGAGTTATAATGTTTTAAAATCCTTGATCATGGCTCGCTAATGATCTTTGATCTCGAGCCTGCAAATTCTTTGATCGTGAGATTCTTTGATCGCGATCTTGCAATGCAAGTGAGGGATGAGATGGCCCTTTTAAAAATTAAATTTTCTCAGCCCAGGGGTGGCCTAGGAACACAAATGAGGGTGGGTTTTGTTCAGTGGGCTGCGTTCTTCTGAGGCATTGTGGTGGTTCAATTTAATTCTGCCTAAAACTCGAGTTACAGCATTTTTTATTCTTTGATTGTGAGCCTGAAAATTCTTTGATCACAAGCCTGCAAATTCTTTGATGGCAAGATTCTTTGATCACCATCTTTGATCGCGAGATAGAGACAAGATGAACAGATTTTATAATGCATTAGATAGGACAATTTCACCAATTTTAAGTTTAAATATCTCGGAAACAGTTTGGTCTTTTTACTTGAAATTTTGAGGGTGTTCTCTGCATGTCCTGTAGATGTGAATTACAGTGTTTATATGTTGGAGAAAATTTTGTTTGCGGAGATATTGCATGATGCAATTTATGTGTTGTGGACAGTATTTTGCATTGTGCTGGTGGCTTGAAATTGATAGGGTACCTAGCCTTAGTGTCATGGATGCAGTTTTCAGTTGTTGTGACTGTAAAATGTTAACAGGTGTAGAATTCTGCATCTATGCCTAATGAAAATGTCAAACTTTAACATGTTATATCTCTGACACGGTTTGATGTTTTGCATTGAAATTTGGAGGGTGTTTTAGGCATGTCCTGTAGATGTGAATTACGGTGTTTATGTGTCAGAGAATTATTTTTGCGTAGATATTTTGTAACACAATTTACGTGTTGTGGACAGTGTTTTGCATTGTGCTGGTGTCTTGAATTGATAGGGTATATAGCCTTAGTGCCATGGATGTAGTTTTCAGTCATTGTGCCCATAAAATGTTAACAGGTGTAGAATTTCTGCATCTCTGACAAATGAAAATGTCAAACTTTTACATGTTATATCTCAGACATGGTTTGGCATTTTACATTGAAATTTGGAGGGTGTTGATGGTACACACACGTTTACAAGTTGGTGGGAGCGCAGGGCCCCAAGGGCTCATACTCCCACCAACTTCCGCAGGTTGGTGGGAGCACAGGGCCTGAAGGACCCACTCTCCACACATGCACAAGTTCTTAGTTTTGTATTCTTTCTCAAAAAGTAAGGAAATTCTATGCAAAAAACTGCATTAATGCATCATTTAGGGTTAAAGCATAAAAAGTCAGGAAATGAGACCCCTTTAGGGTTGCCCCTCCCCCTGGATCTGCCCATCATGCCAAGATTGACAGCAGATGGGGTGTGTCATTGGGGTTGTGAGGCCTAAATGTCACCCCATTCTTATTTACTGTGGCTTGTGAATGTCATTTCAGATGGAATGGGTGACATTTAGGCCTCACAACCCCAATGACATACCCCATCAGCTGTCAAGCTTGGGATGATGGGTGGGTTGGGAGGGAGTGGCAACCTAAAGGTCTCATTTCCTGACTTTTTATGCTTTAACCCTAAATTATGCATTAACACAGTTTTTTGCATATACTATATATTATAGTGGCGCAGTCGCACCACTATAGTTAGCGTTCAGCAGTCACTTCTATGTTAAACTAACAATTTTGCACATTAATAACTTTGGACCTGTTCAACGGATTTGCCAGAAATTTGGTATGCACTGTGGGGCATGGTAGATCTCTTGATTTGCCAAATTGCATTTTGGACAGACTTACGGTCTTTGAGTACGAAAATGCTGAAAATGCAAAATTATCCAGTTTTGGAGGCAGCTTTTGGGACTTTGGATGTGGCCCTGCAAGGCCGTTGTGTGGTGTGCCATTCTGTGAGATGGCTTGTTTGAAAGAGCTTTGGTGGCTGAACATGCCGTTTTTCATTTGATGAAAAAATATTAAGGCATTCAAAAATTATGCCACTTTTAAATTCCCATTATAAGTCATTGGGGAAATTTAAATGTATGTTTTGCAAACAAAGAATGGGGTTCTGGCCATCTTGACTCACCTGGTGATCAAAGAATTTGTAGCCTCGCAGTTCAAGAATCTTTGTCCCCAAGAATGAAAACAATTATTTGATCGTGAGGTCTGCCACCTTGTTTTAAAATTTCTGATCGGAAAAACACAAATATCTCGGCTCAGGGGTCACTTCTGAACTAAAACTTGGATGGGTTTTACTCAGGGGGCTCCGATCTATTGAGCCATGCCTTTGGTTTCATCCAAATTGGTAAAAAAATAGAGTCATGAACTTTTAAAATCTTGATTCGTGGCTCGCTAATGATCTTTGATCGTGAGCCTGCAAATTCTTTGATCGCGAGATTCTTTGATCATGATCGTGCGTCGCAAGTGAGGGATGAGATGGCCAGATTTAAAAATGTTTTTTCTCAGCCCAGGGGTGCCTTAGAAAGTTAAATTAGGGTAGATTTTTCTCAGGGGGCTTCATTCTGCCCCATCTAAATAAAATAAATCATGTTTTAAATATCCCTGGTAGTCTAGGGGCCCCCCCATCATGATAAAATGGATAACTATCTCTAGTAACCCCCCCCCAATGTTCATAAATATTGATTTTTTATATCCCTGGTAGTCTAGTGGCCCCTCTCCGATCTGTATAAAATGATAATTGTTGTTCATATCCCTGGTAGTCTAGCGCCCCCCCCATCATAATTAATATATAGGGATCTGCAATTTCCTGGTAGTCTAGTGACCCTGCCAATGTGTATTAGATAAATATTGCTTTTTTATATCCCTGGTAGTCTAGTGGCCCCCCCCAATCTGTATTAAATAATTATTATTGTTCATATCCCTGGTAGTCTTACGGCCCCCTCCATCATAATAAAATAGATAAGGATATGCAATTTCCTGGTAGTCAAGTAGTCCCACTCCAGCCATGCCAGCCACTCAGCACCCCCACCCTTCCCCAGCCAGCGACTGGCACAGCCCTCTCACCTCCACGGCCAGTTGCCTACTGTGTGTATTATGAGAGCTAATGCAAAGAGGAGCTCAGAAATAATTTCATACTCTTTACATGTTGCAGACAGTGTTTTGGATTGTGCTAGTGGCTTGAAATTGATAGGGTGCCTAGCCTTAGTGTCATGGATGTAGTTTTCAGTTGTTGTGTTTGTTAAATGTCAACAGGTGTGGAACTGTGCCACTCTGACGAATGAAAATTTCAAATTTTGATATGTTATATCTCAGACACAGCTTGGTCTTTTTACTTGAAATTTGGAGGGTGTTGACAACATGTTCTGTAGATGTCAATAGCAGTGTTTATGTGTTGGACAATATATTTTTTGCGGAGATATTGTGTGGCGCAGTTTATGTTTTGTGGACAGCGTTTTCTATTGCTCTACTAGATTAACATTTGTTTGGTGGCTGGCCTTGCTGTCGTCAAAGTACTTTTTAGTCATTAGGTGTGTAATGTGGCCTGACACTTACAAGTCGGTGGGTGGGCCCCGTGCTCCGACCAACTTGTTCAACTTTCTAATTTTCAATTCTTTCTTAAAAAGTAAGGAAATTCTATGCAAAAAACTTCGTTAATGCATCAGTTAGGGTTCTTCTATAGTGAAAAAAGTGAGGAAATTCAATTTTAGGGTTCCCAGTTAGGGTTCTTCTACAGTGAAAAAAGTGAGGAAATTCAATTTTAGGGTTCCACCCTTGCAACCACCCCCAGCCCGCCCCCACCAACAGGCATCGGGGTGTGCATTGAGGTCACTGGCCTAACTCTCACCCCATTCTCCTACACTGCACCACCTCAGCTTGTTTACACATGGGATGGGGTGAGAGTTGGGGCTGTCAACCCAACACTCACCCAATGCCTGTTGGTGGGGGCAGGCTGGGGTGTGGGGTGCAAGGTGGGAATCTAAAACTAATTTCCTCACTTTTTTGTAGAAGAACCCTAACTGATGCATTAATTCAAGTTTTTGCATAAAATATATATATATATATATATATATATATATATGTGTAGTTATATAATAAGCTACTAAGTCTGAAGCAGCATGTGCACCTCTATATAGATATTTTAAATTTGTTGCATGATTTCAGCCAATTATCAGTGAGAACCACAGGACTTCTGATCCTGTGTACAGTTGGTTGCTCATTTGGTGGCTGAAAGGAGAACAAGTGGTAAGCCTTACATACATTTTCAAAATAAACAAGCATTTGTCATTGCTGAATATTGTCTTGCTGGCATTGGCATTGGTAGTGCAGGAGATAGAGAGATGCATAATAGGAATAGCAGTGAAGTATGGAACTGACGCCAACCTCACCCCAACCTGCAGAGATTGATAGGCATAGAGGTGTGCCTTTAGGTGCTCGGCCATAACGCTCATGCCATTTCACCTAACCCTACCTTGCAGACTCTGACAAGTGTTGTGTTGTGCCTTGGGGTCATCGGGCCTTACACTCACCCCATTCCATAAGGAAATAATATGAGATGGGTGCAATATAGGAGAATAGGGTGAACTTTTGTGTGAAAGAGTCCAAGGCACACCTTGATGCCTGTCACTGGTTGCAGGGTGGGGGTGGAATGGCATGAGCATTACAGCCAACAGTTCAAAGTCACACACCTGATGCCTGACAGTCTCTACAGGGGTGGGACGTTATGGTTAGAAACCCTAATGCCCTGGCGTTTGTTGGTATTTGCACTCCAAATTTTAAGCGTGGGTTTTTTGTGACCCTACCTTATGAAAGCATTTGGGACCTCTGCTCATGAACAGTGGCACTGTGATTTTGTTAATCTGTCCCAGACATTGATTTCTCACAGCAACTGTGCCATTCTGCTCCAAATGTGCAAAAACATATTTAGGGAAGGATGTGAAAAATGAGAGCTGTACCATTCATAAGGAGGTGTGAAGAAATGGCGATGTAGAAAATCTGGAGTGAAAATATTAAAAATTCTCGAAGTTACGAGCATGAGTGGAAACTGTGCAAGGCGCTCTTGTAACACAGTCATTTTGTGGAATTGTTTCACCAAATTTTCAATATAGGCATTTTGCGACCTCTGCTCATGAACAGTGTCACTGTGATTTTCTTAATCTGTCCTAAATGTTGATTTCCCAAAGCGACCACACCATTGTGCGACAGATGTGCGAAAACACATTTTGGGCAGGATGCGAAAAATGACAGCTGTACTGTTCATAAGGAGGTGCAAAAAAATGACAATGTTGAAAATCTGGAGTGAAAATATTAAAAATTCTCTAAGTTATGAACGTGCATGAAAACTGCACAATGCATGCTTGTAACACAGTGAATTTTTTGAATTTTTTTCACCAAATTTGCAGCATAGGCTTTTTGGGAGCCCACCTCATGAACAGAGTCACTGTCATTTCGCTAATCAGTCCCTAAAGGCAATTCTGTGCAGTGGCTGCAAAATCACCTTTCAGGACTGAATAACGAAATGACAGTGACAGAGTTCATGAGGTGGGGTCCCAAGAACCCCTTGTTGAAAATTTGGAGCCAAAAGTTGCAAAAATGGCCGAGATATTCACCTTAGTTGAACCCCCCATTGAAGCCATTATACAGCTAACTGATTTTCTTCAGTTCACGGCTGGCTTTTGAAGGGTTCAGATGTGTCCCGCTCCACCGAAGATCATCACACCAGGTTCCAGAGGTAAGTATGGTATGAGGGTGGTGCAGGGAGGAGGAGTGCACAGAGGGTGGGTGTGGGTTGGGGAAGGGGGCGCTCTGACTCAACGATGGACCGTTTTCTTATATTCAGGAATGGACATTACAGGAAGGTTTTCTTTATTTACAGGTGAAATTAAACAACTTTTGGGTACACTGGGGTGGGTTCCCAGTGTGTCCCATGACTTTGAGGGTTATGTTGACCACACTGGAGTGGGCTCCCAGTGTGGCACACACAATGGGGGTGGGGTGGGGTGGGGGTAGAAACATGCCGACACTTGCCGGCTTTGGAGCACAGAAAGCACACTGGGGTGGGCTCCCTGTGTGCCACACAGTCTTGAGGAGTGGTTATAAACATGCCAACAGGGGGATTGGGCACCCCTGTAGTTGGCTTTGTAAGGATTGTGAGAGGCAGACGGCGACAGCCACCACCATGTTTATTGACATGTTTCAGCAGGCAAGGCATGCCCTGCAATGATGGGGTGCTCCCTCATTGGAGAGGCGAAATTCTTTCAAGTTGGTGGCATGCTTCTCAAGGGTTGTCATAGACACTATGCTCACTCATTGGTGCCACAGAGACCAGCCCAAAAAACTGTGGCGCCATTGACCTCATCCGGCTACCTCCACAACCCCACTGCTCGCCAACAGCTATTGTCACAAAATGTTGCTTGCACTGCATGTGCAAGACAACATAAAAAGACTTAAAGCCTAAATTACTCTAAGAAGCTTGAGCTATCTGCAGAATGTTTATAGGGCACCTTTGAGATGTCTCTTACTAACTAAGAACCACATCTTGAGCTGTTGATGCTGATAGAATCACAATGATTTGTTCTGTTATTCTGTTGCTCAAACAGCTTGAGATGATGCTCTTATTCAGTAAGGAGCTATCTCACACACACCCCATACACATATAAACTAAAACTCCTGCTTGACTATTATGGCCATCCCTTGCTGCACTGTAGTACTCTTGCTGGTTTCTGATTAAATATAAGGTTATAACAGGAATGCATTGACCTGGGGTGCGCTTATGCCAAACAGCCTTTGGTGGAAAGGGAAATATGAAATTGCAAAGTCAGGAAGCTCTCTCTGAATACTAAGGCTTGATTTACTCCCCTAGGTGTGAACAGTTCCTTTTAAGTAAGGAGCAAAATCAGCTCTGGCTGTCATTCAGAGGCTTTTAGTCCTGCTTAATGCCTAGCCAGCCTAAGCTCCTTCATGGCAATTTGCATACATTACCCATGATTCTTTGTATTTGGGTGATGTGTGTAATCTTGCACTTTTTAAAAGCTTAGCTTTATTGTAATGAGCTTTGTGCCCAATTTCAGCCCGCTAGCTTTTGAACTGAAGCTTTTCTTTTAATATAATGGGGGCGGAGGTACCTAGCCAGAGACACAGAATCCAAGACTCACTAAGGTTCACACCAACAAATGAGCTGGATTGGCTATACTGTACCCATCAATTTCAGCCTGTCATCATTAATATGTGTAGCACTATGCTTACAAATGTGGATCAAATGACCAGAATGCATAGTGCACTTCTTAGTTTAAAGTATAATAGGTTTACACTGGCTGGCACCATAGGCTTAGTGTTAAGCAATATTTCCATGAAGACAGTTTAATTTTCTCTTAGTTTGTACAGTATGTCAAGGAAGTACATCATCACTGTGTGGAGCATTAGCATGTCTTCATGCAGCAAAAGCACATTTAGGTATGAAATATGTAGCACTATGCTTGAAGAGCAGCTATTTATTTCGCTGCGTAATGTCATAAACAGGGGTACTGGAAAACTGGGTCAAAATGTTACTACAAAGTGCACAGATTTTTGCAAAAATTGTGGGGAAATTGCAGGATTTCTACTACACATACCCAGTGCTTCACAATAATCTTTGTATTGCTTTCAGCTGTAATTAATGGTCAGCATAAGTTGTTAAATAAATGTATTACCTCTTGTACATGCTTTCAACTAGCAAAACAAATGTGTTCTTAAAATGAATACCAAATGCATTGAAATGCAGCATACCTTCTAAGATCTACATTACTAGCTAGAGTTCTATGAGAGAGCCAGTGCTTAGTAAGGCTTTGTATCCTAAAGAATGAAGATTTAGGACCTTTAGATGCCTCTGTAATTATTGTGTTTGCTTTTACTTGTTTCTTTCATTACCGTTTCATCATTGTATTTGTGTTTTGCCAACTACTGTAATAGAAAAAAAACAATGGCATTCTTATGTCAGAAGAGTTTTGCTGCAAGGCTGGCAGTGTATTGCAATGGGAAACTACAAATCTGATGTCAGATTTTTATAGAGAAATAACACTTTCTACCACCAAAATATTACATAGTTAATAGGAATATGCAACTTTTGTTAACCTGTGATCTTTTTTTTATAATTTAGCAGGTAACATTTTCATCATAACCTCACCTCCTTCTTCTACCTCTCCCTTTCTTCTCCTCCAATAAACTCTACCACTGCTACAATTGCTGTCTGCCTATTACGACTCATATTGCTGTATTGCTGTGTTGGCTTTTGCCTCCACTGTAACCAGTATGTAAATACTGTTCTGTACATGCTCTGTTATTGTACATACTACCTGTAATGCTCTGTTTATTGTCTCCTTATGCACTGTTTATTGTACATACTGTCATGAAATGCTCACTATTGTCTCCTGTTGCCCCTTCCTCCCAAGGCGCATCTGGAATTAGCTGTTATTCAACTCAGTATGTCTTTCTTGGTGAAACTTTTGAAATAACTAAATAACCAGATTTTAAATGGGAAGAAGAAAAAAGAAGCCAATTATTGTTTTATACAATAGTAAAATCATACAGATGGGCCACAATAGTGCAAACATCTAAAAGTCAGTTTTTTGCTGAAAGAAGTATCTATTTCTTTCAAAAAAGAGAAAAATATACTTAGTTTTTCACTTAAATACATTTGGTTAATAAGTAGCTGGCAGTTTCTGACAGCACAGTTCCAGAGTTCTATTGAATTCTTTTTTCTAGCAGTGTGAAAAGCAAGGTTAAAAAAAACACTTGTTTCACTGCACTAACAAATATTTTATTTAAAAAAGTAGAAAGTAACTACTAACACATCAAACTACAATAAATAAAATAGTAAGTTGTCTGGTTATTAGAAGTAAACACCTTGGGCCTGATATCCAAAACTGGCAAAGCAGAGACAAATATTTGTGCTGCACCTTGTGGTTGCTCAGGTGTCCAAAAATTCTATATTCAGTGGAATAGCATACCAGCACTATTTGACTGAATATAAGGCTTTGTGACCCAGTGCTAAGCCACTTAGCACTGGGCAGACATGAATCCAGAGATAGGGCATCATAATGGCTTGCGACCGTGCTAAATTTCCGATATTCAAATGGACCCAAGCAAATGAGTTAATTGGGCATACAAGGTGTTAAGGGACCATTTGTATGGCCATTATGGGTGCATGGGTAGCCCGGCAGTTTAGCACAGTGCCTCCCCCCACTTGCCTGGTCCAAGAGAGCTATCCCTGGTGCCAGTGGTCCCCCCCACCAATCGATGGCCCAGTGTAGTAATTACACTTTCCTGGTGTCTCGTGGTCCCCCCGCACCAACCACCAGCCCAAAGTACAATAATAACTGTCCCTGGTGTCTAGTGGTCCAACCCTCACCGATCACTGGCCCGATACAAAATGTAGATTTTCCCTGGTGTCTAGTGTGGCCCTCCCCCTGGCAGGTCACCAGCCTGATATGAAATACAGATTTTCACTGGAGTCCAGAGGTCCCTTCCTCACCAATTGCCAGCCCCTTGTTAAAGTACCTCATTCCCTGGTGTCCAGCAGTCCCACCACACCAATTGATCACCTACACAACACACAGACACTGTTTCCCTGGTGTAAGTCCAGATGCCTTGTATAGTAAAGAGAAACCATTTCCTGGTGGTTTAGTGGTCCCCTTCCCTATCCCTGATCCCTCCCTGCAATAATGTGAATGCTTCCCCAGTGGTCTAGCAGTCCCCCCTCCCTATCCCCACTATCCCCAATCTGCCCATATAATACAAGATATATTTTCCCTGGTGTCTACTGGACACCTTTCCCTGACCCTAACAGGTATTGCCCCACAACCCTGCTCCCCCATCCCATCCCCGAGCTGGCAACCAGAACAGCCCTCTGATCTCCACCACAGCCAGCTGCTGACTGAGCTGTCTATGAGCACATACTGTATACAGTACATGCTTATTAACTGACAGCTCAGTGGGTGCATACTGTATATGGTACATGCTCATTGACAGCTCTGTGAGTGGCCAGCCATGTTGGAGCACAGAGGGCTGTGCTGATTGGGGGCTTGGGGATAGGATGTGGAGGGAGTGGGGTGATGGGGCACTACTAGCCAGGGTGGGGGGTAGGGGGGTCCACTAGTCACCAGGGAAAAGTATATCTTGTATTACAGGGGCAGAATGGGGATAGAAAGTGAGGTACACTAGACCACCAGGGATGCATTCAATTTATTGCAAGGAAAGATCAGGGATAGGGAAAAGGGTCTGCTAGACCACTAGGGATGCATTCAATTTATTGCAAGGAAAGATTGGGGATTGGGAGGGGGGACCACTAGACCACCAGGGAAGCATTCACATTATTGCAGGGAGAAATTGGGAACAGGAATTGGGACTGACAGACCACCAGGGAATAGTTTCTCTTTACTATGCAGTGCATCAGGATGGTGGTGGGGATACACTGTACACCAGGGAAATGGTGTCTGTGTGTTGGGTGGGTGATTAGGTGGGGGGTGGGACCACTGGACACCAGGGAATGAGGTACTATAACATGGGGCTAGTGAATGGTGAGGGGAGGACACTGTACACCAGGGAAAATCTATATTTTATATCAGGCTGGAGATGGATCGGGGGCACCATTAGACACCAAGGACTACTGTGTTGGGAGTCGGAGGGGCTGCTACACTTCCTCTGCCAACCCTTAGGATTGTGCAGGAGTAGTCAGGGTTTGGATCAGCAGTATATGCATTATGCAAGGTGACCATGCAAAATGGCCTTGCTCAGCGCACATACTCTGAATATTGGACTGTACCAATATTCAGGTCACCGCCCCATCACATACATTGCACCCTCCCTCTAAATATTGCCCAGGCACAAATCCTGTTTGCCCATGCTACCTGGGCTTTTCAAGATTGCACATCCATGCAATACCTGCTTTGTGAGGGCAAACCTGGGTTTGCGCCCGGGCAAAGTTTTGAATATTAGGCCCCTGCTCTTTATTTTGTTGAAACAATTGATGTTCCTAAGTTTTTCTCAGGCTGAAATTATTTTATTCATTTAAAGTCCTATATTTAAGTTAATCTTTCCTGTTGTATAAGCTTGTTTTCAGAAGCTTTAGTCAATTTTGCGTTGCAGTCTTTGCTAGTGAGCATATAGGTGATAAATTGACAAGTTTAGGAATCACTGCCACTAATTCATTCAGAATCACAATCACTCATTTATAGTCAGTGGGGACATCCTAAATCTGAAGAGGCTTGAATCACAATCCACTTGGAATGGAAGCATGTATATAAGGAAAAACCTACCCCACTACTTCACAAAAGATTTGTAGCTAGCAGTCCTTTTAGGCGAATAGGATAATTTGCACCTTACTACCACCTATTGTTTTGATCTCTGTGGCAACAAAAAGTTTTCTGATAGACTGCTTCAGCACAGATGTGAAGTGATTAATTGCACATATGCTTGACCAGAGAATTTTGAACTTGAACTAGGCAGTGAATCAGACAAAGCTTTGCCAAATGGAACATTTATGAGAATCCTTTGCCCAACTTCTGCATGCCAAACTTTCAGTATATTTAACCCTGCCTGTGCCACAGACTGATATATCAATCCAGAATTCCAAAACACCGTGAATCTCTCAGCAGCCCAAGGGTTAAGAATCTTTTTTGAAAATTATAATGTATTTTATATAATTTGACAAAACAAGTCACTAAGTTGCAAGAAATTGCAGAAAAGGCCAGTTTGGATGGAAAGTGTTGCAAACTGGGGATTTCACAATAATATTTGTGTGCAATTGTCCAGTATCATTCTTTTTTTGATTGTCAAACTTTACTAGAGGACACACATTGTAAATTTCATGTTCTGTTCCCAGATTTTGCAGTATGTTTTAACAACAAGTGACCACAGATTAGTGTGGGTCAAGCTGGTTAAACTAAGAGCAGATAGGTCCCAATCTAGGACTAGGGTCCTGGATTTCAGAAGGAAAAATTTAAAGAAGATGAGGCAGGTGTTGGGGAAGAAACTGTGTTATGTGATGGTGACAGTAGAAGCAGTCAGCAAATGGGATCTGGTAAAAGCAGTAATACTAGAGATGAGAAGTCTATGTGCTAGGATTGTGGGGAAGTGTAAGAGGAGGAAGAACCCACTGTGGTTTTCAAAGGGAGCAGCAGGTTTGTGAGGGGAAAAATAGGGAGGTATTCTACAGATACAAATCAAGTCAGAGATAAATGGATGGGGGCATATAATGATAAGATGAGGACAGGAAACACGGTGGTGAGTCAGGCAAAGACAAAAGCTGAGATGAGTCTAGTAGAGGTGGTTAAAGAAGGTGACAAGGTATTCTTGCATTATATATAGGATCAGTGCAAAACTAAGGAAGGAGTGTTAATGCTTAAGATGGGGTGGATGGTTAATGGAAGACCCCGATAAAGTGAACATGCTGAATAATTACTTCTGTTCAGTGTTCACGGCAGAGGATGGGATCTTGCTGCTGATTGCAACGGTAAGAGGATCACTGGCAGGTGCCAACGTGGGGCCCATCATGAAAGAGAGCATGCTGAAAAGTCCACAGGTACTGCACATGAATAGACTGATGGGCCCAGAGGATAGCATATGAGAAGGAGCAGGAGCAGGTCCTAGCTGGACCACTGGTGAATCACTTCAGTTGCTCTCTGGAGATGGTGTTAGTGGCAGAGGACTGGAGGACAGTTAACATGGTCCACCTATACAAGAGTGGTAGGTGAGGTGAATCAGGAAACTTTAGAGCAGTCTGACATCGGTAGTTGGGAAGCTCATGAAGTCTATAATTAAGGAAAAGATTGAGGTGTTCATGAAGGCCCATGGTCTGTAGGATTCCAAACAGCATCAGTTTATCACTGGGGGTCATGCCAAACTAACGTGACTGAATTTTTCAGTTGGGTGACAAAGGATCTGGATAGAGATCAGGTAGTTGATGTTTGTACCTTGAATTCAGCAAAGCCTTTGACTCTGTCCCACATGGGAGACTGATGAAGAAGTTGGGTGACCTGGGGGTGGTGGATATGATTATGGGGTTGATGAAAAATAGGCTGAGTGGGAGGACCCAGAGGGTAGTCCTGACCAGATAACTCTCCTGGGAAAGGGTAGTCATGAACAAGGTGCCCTAGGGATTGGTTCTGGGACCAGGACCAGTTCTGTTTAAAATATTTGTTTGTGATATGGGGGGTGGTGAAAGATCCTCTTTACAGATGACAACAAGATCTTTGGAAGAGTGAACACCAAAGAGGGGATAAAAGTCATAAAGAAAGATCTGTCTGAACAAACTAGAAAGATAGCTGAGGGTGTGGCATCTGAAACTTAACATGATAAAGTGCAAGGTAACGCGCACAGGGGCTAAGAATAAGAACCTGAGAAAGAAATATAGGATGGATAGAGTGGTAGTGGAAAGCACTTCAGATGACACAAACCTGGGTTGAACATACTGGAGAATATGAAGGCATTGGCACAATATAATAGGCTTGTGGTGAAGGCAAAGTGATGCTAGGGTACATATGGAGAGTGATCACTAGTAGAAAACTGGAGGTAATACAGCCCCTGTACAAATCCCTGATTCAGAATATTGTGTGTAGTTTTGGAGCCCACAGTTGAGATAAGACAGGGATAAGTTGATAAATGGTACAGAAATGAGCAACTAAAATGATACAGGGGTAACAGGGTCCTAATTGGAGCACCTAAAGGATTTCAAATACGTACATACTGGAAGACAGGAGAAAGAAGGTTATCATGATTGAGATGTTTAAGTACCTCAATGGAATGAAGAGGGAGACAGCAGTAAGCTGTACACAATAAGCAGTAGCACAGGTACCAGAGGAGACTCCCTGAAACTGGTGGTGGTGTGGGAGGCTCAAAATGTATGTCAGGAAGTACTGTACTTTTTAATTTTTTGGTATACAGAGAAAGTGACGATGAACATGAACAAACTTCTGGAAGAAGTCTTCGGGGTGAAACAATGTGAGGGTTCAACTGGAATGGGACAGGCACATGGGAATAGTGTGCAAGGTGGTGGACTAGGGGAATTAGTGAGGACAGACAGGGGAACAGTCCCAAGATAAGACAGGATTGGGCAGACTGAATGGGCTGCTATATCTCAATCTGCCATCATTTTCTGTGTTTGCTTGTTTCTAACTTACTCATGAAGCAGGCTCATTGAGAATTTATGACAATTTATTAACGGACCCTAAGATGGAGGTGGAGGAATTAAGTTTATAGTTTTGTTCAGTTCTTAACTGAAAGGTGGCAAGGGACAAGATTATTGGAGAAGGGGAAACAATACAGGATATATATATATATATATATATATATATATATATATATATATATATATCTTATGGTAGCACGGTAGTGCTACCATAATTAAGGTTGAGCCATTTCTATGTTAAACCCCAAAACTTTGCACCTTAATAACTTTGCAACCGTTTGATGGATTTGCCTGAAATTTGGAATTTTTGATCAAGACCCATAGGCCTTGGGATCTGCCAATTTTTGTACTGATTGGATATACGGGTATGGAGTTATTAAGCGTGATCTGTGCACGCGTTTATGGTTTTCTGGAATTCTATGGTCGGGCGTACAGGTCGCACAGTTTGCGTGACCGGCCCAAAATCTTCAGGGAACATGCAGGTGGGGTCCCCGATGTGTCTTTCAAAGATTTGGTGAAAAAATATTAAACAGTTCAAAAGTTATTCAAAAAACAGTTTCCCATTATAAGTCAATGGGAAGAAGTTAAAAAGTTCGACAGTGTCGCAAATGCATTTTTACTTTCACAAATGGGCCTGTTACTTTCGCAAATCTGCCATTTTGTTTTCAGTTGGTGATCAGAAAAATGGTTGGCATTTAAATTTGAGAACCTCTATCAACGTAATTCTTTTGTATTCACCTAGTCAGGTCCTCAGGATGCTTGCCATGTCTTTATTTTGTGGTAAACACCCCAGAAATGTGTTTTAAAATTTCTGGGAAAAGTACTTTCAAAATTACTTTCGTGCTCATGAAAGTGTCGAAGTTTTTTTCGAAAGCTTTTGAAAATTGCGACAGTAATGTTGTAGTCTGTGGGGAAATGACAGCAATTCTTTGGCAGTGCACTGCAAAATAACTGTTTGGAGTTTTGGGATGAAATTTGGAGGGAACGCAGCTGACATCTCACAGATGTGCCTTTCAGTGTTGTATTGAAAAAATATTATACGGCGGCAAAGTTATGGCACTCCAAAGTTGACAGTTTTCCCATAGGAAAACATTATGGCGCCGAAGCATAATAGGAATCCTTTGGCACCCTGCTGCAAAATAATGGTTTAGTATTTTTCCTGAAATTTGGAGGAAGACAGCCAACAGTATACAGATGTGCCTTTCAGTAGTTTGGTGAAAAAATATCACATGGCGGCAAAGTTATGGCTCTCTCAAAACTGCGTTTTTCCCATAGGATAACATTCTGACGCCCGACACTTAACAGAAATCATTTGGAGCCCTGCTGCAAAATAACGGTTTGGTCTTTTTTCCTGAAATTTGGAGGGAAGAGAGCCAACAGTGCACATATGTGCCTTTCAGTAGTTTTGTGAAAAAACATTACAGGGAGGCAAAGTTATGGCGCTCCAAACTTTTCTTCTTTTCCCATAGGATAACATTACAGCGTTCGCCGTGCCTTTCAGGGCCTGTATCTCGGAAACAGTGCGAGATACGGACTTTTCGTTGGAAAATTGTTTATCCCCCCAGTGGGGCTAAGATCCAAATTAGCCAGGACAGTTGTAAATAATATGACTTTTACATTTTTTTTCTATGTCATACGGTTCCTGAGATATAATGTATTTAGTATTCCAAGATCTCATTTTCTGCGCCAATACTCATTATTTTGCATACATTATTTGTACTCACTATCTTTCTCAATGCAGGTTTTGGGGAAAACCAGCCTGTGTGCTTACATTACTGTTACTGTTGCCTTTTGTGCTTGCGGATCCGTTCCGTTTCACTTACCATTGGCGTCTGCGCCACCATGCGTTATCGCTGCGTTTTCATTTGCGCTTGCGTTTCTGTTATTTTTGCCATTTCTGTCTACAGTACTGTTTATCTTACTGTTTCACTTACATCACCATGCCCATTGACATTTCTGTTTGCAGGCACCATGTTACTATGTGACAACACATCACGTGGCAGACCATTCCCGTCTACGCCACCATGTGTGTTACCCTTTCTGTTCTCATTCATGCTTGTGTTACAATGTGCACCACTGTTAGCATTTATGTTTGTGTTGCTGTCCCTGTTAGTGTGCCATAACACATCATGTGGCGGGAGCGCGGGGCCCTTCCACCAACGCACTATGCAGTGGGAGCGCGGGGCCCAAAGGGCCCCGTGCTTCCGCTACTGCATTACATTCACTATTTCTTGTTATCATTCTCAAAAAGAAGGTAAATTAGAGGTGGAAAACTCCATTTAATGCATTAGTTAGGGTTTGTTCCTCAGCGACAAAGTGAAATTCGCTGTTAGGGTTGAAAACCCCCTTGGACTGATGCCCACCCCACCAGCATTGGGTTGTGGATTGGGATCATGGGTCGTAATTCTCACCCAATGTATTGTACTTTTGCTGCTTTACTCATGTCATGGGGTGAGAGTTAGGCTGATGATCCCAATGCAGACCCAATGCCACCATGTCGCATCGTTTGCGTTTTCATTTCGTTTTACGTTTCTGTTACTTTTAGCCATTTGTGTGTACTGTGACTGTTTAGCTTTCTGTTTCACTTTGTGTCACCATGCCCATTGACATTTCAATTTACAGGCACACGTTACAATGTGACAAGGCATCCGTGGCACACCATTCCGTGTGTGCCACTCATTATTACCCTTTCTGTTCTCATTCATGGCTGTGTTGCCATGGTGCACTATTATCATTTCTGTTTGTGTTGCTGCTCCTGTTACTATGCCACAATACATCATGTGGCGGGAGTGAGTTACATTAACTATTTTTCAATATCATTCTCAAAAAGAATGGACATTGGAGGCAAAAAACTCTGTTTAATGCATTTGTTAGGGTTGTTCCACAGTGAGAAAAGTGAGGAAATTCGGTGATAGGGTTGAAAATTGTAACTGTGAGTTTGCCCGCAAGCACCACACACACACACACGGACAGACACACAGGGTGTGTTGTGGCATGAGTATGGCTGTCTGGCACATGTCTCTATAGGGCGATTGACTGACCATTAACACAATTCTTGGGAGTGACTTATCGCTATAATAATGGAACATGTTTTTAAACAGTTGTAAACCTTGTTCAGTATATTGTCAACCTCTTCATGTATGGTAATAAAAGATTAACATAACGTTGTTAGGATGTTTGCAGCAAATGAGAAATGTCATTTTGTTGGACTCTGAAGTACACATAGTAGAGATTGAATGGTACAGGCATAGTCACAGCTGTGACCTGTTGGGTGCTGATGTGTGGCACCGTGGTATAGTAGTAATGACTGCTTAGGCACACGAAAAGTAAGTACATTGCTGAGTTTTCACAGTGTTATGAATTCTGTCAAATGTGACATGCAATGTCTCACATCATTGCATGTGCTGTGATACTGACTGTATGTCATAGGTACCAAACAAATAGATGGAGGTATAGTTGTAGCAGTATTAGTAAACATTGATTTGTATGCTTAAGTCAGACACATTTTTATGTCATAATGGTATTTAAAGTAAGGAGTCGACACCGGTGGTTATGGTTTCAAAAAATTTATTGCCAATTTGTCAAATGGAGAAAAGGTCCAATCAAAAGTTAAATTTTGTTAACAGAAGCAGTCTCACAATACAATCTTTGTATGTGTGCAATCATTGCTTGTCAAATATGTAAATGTGTAAGAATAATAATAACTGTATAATATGGATTGGAGTAAGTGTATGATATTATATGAAACTAATCAGGTGTTGTGTGTTTTTAGTTATGCTTCAGTACTCACTTCTGTTTATGTGTGGAAGTAGTTTCTGGCATTCAACCTGGAATTCTAATAGTCAGGCTGAAGCTGTGGCTCTTCATAACATTTTTGCTATTGAATGTGAATGGAGTTTGTAAAAAATTTTACTTTTTAAAAAATGGTTGTATGTTGTAATTATGTGTAGTGCATTACTTGTGTGTTATGTTAATAAGGGAATATCAGTCGGTTGTGAAGTGTGATTACACACATGATAGACAAGTGTTTTGTTGTAATTGTGTGACTGCTAATGTGGATGTTCCTGGGGTGGGCGAAAAACCATATGCTGACTGTATAAGTAGAACAGTTTACACAATTGTAAGTTTTGTGACATTTGATTGTTATTATTAAATAATATGTCACTGACTAGGTACAAATGGAAAATTCCCATCCGACCCCTCAATTGAGGCGATCATAAATATTGTCAGGAAAAGTTATGCAGTCTGTTGTGATCAGCAACAGTGCCTGATTTACAATTGTCAATATTTTTTACATACGGTACAATTACTTATGTGACAAGTACAAAAAATAAAATGTTTTACATGAACAAATGACATGTTATCAATTCTTACATTGGCTTCTATGTAAATTCTTAACTTGTAAATACTAAAACTGTCATGGAATGCATTTTTTAACAAACTTATGGTTAGTTAAATGTTGTTAGTATACTGCTGAATAATATCTAAAACATTCGCTTGTACTGTAGTGCTACACTGCTATTTTTAGTTGAAGTAGCAAACTAATTATTAACAATGTACACTTTAAAACTGTCATGGAATGCATTTTTTAACAAACTTATGGTTAGTTAAATGTTGTTACTATACTGCTGAATAATATCTAAAACATTCACTTGTACTGCAGTGCTACACTGCTATTTTTATTTCAAGTATCAAACTAGTTATTAACAATGTACACTTGAGAACAAATGTTTCTATTATATACAAGTAATTTTAAACAGTTGTAAGAGTCACTAAATTAGATTCAGTAATTGGTTATTATTAACAGTTGTGTAACTCAGCTTCTTGCATTATCAATAAAGGTAGTTGTTTTTACATATGTACAATACTAGTACTACGCCTGAAAGCGTGATAGTTCTACACTGTTGCATGGTGCTCGAATGATGTTCTGTATATGTGAAGAGTCACTAGACAAATTGAAGTGTTAAAAGACTACTTGTGACAGACTGGAATGTTTGTTGAATGTTATAAGGGTAGCTCAGTAATCTACGATAATAATTGAGAAGTTCTCTTTGTTTGCAAAGAGTAAGAGCTTATAAGTCATATCAATTTGTTGTTCTATATGAGTTGATACATGGATTTTAAAGAGATGTACAGAGGAGGAGAGTAGTAAGTCCTCAGTTTTTAAATGCACAATCTTTTATAGACATGTAATCATGGTTTCTCTAGTGACTGTTAATATTGTTGGTGCGGTTGAACCACTACAACAATTTTCATGTAGTCACTGATCTACAAGATCTAACATGTCTGATCTACGTAATGTCTGTATTAGAATTCCATTTGTTGAAATTGTATTGTTTATTTACAGTTGTAAATTGTACAACATTGTAACGAGTTATGAATGTTTTTTGGACAAAGTAGTCATCTTAAAATGCTACATGATTTGTCCTATTCTTCTGAAATATGAAGGTTGTCATAATTCTTCAATAGTAGAAGATATGCATTTTCATGTATGTGGCAGTCTCTGTTTAAAAGTCATTGTAGAGTCGTCACCTCAACCATCAGTTGTGCACCTTAGTAGCAGGTGTAATGCAGAATGCATGGATTGACCATGGTGATAGATCATACTGTGAGTGTCAAACAGTGATTGGTTGAAGACTATTCTACTAGCTGTGTAATCTGTGATAGGAGTATCAACTCTGAGCCCGTTGGTGTCAAATCAGTGCAACATAAGCAACAGATATTGAGATGAAGTCCTTAGACGTATGAACTGAGTGCATCTGCCTCCGCACCTTCCACAGGCATGACTACATTCAGCATTAGTGAACAGCTGTTGAAATTTGACACTTTTGGCTTTAGGAACAAGAGAGTTATCCACAGCATGTCTTGTGCAGTTTCACGTATGGTGCCGCATGAAACACATACATATTTTGTAACATATTTTACTATGAAGTACTACCGCATTGGGTGCCATCTTCATCCAGGTTGTTTATGACAGCCATCATGAACTCAGTACTGTCTTGCTGTATGTCTGCAGCAAATGTACTACATCCAGCATATGTAGATAACATGTGTCAGTGGTGTTAGTGAGTGTAAATTGTTAGAGTTGTCAGAAGTCATGTTGATAATCTGCTTCAAAGCATTTGATAGAGGATTGTCTTGTAAACAGTATTGCCTGCACAAACTACGGCATGTAGAAAAACATGCATAGCTGAGATTAACATAACATGATTTACTCTGCTGTTGTCAAACAGTGGTACAACCTTCACAACTGATTTCTGATGAATTGTTGGTTGTGAATGTTTACTTGAGGTTGTGGCCTTTGCTGAACTCTTTTTTTTTAATCACTTTGGGAAGCTTGCTGCTGTTTGTTGCTCCGTCTAGCTGTGACTGAATTGTGTGAGACAGACAGATATGTAGGCAGTGGTATTAAAGACATTTGTGGCTGATGTAGAGTACATAACCTGTTGTACTCAAGAATACATCACTTGTCAGCAGCTATTTTCTGAGGTGCTATACTAATGATGTGCAATCCAGAAGGAAACCGTACACGTGAAAGTGCAAGCGTAGCTCATGTCATCCTTGAAAATGTCTGTACCTATGTCTACCATTGCTGAATCCAAACTCAGTCCTAGATTTGTGAATGGAGACAGCATATACAACACATAATGGGAACTGTTTCCTGTTTACGTAGATATCCTTAAAAACCTGGAATTTTCGCATGAGTTCGATCTATGTGTACAGAGTGTTGCATGTTGTCAAACTGCACTACAAGTGTCTGAATAAATGTCTTCTGGACATTATAGACAAAGTCAGTGATGTTTCCCATGGCACCGTTTACCATGCCTTGTTCTACATCTAGATTACATTGTATCACGATACGTGCATTCTTACAAAGTGTGAGAGAACAGCTTCTGAGCCAGCTGTTAGGTAGAGCATCTGACTTCAGTTCATGATCGTTCAGTCATCTTGCTACTAACTTTTCGACTGAATAACGCCATCAACTGTATCAATTGCATGGAAGTTACAATCTCTTGGTTCTCTCTTTGTAGCATTAGATTGTTGAATTCAGTGCATTTTCTTTGAGTAGTGGCATAAGACACACTATGTGTCTGGCAGTAGAGTATATATCGCTGAAGACATTACATGCTGTTTCTATGCATGTACTATCTACTGTGATTTTTCGATCATTTAACATACAAACATGTTCTGGTGATAGAGAACCTGTGTGAACTTCATCTAAAAGTGATTGGTAAGCTAGATCACTTGTTTGCCGCATGTTCTCAGACAACTCAACATAGGTAAATAATTCCCATATGTTATAGCCTGCAATGCAACAAGGATATTCTTAGCGCTTGGCAGTCAGAGTTGTGAATACATGCTCTGCATTGACTGGTGCAAGTTGTAAAGGTCTCCCAACACAAGTATACTTTTGCCACCAAATGGCACTCCATCGTCAGTACCTAAGATCTGCTGTAGGCGTGAATGAATACAGGCTAGCATGACATTGGAACCATGCTGATTCGTCAACAATGAGTAACTGCATCTGTGAACATGGAGCGGAGCTGAGATGCAACCTCAGATGACAGTTCTACTCTCCAGTTCTCCATATTCGACTGGCAACATAAAGAGACAGGTGTAATGTTACTCCACCAATATTTGTTGTATGCCCTAGTCCAATGAGACAATCACAACAACAGACGATGAAAGCCTGTCACACTCCGTACTTCTGCAGTGATGAAAGCTAATCGAAACTCTTTCCTGTGCCAGCTGAACCACTAACAAACATTAGTAGTGGTTTTGTACTGAGTGCAGTCACATTGTTTTGTTTCATGTAGTATACCATGTTGCAGCTTCAACCACTTGGGAGTGAACTGTATGCTGCAGCTGATTTAGTCTTTCTCTTCGTCAGCTGGGTTGACCATAGAGTGTGTGCCATGTTGCATGGCTGTCTCAATTCTGAGATTAATAGTTCTGGGAATTTAAGGGCAGAGGGTCACCTAGAACACCTTGTCCTTCTGGATCAAGGTTGTCTTGTGAACTAACTGGAGTGTCTTCCTGAAGTTGCTTCTCTGCCTGCTCAAGCTGTTCTTTCTCAGCTTTTAGTCTTTGTATATGTGTTTGTGAGTACTCAGTTTGGAAATTCTAAGTAAGTGAGATTGAACTGTTCTTGAATGTGTCAGAGTCACCTTGCAATTCCAGACTCACTCCTCCAGGGGTCTAAATAGGAATAGGAGAGCAAAGTAGTAATGTTCTGTATCTCTGATGTACTAGATACGGTTGCATGATCTATAAGCCATGGCTTGTTCTCTTCACAAGACATCCATCTAGTCCATTGACCTTTACATAAATGTGTCGTGTCCGTGTACGCTGCACCTGTCTTGTAGTCATACCTTAGCCACCTCAAACAGACACATATCATTCATCTCGTTGTGTCTACGTGGGTGGTATGTGTCTATCAGGTTATTCTTCAAGATATGTTTTGAAGGTGTATTGACAACAAGCTCCTCAATTCGGCACGGGAATTAGTACACGCTTCCGTTTGTCTTTGTAGTTTACACTGAGGAAGCGTACAGCGTCAGACTTCCTGTACAGATGTGTGCCATTAACCAGTCACTAGCTTCATAAGCTCAATTCTCTGTGTGAAAAAGTCTTCAAACCCAATGACCACAGCTGAGATGTCAGGCTTTTTGCTTGAAGTGGCAATATCTTCCCAAAGATCTTGCAAGCTAGTCTGTTCATGTTTGGTTGTAATAGTGACATGCAAACCAGGGCCAGTGAGTTGTCAGCCACAAACTGAACATCTATGTTTACTTGCCACATTAGGAGAAGAGTTGGGTTGTAGTCATTGATGTACACCTCCTTTTTCATGGCTGGGTAACTCGTATACCCTCTTGGTTGATTTGCCTTCAAGTGGTGTTGCATTGCTGAAAAAGAGCATTCATGGCACCATTCTGACAAACTCTTCTAGAAATCTAAGCGACATCGCCTGTACCAGTCAGATTGTTCTTTACAGCTCACCGGCAATATTTTACGCCAAATATATCGCTGGAACTTTCGAACCAACTTCCATAGTGTAGGACTGATCATACTTGTCTGGAATGTGACAAGTGATATATTTTTATGAATGATAGCACTTCTGCCGCTTCATGTTCACCATGCATGGCGCATCCTTGATCCACAATAATATATGGATATGAGGGGCACCTCGTGCTTGATATTCTGTCCTCAAAAGTAGTGTTCTACAATGCCTGAAGGAGGATTGTCCTTTGACAAGATGAAAGTGAGAATGTCATGGAACACATGGGAAAATGTCTTGTGACAGACACAGAATCAAGTGAACACATTTCTCCGACAGTCATTGATGAGATGCCTTTGACATCAGAATTTGCCCACTTCAACAGTTCAATGAGTTAGTCCCAGGCATATTCAGCACAACTAAGATTGATGACAAACCATGTGGCTCGCCATACTCTCGTAACATTATCATCACTTCCGGTGTCTGCTATACCAATATTCTTTGGTGCCACGTAGACTTGAAAGTATGGAAGACAGATTCACTTGCATATTTTCATCTTTCAGTTTAATTTCTCCAGAAATTGAGCAGCTGTAATTCCATCTAGTGGGTTGTTGGCCAATGGTATGTGCTATGGGCGCAGACAGAATGCCCAGCTCACTTTCCCAGAGCAGATGGAACAGGTACTGTATGTCACATCTGAATTTGCCATCTTTGCTCAGGAACCCGGCTGGTACGCAGTACTCAGCACCCTGTACCCGTACTTCTCTTTCATCTAGGCATCAACCTGACCCTTTTGGAAATAGGTCGGGAAGCAGCGTGCTTCTGATGTTGCCTCCCAAATGCTGACGAGGCTCACCTTCCACCTGCTTCATTTGATAGAGATCTATATTGTCTCCTAATGGATCTCTGCCATGTAGTGGAGTGAATTGTGTACTGTTCATACACATTATCCTTGTCTGTGTACTGACTTTCTCAATGATTGGCTTACTTTTTTCTAATAGATCATGTTGAACAGAGAGACTGGCCATCTGATCTATATCAAGGTCTATATAAAAGGAATTGTTCCTCTTTAAATAAGCCAGAGCAAGCTTTACCTTTTGCACATTGACAACATCTTGCCAGATGACCTTGGCCTTTGTAGGCACATTTACTAGAATGACCAAGCTATTTTCTGTTGAGATAGCTTGAACATTTTCTGTGAAAGTGGTAGATACATCACAGAACCTTTGGAGATCTAACAACTCTTTCTGTGGAATCTTCATGTCTTTAATGTTCAGAGCGTAGAATCGTTTGGAATGGTTTCATTGTCTGAATTAGAATGCATTCAAACATATTCAATGTTGAAATCTCAGTTGGTGTAACATCTGTTTCCATGTTGTTTAGCACTGACCTTCCTGGCAAAGTGTTGCACTTCAGTTTTGAAAAACAGTGTTTGCATAGCACAATGGTGTCTTGTGGATGAAAGTCAGATTTCAGGACAAGAATGCTGTGAGGCAGAACCACATGTCATTGTATGGTGACCAGGTTTCTAGGTTGACTGTGACAGTTTGTTTTGTGTAGCACAAACGGTTGCATGACACACATACAGAATCAAACTTCTGGTACTTTGCAATCTCAAACTTAGCAATTTCCTTCCCATACTGTTTCAGAATGTCATTTTCTAACACTGAAGCAGATTTTTCTGTTGAAGTGTGACACTGGAAATTGCTTGTTTCTGGTTCAGAAGGAATGTGTTGCAGTTTTTTAGGAAAGTGATGGCACCCTGCATGTCACCTGACTGCAACAAGTCATTTAAACAAGTGTACTGATGTATAGCTCACTGTACTTCATATACTCTGTAGACAAAGTTTCGCATGCCTGTTTGATGCACTACGAGCATCCGCATGTTATTGAAAAAACTATCACAAACACCAGTATTGAGACATGCAAGTGAGCGACCCATAGGTCCAGTATGTGGCAAGTTCACAATGGTCAATTTCTGTAAATAGTTTATGTCTCTCTTTGAGATCTGTTATTATGAATAGGTTAACAAAGTGTTCTACTTTTTGAAATGATGATTGCCTACGGTTGCAGGTAGCATCACATGACCATGAAAAGGCAGTGCCGTTTATTGAAGACTATGGTTGGACCACAGTCATCATCAGTATCAATTGATTGTCATCAGAATACTGTGGACATTTTAGTTGCCAGACTCATCAATATTGAGCGTCTGTTGTTTAGTAAAGTCAGTGATAGACTCTTCCAGAAATATGCTTCTGAGTGCTGTGTGTGCAGCCACTGTCCTGTGAAGACATGAGAAGTTGTCAACAGTCAAACAGGATACAAGAATTTTTAATGTCATATACAAGTTTCACCAATTGTTCAAGGACATGAGACATCTTACACACAATCGTTTGTAGTACAAACAGTGCTCTGTTGACAAAAGTCCATACTTTCAGATGTAAATTCATAGAAAGGTGACTCTTGCTCTTTTACGGGTGTGCCGTAGCACAGCAGTGATAAGTCTTTCGATCTTAGCTTTACTTGCCAGATTGGAAATACTTTCGGCTTTTCTGAGTTATAAGTCACAATTTTGTATTTTACAGTGTTGTTTTGGCGTCTGTTGATGGTTACTCAAAATAGTTGTGTTTCATCTTAGAGATCGACACAACATTTGTGATGCCTACATTTTGTTTTTGTAATGGATTTTGTTTCCTTGTGCAGTGACTTGATGTCAGGGGTCACTGTCACAGTAAAGATCTCCGATGTTCATTTTTGGATGCCTTTACTGTTTTGTTTGTTGACCTTATACAACAGTGTAGTACTATTATACACGCTCTCGTTTCGACACACCTACATCTGTATTTAGTTGGCATTTTGGGTATTATGGTTGACAGTGACAGTAAGCAATCTTACAGAAGTATCAGGCACCTGTATGAGAGAGAGAAAAAAGTTTTAGAATAGGCTTCAGTAAATTTCTTATAACAATGTGTATTAATAGAATAGATGCGCTAAGAATGTTCACAGTTGGTGAAAAGATAGAAGTAAATGATAGCTGATTATGAATGTGCGTGCGCAGCTGCTACGTAATATCAGAAATTTGTTCATTCTCAATATTTTGTGGACATTTAAAGATTTTCTTCACATGTGTTCTTATGATTATGCTAGCTGCTATTTTTTTACCAATAATACGAACATGTGTTTTACCGTGTAGCATGTCATGGGATAGTCAGTATGATGATTAACTATATGGTAGAGCAAAAATTTGAGAGTGACAGTGTGCATTATCAAATGTGTAACAATTAGTATGTTTACAATTAGGGGAGACATGCCACTATTACTGTTGTGTGGGAGTGTGCCACAATTTGGTAGGTATGCATGCATGTTAATTTCAATATAGTTGCTGCATTTTACCAACATTGTATTTTAACCTTATGTGTTGCCATTGGGCCTGTGATTTTTCACAACATGGAAAAAATGTTTTCCTGTACATATACTGTACAATGATACAGTTCATTGCTGAAATAACTGTGTGGACCACATTCACCAAAATTACCCGTGGCTGCGTTTCTGAACAGATTACTTAAATTGAATATGTTGAAAAATGTGTGTGAGAATTCTGAAATATTTCACATTTACAAGCTTGCGCATTGCAGTTCACAGGTACTAGTAACTTTGTGTTGTGTCATACTTTTCAGTTGAGACTTTACTATTGCTTTCAACCCACAATGTTGTGAATAATGTAGATTTCATTAGTCACATCTGTAATACTATGCTTTTGCTTGTACTGCGTTTTGGATGAGTTGATGTGAGAAATGACTATATAAGTAGAAATTTTAAACATAAGAGTGTAATGTTATGAGCAAAGGTCATTACAATGGATATATGAGGACATTTGAGTGTAAAAGTACAACAAATTAGTGTTTGCAAGTCCTCGTTGCACAGTTTTATACATGGCGTGGAACATTGTAAATCTAAAATATCTGCACTGCACTGAGTTTGAGGCAGCTAGCAGCAGATTATGTGCTTAAAATGATAATTAGCTATTTTCCATAGAATGTGAAATTGTGTCAATATCTAGACAGTCTTGGAAAATTGCTCGATAAAACACGAAACTTTGAAAAAAAGTACTTTCGTGCATTCAAAGTAACCATAAGTGTACTTTCGTGCATTAAGACACTATGGTCAAAATACTGCTTGAGAAGTTGACACTTTCACAAATGTTACTTTCGTGCTATCGAAGTGTCACGCATCTTCCGTGCGTTGAAGTAAAGTTAATGTAATACTTGGGAGTGGCTAGAAACATTCATTATCGAATCATTAAATAGTCTGTTTGAGTGATAGCTAGCTCACCAATGAATCTAAAAGCTTTGTCAGGCCACTTCTGAGAACAATCAGAGATGGACAACACTGAAGAAGAAGTAAACAAGATCCATTTGAAAAATTGCTGAGAAAAAGCAGTTGAAACTGTAAGTACAGTCTATCTTCACATGATATTTTCTAGTATTTTAAAACTTATTAGAACATGTACATACTATTAATCAAAACTTTTTGTGTTTAATCTCATAATGTTAATGTTATTGTGTAGCATACTGTATTCTTAAGAAAATAGTTTAAGTAAGAAAGCATTTAGTACTAACTTGTACAGATACAGCTGCAAGTGGAGGGAGATAGGAAGGTGCACGTGGAGTTGTATGACAAAAGGGACAATCAGACATTTTCTCATGTTGTAATTACTAAAATGCCTATGAAAAGGATGCATTTTCAGTTCTCAGTGGTTTCAGATTTTGGGAGCATAGTCTAGTAATAGTGAATGCAGGGTACATTAGTTCATGAAGCCACAGCAGGAGTGAATGTTTTTTTTATTTGTGTGTTTGTCTAGACACTGAAGCTAGCTTGAAATAAGGAGGAAACAATCAGTTTGATTTCAGTGCTGTCTGGTCACTGCAGGGTGAACAGTCCCTTCTTAGTAACTTTCTGTAGGTTCTGAGTAAAACTTAGAAGGAAAAATAGCAAAAGTTTTGTGGATAGTAGGAAACAGTTACATAAGGCGACAGCTGAGTTTGCAGTTCATAGTGATTTTGGGAGGACCTGCAGCTCCAGTGCTATGTAAGATGGTTTTGGTCATGGTGGAATGAGATGGGAACATCCTTGCCAACCATGCACAGACTGAGAACTCACTCCTCCTGACATATTGCTAATACATCTTGGAGGCAATGATTTGGGCTCAAAACGCTAGGTAGATTAGTAACAGGCAAAATTGGACCTTGCTTCAATTACATGTTGTGCCCATATTATCTATTTTCAGATATTACAGGCGTAAGTCTGGCAAACAGAGCATCATATGTATCTGATTGGGCTGAAAATAAATGTACAATTACGCTTTCTACGCATGCATGGAATGCATATTATCATCAACACAGAAATTAAATGCTGCAATGATTTCTTCACTACCAGATGGTGTACATTTCTCACATGCTGGCACTGTCATTTTGTGGGAGACCTTCAGATGGAATCAAAGTCCTTTAAGTTGAGAGACTGTTTGAGGAAATATTACAGAATACACAAAGTTCTTTTCAGAACCATATAATGTGGTCAAAAAAAATCAATTCAGCTCCATAGTAGTGAACAGCCGTTGAAATTTGAACTTTGGCTTTAGGAACAAAGAGTTATCCACAGCATATCTTGTGTGGTTTCACGCTGTGAACGATGAACACATACATATTTAGAACATATTTACTATAGTACACGCATTGGGTGCCATCTTCATCAGGTTGTTTATGACAACCATCATGAACTCGTACTGTCTTGCTGTATGTCTGCAGCAAATGTACGACATCCGATATGGAGATAACATGTGTCGTAGTGGTGTTAGTAGTGTAAATTGGTGGAGGTTGTCGAAGTCACGTTGATAATCTACTTCAAAGCATTTGATAGGGATTGTCTTGTGAAGCAGATATTACCACCAAACGCGTGTGAAAAACTTGCATAGCTGAGTTAGCATAGTTACTCTACTGCTGTTGTCAAACATTGGGTACAACCTTCACCAACTGATTTCGATGAATTGTTGGTTGTGAATGTTGCATGAGGGTTGTGGCCCCTTTACTTTGAACTCTTTTTTAATCACTTGGAAGCTTGCTACATGCTGCTCCGCCTAGCTGTGACAGAACTGTGTGAGACAGACAGATATGTAGGCAGTGGTATTAAAGAATTGTACTGATGTAGAGCACATAACCTGTTGTACTCAGAATACATCCTTGTCAGCTCGTATTTTCTGGTGCTATACAATACGTAATCAGAAGGCTTCCTGCGATGAAAGCAAAATGGCTCATGTCATCATGAAAATGTCTGTACCTATGTCTACCATTGCTGAATCCAAACTCAGTCCTGAGATTTGGGAATGGAGACAGCATATACAACACATAATGGGAACATGTTTCCTGTTTACGTAGATATCCTTAAAAACCTGGAATTTTCGCGAGTTCGATCTATGTACAAGTGTTGCATGTTGTCAAACTGCACTACAAGTGTCACAGATAAATGTGTTGGACATTATAGACAAAGTCAGTGATGTTTCCCATGGCACACGTTTACCATGCCTTGTTCTACATCTAGATTACATTGTATCCGTCATTGCATTCTTACAAAGTGTGAGCAGCTTCCTGAGCCAGCTGTTAGGCGAAACATCTGACTTCAGTTCACTTAGTCGTTCAGTCATCTTTTGCCACTAGCTTTAGACTATGAATAACGCCATCAACTGTATCCAATTGCATGGAGAGTTACAATCTAGTTCCTCTCTTTGTAGCATTAGATTGTTGAATTCAGTGCATTTCTTTAGTCGTGGCACTCTGGGCCCACTATGTGTCTGGCAGTGATGAAGTATATAGCTGAAGACATTACATGCTGTTTCAACCGCATGACTATCTACTATGATTTTTCGATCATTTAACATACAAACATGTTCTGGTGATAGAGAACCTGTGTGAACTTCATCTAAAAGTGATTGATAGCTAGATCCTTGTTTGCATGTTCTCAGACAACTCCTTCAACATAGGTAAATAATTCCCATATGTTATAGCCTGCAATGCAACCAAGGATATTCTTAAGCTTGCTTGGCAGTCAGAGTTGTGAATACATGCTCACCATTGACTGGTGCAAGTTGTAAAGGTCTCCCCAACACAAGTATACTTTTGCCACCAAATGGCACTCCATCGACAGTACCTAAGATCTGCTGTAGGCATAGATGAATACAGGCTAACATGACATTGGAACCATGCTGATTTAAATCAACAATGAGTAACTGCATCTTTGGCGAACATGGAGCAGAGCTGAGATGCAACCTCGAACCAACAGTTTCTGATACTCTCAGTTCTCCCATGTTCGATAGCAGGCAACATAAAGAGGCGGTGTAATGTTTACACCAGTGTTGTATACTGCTAGTCCTGTGGGGAGCAGTCAGCAGCAACAGACGATGAAGAGCCTGTCACACCTCCGCTTCTGCAGTGATGAAGCTTCAATCAGGAAACTCTTTCCTGTGCCAGCTGAACCACTAACAAACATTAGTAGTGGTTTGTACTGAGTGCAATCACATTGTTTTGTTTCATGTAGTATACATATGTTGTACAGCTTCAACCACTTGGGAGTGAACTGTATGCTGCAGCTGATTTAGTCTTTCTCTTACGTCAGCTGGGTTGACCATAGAGTGTGTGCCATGTTGCATGGCTGTCTCAATTCTGAGATTAATAGTTCTGGGGGAATTTAAGGGCAGAGGGTCACCTGGAACACCCTTGTCCTTCTGGATCAAGGTTGTCTTGTGCCAGACTAACTGGAGTGTCTTCCTGAAGTTGCTTCTCTGCCTGCTCAAGCTGTTCTTTCTCAGCTTTAGTCTTTCTACATATATGTTTGTGAGTACTCAGTTTGGAAATTCTAGTAAGTGAGATTGAACTGTTCTTGAATGTGTCAGAGTCACCTTTTAATTCAGACTCACTCCTCCAGGGTCTAAATAGGAATAGGAGAGCAAAGTAGTATTCTGTGCTCTCTGATGTGCCCTAGATACGGTTAGCAGTGATCTACTAAACAATGACTTGTTCCTCTTCTGAAACATCCATCAATCCATTGACCTTTTAAATGTGTCGTGTTGGTCATATGCTGCACCTGTCTTGTAGTCATACCATAGCCACCTCAAACAGACACATATCATTCATCTCGTTGTGTCTCGTAGGTAGTATGTGTCTATCAGGTTATTCTTCAAGATATGTTTTGAAGAAAGGTGTATTGACAACAAAACCTCCAATTTTAAAGCATGAGGAATTAGTACTGCCTTCCGTTTGTGCTTTATGGTTTACACAAGAGGAAGCGTGACAGCGTCGAGACTTCCTGTACAGATGTGTACCCATTAACCAGTCACTGGCTTCATAAAGCTCCACATTCTCTAGTGTGAAAGAGTCTTCAAACCCAATGACCACAGCTGAGATGTCAGGCTTTTGCTTGAAGTGGCAATATCTTCCCAAAGATCTTGCAAGCTAGTCTGTTCATGTTTGGTTATGTATGAAGTGACATACCAAACCAGGGCCAGTGAGTTGTCAGCCACAAACTGAACATCTATGTTTGCTTGCCACATTAGGAGAAGAGTTGGGTTGTAGTCATTGATGTACACCTCTTTTTCATGGCTGGGTAACTCGTATACCCTCTTGGTTGATTTTGCCTTCAAGTGGTGTTGCATTGCTGAAAAAAGGTCATTCATGGCACCATTCTGACAAACTCTTCTAAGAAATCTAAAGCGACATCGAGTGTACCAATTAGATTTGTTCTTTACAGCTCACCGGCAATATTTTATGCAAATATGTCGCCAACTTTGAACCAACTTCCATAGTGTAGGACTGTCATACTTGTCTGGAAATGTGACAAGTGATATATTTTTATGAACAGTAGCACTTCTGCTGCTTCATGATCACCGATGCATGGCGCATCCTTGATCCACAATAATATATGGATATGAGGGGCACCTACGTGGCTTGATATTCTGTCCTCCAAAAGTAGTGTTCTACAATGCCTAGAGGAGGATTGTCCTTTGACAAGATGAAAGTGAGAATGTCATGGAACCGCTTGTGAAAATGTCTTGTGACAGACACAGAATCAAGTGAACACATTTCTCCGACAGTCATTGATGAGATGCCTTTGACATCAGAATTTGCCCACTTCAACAGTTCAATGAGTTCGTCCCAGGCATATTCAGCACAACTAAGTGTGACAAACCATGTGGCTGCGCCATACTCTCGTAGCATTGTCATCACTTCCGAGTGTCTGCTATACCAATATTCTTTGGTGCCACGTAGACTTGAAAGTATGGAAGACAGATTCACTTGCATATTTTCATCTTTCTGTTTTAATTTCTCCAGAAATTGAGCAGCTGTAATTCCATCTAGTGGAGTTGTTAGCCGAATGGTATGTGCTATGGACGCAGACAGAATGCTAAGCTCACTTTCCCAGAGCAGATGGAACAGGTACTGTATGTCACATCTGAATTTGCCATCTTTGCTCAGGACCCGGCTAGTGCAGTACTCAGCACCCTGTACCCGTACTTCTCTTTCATCTAGGCATCTGCCTGACCCTTTTGGAAATAGGTCTGGGAAGCAGCGTGCTTCTAGTGTTGCCTCCCAAATGCTGACAGGCTCACCTTCCACCTGCTTCATTTGATAGAGATCTATGTTGTCTCCTAATGGATCTCTGCCATGTAGTGGGTGAATTGTGTACTGTTCATACACATTGTCACTTGTCTGTGTACTGACTTTCTCAATGATTGGCTTACTTTTTTCTAATAGATCATGTTGAACAGAGACTAGACATCTGATCTATATCAAGTCTATAAAGATTGTTCCTCTTTACAAATAAGCCAGAGCAAGCTTTACCTTTTGCACGGCATTGACAACATCTTGCCAGATGACCTTGGCCTTTAGCAAGTAGGCACATTTACTAGAATGATCAAACTATTTTCTGTTGAGATAAGCTTGAACATTTTCCTATATAGAGAGTGGTAGATACATCACAGAACCAGCACTTTGGAGATCTAACAAGCTCTTTCTGTAGAATCTTCCATGTCTTTAATGTTCAGGCATTGGAATCGTTTGGAATGGTTTCATTGTCTGAATTAGAATGCATTCAAACATATTCAATGTTGAAATCTCAGTTGGTGTAACATCTGTTTCCATGTTGTTTAGCACTGACCTTCCTGGCAAAGTGTTGCACTTCAGTTTTGAAAAACAGTGTTTGCATAGCACAATGGTGTCTTGTGGATGAAAGTCAGATTTCAGGACAAAATGCTGGCGAGCAGAACCACATGTCATTGTATGGTGACGGGTTTCTAGGTTGACTGTGACAGTTTGTTTGCGTACAAGCGGTTTGCATGACACACATACAGAATCAAACTTGGGTACTTTGCATCTCAAACTTAGCAATTTCCTTCCCATACTGTTTCAGAATGTCATTTCTAACACTGAAGCAGATTTTTCTGTTGAAGTGTGACACTGGAAATGCTTGTTTCTGGTTCAGAAGGAATGTGTTGCAGTTTTTTTAGGAAAGTGATGGCACCCTGCATGTCACCCTGACTGCAATAAGTCATTTAAACAAGTGTACTGATGTATAGCTCACTGTACTTCATATACTCTGTAGACAAAGTTTCGCATGCCTGTTTGATGCACTCACGAGCATCCGCATGTTGTGAAAAAAACTATCACAAACACCAGTATTGAGACATGCAAGTGAGTGACCCATGAGTCCAGTATGTGGCCGGATTTCACAATGGTCAATTTCTGTAAATAGTTTATGTCTCTCTTTGAGATCTGTTATTATGAATAGGTTAACAAAGTGTTCTACTTTTTGAAATGATGATTGCCTACGGTTGCAGGTAGCATCACATGACCATGTAAGGCAGTGCGTTTATTGAAGACTATGGTTGGACCACAGTCATCATCAGTATCAATTGATTGTCATCAGAGATACTGTGGACATTTTTAGTTTGCCAGACTCATCAATATTGAACGTCTGTTGTTTATAAAGTCATGATAAGACTCTTCCCAGAAGTATGTAGCTACAGTGCTGTGTGTGCAGCCACTGTCCTCTGAAGACATGGCAGAAGTTGTCAACAGTCAAACAAGGACTACTGTTGACCTTTTTAATGTCATATACAAGTTTCCTGAATTGTTCAAGGACAGCAGGACATCTTACGCCACTAATATGTAGTACAAACAGTGCTCTGTTGACAAAAGTCCATACTTTCAGATGTAAATTCATCAAAGAAAGGTGACTCTTGCTCTTTTGCTGGTGTGCGTAGCACAGCAGTGATAAGTCTTTCGATCTTAGCTTTACTTGCTAGTGATTGGAAATACTTTCGCTTTCTGAGTTGTAAGTCACAATTTTGTATTTTACAGTGTTGTTTTGAGCGTCTGTTGATGGTTACACTCAAAATAGTTGTGTTTCATCTTAGAGATCGACACAACATTTGTGATGCTATACATTTTTGTTTTTTTGTAATGGATTTTTGTTTCCTTGTGCAGTGACTTGATGTAGGGGTCACTGTCACAGTAAAGGTCTGTCGATGTTCATTTTTTTGGGTGCCTTTACTGTTTTGTTTGTTGACCTTATACAACAGTGTAGTACTATTATACCGCTCTCGTTTTGAGACACACCTACATCTGTATTTAGTTGGCATTTTTGGGTATTATGGTTGACAGTGACAGTAAGCAATCTTACAGAAGTATCAGGCACCTGTATGAGAGAGAAAAAAAAGTTTTAGAATAGGCTTCAGTAAATTTCTTATAACAATGTGTATTAATAGAATAGTACGCTAAGAATGTTCACAATTTGGTGAAAAGATAAGTAAATGATAGCTGTTATGAATGTGCATTACGCAGCTGCTCGTAATATCAGAAATTTTTACATTCTCAATATTTTTGTGGACATTTAAAGGTTTTCTTCACATGTGTTCTTATGATTATACTTTATCCTATTTTACCTGTGTGCGAACATGTGTTTATACCGGTAGCATGTCATGGGATAGTCAGTATGATGATTAACTATATGGTAGAGCAAAAATTTGAGAGTGACAGTGTGCATTATCAAATGTGTAACAATTAGTATGTTTACAATTAGGGGGAGGACATGCCACTATTACTGTTGTGTGAGTGTGTGTGCCACAGTTGGTAGGTATGCATGCATGTTAGCGAAATTTCAATATCGTTGCTGCATTTTACCAACATTGTGTTTTTTGTACCCTGTGTATTGCCATTGGAGCTGTGATTTTTCACAACATGGAAAAAAATGTTTTCCTGTACATGTACTGTACAATGATGCAGTTCATTGCTGAAATAACTGTGTGGACCACATTCACAAAATTACCGTGGCTGCGTTTCTGAACAGATTACTTAAATTGAATATGTTGAAAAATGTGTGTGAGAATTCTGAAATATTTCTGATTTACAAGCTTACGCATTGCAGTTCACAGGTACACTAGTAACTTTGTGTTGTGTCATACTTTTCAGTTGAGACTTTACTATTTTGCTTTCAACCCACAATGTTGTGAATAGTGTAGATTTCATTAGTCACATCTTAACAATACTGTGCTTTTGCTTATATGCTGCGTTTGGATGAGTTGATGTGAAATGACTATATCGTAGAAATTTTTAAACATAAGAGTGTAATGTTATGAGGCAAGGTACGTACAATGGATATATGAGGACATTTGAGTGTAAAAATTACAACAAATTAGTGTTTTGCAAGTCTGCGTTGCACAGTTTTTATGCCTGCGCTGGAACATTGTAAATCTAAAATATCTGCACTGCACTGAGTTTGAGGCAGCTATGCGCAGATTATGTGCTTAAATTGATAATTAAGCTATTTTTCCATAGAATGTGAAATTGTGTCAATATCTAGACAGTCTTGGAAAATTACTTCGGAAAACACGAAACTTTAGAAAAAATTACTAGTGCATTCAAAGTGTATAGATTGTGCTACGTGCATTGACACACTATGGTCAAAAATACTGTCAGTTCGACACTTTCGCAAATGTTACTTTCGTGCTATCGAAAGTGTCGCAAATGTACTTCCGTGCATTCGAAAGTAAAGTTAATGTAATACTTGGGAGTGGCTGAAACATTCATTATCGAATCATTAAATAGTCTGTTTGAGTGACAGCTAGCTCCACCAATGAAATTAAAGCTTTGTCAGGCCACTTCTGAGAACGAATCAGAGATGGACAACACTGAAGAAGAAGTAAACAAGATCCATTTTGAAAATTGCTGAGAAAAAAGCAGTTGAAACTGTAAGTACAGTCTATCTTCACATGATATTTTCTAGTATTTTAAAAACTTATTAGAACATGTACATACTATTAATCAAAACTTTTTTGTGTTTAATCTCATAATGTTAATTGTTATTGTGTAGCATGCTGTATTCTTAAGAGAAAATAGTTTAAAGTAAGAAAGCATTTTAGTACTAACTTGTACAGATACAGCTGCAAGTGGAGGGAGATAGGAAGGTGCACGTGGAGTTGTATGACAAAATGGAACCAATCAGACTTGTTTCTGATGTTGTAATTGTTTAAAGCTGCCTATGAAAAGGATGCATTTTTTCAGTTCTCAGTGGTTTCAGATTTTGCAGGAGCATAGTCTAGTAATAGTGAATGCATGAGTTACATTGGTTCATGAAGCCACAGCAGGAGTGAATGTTTTTTTTATTGTGTGTTTTGTCTGAATGCACTGAAACTAGCTTGAAATAAGGAGGAAACAATCAGTTTGATTTTCAGTGCTGTCTGGTCACTGCAGGGTGAACAGTCCTTTCTTAGTAACTTTCAGAGTTCTGAGTAAAAACTTAGAATGGCAGAAAATAGCAAAAGGATTTTGTGGATAATGAGAAGCAGTTACATAAGACGAGCAGCTGAGTTTGCAGTTCATAAGCGATTTTCGGGAGGGACCTGTACCCCGAAGTGCTATGTAAGATGGTTTGTCATGGTGAATGAGATGGGAACATCTTATGCCAACCATGCACAGACTTTGAGAACTCCTCTCCTCCTGACATATTGCTAATACATCTTGAGGCAATGATTTGAGCTCAAAAGCGCTGGGTGATTTAGTAACAGAGGCAAAATGGACCTTGCTTCTATTATGTCTATGTTGCCTGCCTGTATTATCATATTTTCAGATATTACAGAGCGTAGAGTCTGGCAAGCAGAGCATCATATGTATCTGATTGACAGAGCTCGCAGAAAAGTAAATGTACAGATTACTGCTTTTCTACGCATGCATGGAATGCATATTATACGTCAACCTGAAATTAAATGCTGTAATGATTTGCTATTCCTACCAGATGGTGTACATTTCTCACATGCTGGCAACTGTCATTTTGTGGGAGACCTTCAAGATGGAATCCTGAAAGTCCTTTAAGATTGTGAGACTGTTTGAGGAAATATTACAGAATACACAAAGGTTCTTTTCAGAACCATATTAATGTGGTCAAAAATAGATCAAGTGCATGCATCACTCACATATGATACATATATGGGTTTGCCATATTACAATAGTGGGCGCTAGCAGTAGTAATTTTTCCTGCTTCTGTCTGTTCACAAATGTATGATTTTGTTATGTGTCAACATTGGTAAATAGTTTGAGTATGTTAAATGAATGTACCATTTACTGTGGCCTAGAGTATTGTAGCTGTACCAACAGGGCTAGAAATAATTTTTTGACTTGCTGTCAGGGGACAGGTATCACATAATTTTGCCTGTCATAAAACTTTTGGCTGTCCACACTATTTTTACATAACTTTTTTCCACTGTCTGTTCCCCTTATGCACAACTGCTTTGTTTCAGATTTTTTTTTACCTTGTTTTAATAATCCACTGCAGGGTGTGGGTTATGGTGGGATTTACCAACTTCTGCTGTGAAGTCAAGTCACTGGGACTTCATCCTCTTGACCAAACTATACCAGAAGTAGGTAAATCCCACTATAACCACCACACTACTGTGGATTATTGGTTCAATGAATAAGCAAGTACCCAGTGCCCCATTCCTTCAAGCTGTGTAGGTGAGAAGCAGGACCTCACAAGAAACAAGATGTTGCATCTCAGCTGGGTATCCTGGATAAACTAAAACTAAAATAAACAATGAAAGAAACGTTTTGAGCTCTCCAACAGAGTACTGTACTTTTTATCAAGATTTTATTCTCCACAGTAACCTGGCTGCCATGGTGAAGTAGTGTCTGCCAACTTCTCTGCATCCTCTGCTGTACTAATGCTTCAATGTTTTTGGGAGTTGGGCAGGTTGTAGGAGAATATATCCTTCCCTAGTTTAGTGTTCAAGGATGTTTGGCAGTGATAACTCTTACATAACCTGTAACCTGTCACAGTATGATTTCTTTCTCAGAATGTAAAAGTGCATATGTGAATAAATGTACTTTTACATTCTGAAAAACTAATCTGATGTGGCAGGCTACAAATGAGTATTAAACAAGTGAACACTGCTAAACATCCTTGAACACTAGAGCATGAAGGATATATTAAAATCCACCCCTTGCATTTTGTGTTTGCTAACTTTCGTGCTCCATGAAGTTTCACCTGTAGGAGTTTCGACTTTCCAGCAGCATGTTTACATATTCATGCCCTTTTCCCTTGCTGCTTGACGGATTGACTCGCTCACATCACATTTTTGGTATTGTCGTGATTTACTTACTGCACAAGCGCAGACACTCGAGGAGCTACTAGAGGCCCTTAACACTGCCTTTTAAAGCAGCAGGTGCCAATCAGGAAAAACAGAGCGCAGATTAGGCCCAGCACCCTGTATTTCGAGCCTTGTGGTGCATCTTCAGACCATGAGGTCCTGACATCTCTTTTCCTAAACAAGGTGCTGTGGTTGGGTCCTAGCACCCTAATAGGTGTAACCAAGTTATAAAGCAGAACTGCCTGTCAAGGGACAGGCCAAGAAAAAAAAAGCGCCTGTCCCAATGAAAAAGCGGCTGTCGAGCGGGTGGAAACCGGTTATTTGAGCCCTGTGTACCAACATGGTATGTGTGCAACTTCAATAAAACACAGTGGTACTGTAAAATGTATTTGTTTCTTCTCTGGTATGTCAGGATATAGATGTATTTTTTAATGTTACAGAAATGGGTAGTTATTAGTATATAGGCTACAATGAATGCACAACTGCGTTATCATGCACTTTACTTTCAATTACTTTGTTAGCAGTCTTCACATTGATAAGTGCATTCATAGGTCTGTGTACAGTTCTGTGATGTGTGGTTAATCTCTGTTTAACATCACATTACGATGTTGTGTGAATACTTCAGTGTAGTACAGATGGATATGTCATGGTGTGCCCAATGTGATGTTCAGTGCAGTACCTCCGACCCACGAGACTAGAGTATAGCATGTTAGTCTAGTAGCAGTTGTTTTTACTGTCTAGGTGGCTGAATCCTTTTTTAGTCCTATATTATGGTACTGATCTGTGTTTCTGCTATAGTGAAGGACAGGTGCTCTTTGGTTTAATTTAATTAGTATTGTATAGAATTTGTTTAAGAAATGATTAATATTGTTACATGCTACTAATGTAGATATTTCTTTGTGTTTGTATTTCAGAACTAGTAAGACTTACAAAATAAAATGAGGCAGTGGACCTTGCGAGAGGTGTGTGATCTGGTTGAGGCAGTCCAGGCAGAGAGGAAATGCTAGAGTACTGATGGGAGTACAAATCGAAACTGGATTCAATGTGGGGCGCATTAACTGTGATTGTACATCACTTAAGGTTAAAATATAAGTCGGTCATACAACTGAAAAGGAAGTGGAAGCTGTTGCGCCAACGCTTTTATGTGTTGAAGCAACGGGAGGTGATACCGGACAATGATACGTGCTGGTACTACCTCGCTCATGAGCTTTGGGAGGCTGCTGGGAAGCCAGCTGCGGGGGGCGCCTTACTCACCGTAAGTAAATCAGCACAACTTTTCATAATAGTTGTCAATGTTTTCAGACTTAGTAAAAAACATTGTATAGTGCGGACCAGATATTCAAAAGGGTTGCTCCATGCACAGCATCCCACCCTCCTGCCACCCCGCTGCCCGTCGACTGACTGTCCGTGGGGCTGCCGCCCGTGGTGCAGAGCTGCAGCCAATGGGCGTGCAGCCCATACCATGACAGTCAGATGATGTGTGGGGAGGCGTGGTGGAGGGCTTCAGGGTGGGGGCACTAGACACCAGGGAGATGTTTTGGGGGTTGTAACTTTGACATTCTGCCTGCGATCGGGCATTACAGTCCACTGGACCACCTGGGAGATATTCGGTTGGGGTTTACATTTCTGCCCGCGATCGGGCACTAGAAGTGATACACGTTCTGCCCACTGATCGGGCTTGGAGATGTGTGGCTGGGGGTGGTTCATGTTACTTTATTGCCCCGTCGAGCCTCGGGAGATGTGGGCTGGGGGGTGGTTCATGTTACTTTATTGCCCCGACTGGCCGGGAGATGTGTGGGCGGGGGTTCATGTTATTTTATTGCCCACGATTGGGCTTCTGTGGGATCTGTGTGTGTGGGGAAATGTAGACACAGAGATACTCGCCCGGATCGGGCTGCAGGGTGCGCCAGTCCCGACGGCTGCTGCCTGGCAGGCGGCCAGGTGCAAGTCCTCAGGGATCGGTGCACTACATGCTAATGTGGCATGCAAATGGGGCCATAAATAGATGCAAACTGTCTACCCGATCTTGCATAAATTATGGCCCCATTTGCATGTCACCTTTGAATATCGGAAATTTGCACATAGGCGCGAATGGTACTTGCGCCACCGCAAGTTTAATGCTCAACTCTGGCAACCTGGCGGTGGCGCAAGTTCCACTGAGCGCGCTGACAAGTAGCTGTTGGTTGTGGGTGATATTCAAACGAGTTGGTCAATAGTGCAACTCCTTTGAATATCACCCCGGCCACACCCCTGCGCAACTATTTTGAGCAGCGCAGGGGCTTGTGCCTCAGAATGGCGCAGTTTGAATATCTGGGCCTGCATAAATAAGCAATAAGACATCAGGAGTGATTATTCAATGTTGTGTAAATGTGTGCTTATTGGTGTAATGTGGCATGAGGCATGGCCGAGTAGTACATCACTTACACAGTGATGAAGTGACCATTGATACAAACAGTCAGAGTGCCTTATTAGTATTATCATAGCAATATTTTGAAAATAGTGTTGAACATTGTTTTGTATGTGCTTAGTCTCTACATATATGTCAATCAAAGATTGACATACAGCTAATAACGTTGTGATACTAATCAGAAACTAGTATTTTTCACAACTGTTGTTGTAAGTCTTAAAAAAATGTACTGTGATTTACATCTAACATTTAAATATTTTTTGTTTTGGGTTCATGGTAGAACATCGGAGGTGTTCCCCAGCTGCAAGCGAGGTAGTGCCAGCGGAGAGCCAAGCTGTGGAGGGTGGTCAGTCAGACACTGAAAGTGTCATTTTGATTGAGTCTGACGGTAAGACTTTATTATCACAAATTTCTTAGGTTGTTTACAAATAAGAAATGAGGGTTTCTCGTGACACAAGCATGTGATATGCAAATTGTGCCATTCATACACGCAAGGTATTGTGCTGTGCAAATTAGCTGCACAGCTGTGTGTCTGGGGCAATATTCAAAATGTGACATGCAAATGGGGTATAATCATTGCAAGACTGAGTGTGGGACATTTGCATGTCGTTATGGCATGATTTGCATGCTATTACCATGCAGGTCTGCTGATCCCGAGAAATTGTGCGTGGTGCCTCAACAGGCTGCAGGCATTGAGGAACAATACTGCGGTGCAGCCTGATCATAGAGAAAGCAGTGTAGAATACCCCGCAGCACCCATCTCTGGGCTGATCAGAGGAATAGTTCAATTCTCCCGCAACACATTGATCGTTAGCAGCAATGTGGTCCCCTCCCGAACGTATCTCTGCTGATACACTGGACCGAAAAGGTCGATTACAGGTAGTAAGTTTAATGAGCCGTCGCTGAACATAGCCCTGGTGGGCAGTGTATGACCGACACCACGCACTTGCTAAGTTCCACCATCCCATCTCCCCCTGGCAGCTGCTGGCCAGCAGCAACCCACATGTCTGCCACCCTGCCACCCACCGAGTGACTGTCTGGTAGGGCTGAACAACCATTGCTGTACAGTACAGCTAATGTGTTAGGAGCCCATGCCGTACATGACAGTTCAGACTTTTTAATGAATGAATTGATTCACAAATCTGTAATGTGATACACAGTATGGGGTACATGCCCATTGGCTCTTGGTCTGCAGCAATGGGTGTGCAGCCCTAATGGGCAGTCAGTTGATGGGCGGCAGGTGTGTGGGATGATGCTGCCCACTGCCTGTGAGGTGGTGAGCAGGGTAGTGGTGCTTCATGGGTGGGTTGGGTGAGGAGACACTAGCCACCAGGGCTATCTTCAGAGGGGGGTTATTAAACTAACTGCCCAACGATTAGAGCATTCCAGTCCCTGGACCAGGGCGGATATGTTCAGGAGGACAGGTGGGTTGTTTTACTTACTGGCTGCAATTGGACATTTTGGTCCACTTGAGCACAAGGGATACATTTGGTGGGTTACTTAACTTTCTGGGTGTGATTGGGCATTTCAGGCCACTGGAGCATCAGAGATACGTTTGGGGGGAGGCACAGTGCTGCCCGTGTTTTGCCTGGTGTTGGGGGGAAGTACAGAATGCCCACAGTCGGGCCATTGGGAGTGGGTGGGAGGGATTTACAGTCGGTTGGCTGCAATCGTGCTCCGGGGGGGCATGGGGACTAGGTTGGGGGACAGCACAGGTGCCAGCAGTTGTGTTTCACCCTGAAATCTAGCAGCTCAGCTGTGGGTGACCCTCGAGTTAGTTTTTTTTTTTTGCCTGTGAGTCATGCAGACTTGGTTGGGGGTTGTGGCTACACAGCTCTCCACAGCCTGGGTGAATATTGGTCTCTGGAGTTCATTTATGGTTCCTCCCGTCCACTTAACCATGCATTCATTTGCATTGTGCTGTTGTTCAGCCAGTTTTCAGTGCCATAAGTGTGTTTTACTGAATATTGCAGAATTGCGGAATTTTGTACTTGCAGATGTGGAGCCCTATTGTGTATGGGTCAACCATCTTGAATATGCCACCCAAAATAGTTCAAAAAAGGTGTTAACCAACTCTAGTGAATGTGCAGTGCCACCATGGCAGAAGATCCTGTACTACCATAACAAACTGGTATTACTACAGATGTGAGTGGAATACTATTCTTCATGAATCTAACAATGGATGGGTGTGCATAGCGGTAGATGCGGTGTTGTGAGGGGGGCAGGTCTTCTCCTCTGTTAATTTTGGTGGTGGAATTCGATGTACAATGAGTTATAGATAACAAATTCTAATGTTGTTCTAGTGTTGTAGGTGTCTCAGTGGAATTCAATGGTGTGCTGTTAAATTATCTGTTGTGAATTATGACATGTCCCTAGATTGTATTTAGTTAATATTTCTATATGTCATGCCAATGTTTTATTTTTATTATTGCAATAGTTATAAATGTGCATAATAGAATATCTACATGTTTGTTAATGTGTTTTAATAGCCCTGTAGGGGTAATATGGTTAATAACACATACATGACTGCTACATTCAGTTAGAGGGTCATTGAGTGAACAGTGACATTATCGTTGTGTTTGTGTTCTTTTTATTATAATAACTCACATTTTAAAACTATTAAAGGAACAGAGCGTCATATCATTAGGGTATGCATGTATGTAAATTGAACATACATGTAATATTTTTAGGATGTTTATGTGTCTCAACCATGCATTATGACAATGTTATAAGTATTGTGATTGATGGCAGGCACTACTTGTTCTGCACTGCATACTACCAATTATATATTTGTGAGTAATGTTTTGAAAATACGTTATTGAAGAAATTGATGTTTTAAAGAAAAACACTTTGACCTTGATATTTCATCTATTAATGTGATCATTTTTCTTGTTTCCTTTAATAGAGCCGAAGCTTACTGTTCGGAACGTGTGGAGGTGAAGCAGGGAGCCGGCGCCAGTCCACCACGTAAGTGAAATCTGTTGTTGCTATTATCTGCATCCTTGAGAAGTACCATAGGGTGGTCAACATTCTGTGGTGATCAATGCTCCTGTTGATAATTACACGTTGCAGTCCTACTGCATGATAGGGGGAGTGCACTGTCTATTGGCATATTCACTGCAAATGTTAAATTGTTTGGGGTGTGAGCAACAGAGCTTCGTTGCTGAGGGAGTACCACTTTCTTTTGTTTGTTGTGGGTGGGCGAATCACTGTTTACATTACTTACTTTACGTGTGATGTGACCTTATAAGGGTGGGAATTCATTGATCACTGCAGATACCCAACCACCAAAAACACAAACATGGTGGTAGGATATTGTAGTGACCTAAATGTTGTGCACTGCATAAAGTGTACAATTATAATTTATTAGTTTTTTTCTCAATCTACAAGTTTAAAAGTGTGCCTTATAGTGTTCATGATCCCTTTTTCCCACTAAAAGTGAATAGCTGTGCAGTGTCTGTCTTCAGCCTTGCCAGCCCTAATGCTTACCTCTACAATGTAGTGCGATGCTGTTCAGTGCACTGCCAGATGTGTATTTTTAAAGGTGATCATGAACTGAGGGAATGTCGATAAAACTAATAATGGAGGTAATAATGGGACTGTTTGCGTTCACTCTATGAATATCGTATGTTTCTAAATAACACTATGGAAGTTGTCTCACCACACTTAGAAAATGGGCTTTTTATTTCCTGGCATCTGATTGGCTAGTACCCTTGCCAGGGGGGTACATTAACTTTCAATAGATGCCTAGGAAATAAAAAGTACCAGCCCCAGCACCCTCTCACCCACTCAAGTATCCCTCTGCCCATCCAGGTTGCTCATTGGCTAAAAACATCGAAATAAATTTGAAATCACTGCCATTTTTTTCTCTCACTTAGCGAGAGATATTGGCCCATTAATGACAAGCTGTCTCAAAAAGACACTGCCCCCCACCACACACACACACACACACACACTCACTCTTCCTGAACAACTTTTGTCAGCCAAATTCATTCCATGCAGAAGTGTATCAATTTCGATTTCTTTTAAAGACGGCTGTATTTAAAACAGCGCTAGGACGTTGCGCGCTCAGCGTACTTCAAAACCTTTTCCATCTTACAGTTTTATTGTAGCCCTAACTCCACTAGCGCTGACTTTAAATTAAGGCTACCTCCCCCGATGTCACCTACCCACCTGCCAAGACTGTGCTCCTGCATTTTTAGGATCGGCAACCACAGCAGCGCAACGCTTCTGCGGCGGCGCCTCTCACCACTGATTCCGTTCCTAAATGACACAGCACTAGCCGACGATTCACTGCTCCTCGCTCCCTTCTCTATTCCTCTGCCCTCCCGCTCTACTGTTTCCTCCTCAGAACCTTCACTCTACTTTTGTGGGATTAGTTTGGCCCGACTGGGAAGCTGTAGCGTCACGGAACGGTAGCGTGGTGCAGCTCGGAAATGACGTACAGCCTCTGCCGGTAGAAGGCAAAATGGTGGTCCGGACGCATTTGGACTGGGAATTTGTATCAAGCTCAGCATCAGCAGGGTCGGAGCTGTGCGAGAGGGGCTGGTGCTGTGCTAGTGGTGGACAAGGAACAGACAAATTTATTAAACATATCTTGCTCGAACTCTCTGTAGTCCTGTGTTCGGTGGGGGGTGGTTATGTTAACATGACAACAGCCTCCAAACCCACAACTACAGGACTGCGACTAGGACACATGCAGAGGAACTATTTTATTACAAAAGAAATAAAATAAAAACAGTTTTCACATTAAAACATAAATATATTTTTTCTTTAATATAAATAGTACCATGGCCCATTTTCTAAGCGCAATAATGCCCTCCAGGGTCGGCGGTATTGAGCAATATCGGACCAGCCAGGAGCTCTAAGGCCATCTGCCTGCGGCGTCGGGCCTCATTATGCCCCTGGCCAGTCCGGTATTGCCCAATACCGCCCACCCTAACGACATTATTACTATAAATGCAGTACTATGACAGGTTGCAGTGGTGCAAATTCCACTACATTATCGGTCGTATTTCTGGGTTGGGTGTTATGAAAAGAAGTTGCTGAGTAGTGAAACTGTGCTAAATATTGGGCCACATAGATCAGATTGCTAAATAATTCAATGATGCATGGCTTAGCGACACACAGTGTCATACTTTCAATGAGCAACTATTCTTTAAAACAGTGTTCTTAATACGTCACTATATGATGCTGTAGCTGTTGTGTGAAATTACTTTTTGGGACAGTGTAAGGAGATGACTGTGAGACTGTATGTGAGTAAAGGTGGTAATATGTCTATTTAAAACATTTGTTTTGAGAGGAACGTATAATACTACCATAGGCGCAAGCCCTTCTGGTGTGCAAAATACTTGCGCAGGGGTGTTCAAGGTGATATTCAAAGGAGTTGTGGTATTGAGGAACTACTGAATATCACCTTACTTACATCCACTGTGCATGAAGCAGTGGAACTACAGCAGCAGCGCAAGTTGAGAAACTGCAGCATTCTACTTGTGGTCGCAAAATACCGATATTCAAAAGGTAATATGCAAATGCAGTTTTAATTCAGGCAAGGCACGGGGGGGCCATTCGCATCTGATTATGGCCCTATTTTCATCCCATTAGCATGCGGGTGTGGTGATCCCCGAGGACTTGCGCTTGGGTCCTTACCAGGTAGCAGCCATTGGGAAGGATGCCCCGTGCAGGCTAATTGCAGGCAAAAGAGCGTAACCCCCCACTGGCCCGATTGCAGGCATACTATACTACCTCCCCCACTAGCCCAGTTGGGGCAGCAATGTGTCTCCCCGTCAACAGAGACATGGAGGTCCAGTGGACCAATAAGCACTCGCAGTATTAAGTAATTAAACACCTCCTACCTCCTGAATATATCCCTGGTGATCCAGTGGACTGATAAGCCCAATTGCAGGCTGGAGTATTGAAACACCCCCTACCTCCCGATCATATCCTGAAAATCCCAATTGTGGGATGTAGTTGGCAACCCCCCCAACAAAAGACATGAGTGTTGGGGCAGACATACTGCCCATGATTGCCTTGATGAGGGGTGTAGAGTGCACATCTCTCAAGCATACCACATTCGATGAATGTTACTCATTTTAATTCACTAAAGCTTCCTGTTTACATTGTGAGGACTTGTAACACATTCAGTGTTAACATTTTTGCAAAACTCTATAGTAAATGATGCTAAATATATCAATTTGATACACTGCAGACTTTATGAACTTAAATGCAAACATTTTAACAGTGTTGTGGGCTTCTAATTTAAAAATTAGATTAAGCTGCCCACGCTTTGCCCATTGTTTCAACATTTTGAGAAGCAATGTAACACATTTGGGGAACAAACAGTTGAGACATATGAGACAGAGTGTTGAGGGCAGCCACAGGTGGCAGCTGCTGTGTTGCGTACTGCAATGCAGCAGCTCACTTGTGGGTGGCCGTCAACTTGACCCTTCTTTTTTCTCAAAGTTGTGCAGGTGCAGCTTTGGGGTTGCACCTGCACAACTCTGCACAGCTCGGCTGGATATCTGGCATGGTTTTGCATTGCATCTTATATTACTGACTTAATTATTTAAAGTAGCGATGTGTGTTGAGAGCTTGAAACACGGGTAAAAAGCTGTTTGGTTTAAAAGTATCATTAAACTTATCATGATAGTGTACGCATGAAAAGTATTTTATTATACTGCTACTGTCAAGGTACTTTTTTTCACTGAATACATGACTACACATTATAGGCAGACATGGTGAAGTAAAAATTCTCACACTTGATGAGGATGTATTTCAATTTTATGGTATAATAGTGTCAATAATGCAAAAGTATGTACATACAGAATATTTCTGAGTTGTGAAAGAAAATCTAAGAGTAGCATTCTAAGCCACAGCTAACTATACATTTTTTTATGTTGTAAGCTTATTAGATAATATAGATAGTCAAGTATGACAGAGAGAAATAAGATACTAAATAGTTTAGCATCATACTTAAAACTATTATCATAACTTTTAAATGAATGCATTTCTGATATTGCATTAGATAAGAAATATTTGAAGTGAAATATTTTAAAGTTGTAATTGTTGAATTTGTGTTATATATTCATCATAACTTTGTTTTTAATCTTTTAGCGACGGCGCGAGAGAGGAGGTGCACAGGCCATTGCCACTGCTACAGACGGCTCACGCGCGAGGTTGTCAGTCTGCGGAAGGAAAATGCTGTCATCCTTGAGAGGCTGGACAAAATCCAGTCTTTCTTGGATGCACAGCAGCAGACTGTCAACCTCGTGCTTGAGCTGGTTGTAGCAGTGGGTGATGGTGCTGTTGCAAGTAGCAGTGCTTCACCTCCATGGCTACCATCTGTTCCTGCAGCTTCCCTGGGTGAAAATGGCCACCCTTCATAGCGGTCCGGTATCTCCTCCCGAGGGTGCAACAGTTTCCACTTCTTTTGCGCCTCCACATTGAATCCAGTTTCCAGCCTGGATTGCCCCAAGCAGTGCATACACCTCTCACAAGTGTTCAACTAAACTAAAAGAACATTGGACAATATATTTTTATATGTTTTTATTTATATAAAGAAAAAAATATTTTTATTTAATTTTTATTTTGTGTATGATGTAATACACACTTTATATGTTTTTTTCGGTGTATGTATATATTATTTTGTAAAAATCTATTTTTGTATTTATAAAACAAAAATATTTTTGTTTGTTATTTTTTATATTGAAATTATTTTTATAGTAAAAAAAGTTAAACTATACTCTCTTGTGTTTGGTGTGTTATTGCTATTCAAGAGATAAAGTGTGACATTCAAGCCCCAACATTTTTTTGGGCCAATTGTCATAGCCATATCATCTTAACATTGGGTATATGTGGTAGTATTGTGATCCCTAATATAAAGATAGTTCATAGGAAGGTTCATACAAATGTTCAAGGGAGTGGAGGAGGCCAGACAGTAAAGAACAGGCCACAGCTGTTCCCAGCCAGTATCTCTTATGTAGTCATGTTAGCTTCCTTCATAAAAATTTCTATCCAGATGAGTTTTAAAAAGCATCTTTGATTTAGGACAAATAAGTGACAAGGGGAGCTCATTCCAAGGGGCCACCAGTGTCTGTGTGACAAATGCCTTCCTTCTATTAGTATTATACTTTATGGGCCAGATTTTCAAAAGGGTTGCGCCATGTGTAATAGGGTAGTGCCTGCGCAAGTCCAAACTTGCTCCATTCTGCGATATTCAGCAGGAGGCAGTTCCGCCACAGAAAACATGCTGAGTAACAGTGCAATGCAAATGAATGCATGCTGAACTGCAGGGGAAGGAACCATGCATAAACTGCACAGCCTGATATTCAGCAAGGCTGTGCAGAGTTGTGAAGGTGCAACCCCCAACCTGCGCCTGCACAACTTTGAGCCAAAAAAAATGCTCAAGTCGACGATCACCCACAGGTGAGCTGCTGCATTGCATGGCACAACACAGCAGCTGACACCTGTGGCTGGCCCCCAACCCACTCCATGTGCCCCTCGTGCAGCCTGATCGTGGACAAAAGAGTGACAATCCCCAACACCACCCCCACTGGCCCTATTGTGGGCAACAGCAGAAATGTTCCCCCCCACCAGCCTGACCACGGGCTGCTTTAGTTTAAAAACAACCCCCCCCGAATACATCCCTGGTGGTTCAGTGGACTGAAAAGCCTGATTGCAGGCTGTATCAGTGTAAAATACAACCCCCACTCCTGCCGAACATAGCCCTGGTGGTGTAGTGGACTGAAACTCCCGTTCGCGGGTTGTAAGCAGTAAAGCTGCCCCCCGAACATAGCCCTGGTGGTCTAGTAGACCGAAACTCCCGTTCGCGGGATGTAAGCAGTAAACCCCCTCCAGACATAGCCCTGGTGGTCAGTGGACCGGAAACTCCCGTTCTTGGGATGTAAGTGTAACTCCCAAAACATAGCCCTGGTGGTCCAGTATATGTATTCAGTACAACAAACCTCTTCCACCGCTGTTCACATGATTGATGGTACCACCTCAGTTGGTAGTGGAAGCACTCTATGAAATCTCAAGTTACTATAGTAGCATATCCATTTGTTCAGTACATGAACTAATAGTGCCCATGTCATGTCATATTGTCTTTTAGTTATGCACATTTTTTTTATTAACATATGTGCTCACAAACAAAATGAGTAAGACACTAACATAAAAACTACTACCTGGAATGAGAATGACACATTACAATTAATAAAGTAATTAAGACAATGATAGTAAATGCAACCACAACAGTTGAAATATTTCTGATATTGGAACATTGTTTTATATGTATGTGCACTATTCTTAGAACAATAAATCATGTAGTATGCTGAGTGATAGTTCTGAAAAAGACAGGATATTCATGGCAAAAAACTCCGTTTAATGCATCAGTTAGGGTTGTTCCACAGCGACAAAAGTGAGAAATGCTGTTAGGGTTGAAACCCTAGCTCGAATTCATCCCCCCAGCACACACACACACACAGACACACACACAATTCAAGTATGGGGGAGGACCAAGTCAACACAACCAATGACAGACATCCAGCAGCAGGTGACAGAAATAACAAACAATTGTCAATGTACTCACGAGACATCCCCACCCACCTAACCAGGTACTGCATGCTCAGTGGAGATCAACAGCAAAACTGAGGCCATGTACACCAAACGACATCCCTGATTGCAGCTGCACACAACGTACTACACTTAGTAGTTGCATGGCCTTACCTACCGATGCCCCACACCACACCACAACTGGTACTGTGCCGTTATTCAATATAAATGCTGAAGGTGCATGATGACAGTTGTAGAAAGGTTTTAACACTAGTGAGTATACATTAATTAAGAGAAGCACATAAATTAACTACAAGACACTAGCATGCTCAAGATAAAAGTAGTGATACATTTAGTAGGTGATTTACATAGTAGTACATTTACTGCAATGGTTTACTCAACATAGAGAGCTGATGTAAACGTATGGAAAAGCATTGCCTGTTCAACGCTGTGAAATTCATACTGCCAGTATCAGATGCATTCTTACTGATGAAGGTGTACTGCTGATGTACATACATAGACCTTCAGTGTGTTTCAATACTAAAGATGCAGTAAGTATTCTTTGTAAGAAACATTGTAATTGCATGGATCAGGCCAAGCAACTTCTAAATATCATAGCACTACTGAGCCAACAATGATGTACCTGTATCGGACATGTATATAGGATAGATTTTCCTGTAGGCACTTACTGAGTATGTTGTACCTGATAAAGACAATCTCATTGCATCTGTGATGACTATCTTATTCAAATAGTAATACATTTACTATTGTTGCAATGAGTGATCTATGCCACTTATGGACACAGTGTGATTTTTTTTAACAGTTGTTTCATACTCAGGCTGTATGCCTACTGTTTGGGTTTGCCACACTTCTGTCACTGGTGCTATCAAAGTGATAACTATGTTAATTGTGGTACAACAGGAATCAAGTAGGTATGGTATAGATATAAACAGAATGTCTTTTAGTATTGATTTAACTCACAATGGGGTAAGTGTACTAGGACAGCAGGGGTTATCCTCTATCACTGACTCTGTCAGTTATAATCACACTAGGGTTTCGATGACTGTAATGATCAAGTTACACTGTTCATCTTCATGAGTTCATATTCACAGCCATTCTCTAGTAACTAGACAGTGTATGGTGTAACTGGGTGGGACACTGTGTTGCAAAGCTGCTGCAGTGCCTAGCAGAGGGAGAGTATCTACTCATAAAGACAATTAAGCAATAAGGCATGACCAACAGTTATGTTAAATGGTCTGTTAATCACCCTGTAGGGGTTTAATCTTGAATGAGGCATAGCCGAGTGCCACATGTCGCTAGACAGTGATAAACTGACTATTAACATAATACCTGAGAGTGGCTTATTGCTATCATAATAAAACTGTTTTTTAAACATTAAACCATGTTCATCATATGGTTAGGCTCTACATGTATGTTAATAAAAACTAAACATAAGGCTGTTACAATGTTTACAGTCAATTAGAAAGCTGCATTTCTCAAACCCTTGTTATAATCAGAGATATTATACCTGTACAACTCCTTGGTTTTGCTGAATTCTATTGCTCAGGTGGCCCACCACAAGTGGTGTGGTCTGGTGTGGGGCATCGGTAGGTAAGGCCATGCAACTACTAAGTGTGGTACATTGTGTGCAGCTGCAATCACGGATGTGTACGTTTGGTGTACATGGCCTCAGTTTTGCTGTTGATCTCCACTGAGCATGCATTACCTGGTCAGGTGGGTGGGGATGTCTCGTAGTACATTTAGACAATTGTTTGTTATTTCTGTCACCTGCTGCTGGATGTCTGTCATTGGTTGTGTTGACTTGGTCCTCCCCCATACTTGAATGTGTGTGTGTGTCTGTGTGTGTGGTGCTGGGGGTGATTGGTTAGGGTTTTCAACCCTAACAGTGAATTTCTCACTTTTGTCACTGTGGAACAACCCTAACTGATGCATTAAATGGATTTTTGCCATGAATATATATATATATATATATATATATATACATATACAGTAGATATATATGTAGATATATATGTATATATGAAATACAAAATTTGCTAAAGAAAGGTTATTGTAAAAGTTAAAGAACACTGGGATAGATAAACCAGCTGGGCCATATGAGATGCAGTGAAGCCACTTGCCCACTAGATATATATACATCCCTGATATAGGCACAGTTTTTTCTATTTACCAGTTTTTACCTCCCCAGCTATGATAACATTTCCTGATAAATGTACCCTGATCAGTGCATAACTCACTTACAATACGTACACAACTCAGGATCACAAAGAATGCTACTTTGGCTGCTAAATGCACATTGAGCCCTATGCATAATAGGGCAGATTGCCTATGCACCACATATCTGAGGTGCATAAGCAATCCTAATTCTGTATGCCACATAGGGGGATTCCAGCAGACCCCCTGCGGCATTCTCAGGTGGTGCACAAGCCCAGTGCACACTTGATCCCCCAGCTGCCCACACAGCTACACACCATGAGCAGTCTGGGGGCATGACAGGGGGCATGCCCACAATCTGTGCCATTCACTGAGATGTGAAGTTGGTATGGAATACTGAGCAAGGAGTGCATGAGTTATGCAATAGTGCACCATGCTGTATATGCTACACACAACCCTAGTGGAAACTCAGTGGCTGCAGCAGACCGGGAACCCCCTCCACACTGCTGCTCCAGCCCACCAGGCTGACAGGAAGGGCTAGGGGCAGGAAGTCAGTCACATGCCCAGGGTATCTGAAAAGCTGAATCCCTTGCCTTCCCAGGATCCCCTGCAGGATCCTGGATGGGCATCCTATGGATGCTGGCCTGTTCCCCATGATCCAAACCCATGCAGCTGCTTTCCACCTCTATGCAACTGTGCATCATTGGGGCAGGACTGTGTACAGGTGGCTGGTAATAGTGAATGCCAGCCACAGGGTGCCTGTCCATGGGCGTGTAGCTATGTACCCTGCCCACCTTTGTGCATAGGCCCCACTGTCCTTTAATCAGCAGCTGATGAGCTGCATGTGTGGCTAAACACTGGGGTAGTGAGTGAGATACTTATGCCTAAAGCATGTTTGTGTTTCTGCGACTCTAACACAGTGATGGGGAGACTTCTAGAAAGAACAACTGACATACTATTTAAGTCAACGTTTCTTACTGAACTAATTTTTTAGATGCAGTTTAACTCAATTTACAGCATTTGTTTGCCTCAATAAAACTGATTTTATACCCTAAATGTTTTACTACTTTACTGCGTGTACTTTCTCCAACCAGCATTCTTAAATAAACAAATACTGGATGAAGACATAGCTTGCTTTAAAGCACAAAAAGTTGCTTCAGCCTGGGTGCGCATATAAAGGGATTTCACTGTACATATTAGAGAGTGAAACATATTGCCTCTAAAGATGTCAGAGCCCCTGGAGGAAATATTCAAAGTAGCCCTAGAAAAGGGGGGTCATGCTGAATGGCTGGAGGAAGGTCATAGACTGGAAGTATTATTCATATACTTTTGCAGATTAGAAATGTCCAATTACAAACTAGTCAGTTTTACACGAATTTCGTGAAAAATGATGTAATCTTTCATAAGGGAGAACACAGGTTGAATTGAAGAGTTCATAACTCCTGTAGTCAGAGCAGCATGGTTTAACTGGGGAGGGTGGGAGTCATTCCTGAGCAATTTGCTAAGATTTTATGAACCAGTGTATAAAAACCTAGATGAAGGGATGCTGTTTTGTTTCTTGACTTTAGTTGCACTTTAGATAAGATATCACATGAAAAGCTGGTTCATAAATTGAAATCAATTGGGATATACATTATTAAAGTAAGATGGATTGCCAGCTGGCAAGAGGAAAAAGAATATGAATAAATGGGTTATATCAGATGATGGAGTTGTTACTAGTAGCATACTACTAAGATTAGTGTTAATGTTAATTGCACACTTGAATATAAGAAGTTTGATATGTCACTTTGTGGAACTGGAGTCATGGGTCAAACTGTACAATCCTGATATCCTCTGTCTCACTGAGACTTGTCTAAAATCATCAGTTACTGATTCCCTCTGCTCCCTGCCAAATTACTCTATTATTCGAAGGGACAGGATATCAAACAAATGTGGTGGTGGAGTTGCTCTGTACTACAAAAATAATCTGACTGTCTCTCTTCTCACTATCCCGGATGCTCAATCGGTATGTGAATACTTGCATGCTACCCTTGCTTTGGGAGCCAAGAAACTGCATGTTATCTGTGCGTATAACCCCCGAGTGGGAAGGATTGTGGGTCTAGAGTACCTGTTGGAAAATACCTCTCAGAATTTTAATCATAATGAGGTTGTCATCTTAGGGGACCTAAACTTGAACTGGCTTGGGGCAGCTCTCAGTTCTCTTCAATCTCTGACTCATAGCTACAACCTGCATCAGATGGTAACAGTGCCGACTAGAAGTCTGTCTTCATCGCCACTAGGCACACTATTGGATTGGGTGCTGGTAAACTGGATCAAACACATCTCAGCCGCTGGTACTGTTGCTGATGCCTTAACTGACCACTCTCTTACTTTCTGCATCCTGTCTTTGGGGGAACCTCCATCTCCTCCACCACGTCTCACCACTCTCACAAACTTTGCTCACCTAGACCAAGAGGTGTTTCTGTATGATGTCTCCAGAACTGATTGGTCGGAGATCTATCTATCACACTGTTCTCAGGATGCTCTTAACTTCTTCATCACTAAATTCCTTACAGTTCAATGTAAACATGCCCCAAAGATTACCTGGAGAGTGAGGGGTAAACAAACAAGGTGGCTAAACAAAGACTTGCTCAAAAGTTTGTGCCTTAGAGATAAACTCTGGACCGGTACAAAACATCAGGCCAGCAAACAGATTTCAACGCCTACCGTACACTATGGAATTCATGTAAAAGACAAGTCAGAGCTGCTAAGAGCAAGTACTGTAAAGACCTGCTGATTAACTCTGCCAATGATCCCAGAAAATTCTGATCACACAGCAAATCCTTCCTAGGATCCTCACAGTCAACTACCCCTGGTGATATGCTGATAAATGATGTGCATTGCAATGACTCACAAACCATAGCTAATTCTTTCAACCTGCATTTCTCTGATCTCTCCCAATATACCTCTTCCTTCGATCCCACTGCAGTGTCCTCCCACTCCTCATCAGGAACCTGTCTGGATAAGTTGGAAGTGTTGTCCCCTGTGCCTCCTTACACTCCTTCATTCTATTTTAAGGCTGTGTCTAGAAAGGAAGTCCTGAAGCTCCTGAGGTCCATCTCTGATCATACCAACTCTGGCTCAGACTCCCTTGAACCCCGCCTCTTGAAACTTGCAGCTCCCCTTATTGCATTACTGCTGGCCAAAATTTATACATTATCACTTTCAGGTGGAGTGTTCCCTGACCTCTGGAAAGCTGCTCGGATCACACCTGTACTTAAAAAAGGGGATCCTAAGGTTGTCATGAACTACAGACCAATTTCCATACTCTCGGTACTGAGCAAAATCCTGGAGAAAATTGTTGCAACTCAGACAACTGACTATCTACTTAAGCACAGCCTGCTCTCGGATACCCAACATGGCTTCAGGAAAGGACATAGCACAACTACTGCACTTCTTAAATTCACCACAGACACTCTTTCAAAAAAGGATACTGCAATCTAACTGGGGCTGTCTTTATTGACCTCACAAAGGCTTTTGACCTTGTTGATCACACTTTGCTTCTCTCCTTGCTTCAACACCAGCATTTCTCCTCCTCTGTTGTTGACTGGCATGAAAGCTACCTGACAAATATAACTCAAGTGGTGAAATTTAATTCCTCTCTGTTGAACAGTACCACCATTAACATTGGTGTACCTCAGGGCTCCATTCTAGGGCCCCTCCTATCCTCTCTTTATATAAATAACATTGGAGCTGCTCTCAAGTTCTGCTCTGCTATTCTATATGCTGATGATCTTGTCATCTATGCAAGTTCTACTAATATAGACACTATCAACACAACCCTTTCCTCTGACTTTAACAATATCCAAAACTGGCTATATGACCACAAACTGGCTGTCAACACTAGCAAAACTAAAGCCATGCTGCTTGGATCAGCCCCAAAGCTCCAGGCTTACACAACAGCACTGATGGTGCAGGATTTAGAAGGTCAATTACTGGAATGTGTAACCTCTTTCAAGTACCTGGGCATCCTGCTAGATCAATCTCTTGATCGTAATCTTCATGTGCAGTCTGTTTGCAGAGCTGTCAACTCCAAACTGGGTATTGCATATAAGACTAGTTATATGCTCATGCCATCAGCTAAAATGGCCATTGTGAGGGGGATTCTGCTCCTCACCCTAACCTATGGGGCTCCCTTATTTGGGGCTGCTCATAAAACTGACCTACTCAGATGGGATATTACGTATAACAACATATGTTGCTATGCCTCTTCTGCTCCTCGGCTTAAACACCACTGTCAGCTTTATAATGATCTTGGTTGGCTGTCTCCATTAGCTAGTAGGAAATACTACCTTGGCTCCCTTATTGATTTGATAATTTGAAATCAAACTCCTAGGTGTCTTGCAGCTATGCTTGTTCCTCAGGACACACTCCATGGTCTACGATCAGCTGATAAATCCTTTCTGAATTTGCCAAGGTGCCGCACTAGGAAAGGAACTGTTGCATTAGAGCATGCGGCTCCACAGCTGTGGAATTCCCTTCCCCTCAACATTAGACTTTCTAGCTCCCGCACATGCTTTAAGAGAAAACTGCACTCAGATCTGTTGATTGCTGATACCTGTTCCTGCTTTCACCCTACCTAATGACTGATGTCTCTGGCCATACAATAGTATTTGTTCACCTCTACATAACCCTCTTACAGCCTCAGCCTGTCCCGGATCCCTTTCCCTGCCCATATACAATCTTGCACTGCAGGCATCTCCCTTACACTGACATACACTCATATAATCTAATTTCATGGCTTGATCCCCTCTTCCTCACTTACCGACCTTTTCCTTAATGACATCCCTTCTCTCAATGGTTATTTCTTCCTTTTCTATTACCTGTTTTTGTTTTTGTGTACCTTGTTCTGTTCATATGATATGTCACCTGATAATTTATTGTCCAAGGTCCTCGCTATTCATTGCATAGGTAGGCACCTATGAACTTATGAATGGTCTACTCTGTATGTCTCTGATATATTGTATCCACTTTAACTCATTGTATGTAAAGTGCTTTACTTTGTATGTTCTGATATATTGCATCCTCTTTAACTCATTGTATGTAAAACACTTATAATTTGTTATCCTGTTAAGTTTCTGCACATCTGTACTCTCCTGGGTCGTGCCTGAAAATAGTCATTTTATGGCTAGTGCACTTACCCAGTTAAAAAAAAGCTAAATTAAAAAACTAAATAAATAAAGATTAGTGCTGGGCCCTCTGCTGTAGAATATCTATATACTGGAACTCAGTGATGATCTGGAAAACAGGGTAATTAAGTTACAGATGACACTGAACTGGGAGGGATTGTGGACAATGGGGAGAGAACAAAAGATATATATTGGGGGTCTGGCAGTGTAGCCTAGGAGGTTAGAGTAATGACCTGTGAACGAGCTTGGTACAGCCAGAAGATCAGACCTTGGTTTGATTCTCACAACCTCCACTTGCATACTGTGTGTCTCTGAGCAAGTCACTTAATTGCCCAGTGCTCCCAGATCACCCCTGAAAACAGGCACTTGTGCCTAGTGGGCCTTACCTGGTTACCAAATACTAAAATAAAAATAAAATAAATAGACAGACCAGTTGTCTTGGCAGAGAAATGGGATATAAAATCCAATGCAGAAAAGTGCCCAATGCTACACATGGAAGAAAAATTTGAAGGCAGCATATTACTTAAGTGGGGCCTAAGTTAAACAAATGGAGGAGAAGGGACGAAGGGGTAATTATGTAGTAGTAGTAGAAAAATTTGTATTCAATATTACATACATGTACATGAATATGGTTATTCCCCATTGAGCCACAGCTCATGTTCATTGTTCAATGGGTACCATTACATGATGAACCTGGTTACAATAATAAAAGGTTTTTAAATACATTCATACTTCCATGCCTTTAAAACACATTCAGCTTTCATACATGCTTATTCACCTAATGCTATATTATCACATATACTGATGTACGACCATTTATTTATATATTGAATATTATACCATTCTATTATTCTGCAATTCACTAAAAGTTCCACTTGATACACATTATATATTGTTTCTATACCTTTAGAATAATATTAAACTAGGTTATTATTCTAACAGGGCAAAGGTTAACTAGCTTGTTTTATTAACCAGCTACATATGGTTATAACAAAGTCAAATAGCTGATCACTCCACAGTGTAACTGCACTCAGTCAGAAAAGCATCAGAAAAGACTCCTTCTTTGATGAAGCCATGGAGCGAAACCAGTTGGGGGTTATGCAGTTTAGTGTTCTGACCCTGCTGCTGCTACTAGCATGAGTGTGCCTAGTTTTCACTATGTACTTTATGTATGCACTTTGTAGCTACCTTTTTGTACAATAAATACTAAAATAACTATAACGGGTGCCAGTCTCCTTCTGTCTTTCTGTAATTATAATTACTGGTGACCCCTTTTAATACACGGACTCCATCTGTGTTTAAAATGCCATAATAACTGGTAGAACCAGTTATTATGATGTTTTGTGTCACTCATTTGTAATGTGCCACCTAACTGGCTGTTACTCTGCATTTGGGTGACCAAACGCCTCAACAAGCATGGTGGCTCCGTTTGTCGTTTAGCAAAGATCCACACTATTCAGTTGCCTCTGGTCACGTTCTTTCTGGATTACAAGCTTTTTTCTGTATTTATCTGGCTAACCCTTCCTCTACAACTAAAAAATGTATCTGGTTGATATTAGGGTTCATTGGTTTTGGGAGATGGTTACTGCGATCAGGATTGCAAAGGGGCTGAGGCTGATTACCTGCAGCAATACTTCTTCAGTGTAAGTTAAAAAATTAAAAAACTGAAAAGAAAATCTCTACTGGAGAGGGGGGAAGAGAGAGAGTGAGAGAGAAAGTGTGCATGTGTGCGTGTGTGTGTGTGTGTGTGTCTGTGTGTGTGTGTGTGTCTGTCTGTTTCTCTCTCAGAGGGACTGAGCAATGCATTGACTCCTTGTACCAGTAATTCTAAAAAATAAAGCACAGATGACTGTGTGTTTATGACGGTTTTTACACACCCTCGATGTGTGATGACCTAATAAACCTCTAGAGCTTTGCTTTCAAGATTTACTGATCATCACACAACTCGGTTGTTTTAAAAAAACTTCATAACACACAGTCGACTATGCATTATTCTCTATATAATAAAGGATCATCAATAGGGATGTCAGTGTGAAGAAGTTGCTAAAAAGGCAGCTCAGATACTTGGGTGTATTAGACAAAATGTCTGTAGATCAAGGGAGTTTTTGACACACTTGTAAAAGGCTTTCATGAGACTGAAAATGGAATACTGCTGCCAGTTTTGGGTGCCATACTGTAGGAAGGATGAAGAGAGGTCGGAGAGGGTTCAGTGAAGAGCTTCCAGAACGATGGTGGATAGGAGGTGATCAATAACCTATGAAAATATGCTATCAACTCTGGGAACATTTAATCTAGCTAGAGCAATGGTGAATAAGAAGGGATTTGATAGTCTTATATGGGTTTATGAAGGATCCAGAGCTATGTTTAAAGATTGGTATAACTCTAAGGGGTTGGTATTGGTTACTAGAAGCCATGATAAGCAACTTCACAGTGGACAATTTGGGAGGATGAGGAGAAAGTTTTTTTCTCTCACACACAGTGGTGAGGATCTGGACTGTCTTGCCAAGGTAAGAGATAATTGCCAGGAACCGAAACAGGTTTTAAAAAAAGAACTAGACAGATACATGGAGGAATAAAACATCAATGATTGTTATCACTGATTCAGTGAGGTACAGTCGTCATGGGCTCTTGGCCTCCTAGCATCTTGTATTTTTTGCATTTGTGTGCATGTAAGTCTGTTTAGAAGGTTTTCATCAGGATGTTCTTACTCAATAGTGAACTTTTTATTAATGCATAGTATGTGTTATCATGGCAACAGGCTGTGATGTTATAACCACGTTTATAAAATCATTTCATGATAGTCAGATGTTTTTGAAGCAGGCCATAGAGTAGGTTGAGTTTATGTGAATAAAATGCCTATAAACCATTAAAATGGTTTTGAAGCTTCTTGGAAAAGCATTATAGTTGTCCTCAGCAGGAATCATATCTGATAACATTCTAAACAGAACGCCATATCAGTGAATTCTATTCTATATCATTCCCTCTCTCCTCTTTCGAGCCCCCCATCCCCTCCTACCACCATCTCCTTACCACACACCCCTGTCACCTCCCCCGTCAACACTCCCCACCCCTTCACTACCATCTCCTTGCCTCCATGTCTTATCTTCTCCCCCATCACCCACTTCTTAACCAGACTAGGTCAACTCTGACTGATTCTCTCTTGCTTGAAACAATGCTGTAATAATGTACAAATGCAGGTCTCTTTGTTGACTCGCTGTGCACCAGTTTATCTGATGTTCTCTTGTATTTTTTGAAACCAGACAAGGTCAACTCAGACCGATTTATTTCTCCAAGTCATATTCAGCAAAATCTGCCTATTCCTCTGTATGACAAATTGTTTGATTCTCTTATTTGTATTGTTTGTCTGATTGTTGTAGTTATGCCATGGAACCTTTGTAAATGAGCTTTCAGCTGGAAGGTAGTACAATCTAAGAATTAATTACATAAATAAATAAAATAAAGCCATTTGTATGAAAACAACCTATTTATCCACTATACTTTCAGTGGCTCCTGCTGACTTCATGCCCTAAAGACATAATTATCTGCTTGTGACATAAGAATCTTTTCAAAGGTATTGGTTTGTGATGTTGTAAACAGATGATTGCGATATTTCACAGAATCATAGAAATTTGATGGCAGAAAAGGACCTAATTGGCCCATCTAGCATTGCTATCTGACTGAATATTGGGCCATGTCGGTGCAGTGCTAAGTGTAGCCACATAGCCCTGACACAAACCTTGGGGCTGTATTTTAAAATGGCCCCAAATGCTGCAAGACTTGGGTGTGCTAAACATGTGACACATGGGGCTTGTGACAGTCTTCCAGCCAACGAATGGAATTTTTGATCCTGTGTGCCAATTGCCACAAGTTAGACCAACCTTTTTCTATTCTGGCTTGCGGCAGTCCCAGGTATCTCTTTTTATGGAGCTTGTGCCAAAATTTTGGTGCAAGCTGACATAAATTGGGAAAAGTGTCTTTTAACTGCACCCAACCCACCAAAACTAAAGTGTTGTAACTCCACCCAACCTGCCAAAATTCAGCACGGTTGTGGCAAAGGTGCTTGGCACAGCTGTGCCAAAAAAAGGGTTTGACGGAGGGCTTAATGCAAGGCCTTCATCACCCTTTGAAAATCAGTCCCCTGGGATATTTATAGCCAACTGGAAATAGTGCTGCTCAAAATGGGATAGCACCAATACCCCTGTGAGCTATAGTCAGCCCAGACATGCAAATGAGTCCATTGGGTATGCAAGGTGCTAAGTGGCCATTTGCATGCCTATTATTAGCTCATTTGCATGGGGTGCAGCAGATCATTAGCACCACTGAAACAGAGGAAAGTGTAAGCCCTGGTGATCCAATGTGTTCCTGCAGCCCCCAATTACTCCTCTAAGCTGTTTGAAATAATCCCTGGTAGTCTGGTGTGTCCCTCCACCCACCGATCACTCTCTGAGCTCTTACATATACCCTGGTGGCATAGTGGTTCTCCCTTCCCCTCATTTGCCTGTTCACACTGTTTATAATTAGTCCCTAGTGGTCTGGTGGACCCCCAAAAGTCCCCCACCCAAACTGTCTAAACATAGCTTACCTCCCTGCAGCCCCCTCACCCTGTTGGCTGGCATGCCTCTCAGCTTGAAACCAGTGAATGGCACAGCCCTCCTGTCACATCCATGGCCAGCTGTCATATGAGCTATCAGTAAGTGCATGTACAGTAGTGGACACTGACATGAGGGGGATACAAGGAGGTGGAATTTCAGGGGGTGGGTCTGATGAGGGCCACAAGACCACCAGAAACTCCTTTTAAACCATGTGAATGGGTGATTGGTGGGGGGGCACTATGCCACCAAGGTATATGTAAGAGCTCAGAGGAGTGATTGGGGGGTGCGGGGACACACTAGACCATAAGGGAATTATTAGGACTGCTCAAAGAAGAGATCAGGCTTGAGGGGACAACTATGCCACCAGGATATCTGTAAGGGGCTTGAAAAGGAGAACAGGGGTGGATGGCTGCAGTACAGCTGCCCTGTCTTTGGAGAGTGGGGGCAGGCTTAGCACCACATTTAGATGTGGATTTGGTAGTGGTAAATAGCACCATGGGGGGCTCTGTTTACCAACACTGCAAACCTTAGAATATACAGCTGTGCTGGTATGCATGAGGGACCCCCTCATTTCACTGGTGCAGTGGTATTTTAACAGTTTGACACTGATGGGTTTCAGGGGTGCTCCCATGGCATCTGAATATGTTCTGGCTTGGAACACTCATGCAAATCCAGGTTAACACCCCCCCCCCCACTAACCAAGTTAACAACCTTTGAATATCAGGGCCCTAGTAGCACCAAAAAGAGCAGGCAGAAAATGTTCTAACATTTTAAAGGTAGTCAGTTAGTACTTTTAATTTATGAAGTAATTTAATTTTCAGTGTGCTCATCAGAATAATTTCTAACTGATAGTACTGGATGTGATTTGAAGAGCAATACTTTACCTAACATATCTAGCTCTATTCCTTTACAGCATTGCAATCTTATCATGACATCACAAGTAACCTATAGGGAAACAGGTCTTTGGCTCTTTTTGGTCAGTTGTGATGTCACACTTAGTGACATCACAGACCTGATGAGGCATGAAGACAGACAGAATGAGAATTAGATATGCCAGCTTTCAGAAAGAGTACTGTTTTACACATAACAGTAAGTAACATCAGGAAGAAAATCTACTAATTAGTAAAGGGGCCAAAAAACTTCAGATATAAGAAGTAATAGGTGACTACGTTCAAAACATAATATTAATTTCAGGCAGTAGACTGTCTCTTTGAGGAGAATTTGGTCCCATGGATTCAAAGGGTATCAAATGGCTAAACTTAAACCCCTTCAAGGCAACTCTGTCAGCTGATACCTTCCTCTTTCTGTCTAGATGCCCCAGTTATTTATTTATTTGGAATTATGCACATAACGATAGCCTCATTTAGGTGCAGCACCTATTTTCCAAGAATGTCCTGGGAGGACGTTACAGAACTACATAAGCATTGTGCATTATATTAACATATGTTTACATCAGGAATGTCAATAGAAAAATAGTCTGTACATCATTTTGTACTCCATAATCTTGTTTTTTGCCCTGTTTGTTGCCCCCAGCTAAGCATGGTTTATTGCTCCCAGTTGTACCATTTGTTTGCTCTACATTAATTAATTTATTTATTTATTTAGTTTGGTTGAGTGGGAAAGGAGGGCTAGGCAAGTCTGCCTATTTTTAGCCTCGTACTGGGGGGGGGGGATATAGATGCAAACTGGCATACTGAACCAGATTAAGCTGTTAGTGGTGTTTTTGGTGAATATGGGAAATTTGGTTGGGACACCAGGGAAGTTCCCTGTCTCTTTTTTGAGGGCTGCTGTTCCCATGTGAAGGATGGAGGAGTTCAGCATTCGGCTGGATGGCAAGGAAGGAGGTGGAGGTATGTAAGCCTCAGCAGCAGCAATGATTATGGAGATGGCTGGAATGCTCCTGAGCGGTGGCCAGCAAAAAGTTCCAAAAAAAGCTGCAAATACGCAAATGGAAAAAAAACGACAATAATCGAAATGATGGCAAAGAAATGGAGCTTAGTGAAGCTGAGCTCACACTGCAACAAAAGGAGAAATGCTTGGAAGAAGAGTTAGAAAACATAAGAAAGCAGATCTTGGAAGCCCCCCAAAAACAGAGTAAGATAAAAAAGGCAAAAGAACAATTGACTCACCAACTCTTTCAGAAAATTCAGAGACAACAAAATTGTTTGTAACAGCCACCGCAGAGTACCCAGATATATCAAAGCACCCAGAATTTCAAATAGCACCAAACAGAATGCAACAGAACAATCTGCCTGGTCTCCAGATGCGTCACGTCAGAATGCAGGATGGATTGCAACTGAAACTGGTTACTGGATACTGAACTCTCAGATACCATGAAGAAAGAAATTACACCTCAGGACATTGCAGGTACTTCTAACACTTTTTCAAGAGCTGAGGTGACTGAGTCACAACATATGTCTGGAACAGAACAGACTGAACAAGCAGAAAATGCACAAAGTACGGAACAAAACAGGAATCCAAAACTTAATTTTGCCAGTTAATTTCATAAGCCTATAGAATTAGCAAAACTGGGAAATGCCATACATTGGGAACAAAACATCAGGACCTGATAGATCCTACATCAGGGAAACATTAATAAAACAATCCTTAGGATTTTTGCCCACTGAAATATACGCTTTAATCCATGCACCAGAAGAAACCACATATGACATTAGTTTTCAGACTCCTGAATATTAGAATGTTTTTGGTGCAAATATGTGAACTTGAAAACAAACCCTTTCTGGTCTCAGTTTATTGCCGTTCCCTTGACTAAACAACCTTTCTGAGTATCACAGTGTTATTCAGGAATGAGGGAGTAAATATAACTGACATCATGTACTGGCTTGAAAAAAGGTGTACTATCCAAGGAAACCCTGACCCTATCCTAAGCAATGAAGATTTCTGGAATGGTGGATGGAAATAAAAGTAAAATTATATCAGAACATAAATTACATTTTTCATCTTCCAAATTGCTTTTTTATAGGCCATGCAAAGGTTTTCTCTTTTATCCTGGACAACCCAGAACATGTTTCAAATGTGGTTCTAGTCGACACATTAGCACAAACTGTGAAATACTTAAATGCGCTCATTGTGGTGAAATAGGCCACCCCAGTGAACACTGTTTTAATAACCACTGATGGAACCTATGTGAAGAAACAGGCCATAATTATGTAGTCTGCCCATAGGCATAAAAAAATAAGAAGAATGATGATTTTGGGGTGCAAGATTTTTACATTAAAAAAGGCCACAAACAAAATGGCCATTGTACTTCTTTTTCTGGTACACTAGAGGGGTAACAGTGAGAAGAAAGACAGGGCAGCAAAAGGCAGTCCAGTGTTTCAGTCCCAGATATTGCAACACAGAGTACTCAGTCTACTTCTGTAACAGAGTCAGTCCAGATAAAGAAACATATGCCTCCCCCTTACAACAGCTCAGAAAGATATGGTTTTTAGAGAAGTCACAAAAAAAAAAGGAAGTAAAGCAAAACCAAAAAAATAAGACCAGAACTGAGGACATTTCTGTTATTGATCCCAACTGTTTTGATGCTTTACAATGGGGAGAAGATGAGGTCGAAGGGGAGTCCGATAATGTATCAATAAGATCCTCACAACATGGAACTTTATGAGACTCTGAAAATTTAGAAGAGACAAGACCAAACTCTAGGAAAGAGGGGAGAGTAACAAGAGCTTCTAGTAAAATCACATAAACAGAAAATAACTTATGGTTTCCACTCCTTACACTGTACGGGTGGCATCTCTGAATGCCAACAGCTTACAATCAGAATACACTGTTTTCAGCATTTTCTCATGGCTTTCATATTTCAGCTGAAACCTGGGGGGTAAGTGAGGTCATTCTAAGAGCACCAGATGTTTCAGCAGAGACAGTCAGTAATACATTTTATATTAAAAAAACAATGATACAGCACTCAGAACTGGCTGTCCATGCCACAATTCCTCCCCACCTAGACTGAATTTGGGGGTTCTATCCCCTACATGGGATGAGCTTCCCAAATCAGTTCACTCCTCATAGACCCTAAACAGCCCATCTGAGTTCTGGTTCTTCACTCCAGCCCTATGTACGATTTTTAGATCATACCCTTGTAAAGCAAGACTCCATCTTAGCAGTCTGCCATTGTTTTTCCCCGTCTGCATCAGCCAAACCAAGGGGTTGTGGTCAGTCTGCAACACAAAATGCTGCTCATACAAGTATGGCTCTAATTTCTTTAGGGCCCACACTATGCCAAGAAACTCCTTTTCCACCATGTAGTATGACTGCTCCCTGGGAAGTAACTTTTACTCAGGTAGGCTATTGGGTGATCTGTCCCTTGGCTGGACGTCTGACTCAGTACTGCCCCAATACCCACATCTGAGGCATCCGTCTGAACTATAAAGGTTTTGCTATAGTCAGGACTTGTCAAAACAGGAGCACTGCACAGTGCCTTCTTCAGTCTGGTAAAGGCTTCCTCACAGGCTGGGCCCCAGGTAATTTTCTTCGGCATCTTCCACCCTGTAATTAGCTTCAGGCCTTTCACATAACACCTGGTATCTAAAACCGGTGTGCATGATCTCACATGCTGTTTTCAGCATTTTCTCATGGCTTTCATCTTTCAGCTAAAACCTGGGGTTGGGGGATGAGTAAGGTCATTCTAAGAGCACCAGATTTTTCAGCAGAGACAGTCAGTAATACATTTTATATTAAAAAAAACAATGATACAGCACTCAGAACTGGCTGTCTACGTCACAGTTTCCACTCCTTACACTGTACGGGTGGCATCTCTGAATGCCAACAGCTTACAATCAGAATGAAAGCACCTCAGTACTCATGCATACTTTAAACAGTCTGATTTAGGTCAGATAGGGGACCAGCCAGGGCACTGTAGTTGGGTACAAATTTCCTGTAGTACCCTGCTGTCTTTAGAAAGCTCCTGACCTGCTTCTGGGTTTCTGGTCTGGGCCATGCCTGGATCTCGTCTATCTTTATTTGGTAAGGATGGAGCTGTCCCCAGCCTACCACATGCCCGAGGTATGCCACTTCTTCCATGACCACCTGGCACTTCTCAGCTTTGACAGTGAGCCTGGCCATCTGTATCCTGTCCAGCACTTCCCTATGGTGGGATAGGTGTTCCTCCCAGCTGCTACTAAAGATGGCAACATCATCCAGGTACATCATGGCATACTCCTCAGCACCGTTTAACACCTGGTTCACCAACCTTTGGAAAGTGGGTGGGGCTTTCTTCATTCGGAAAGGCATTACTTTAAACTCAAATAAGCCTATCGGAGTGATGAAGGCAGACTTTTCCCTAGCTTTGCCTGTCAACTCTAACTGCCAATACCCCTTTGTCAGGTCAATGGTCGTAAGGTAGGTCACCCCCCCAACTTGTCCAGGAGTTCATCCGTCCAGGGCATCGGGTGGGAGTTTGACTTTGTGACTGTATTCAGTCCATGATAGTTCACACAGAAATGAGTAGAGCCATTTGGCTTGGGCACAAGGACTACGGGTGAGGCCCAGGGGCTGTGGGATCTCTGGATTACCCCTAAATCCAGCATCTCCTCCACTTACCTCTTAATGTCCTTTTGGACAGCCTCTGACACCTGATATGCTGTCCACCATATAGGTGTCTGTGTCCCTGTCTCCACATCGTGTGTCACTAAGGGGGTTAGTCCAGGCTTTGCACTAAACAATGGGACAAAGTCTGCTAAAACCTCCCTTACTTTCTGGATCTGGTCTGGGGCCAGCTGGGGAGACAATTTTACTGCTTCCACAGAGGACTCCCACTTGCTTTCTTCCACCAAGTCCAGAAAGGGGTCTCCTTCATCCGTCCCGTATGCATGACTACAGACTGCAAACACCATGTCAGCCCTATTTGCATATGGCTTCATCATGTTGACATGGTACATCCTTTCTGTCTTCTGTCAGGTAACTCCACAAAGTAGTTCACATCATTTACCTTCCTAACCACTTTGTATGGTCCTGCCCACTCAATCTGCAGCTTGTCTTTCCAGATTGGAATAAGGACCATGACTTCCTGACCCACCATGTACTAGCGAGCTCTGGCTCTGCAGTTGTACCACACTTTTTGTTTCTGTTGGGCAGCTGCTAGGTTGCTCTGGACTGTCCCCATAAGCTCCTTCAGTCTTTCCCTAAACCTTAGGACATAATCCACAAAGGGAGTCCCCTAGGTGGTGTGCTTGCCTTCCAAGTCCTCCCAGATCAAGTCTAGGGGCCCACGTACCCGGCGTCCATATAAGAGTTTGAAGAGGGAAAATCCTGTTGACTCTTGGGGCATCTCCCTGTATGCAAACAACAGGTGGGGAAGGTATTTCTCCCAGTCCCTCCCATGCTGTTCAGCAAATGTCCAGAGCATTGACTTTCGGGTACCATTGAATTGTTCCACATGCCCATTGGCTTGTAGGTGATACAGTGTTGTGCATCTCTGCACCATCCCACACCTCTCCCATAAACATTTCATCAGGTCTGACATGAAGGAATCCCCTCAATCGGTGATTACCTCCTGTGGAAACCCAACACAGGAGAAAATGCCAAGTAAGGCATCTGCCACTTTGTCTGTCCTCAGTGAGGATAGGGCAACTGCCTCTGGGTACTGGGTGGCATAATCCACCACAGTCAGGATGAATCGCTTCCCTGAGGAGCTGGGGGTGTTTAAAGGCCCCACAGTGTCCATTCCCACCCTCTGGAATGGCTCTTTCACTATGGGTAAGGGGATCAGGGCTGCTTGGGTTTTCTTGCCCACCTTCCCTATTTCTTGGCACCAGTGACAAGACCTGCAATACTCCTTCACCTGCTGGGTGAAGTTAGGCCAGTTGAAGGTTTGGGCTAACCGCTACAAGTGCACGCAATTCCCAGATAACCAGACAAGAGAATATCATGTGCAGTTTTGAGCAACTGCTCACGATACCCTTGGGGGATGACAAGCTGCCTACCTAGCATCCCTCCCTCTGTCTGTACTGCCTGAGTATACATAAGTCCATTTTCCTAATAAACCTTATATCAGCCGTCATCTTCCTGTGCTCCGTCAGAGTCTTCCCAAGCCCTCAGCTTCTCTAAACTAGGGTCACTCCTCTGAGCAGCTGCAAACCCCTCACATAGTCCCAAGGCATGGGACAGATCCTGTTCAGTCACTAAACTAGGGTCCCTAGCACTAGCATCAGGGCACTCAGGATCACTGTCAATCCCAACTCTCTGACAATGGGTCACCCCTCTCTCTTTGGAGTAACCTTTTGTAGCTGTGTGGTCATTTGCTACCAGGGAAATTTCTATCCCCTCTTCATTAATCTCCATATCAGGAGACACTGGCTTGGGAACCAGCCTCTCAATGGTTTCCACAATGGCTTCTGTGGGGTTCAGGGAACTACAATTTTCCCTTGCTGCTTGGCTACGGGTAACTGCACATACCATCCCCTGTTGGAGATTGTTACCCAGGATCAATCAATCAATCAATCAATCAAGTCTTTATTTAACCAGGCGTTCATCGTTGAGCAGAAGCTCAATTGCAAGATGGACCTGGGTGGAGCATGAACAATTTTATATACAGGTCAACACAGGTATTTACAAGGCAATACAGATAATACTCTTTACAGAGAGGAAGAAAAAGAAGTTCATATGTACATAGAATTATACAGATATTGTACAGATTACATGGTATTTACATACATAGAAGTGTCTATAGGAAGATAAAGCAGGTTATCTAAGGTTGCAGGAGGAAGTAACAGAAGAAAAAATAAAATAAAAATATACACAGGTAGAGGTGAAGGTAGGGGGAAGGGAGGGAGGGAGAGAAGAAAGGCTAGGAGGGCACGGTGCACAGAGAGGAGTTGGTAAAATGGGATGTAGAGAAGGTGGATGGAGAAAAGGAGTATGTGTGAGCCCCGGGATTGAATGCTATAAAGTACAGGGCATGGTAGGATGTCACAACCCAGGGTAGTGAGCTCCTATCCAAGGTTGGGAAAGGAAGAATAAGGGAATGGATGAGCCTAGTGTTGATAAGACAGGGGGATAAGAGAGAGACCAATTAGACTGGTGAGGAGCAAGCTGTGGGGTCAGTACTTAAAATTGGGTCTAGGCGTGGCTATATACCAGTGCAGACACCGGTACTGGGTCTAAGTGGGTGAAGCAGTTACATACTTCTCTGATTGTATGGAAATAAAGCATCTTGAAGGCATCTATACCGATTAGAGTGCTTAATTTGAGGGTTTTTTGTAGATGGTTCCATAAGGTAGGTAGCACGAAGCTTGCTTGGCTGCCCTGCCAAGCAAGGATTTTGCTTTAGGTACTTTAAGTGTAATAGCTGAGTAACTTTCAACGATATTTCTAAATTATACCTAGGGAAGACAGCAGGAGATATAGTAAGGCAGCTTATTAGAGATGGCTCTATAGGTCCAGAGAGCAGTGTTTCTGGCCTGAACTTTAATGATGTCCACCCACTGCTGCATATAGGGTGCAGTGATGCATGTCGAAGGGGAGTCCCGTTATAAACCTCAGTGCTCGATGGTAGAGTGTGTCCAGTTTAGCCATGTAAGAGTTGGGGCATTGGCTGTAGAGGAAATCAGCGTAATCAACCAATGATAGGAAAATAGATTGGACCAGTTGTTTCTTGGCATCTCTGGTGAGAAATTGGTTGATTCTAAAAAAACAGTCCAAGCCTTTCCCGAAGTTGTTTTAGCAAGTCCTCGATATGTTCAATGAAGGAGAGTCTTTGGTCTATCTAAACTCCCAGATACTTGAATTTTGTAACAAATTCTAGTTTTTCACCTAGAACTGTGGTAATTTGAGGAACTGTCTCACTGGACACAGGGTTAGCTGTACGGATAAAAGGGGAGAGGACCATTGCTTTAGTTTTTTTGACATTAAGAAGTAGCTTTTTTTGGAAAAGTTGGCTTTGCAAGAGGTTGAATTCTGACTGTAGGTCATTGCAGGCAGCTTCAGGTGTTGTTTGACTCACGTAGAGAACTGTATCATCTGCAAACAGATGGATGTTGGCTTCTTTTATACAGTAATCGATGTTATTAATGTAGATTGCAAAAAGTAAGGGCCCTAATATAGAACCTTGAGGTACCCCTCTTTGCAGAGTTTTTAAGGAGAACAGGCCTCCTTTGGCTTTAACTTGTTGAAGGCGCCCTGTAAGATAGTCAGTAAACCAACGCAGAGAGGAGGGGTTCACACCTATGGTTTGAAGGGAGGAGAGGAGCAGATTATGGTCGACGGTGTCAAAAGCTTTGCTTAGATCAAGGAAAACAGCACAAATAAAGTTTTTGCTCTCAAGATTACGCTGCCAGTCATTAGTAACTTTGGTGAGGGCTCACATCCACTGCTAATGTTTTGCCTACAGCCACCTGTTGCACAGTTCCCCCTGTTTCACCCCGGTCTAAGAGAACACTAGTGAGGGGCAATGTTTTTGCCTCACCAGTAAAGTCCTGTACTGTGACATATTTATTGGGTATAAGCTGACCAGGTCATACCAGATCCCCTTTCACCAAAATCAGGAATGCCTCTATGTCCCTTAACCCCTGTGTCTGTACACCATTCACCATAACTGGGTGCATGTGTTCCCTCATGTTCACTGGCATGCTTCCAGGGACACACAAACAACCCACTTCTTTTCTAGCACCCAGTTGTGTATTATGGCTTGCCTTTTTGGGACACTGTCTGGCAAAATGCCCAGTTTCCTTACACCACCAACATTCAGTTCTTCTCTCAGAGAAATCTTTTCTCTGAAACCTGGGGCTAACTGGTTTTGGTGGAGGCAGTGAGGGTTTTAGCTTCCCTGAAGGTGTGCTTTTCCCCTTCTGTGCTTCCACACCCGCCCCATTCACTCTCAGAGCAGGTCTGCTCTTGGCATAGTGGTCCGATAGTTCAGCAGCCTCTTGCACTGTTTTGGGATCTCAGTCCTCTAGCCAGGTTTTTAGCTCTGCTGGGCAAGCCCAATAAAACTGTTCTAATATAATTACATTTTCAATTTTATCAGCAGTTTGCCTCAATTCTTTCCCACCAATGTTTTAAAAACTGACATTATTTCATGGCTAGCTCCTTGTAGCTCATATCAGGGCTTCTCCTGAGCTTACGGAATTTAGCACTGTATGATTAAGCAGTTAATTCAAACTTTTTTAACAGTGCAGCTTTTAGTTTGCTGTAATTATTGCTGTCCTCATTATCCATTTGACCCGATGTATCCCAAGCTTTCCCAGTAAGTAGTGGGGATAGCTGGAAGCTCCAGGACTCTCTAGGAATTTTAACTGGAATACAAACTTTTTCAAAAGAATCTAAAAATGCATCCATTTCCTCCCTCTCTTTTAACTCAGCTATTAATTTGGAGTTCACCCACACAACTGCTTCAAGTAATCTACAGTGTGCCTGCTGTAGTTGAAAGCCATCTTCTTTCCTGACTACGGCTACTCTGACTTGCACTTTAGGAAAAACAAATAAAACGGGTAGGAACTTGACTGTAAGCCAAGTGATAAATAGTTCTGTTTCCTTTTTAAAATAAAACTCTGTCTTTTTCTTTCTTTGCAAGAGAGCTTATGGTCTCAAGTTGACACAGAACAATAAAGCTTGTGATACCAAAATTATCCATACCGCTGCCAACCAATCTGTCACAAACCTACTCAGCAGGTCAGGCCCTCTACTCCCAAAGTGCCAACCTCCGAGTGCAGTCTTGTGAACAGTTTAACAGAACAAGGTAACCCTCTTGTCTGCTTTGTGAGTTCAGCTCAACCTTTGGTCTCAAGTCAGGAGGGACTCAAACTGTGAACCTCTTGTTAGCATACCCAATGCACAGGCTCAGATATTTCTGTCTTCGGTGGGCCAGATATCTTTGCCTATGGGCACCTAACCAGGTATACAGAGATGAACCTTTAAAAACTTTAATAAAGACCTCAAATTTAAAATGCTTCCCTTTCCAGTTTGGTACCACCATTCAAGCTTATGTCTATTGTCTGCTATAACCATATATACTTTTCTCACAAATACAAGAAATTCAAAGACAGACCAAGTATGCTCTAAAAATAATTTTTACTAAAATAGATAAAAATATGTAAAACACAAAATACAGAACTTTTATATCCCAAGACATGCAAATCTCTTAAACAAAACAGGTTTAAACAGTGCAATTCCTACTAGAATATTGAGATTGGTTTCTCTCTCTCTAAATACCTGCTTAAAGTGCTTACAGATGTATCCTTGTCAAAGTCTAGATAAAAAGTGTCTCTGTGTAGTAAAGCAGAATATTCCTTAAGCATACTGTATTGGCCAACCCCTTTTTGTGTGAGATCACCTAGCCCCCCCCCTCTGTCAGAATATATATATAAAAAAATATATCTTATACAAAAACAGGATGTGTTTTCAAAGTATTACATTTTGCAATCCTCAGCATGACTCATGTCCCTCAAATGCCATTTCTTTGATCTCATCATAAGCGTCCCCCTTCCAGGACATGAAAGCATCTTTATGATTTTCACACTAATATATCACAACCTGCTTTTCTTCCTCTGGACAAGTCATAAAAAATGGATATGCTCAACTCACACCCTGTAATTAGCTTCAGGCCTTCCACATAACACCTGGTACCTAAAACTGGTGTGTGTGTGATCTCACATGCTGTTTTCAGCATTTTCCCATGGCTTTCATCTTTCAGATAAAACCTGGGGGGGGGTGATGAGTAAGGTCATTCTAAGAGCACCAGATTTTTCAGCAGAGACAGTCAGTAATACATTTTATATTAAAAAGAAATGATACAGCACTCAGAACTGGCTGTCCACATCACAGTTTCCACTCCTTACACTGTATGGGTGGGATCTGTGAATGCCAACAGCTTACAATCAGAACGAAAGCACCTCAGTATTTATGCATACTTTAAACAGTCTGATTTAGATGTTCTTCTCTTTCAGGATTTCCATCTTCATTCTAGATCAGATTTAGAGGCAGTTAATAAAAACTGGGTTTGGGGCTAAAGCTTTTGGTCTGCTGGGAAAGAAACATGCTCTGGGGTAGAAATATGTTTTTTCAGTCCAGTCCAGGTTACTCATTTAGTACACATAGCCCCAGGCAGAGTTTTCTTGCTAGATGTCATTCTGACAGGAGTGTATTTTAGGATAATAAATGTATACGCTCCACAACTGAAATTTGACAGGGTAACAATGTTAAAAAAAAAAAAAAACCTTCTTATTTACTTCAAAAAAGATTATATTGGGGGAGACTTCAATTGTAGCATGACAACATCTGATAAGGGGTTGCAAACATCAACAATCTTTTGCGATGAAAATTGCCTCAAACAAATTATAGAAGAAATGGGATTAGTTGATTCCTTTGCAGTCACACACTCACCAATGCCATGTACATATTTTTGTGAGAAACATTCCATGAGAATTGATTATTTATTTATCTTTGATAATTTACAGATTCAGGATGCCCAAGTTATTCTAGTGGCAACTTCGGACCACGTCCTATTAAAAACAGTGCTAGGGAATAACCCAGAATATAGAAAAGGCCCAGGAATACAGAAACTGAATCTAAGTCTATTAGATATAGTAATTATTGCACATGGTTTTCAATACACACTGGAAGCACACAAATCAGTCTGTTTCTAATATGATTCATTAAATGAGTGGTGGGAAGAATCTAAAAATGATATTATTATATATTTTAAAACAATGGGCAAATTGAATGGGAAAAGAAAAACAGATGAATATAAAGTGTTGAGAGATCAACTAATGTATTTGTTATGTTACAAGCAAAAGGAACAGGAAATCTTTCAAGACAAATAAACTATATAAAAGAAAAAATGAAGACACTCCAACAGGAGATGATGAAAACTTTAGACGAGAACAAAAATATAGGATACAAGGAAAGAAAGGACAAACATATCCCTTTGAAAAACTTAAAACTATAAGGGAAAATAAAACACTATCATATGTAATAACAACAACAGAGGATTTAAAACAAATAAAAAACAGAAATAATGAAGGAGATAGAAAGATTTGTACAAGAAATGTTTGCCAGTCAAAATTTAGATGTACAGATGATACAAAATTGATACAAAATTGGTTAGATTCTTGTAAACTTCCTGCTATTCCACAGGATTTACAAAAATTATTGACATCCCCTATTTCTAAATCAGAGATTAGAGATGTTATATGGTCTTTAAACAAAGGGACTACACCAGGAGTGGATGGGCTTCCTCATGAAGTGTATACATTAATATTTGAAGTCCTAGGGGATGAATTAGTGGATTTATACAATGAAGCCTTAAAAATTGGAGACCTACCAAAAAGTATGCATTCAGGGACTCTAATGTTACTGTTTAAATCTGGAGAAAGAGGAGATTTAAAAAAAATTGGAGGTTTATTTCCATTCTAAATACAGATTGTAAGATCTTAATGAAACTGTTTTGTAATAGAATGTCAGCAGTACTAGATACTATCATTCACCCAGCACAATTTAGTGGAATCACCTCAAGAAAAATATCTGATGCCTTAATATTGCTGAGGGAAATAATGATGAATGGGAATGAAAGGGAGTTAATGGGGTACTTAGTAAGTCTAGATCAAACTAAGGCATTCAATTGCATTAAACACTCTTACTTATGGGCTGTTTTGGCTGCATATGGGTTTCCAGAAATGTTTATAAACCAGATAAAAATGTGTTTTAATTACTGGTGACCTCCTTTACCAAAACGCCGAAATAACTCGAAATCGAGTTATTATGGCATTTCTTAAAACTTCCTCTCCCTAGCAGTGCCATTCTGTATAGTATGCCACATTATTGGCCCTTACTCCCTCTGTGGGCAGGCCGAAAATATCAAAAAACATGGTGGCTAAAATTTCCCTTCACGATGGACAGACTAGTCCTTGAACTAATCCTAGACCAGCTGCAGTAAGTCATTATTATCAATTACTGTATCTGGTTAATCCTGCCTTTTGAGAAAAATTTAAAAAAAAGCTTTCTGGTTGATTCTGCCATTGTCGTGCTTTGATCGAGGCTTCTTCTGACCCCACGTACTCTCAAATGCCACTGCTTCCTTGCTGTCAGCAGTATTATTTTTCTTAACAAAAAAAAAAGAAAGTTTCCTTAGTGCACAGGGAGTGTGAGTCAGTGAGTGTGTGTGTGTGTGACAGCGTGTGTGTGTGTGTGTGTGTGTGTGTGTGTGTCTGTAAATATGGGACAGATTGAGAGACTGAGCAAACTCTGCACCAATAATTATAAAACATAAAAAATAAGCAACTGTGTGTTTATGGATTTTTTTACACACCCTCAGGGTGTGTAAAAAAATCCATAACACACAGTTGCCTATCTATTATTCTCTATATAGACATGCTTGTATAATTGCCTCTGCAAATGGGTGGGTAGGAGAGAAATGTTATTTGTACAGACGGGTGTGGCAGGGATGCCCATTAAGCCCCTTGCTGTACATTCTAACTCTGGATCCTCTTTTGCATAAGTTGAATCATTCTGGTGAGGTGATAGGTTTATCAATTGGTAATGAGGATTTACTCATATGCTCTATTGCTTATGCAGATTTATTTATTTATTTATTAAAATGTTTCACCAGAAAGGCATACTGAACAACAAGTTGCTCATCTCCTGGTGTGACCTGGAGGGGGTACTATTGGATGAAGAATTAGACATGCAGTTTAACATTCAAAACATACAATAAATTAAGCATTCAATTACATTTGTAACAAGACAGCTAAAAAAATATCATAAATAATCATTCAGATGCATTTATAACATAACATAACATACAATTAAATGCATCATACCTGTGAAATATGCATATCTGAGGAAAATAGTACATAGTGGTGAAAGGAGGGGAGAGTGTGCTGAGACACACACTGCAAGGGTGGAAGGTTTAATAAGTGATGTGAGTCATGGAGAAGAGCAGAGGCATAGGAGGACAGTTAAGTAGGGTTAAAGCAGGAGCAGTTAGATGAGAAAAAGTTATGTAAGGCAGAGACAAGGGAGTGGGAGTGAGAGGAGGAGGAGTGCTGTATTTGGTGGGGAGGGAGTTCCAGATTTGTGGAAAATGATTGGTAAAGCCTGACTGACTGATGAGAGTGGTACGACGGGGGACCAACAAAGTGCGAGTGACAGAGGATCTGAGGGAATGGGAGGGGGGAGGTGAAGGAGAGAGCAAACATGAGAGGTAGGAGGGAAGTTCTCTCAACCAAAATTTAGAAGGGAGTTTGGCACAATGAGTGAAGTGCCTGTTGGCAAGGGAGGAAGGAAAATGGTGTGGTAGAGATCACAGTGATGACTGCATGATGGAGCATCAAGGGAAAATCAACAGAAGGAGTTAAATAAAGTGTCCAATCGGGTTAGGGAGGATTTGGGAGTGGCACCATAGACTACATCACAGTAGTCGAAAATAGGGAGGATCATCTTCTGGACCAGTTCACGTTGCACTGTATGAGGGATGCAACTACAGTTCCTGAATAAGACACCAAGCTTGGGGAGCAATTTTTTCAGGATGGCGGCAATGTGGCCAGAGAAGTTGAGATGTTGGTCCACCCATCCCCCAAGGTATCTGAATGAGGAGGTGTCCTCTAATATTGTCCCATCAAGAGTATGGAAAGACGGTAAAGAGTGGAGTCTAGAGAGTCTCTGCCTAGTGCCAAAGGTCATGGAGACAGTCTTTTTGGCAGTTAGGAATAGCTGATGTGAGGCAAAACATAACTGAACCTGGTGGAAGTCAAGCTGAATGGTTGTTACAGCATCAGCAGGGCATTTGCCAGATGAGAACAGGACAGTGTTGTTAGCATACATATGGCTAAAGGTAGGGGGGAGCATACTGAGGGCAAGTCATTTAGGAAGATGGAGAAGAGAATGGGTCCAAACACTGAGCCCTGTGGCACTCCAGGAGAAATAGATAGGGGGGCAGAAATTATATCCTGGATCTTGACTGATTGTATTCTGCCTGAGAGGTAAGCTCTAAACCAGTTTTGGGCAGAAGTAGACAACCCAGCAGCCGTAAGTCAGTCAAGAAGTAGGGCATGGGAGACTGTGTCAAATGCCTTGGTGAGATCAAAGATAGCAGAGGTAATGAGGCCATTATCCATCCCAGTGAGGATGGAGTCAGTGAGCCTGAGTAGGGAGGTGGTAGTGGAGTGGTTCTTCCAAAATTCCTATTGGAACAGGGTAAAAAAGGAAGAGTCATCGAGGAAGGAGGTTAGCTGAGAGAGGACCAGGGGTTTATCAACTATAACAAGAAAAGAACTATATGCAAAAATAATAGAAAAATGCTATATAGAATTACCCTGGTATGAGGATAAATTCATAAAAGAAAAAACTGTCTCAGAGATGTTAACATACAATAGAGTACCTAGGTACATATGGGATTTTATGTGGTTATGTGTGCATATGAAATTAGGGGTAAAAAACAATATGAAGCATAAGGAGCTGTCTGAGAGGGTATGCTCCAGAATAGATAGTTGTGCTGGAGACTTAGAATCTAAGAACCATTTATTTTTTGATGCCTCTTTGCAGTATCTTTCTGGTCATATCTACAGAAATGATGGATTATGTTCCCCTTTCATAGTATAACACTGGAAATGTTATATCTATGATTTTTTCCCCTTGTCTTGGTCTAAATATGACACAAATACAATGTAGTTAATCCTTCTTTGCATTAAATATCAATTATGACATGCAAGATGTGCCTTAACGTAACAAAAACAACAGAAATCTATAGACCGGGTAGTCTCTGCTGTATTAAAAGATGTGTCAAGATTGAAGCAAATTGATGAGAAATTTTCCTCACCTTCTGTACAGATTGTGGTAGAGAAATATGAATTGGCTGGATATGGAATGAGAAAGAAAACATAGGAATTTGAGGGGACCATATAGATTTTTCTTTCTCTTTTTTTTTCCTTTCAAGAAAAGATTATAAAATAACTCACTGATCTTGAAATAAATTAAGACTATTAAACTGCTCAAAACAAAGAAGAAGTTCAGAGTACAATGGTGGATATAAGAAATTTGGTGCTGAATCTTTTTTTTTTATGTACTAAGTAATCTATTACAGTCCTCACTAAAGTTTTTGAACTTATGGGAAATGAACAGGTTTCTGGTTGATATTCTCATTTGGATATTGTGCTAAAAAGTTTGATCTATGTTCAGGCTAAAATCGGATGGAGTGGAAAATATTATTTTTCTTTTGAAATTGCTTTAAAATTTCCTGTTCTGTGCAATACTAGCACCTACAATATAGTTGTGTAATTATTTATAGTAGGGACAGTATGTAGAAATACTTATGTACTTTATCATTTTGTTTTCATTTCTGTATTGTATTGGGATTGTTTAAATTTAAATAAAAAAATTCTGCTACTCTTTGCCTTACTTGTATACGTCTAAAGGTGTTATATTGGGAGGAGATTTCAATTGTGTTTACCATGCTGTCATTCCTGGGTACTATAGAAAAAAGCCACACTGTGACTCCTCTTTCTGTCACATATGATACCTTCTGCACTCCTCATGGATATGGCTGCAGCCAGACATGGGTTTGAGGTGGGGGGTACCTTCTATAAGGGTTCTCTAACACCCAAAATATATTATTTGTTTGTTTCCCCATGGGTTAATTATAGGGTAACCCATCTTCTCCCAGTAGAAACATCAGACCATTAGGCACATTGACTTACAGTGTGGGGAGGTGGGGTACATCCAGTCCCACAGTATCTCAAGGTGTGCAGAGGTTAAACATCACCCTTTTGACTGAACCCCAGTTCAAGGAAAAAGTCTGGCAGTTATAAACTGTCACTCCCTGAAATGCATGATTCCATGGTACAATGGTGGGACTGTTTCAAAGTTGAACTTAAAACCTTACTTATCAATTTAGTAAAGAAAATGAAACATACAGATTTTTAAAGTACCTGGATCTTCATACCAATTGCAGAAAGTTTTAACCCTGGTGAAAGCTTGTGTTATAATTATGCACCCCAAGTTGACAAATGAAGTCTGAAATGCTGAAACACAATTACAAAAGAATGGCCACATTGATCCAGAACAAAAATTTGGGACACACAGGAAAAAGGACAAGTAAATTCCTTTGACACATGGGCAAATAGAATCATACACAGAGTAATTTCATCCCTCTGGAATGACAAGGGCATGTATGCACCTCACAGTCTGAAATATTGGATATAGTAGCCACATATGTTCATAATATGTTTGGCACTTGAGATGCAGTTCCTTCTGACATAGAACAGTTTTTCCAGGGGATGGTTGCTCCACCACTTGCAAGTGGGATTTTGGAGTCATTGGAGACTAACATTTCAACTCAGGTGGTAACAGAGGCAATTAAATCACTGGATAATGAGGTGGCTCTGGGAGAATATGGGCTGCCTGGTGAATTTTATAAAATGTACGTTAAGGAACTGAGGGAGGTATTAGCTGGAATGTTGAATTAGCTCTGAATGATGACCTCTGGGTTAAATCCCTTTTAAAGGGTATTTTAATTTTTTTTTTATAAAAAAAGAGCAACAAAGACAACATTAGGAATTGGAGACCATTAACCCTTTTGAATACAGACATTAAGGTTTTAACTAAAATGTTAAATAAATGTCTTGTTGCAGTTGCATCCATGGTTTTATTTAAATCTCAGACATGTGCCATCCCAGGCAGACATATTCAGGCGAACTTGTCTTTATTAAGAGAAATGTCTGACAGTAGTCAAAACAGGAAGTCTGAAGCCTACTCATGTCCTTAGGTCAGGAGAAAGTCTTCAACAGAATACAACCTGACTATATGTTGTTTTGTGATAGAATTTTATGGAATTCCCCCTATATTAATAAAATGGATCAAGATCATGCATATGGAAGTCACATGAGTTTCACTTGTAAATGGACAGTTAGGGAATATGTATAATTTAGTTAGGGGGTTAGGCAAGGCTGCCCACCTGGTCCTATTTTATATGCATTTTTTATTTATCCTATCATGTGCAAAGTGGAATTAGACCAGTCCATAACTCACCTAATGGTTGAAATAACTCTAGCCCTACAAAGTACATCTGCTTAAGCAGACAAAAAAATCTGCTTTTAGAAGACATTAGCACTAGGCAATGGGCAATTGATTTTTGGGGGGACTATGAGGTTATTTCATCCTTAAAATTAAACATAGATAAAAGCACAGGTATACTGTTGGGGGCAGAACATGCATACTTGCCATATGATATAACTGGAATAAAATTATCCAATGACCCTATTGAGATTTTAGGGATTTGGTTTGAGAAAATGGAGGTGTCTGAGTTTAATTGGAAAAAGAAGCTTGAAATAGCAGAAAAACTTTCAATAGCAGAGGATCAGGTCAAAAACTGGTGTGCCTGGCCAGTGTTTAAACTGAAGAGAATTGATTTGATTAAATCCTTTTTAGTCACAGTATTTTTATATTTATATTTTGTTTTCCCCTGCTCCCAAACCTGGAGGCCAAATTATATATATATTTTTTTAATTTACTGTTGGGAACTCAACTAAACTCAATTAAAGCTGTCAGGGACATAAATAAATGAGGCTTGGTTAGGGTTAATCCTTTTTTTTGTGTGTTTTTTTTTTTTTTTAGTTTTAATTTGAGATCCCTTCTACAGGGTTCAACCTTTCAACCCTAGCTGGCTTGTCCTTAATACAAAGAAAGTGTTCAGCTTTGTTACAGCTATTGGAATTGGGTGCACTTAGCAATGTGGGGTTGGGGGGAGGATTGAACCAAAATATATGTTAGACTGCTTTACTAAACTAAAGCAATGGCACCTTCCAAGAGAGTTGATAATCAGTTATTCAGAGAAGAAATGTTATAAATGGGTCTTATCTACTAATTTTTTTTCACCCCAAATGTACCTTACTGCACAGCAGAACAGCTTCAGCAATTCTAATTCAGTTGACTGATGGAAGAGTGCCACAAAAAATGTTGCACACAATGTGGCTTTGTGTGCACAGGTGTTTAAATGTTAAAGGAAATGCCAAGCATAAGCAGCTTACAGAAAGACTTTGGGTTAGTCCTGAGTGTGTAGCCCAGGAGGCAAGAATGGACCACTTATTTTTTACATGCAGTTACATCACAACATGTTAGGAACTTTTGGCTACTAAATGGAGCTTGCCTGACTTTTAGAATATGAACTATGAAAGTTTAATTTGGGGGGGATTAGGAAGGCCCCATGGTGCACCAGGAATAATATTACCTTAAACGTGTTATTTGCCTGCTTACAATGGTGGATCTGACAGTCACGCTGCCAGTCTCTGCTCCAGAAACAAGATTTTGTCAGATCCACCATGGCTGCATAATGAAGTTTGTGAAGAAAATGGGCAGACTAGGATGGCCCCTGTGGTCCTTACCTACCATCAAATTGTATGTTTATATGGAGCAAATTTCTATATTTCTGCACACTGCTGATGCTCTAAAGTCGATGTAGTTCATTAATTTGAAATTATAATTAGTAACTATGAAAATAATAACCAGAACATAGTGTTCATATTTTAGCAGTTGCTGGTTTTATATACTCATTAGGACGTAGTAGAAAAAGCACACTTGCCAGTCACTTGCTCTTGGGTAAGTTGAATATGTCCAGTATAAACCTTTTTTATCAAACTAAGTAATGTTCAGAGCACCTAATAGGTTCTTTTGTTAATACCGACTGCATGTGCTATTTGTTCCATGGCGTGGTACCACACGCGCAGACATGCACACACCACATAAACACACACACCCACCCACCCACCCACCCACTAGACTTACTACCTGTCCTGATTTTCTCAGGACACTCTGATTTGGGCAGCTGTGTCCTACAAAAAATCTGAAAAATACTACATGTCCTGATTTTATAGTAGAATAAATATGTTCTAACTTTCCACTAAATGTTGTACTCATACCTCTCAACTGTCCCTGATTTTCAGGGGCGTCCCTGATTTGGCCTCAAAATTTTTCTCTGTCCTTTGTAAAATTTGTGTTTTTGTGACAGAACTGTGTCAATTAATAACACAAAATAATGTCAAATGTTAAAGATACAGACTTGTTGTTCTTCAGAAAATGCATTTTAACACAAATTCCTTTATTCTATCAGCTTTCTGAGTGAACAGTACCAGTTTTTAAGATATGTCCCTGATTAGGGGTCTTTGTCCCTGATTTTTTTAAGCCTTGTCCCTGATTCATGAGGCAAGAGGTTGAGAGGTATGCTTGTACTGAACTATAAAACCTTAACTAAAATACTTTAAAATGACAAGAAACAATAGAAGCAACTAAGAAACTGCAATACTTAGCCTTAATTCTGATTATATAGAGAAAACAAGTCTCATGTTAAATATTGTCTTGCGAAAAATCATGTTTCAGTAAAAAATGTCTCACTTTGGGCTTCTTAAAAAGTGGTAACCTTAACAGATACACACACACACACACACACACACACACATACACACACACACACACACACACACACACACACACATATCTATATCTATATCTATATCTATATCTATATCTATATCTATATCTATATCTATATATACATATATATATATATATATATATATATATATATAGGTTTTCCTTCCTTTTTCACTGAAGGTTGTTACATAGAAACATAGAATTTGATGGCAGATAAGGACCGCTTGGCCCACCCAGTCTGCCCATTTCCCTACCTAATGGATAAGCTGCAGATCCTAGTTAACTAGCAGCCTACTTCTTCCTGCCCCAACCCCCTAGAATTGCCTTATGACTGTCCCATGCATACTTGAATTCCACCAGTTTTTGACTCCACAACCTCTTCTGGAAGGCCGTTCCATGCATCCACAACCCTCTCTGTGAAAAATACTTCCTTAAATTACCTCTGAGCTGCCCCCATCTTCAAATTGTGCCCCTTGTTCTTGCACACCTCTTTTTGAAAGATGCTACCTCTTGACTTTGTTGATTCCTTGAGGTACTTGAAAGTTTCTATCATGTCCCCCTCTACCTCCTTTCCTCGAGGCTATGCATATTAAGCTCCTTAAGTCTCTCTTCACATGTCTTCTGGTGCAGACCCTGCACCATTTTAGTTACCCTCCTCTGGACAGCTTCCATCCTGTCTATGTCTTTGCGGAGATTGGGTCGCCAGAACTGCATGCAGTACTCCAGATGGGGTCTGACCAGCTGTCTGTACAGAGGGATAATAACTGTACAGACAGCTCATCAGACCCCATCTGGAGTACTAGAATGCTTGGACTGCTACAGATTTAACAAAAGTTGCTACCATGGCCTTCAGCGTGACATTTCACTTTGTCTTTTAAATATGCCATCTCATTACAAGAAATTGAGTGTTGTTGACTATTTGCATATACTTGTTTACACACCCTTACAGAATTGTGTGCCTTTCTTCCTACTGGAGGTAAATACTCTGAAAGGAATTTTAATATTGTTTGGAAATAGCAATATACAGTATGTATGTGCTATTCATTTTTACATCAAATCCTGGTCTCCACATGACAGTTGTCTTTCATACTGTACTCTTATCACTTTTGTGACTTCCACAACTAATTACTAGTTCAATATTTCTCGAGGTTGTGAATGTTTCTTCCCATGAATAGCCTTTGCCCATAACTGTAATGAGCATTTTTTAAATTGTGAATTCCAGTAAGTAGCAGTTCCAGGGATAATGCAAAGCTATTACTGGATGCATGATCTTCCTATGTTGATAACGTCTGCATGCCTCCCCAATTATTGAACGCTGTGGATTGACCTGAGGGAGTATGGTTAGGATGTGCATTTCAACTGTATGATAAACTCAAGTTTTCTATGTTTAGTTTTACTTGTCTTCTCATCTTCAAAAACCCTCCAAACATTTATCCTTCTTTACCCACTCGACATTTTTTCTCAGGATGCAGTATTTTATACTTCCATGACCATATACAGTGCTGCCCCCCCCCTTGGAGACTCCATTTCAGTACCCTCCCCTGAATTTTATGATGTTATGATGAAATAACTACTCTACAATGATCTATTCTCAAAAGACTTTTGCTACCAAAGTACAGTAAATTGGAGAAGCATCTTAGAAGCAACAAGTCTCAGAGTGTGCTGCAATTAACATCCAAAACAGAAACCCCGTTTCACATTTAATGTGAGCTTTTTTAAAAGACCAGAAAAGAATTCAGATTTTCAGTATTTTCTGATCATATATTCTATAATTATTATACTGTTAATCCAAACTCTGGATAATTTTCTGCATAAGTATGTTCAATAAAAACGAACAAACAATGAAAATAAATATATGCAAACCTTATGAGCGTCTGGCACTGAATAAAACCATAACACATTTAAATTTCATCCTAAGCACATTTTTCTGATGCCGATAATTGAGGCATTCTAAATTTATTCTAAAATAATTAACTGATGAGGCCAGTCACTGCTGCTAATATATTGCATGATATCAGTTCCTTCTGGCAGTTTTTTTCAAAACTTCTTTTTTACCTGGTTAACTGTGAGAATTTTTTTCAGAACAAGATGCCACAGATATACACTGTTAATATAGAGCCATCAGTTCACTGAAGGTGTTTATCTAAATAACAGAATAAATTGAAAGGGGTTGGGGAAACAGACTTTTGAGCTGGTGTTTTTGCTTGTGGTAGAAGTTTCAGCTAACAGCACATGTCGTCTACTACTGTATGGGGTAGGGCTGATAAATGCTCATGGTCCATCACATAATCAGGTGCCGGTGAACATGCACACGATGAACTACGTGGTGGTTCTTTGTTCTTTTGCTTACTGGTAATCGGCATCATCAAAGGGAGCAAGACATTAAAGTCTACCGGTGGCCTGGAGCTATGCCCAGGCTTACGGCTCTGTTGGCTGCCACTGGTAGCTGTGATTGGGTTCTTTATGCCTTACTGGACTTATTGGCTAACTGTAAAAGAAGGTGGCTACCTCTCTCTGCTAATTGGCTGCTTTGTGTTAAGCAAGCCAGCTGGCGGGGGTTTAATACCATCCCTTTCTTTACTATAGCACCACTCTTTTGTTGTAGAGTTCATTAGGAGTCGAGCCAGCATGACTTAGAAAAGCCAGAGGATGGTCATGGTCATGATCACTGGAACAGAAGATATCCTGAGAGGAGCAAGTGGAATGAGAGACCATTAGCAGTGGCAGGCAGCTGTTTGGCTTTACACTGGATACAGCGTTTTTTGTAAAAAAAACAAACAAAAAAACTCAATTATGTACAAGGATTGTTTATTGTTTATTGAAAATCTAGGATTACAAATACCTTTGAGCCAAGGCTCTTTTACAAAGGTTCCACGTCAAGAAAGTACAAACATTTTAGGCTAAGCTACATTAGTCAATACATAGGCAAACAAAACAATTTTTAAAACAGAGATTAAAACAACACTCATTGGTACAGATGTTGCATCATATAAATAATGTAAGGAAACACTTTGGTTTGGATAAGTTCAGAGATCTAAAAGTAGTTGGGAACGAGGGGTTGGGGGCAGCAGCTTCAGAGAAGCTAGAGCAGATTCACAGCATTGTCAAAGAGCAAAGGAGAGGGGCAGTGGGCCACAGGGGATGCAAGAAGTTAGGAGAGGCAGTCATAGCAACTAGAGGTAGTGAGATGAAGATGTAGTCTTGATTTTAAAATGCCCAGTGAAGAGGTGGAAGTGATATGAGTGCTGAGGGCATTCAGCCAGGTGGGGGCACGGTGTGCAAAGGATCTTTGTCCCAGTGATGTGCAGCATCTAGGAACTTGTAGGAGTTGTTGTTCAGACCCTCTGGTGCTACGTAGGTTAGTGATTGGGCTCAGGAGGACTTGGACACTAGGTGGGGTAATACCCAAAATAATTTCTTTCACCATCAGACAGGTTAGGTACTTTATACGATTTGCGAGTTGAAGCCATCCTGATTGGGCGTAGAGTTCACATGTGTGTATGAGTCAGTGGGCTCCAGTGAGCAGTCGACAGGCCTTGTTTAGGGAGGTTGTTATGCGCCTAAGGGTGGTGGTGGTGGCAGAGCCATAGACTATGAGGCCATAATCTACAACAGAGACAGCAGAGCTCTGGATGGCCATCTTTAGTGCTGCTTGGCTTAGGTGTTGCTTGTTGTGGTAGAGAATTCCAATATGTGCATTTACAACACTAGCGACGTTGTCGATGTGGGTCCCATATGACAGACCATGGTCAAGAGTGATTCCAAGGTATTTAAAAGATGACACCTGCTCGAGGGTATGACCAGCACTTGTTTTGATATCAATGGGGTATCACCTGTGTCTGTTTTGCGAGCTGCAGAAGAGCATTGATTTAGTCTTTTTGTGGTTTAGAACCAGCTTATGAGAAGAGAACCAGTTTTCAACAGAGGAGAATGTGAGTTGAAGGTTACGAGTTAATAGTTCTTGGTCTTTTTGTGGGGTGAAAAGCACAGCATCATCAGCTTAGAGGATAATTTGTTCTGGGCAGGATGGTAGGAGAGAGTTTAGGAAAAGACTGAAAAGTAGGGGGCCCAGTATTGAGCCCTGGGGGATGCCAGAATGGACTGGCTTGGAGTCAGAGAGTTGACCTGAGATTTTTTATTCTTTTGAGCGCTGGTGAAGGTAACTATTGAACCATGCAGTAGTGTCTGGGCAGAGACCGGTATTCAGCAGCTGTCTGGAGAGTAGGCCGTGGTGGACAGTGTCGAATGCCTTGGTTAAGTCAATGAATACGGCTCCAGTTAGATGGCCTTTGTCCATAGAGTTGTGAAGGGTTCCAGTGAACTCCAGGAAGGCTGTTGAGGTGCTGTGCCCTTACCTGAAACTGTGTTGCTGAGGACATAGGATGTTGTATTTGTCCAAGTAGACTGAAAGCTGGTCCGCTACAATGTGCTAGAGGGCCTTGGAAAGGGGGGGCAGTATAGAGATTGGCCGGTAGTTTCCCAGGATTGACTTATCACCACTTTTGAAGACTGGTGTGACAATAGCAGGTTTCCATTTGCTTGGGATTGACTGAGGTTGAGTGAGAGGTTGAAGATTCTGGTAAGCGGATGCAGCACTTCCTCTAGTGTGAGGGATAGCAGTTTCAGGTCCAGTGAGTCTCCACTGGCTCTGGTCTTGGTGATAGCCCTTTTTACATATTTGGCACTTGAGATCTGCTTTGACTTTTTTAAAGTGGAAAGATGGATGGCTAGAGAGAGTAGGGAGGGAAGTTGATTCAGGGGAGTCAGTTTCCAAGAAAAAATATGGGGGGAGGACACTACTGAGGTCCGTGAAGGCTGCATTGAAGGTGTTTGCTATGACCAGCGGGTCAAGGGTGGTAGTACCATCAATAGTTAGTAAGGTAGGGGAGGATTTTGATGGTTTCCCTGAAATCTCCTTTATATTGTCCCAAAAGGCTCTTCCATTTCCCCAGGTGTTGGTGAGGGCTTCTTTGTAGTAGGTGCTTTTTGCCATTCGTATTAGCTTCGTGCAATCGTTGCTTGATTGTTTATAAGCTTGAATGTCCGGTTGGATGCCTGTGGCCCTGGTGATTGCCCAGAGGTGGTCCCTTGCTTTTACCTGGGTCAGTAATCCAGTATTAAGCCAGGGACTGGATAGTGCCTTGACTTTATGCTTTTTCACTGGGGTGTGTGAATCACAGGCATCATTGAACGTGATGATGAAATGATCAAGGGCCGAGTCTACATCCTGCTCATTGTATATGGGAGACCAATCTTGTCACCTAAGGCAGGATTTTAGGTGGGTCAGTTTGCCACAGGGGAGGACTCTACTGGAGACAGTTAAAGGAGGAGGCTTGCAAAACTTATTAGACCAGTTGCAGATGACAGGAGAGTGGTCACTGAGGGAGTCAGAGATGATGGCTTCAGTTTCCAGTATTTTAAAGGAGTGAAGCCCTGCAATGAATGACCTGCCATGGAATTGAGCTGGCAGCGTGTGCTCTTTGTCTTTCTTGTTTAAACCCCGTCGCCGATGTCTCCTTCCCAGGCTGTTGCACTGAACCAGCTATGGGTGCTCTCAACCCCACCGCTGATATCCCCCCCATGACTGACCCAGCAATTGAACCAAAAACACCACTATCTGTTGCCTGGCCTTGCAGTTAACCACTCCCCTGCCAGTATGGGCTTTGAGTGTTTGGCTGTACAGTGTAGATGCTATATTGGATTTGGATGCTGGTGTAGCTGTTGTGAACTCAGAGAAGAAAAGCATAAGTGAGTACAAGGATGGCTTTCCAGTACTTTTCAGGAGCTGAATCGTCACCACCCATGTCACGCCTGACATGCCTGGTGCTCCCTCCTAACCTAGAATGAAACTAAATCAGGCTTGCACTCATATTTTGTGTTACACTGCATTGCCTCTCATATTTTGTGTTACACTGCATTGCCTGCATTTGGGTTCTGTTTATCCGTGTATCTGTCTATCTAGTGACTGGTGTGCTGCATGCCATAGCATGCCAGATGTATCGGTAGCTATACCCATAAAAAAGGAAAAAAAAAATGCCCACTGTGATATAGTGCAATGCTGCAGTCCATAGGGACAACATGGGAAGATTGCTTCTTGGGGGAGGGTCAGGCGAAGGAAAAACAGTTCCACGGACAGAAAACATGACGTCAACCCTTTTCTACATGCAAAACATCTGCAGGGCTCCGCCCATGCAGCCATAAAAAGATATCCTTCTTCCAGGATTAGTGATCAGTATTGAAACAGAAGTGAAGAGAATTAAAACTTTGGAGCAGGCTTCTTTGCCTGAAACACACATTTCTGCTTTTTGATCACAACTGAATTGCTTGAAATAATTGTTAGGTTTTAGTACAGAAGCTAAAATCGTTGCTTCTATGTTTGTACCATGGGTTTTCCATTTTCATTTACAAAAGTTCAGGGGAGACAGCTAATCTCAGCATGTTCATTGTGTTATTTAGTTTATACTCTTTTTGGTGACTTATTTGAATGGTTTAACTGTTTTTGTTTCTTTACCATTTAACTCTACATTTTTAATTTCTTTTAATAAGAAAATTCTCCTACTCTTTGTGACAAGTGTCATGGGATTCTTAACATTCCCCTGAACAGGCAGATGGGACCTCAGTTTAATGTCTCACCTGAGCAGGCAGATGGGACCTCAGTTTAACATCTCACCTGAAAGATGAACCTTTAGGAGAGCGACATGCTGCACTACAGTGTCAGTATTGGGATTTAACCCATGTTTCTGGTGTGGGGCTAGAACCCACAACCTTACAATCTCCTGGCCTCAGAGGTGAGTGTGCAACCTGCTGAGCCAGTGACATTGCTTTATATACACCATTACTGTATTAAGTATGAGAAAAACTAAAGCAGCACACAGCTGCATGCATTTACATACTGACTTGCTTACATGGAACACAAAAATCATACCATAACATTGGAATGTGAGGGAAATGGTGCCCTTTTCCCCTCAAAACATACTGTACCCCATGGCTTACATGGTGTTTTCATTCATGCTTCTTGGGTTACATTGCACACAATAAAAGAACAAGACAGAGTAGTGATAGATACAAAACAAATTCATCATTGCACAAATTAAAGAATAGAATAATATATTGCTACATAAAAAAATATTGTCAATACTATATATATAGGCAGTATGACAGATTACAATGGTGAGCAGGAAAGAAGAGGTGAGTTGTGGAGGAAGCAATGATTGCTTGAATGATGGCATGATCAGCAGTTGCAGTGGCTAGTGAGGTAGTTGTGCATGATCTTTTTAAAGATCAAGAAAGCTCGGGGGGCTTTGATATTATCTGGGAATCAATTCCAACTAATTAGGGCAGCAACAGTGAAGGGTTTATCACCAATGGTGTTACATATTCTGGAGATGCTGAGTAGATACCTGCAAATAGACCTGAGTTGGTATGATGTGTTTTGCCATAGTTAACATGTTGCTTAGATAATCAGGACAGAGACCATGGATTATTTATAAATTAATACAATACATTTAATCTCCCTTCTCTTGTCATGTGTGGCAATGCCTAAATTGTTGTACACCAAGCATCAATGAGTCATCCTATTGCACCCCAAGTCAGATCTTCATGTGCTGTTGAATGCTACATCAGCATTGGGCAGTTCTTTCGTGTCCTGTACATAGGTCTGTAGAAAGTGTATTAGCTTCACTACATGGAGCACTACACAAAGTGCCACAGTTTTGCTCAGCTCTTTGTGTAGCACAACATAGCGAAGTGCCAACTTTGCTAGGTGCAGACCACACAAAGTGGCACTTCCCTTATATAGTGCCACTTCTCAGAATGCTTAAAGAGCTGCTGATGCCTCAAAGAGAACTTTGAAATACATAATACTTATGCATAGCTCTGCTTACATTCTGCATATCATCACATTCTTTTGCCATGGGAGTAACAGTGGTGTCACAAGCAATGCATTATAACATCAGGTAGGGAGAAAGCAAAATGAATAGATGAACTCTTCAGAAGCAAAGCTTCTGTTTTCATGCAAATTACGTCAGTAATAAACAAGCATTTGTCAATGCCGAATGTTTGCTTGCTGGCACTGGCTTTGGTAGTGTAGAAGTTACAGAGTTGCATAATAGGAATGGCAGCGGAGTATTGAACTGAAGCCAACCCCACCACCGCCCTGCAGAGAGTGGCAGGCATTGGGGTGTGCCTTTGGGTCATCAGGCATAACGACCATGCCATTTCACCACACCCTACCCTGGCAGACACTGACAAGTGTCACGGGTGTGCCTTGGGGTCTTTGGTCTTATGCTAAGCACCCCATTCCATCAGGAAACACGTGAGATGGTGTGGTATAGAGAATGGGGGTGAAGTTTGGGCCTGAAGAGTCCGAGGCACACCTTGATGCTTCTCACTGGCTGCAGGGTATGGGTGGCGTGGAATGGTATGAGCATGACAGGCAAGAATCCCAAGTCACACCCCTGATGCCTGTCATACTCTACAGGGTGGGGCGTTATGGTCGGAAACCCTAACGCCTTTAGGCATCGCTGGTATTTTCACCCAATTTTCAACATGGTTTGCTCTGAGACCCTACCTCATGAACAGTGGCAATATCAGTTTGTTAGATCAAAACTGCTTTTGCACAGCGATTATGGCATTTGGCACCACAGGTGCAAAACACATTCAAACAGGATGTGAAAATGACAGCGGTACTGTTCATGGGGAGGTGTAAAATGGCAATGTTGAAAATCTGCTGTGAAAATCTTAAAAAATGAGGAGTCACGAAAAGCGAGAAACTGTGTAACGACACCCGAATGTAACTAGTTTTGGGATTTTTTTACAGTAGATTGTTAACACAAGGCATTTTGGGACCTCCGATCATGAACAGTGTCAGTGTGATTTTCTTTATCTGTCCCGAACAATGATTTCCCACAGCGACCACGCAACTCTGCAATGAAAGTGTGAAAACACATTTCGGCCATGTTGTGGAAAATGACAGCTGTACTGTTCGTAAGGAGGTGTGGAAAAATGCCACTGGTGAAAATCTGGACTGAAAATGTTACAAATTCATGAACCTATGAGGGTGCGTGGAAACTGCGCAATGCTCACTCGTAACACAGTCATTTTATGGAGTTTTGTCACCAAATTTTCAACATAGCCATTTTAAGACCTCTGCTCATGACCAGTGTCACTGTGATTTTCTTAATCTGTCCCAAATATTGTTTTTGCACACCAACTGTACCATTGTGCACTACATGTGCGGAAACACATTTTGGGCAAGATGTAAAATGGTAGCTGCACTGCTCATAAGGAAGTGCGGTAAATGGCACTGTTGAAAATCTGGTGCAAATATTACAAATTCGCAAACTTGCCAGCGCAGCGTAGGAACTGCGTAACGGCGCCCTAAAACAGTCATTTTGGGAATTTTTTCACCAAATTTTCAACATAGCCATTTTAACACCTCTGCTCATGACCAGTGTCACTGTGATTTTCTTAACGTGTCCCATACATTGATTTCACACTGACTGTGCCATTGTGTGCACTACATGGGCAGAAACACGCTATGGACTAGATGAAAAATGACAACTCTACTGCTCATATGAGGTGTGGTAAAATGTCAATGTTGAAAATCTGGAGGAAAATACTGAAAATTTGAAACTTACGTAGCGATGGAGGGAACCGCGCAACGATGCTCGTGAAACAGTCATTTTTAGGATTCATCAAATTTTCAACATAGACATTTTAAGACCTCTGCTCATGAACAGTGTCACTGTGATTTTCTTAATGTGTCTCAGACATTGATTTCTCAGACACTGACTGCGCCATTGTGTGCTGGCATGGGTGAAACATTTTGGTGAGATGTGAAAAATGACAGCTATACTGCTCATAAGAAGGTGTGGTAAAATGGCAATGTTGAAAATCTGGAGTGAAAATATTGAAAATTTGCAAACTTACGAGCATGCATAGGAACTGCATAACGCACGCTCATAAAACAGTCATTTTTAGGAATTTTTCCACCAAATTTTCAAAATAGGCTTTATGAGAGCCCACCTTATGAACACTGGCAATGACATTTCATTAATCGTGCTGGAAAGGTGATTTCGCACAGTGGCTGCAAAATCACCCTTCGGACCCGAGTAACACCATGACAGTGCAAGAATTCATGAGGAGGGGTCCCAAAAAACCCATGTTGAAAATTTGGGCAAATATTCCAAAAAATGCCTGAGATATGCAACTAAGTTGAAAAAACCCTATCTATCCCATTATACAGCTTACCGGCATTTCCTCAGTTCTTGGTCGGCTTTGAAGAGTGCAGACGTGTTCCCGTCCATCACGATATGCTATACTGACTCTGGAGGTAAGTATGGGGTGGGGTGGGGAGACAGGGTGCGATTGGGTGGGTGCAGGCTGTGGGGGCAGGAAGACTGCAGGGACCGCTTTTTTCTTTACAGGTTTTTTGTTGAAAAAGATGACGCGGGATGTTTGCCATGCTGGGGTGGGCTCCCAGTGTGGCAGAAGGACGGCTGGGGCATGGAGTTGACAGGGGATTGGGCACCCCCGTCGGCCATGGCATCTGTTGCCACACTGGGGTGGGCTCCCAGCGTGGCACCCTGTACTCGGGGGGGCAGTGGAGCCAATGGGGGATTGGGCACCCCCATCGGCGACAGCATGGGGGGAGAGACAGTGGAGTCAACAGGGGATTGGGCACCACCATCGGCCATTACATCATTTTGCCACACTGGGGTGGGCCCCAGTGTGGCACCTGGATGCTTTTGAGCGTGGAGCCGACAGGGATTGGGCACCCCAGTCGGCCGTGACAGTGTGGGGGAGGGGAGGCGATGAGCATGCAGTGCATGCGCATGGTGTTCAGGGGGAGAGCTCTGCTCACCAAGCAGAGCTTCCTTTCAACTGTGTGCCATTGCATTTTCAGCTGTCATAGACAGCTGAGCAGTGATTACGCCTACACCGCGCCTGCAAATACACTGACTGAACTGGAAGAGGCTGACACACCTCTGGAAAACTCGTATGATGGCACTATGTTTCTTGCACATGCATGCAAGCAAACATAATAACGGGGTGGAGAAATGCAGAAGAAATGTAAAACATAAGCTAAACTGTATCTAAACATTATGTTTTGTTAAAATTATCCTGAAGGTGTCAGCTGATCTTTAGCTGTGTTTTGATTTTAATAAAAAATATATTTTCATAGCCCCAACCTCTTAAGTTCCCCACATACCACCCTCCTCCCCTTACCCACCTAACAGGATAATAACAAAATCTCTCCTTCCCCCCGCGCACTGTTGCAGCACACACCACCCTCTTCTCCCAATCATGGCAGAAAAAAGTCAGAATTAGGAAAGAATCCTCCCCCCACCTGACTGCAAACTCAGTCATTCCCAGCATCCTTCCCACATCCACTATTCAAATACTACTGATACCTCCCTCCCATACCCACCCCTGTAGCATGCATCCACCCTCAACACCATGCCACCTCAGTTTCAGACCAGAGTCAGTCAGTCAGTCTCACAGCAAAAGAAGAAGTATATATTGAGATGATATTAGATCATGATTACTACAGATTCTCCTCCCTCTCACTACTCTTGATAGTTACTTTATCTGAATGAATGGGAGCAGCAGTTTATGATTATAGTAAAAACAACTGATTACTATGTACATGTGCTGTGGCTCTCATTCATTCAGATGCAGGCTGACTGAGGTGGTGGAAAGGAGAGTATGTGCCAGTTGCCATCCCTCATATCAGTTCCAGTAGCATTTTTCTTTTGGTGTGGGGCTGATTGACTCTAGTATGAGACTCAGACTGAGGAGGGTGGGAGGGATAGGTGCTGCAGTTGGTGGTTGTGGGAGGGGGTATATGTAGTGTTTGAATGGTGGCTTTGGAAGGAGGTTGGGAATGACTGGGTTTGCGATTGGGTGGGGGTAAGACTCCTCTCTAATTCCAACTTCTTTTTGCAAAGGTTAGGGAAGGTGGTGGGTGATGCTGCAGTGGGTGGGGGGAAGGTGATTTGTTTATATACATCATAGGCCGGGGGGAGGATGGTGGTAGGGGATGCTTCAAGAAGGTGGAAGGATGGGCATCTTTTCATAAGGAACACATCAGCTGGGCACCCACAAGACTGTGCCCAGATTGATCACCGGGTCATGAGGACATCTCAGGTAGCCCTATCCAGCACAGCTGAAAACATGCCACTAGCCCGACACCCACAAGCCTGTGCCCTGACTGAGCATCAGATCACCAGGGCATCTCCAGTAGCCCTCCTCAGCACAGCTGCAGCATGCCACCAGCCCAACACCCACAAGATTGTGCCCTGATTGAGTGGCAGGTAGTGAGGGCATCTCCAGTAGCCCTTCCCAGCATAGCTGCTGCATGCCACCAGCCCAACACCCACAAAATTGTGCCCTGATTGAGTAGCGGGTCATGGGGGCGTTTCCAGTAGCCATCCCCAGCAGAGCTGCAGCATGCCACCAGCCCAATACCCACAAGAGTGTGTCCCAGTTGAGTGGTGTGTCATGAGGGCATCTCCAGTAGCCATCCCCAGCACAACTTCAGCATTCCACCAGCTTGACACCTGCAAGATTGTGCCCCAATTGAGCAAAGGGTTGTGAGGGCATCTCCCATAGCCCTCCCCTGCACAGCTGCAGCATGCTGCCAGCCTGACACCCACAAGATATGGAACATGCATCTTGGAGCATTGGGCACCATTTTTAAATACTGAAATGCTACTGCTGGACTTCGATTTCACTCCTATTACTTTAATTAGTCTTAGGTCTCTTGTAATGTCTATAGTGCTATAGAGTGGAATTGTGCATAATGTCACTATTATTTCTGTGCCTAGACCAGTGCTGATAGACTGCATGGAGTTAGAATTGTACTGATTTTAGCCAATTACTGTTGAACTGCGATCTGAGACTAGCCCCCCCTGCACTCTATAGCAGTCTGTTTTGCCTGTCTCCCCGCAGCATAGCCCAACTCATCTCCTAGCCCCCCCAACTTGGCTGCCTTTTTAAGCTGACTGTCTCCTTTCTCTCCCTAGATTGTGCCCTGATTGAGAGGCGGGTCTTGAGGGCATCTCCAGTAGTCCTCCCCAGCACAGCTGCAGCATGCCACCAGCCTGACACTCAAAAAGTATGGAACACCCATCCCCCACACATATCGACTTCTCCTGGTTTCCAATTAGCCCAGCATACAATCTTGCTTTCTATACACGCAGCCCACAATTACAGGCTATCCATGGAAGGCTTTTTCTTTATTTGTTGGCCCTCCTCCAAGAGATCCCACAACCATGATCACAGCAAGCCTACCTGCGATGGCACTCATAATCCTGTCCTTAATTGGCCTGCTTGACAATGACAACTTTACTATGCCTCACCACTCTAACCAGCCTACCCTCGTTAACATTATTAGGCCACCCCCCTCCTCGTAGGCACCTGCACTCTCTCCAGTTACTTCTATAGCCTGCCTCACTCGTCATATTTATTACATAGCCTGGTCTTACCCTGCCCCCCCAAACACTATTTCTTCTCCCTGTGAACTTAGGGTGCCTGCACAGGGCAAGCAAAAAGGTAAATTAAGTGTGCCCACCCATAAAATCTCTACATACCAGCTACTGACATGTCAAGTCATTCTGCTCCTTCTAATCCTCTCTGGCAATATACATTCAAATCCCAGCCCTACCTGCTCTGTTGAAACATATAGGGAATTCATGGAAGTGGCACATGTTGAATATTGGGGGACTCCTGCCAAAGCTTAATGAGCTTAGGCTGTGGGTATCCAACTCCAACTATGATGTAGCTGTGACAGAATAATGGCTCACTCCCATAGCTGCAGATAATGAAGTATACATTGACTTCTATTCTATGTTTCGGCAAGACAGGACCCATAAAAGAGGTGGTGACTGACTGTTGTTCATAAAGTCTCACTTAAAAATCACTAGGTTCTCTACTTCCCCTGTATCCATAGATCTGGAAATACATAGCTCCCTGTGGCAGAGTTTATTTTATGTTTCAGGGGCTGTACCCCCCCCCCGTATGCCCCTACTTTAAGATTCCAACTCTGCCGTGGGCAAATACCGATGTCGGGCACCCATGTTCCGGGCACTCGGTGTCAGGATAGTGAGAGGCAGGCAGAGCAATTACGGGAAGTTAAATGGATACCAAACAAGCAGTATGCCTCCCTCAACATGCCTAAATCCCTCTGGAATGGAATTAATGATATTCTAGGAAACTTTTTAACCCTCTTCCTCACTCCATCCTAATTGGTGAGTCCCTAACTGAGGGTGACATCTGTCACAATCCCACTCAGCAAGTCAGGTCCTCTGCTCCCACACTGTCAACCTCTGAGTGCAGTATTGTGAACAGGTAACAGAACAGGGTAACCCTCCTGTCTGTTTGTGGGTCCGAATTACCTTTGGTCTCAAGTTCTGGGGGGGATTCAAACTGTGAACCTTATGTTAGCATACCCAAATGTACAGGCTCAGATAATTCTGCTCTTTGGAGAATGCCAGATATCTTTCACCTAAGGGCCCCTAACCAGGTTTCTAAAATGAACCCTTAAAACTCTATGAAAAGACCTTAGGAATTCTTACCTTTTTCCAGTTCAGTAACACCATTAAGCTTATGAACGGTTGTCAACTTTAACCATCTATACTTCACATGCAAAAGAAAGAACTTCGAAGACACACCAGGCAGTCTCTTTAAAATAAGAGGTTTACTTAGAAAATGGATAAAAATATGTAATGTAAACACAGAACAATATATCACAAAGCATACAATCACTTAAAAGAAAACAAGGAAAAAGTACAAACATAAACTCCTACCACAATACAATTAGACTTTCCTATCTAATGTATATCCTTCTTACAGTGCTTATAGTAGATGTTATTTCTAAGAGCTCACCAAGAAAAAAAAAGTGTAAATGATTAGACACAGAATTGTTTAAACTAACTCTCAAACACACCTCTTACATGATGTCACCCAGCTCCTCCCTGTTAAATACAAAAAAATAATACACACAGGATGTCCTATCGGGAGGTATATTAAATAAGGTGACATCAGCAAAAACTCATTTCCCAATATGACTCTTTGATCTACATTCCCTCTTTGATCTCTGAGCAGTTCCTGTTCCCAGCCTATATCCAAAGACCTTTACAACTCTGCAGTTTTCTCACATAGATGTTATATAGCTTCTTAACACCAGTTGATATTAACTGTTCTTCCTCTAAGATGTCATAAAATGTATATTTTAAGTTCCCAGCTTCAAAGAAGCACAGCTCATCAACAAGACCATAAAATGCAACTTCTTAGAAGTTAATTACATTACAGAGCTGTGCTGTTTAACATATATCCTGTCATTTTAACTGAAACCTAAGGGGGGGATGTCATCCCAGGGGCACAGGATGTCTCCTGTGAGACAGGTCACATACCACATTCTATATTACAAATCATAGAGCAATCATAACCAGCTGGCCAAGCATCACAATGTCAATACAGCAAATACCTTTAATAACACATTTAGTGACCTCTCCACCTACACTCCAGCACCCCCAGTCACCCTGAGGAAGCCCATACCACACCTACAAATAGTTTGCACCCCAAGTTCTACCATAGGAGATTAACCTGGGCAGATATATACAAATATCTTGCCTGCACAAAAATATCAACTCATTATAGGGCTTGACAACATCGACATGAAACCCCTTAAATCTACCATTCGTGAGGGCACTCGTCCCCTCCAAATCATCTTTAAATTATTGCTGTCAACTGGGCAACTGCCCTAAATCTGGAAAATGGCACATGTCACCCATGTCCACAAGGGGGTTGTCCAAGGCCTACCCACTAACTACGGCCCCATTTCAATTTTGCCCCCCCAAAACACTTGAAAAAATTGTCAATGCAGTTCACCCAATACCTGAGTCAGAATGACTTACAATCATGTGAACAGTATAGTTTCTGCAAAAACCATAGAACTGTAACTGCCTTATTAGAATACACAGACCTTCTTCACTGTGCCTTGGACAGAAGGGAGCTTGCGGGCTCCATCTTTATTGACCTCACCCAGGCATCAACCTTGTCAGTCATGCACTTCTGTGCCACAGATTAACTAATCTAGGCCTCTCAGTGCAAGCCATTGACTGGCTAAAAAACTATCTTACTGATAGAACCCAAGTGGTAAACTTCTGTACGTCCCTCTCAGACTACAGACCTGTGACTGTAGGTGTCCCCCAAGTATCAAGCCTTGGTCCCCTTCTGTTCAGTCTCTTTGTCAATGAACTTCCTAAAGCTTGCAACTCCACAAAACTTTTCCTATGCGTTGATGATGCAGTCATCACCACAACACATAGCAACCCTGACTGTATCCAGCACAGCCTCCAAACTGACTTCTCTGCTATCTGTGACTACTTCTCAAACAAGCTCTTCATTCTAAATACAAAGAAAACCAAATCCATGCTTTTTTACACCAGATATAAAACTCCTTCCTGCCCTGCCTAATCATTACCTCTGCTTCAGTGCCCCAATTGAACAAGTTGCTGCTTTCAAGTACTTGGGAATAATCCTTGACTCGGGCTTAAGCTAGTCATCGCACATGGATGCTCAAACTAAAGCAGCCAACTCCAGACCCAGCCTGCTTTATAGGCACAGAAATGCCTTCCTCCCTGAAATTAAGCAACAACTTGTCAGATGTTACATCTTTAGTCTTATAGATTATGGCCTTGTGATCTATAGTGCTGCATGTGACAAAGTGATTAACAGGGTCAGAGACCTGTTGAATAGGGCCTGCCGCTATGCACTAAACATAAAATGAGACTCCCATAAGTGCACCCTACATAAAAACTTAGGGTAGCTTAACCTTGATTCCTGACTGTGCTATACTACCCTCGTCACTGGTAAAAAAGCCTTGCTTGGATTACTGTCCCCGGGGGGTCCAGTCCCTGCTGAATCCAATGGCCTCCAGATACCAAAGTAGAGGTGTAATTCATAACTCCATGGTGCTTCCACATAGAAAAACCTCCATGGGTCAGGCCTGGTTCTCTTTCAGTTTCCCAAAGCGATGGAACTCCCTTACCCCATCACTCAAAGTCACTGGCTCTCTAACTTTACGTCTCTACTCCTAGCCTCTCTAGCCCCTCCAAACCCATGTGGCTGCCTTTGCGGACTGGTCAGCTTCACCCCTGAACCTCCTCTGACCCTTTTGCTTTCTTTCCTCCATTTGTACTCTGTTACTACCCACTTGTATCATGTTATCCTGTTTGTAAGCACAAGTCATGATAGTTCTCACTGTATCAGAAATATTTACTATTGTATTACATTCGCTGTACCTCTGTAAATCTCAACTGTAAATATGCAATACTTTATTGATGCTTGCCTGTTGTATATGGCCCTTGACCCTTTGAAAACAGGCCCTGCCTAAAGGATCTTGTGTGTAATAAATAAATAAATAAAATAAATAAATAAAAATAGAAATATTACTTCATATTGTGAATGGCTGGTGAAGTACCAACTTTGTCCACGCTACATGTCCTATAAAGAATGCTGATTCATCAGCACTTCATCAGCGAAGTTTAAATTCACAACAGTAATGCCTAAAAACTTCACTTCTGCATACTAATGTTGGTAGAAGTGACAAGCAGAGCATCATGTTTATAGTGCTGTAATCAAGACAGGTACAGTTGATATAGTAATCCCAGTTTCGGTGCATGCTTCTCACAGCTCATGCAACGTGGTTATCAAATGAAAGCTTTTGGTATAGCTTGACAGCAAGGTATTTGCAGGTTGTGACATTTTTCAGGAGATTTCCCATGGCAGGTGCGAGGTATAATAATGAAATGTTAAGTAATAGTTTGCCAGTTGAAGGCATTGTCTTGGTTTTGGAGCTATAGGGTAGCAATCCAGTTTTTTTGCATTTCTAGTCCTGGGTCTTGTCAAATATTAACTGCAAAGAGATGTTGAGCTTTGTGATGGCCTTGGTCTTTGTATAGATGATTGTGTCACTGGCATAGAGGTGCATGTAGGCATTCATGCATTTATGTCTTTGCAGATGTTTGGGAAACACTGTGCCTCTTAGGTTCCTCCCACATGCTAACACTTTCAGACGGGTTTTGGGAAGGTGATTATGTCAGTTGCACTCACCCTTTCTGTGCCACTATAGATAGTTTCAGATCAAAAATGTTCTACATCTCTGACTGTAAACTGCTTAGGAAACAAATCTTTTTCCTCCCTGGGTGTTATCTTTGACTGAGGAATGGAAATGGTTCTGTTCTTTTCAGTAGCAGTGTAACACAGTCACTTTACACAATGTTTCCTCTGTATGTTAGCACTGCCATAAAGCCCACACTTATGGTTCAATGAGCTAACGCAACTTAGTGTGTAGTTATGATTGTGCAACTGTTGATAAACTTTGTCCATTTGCACACTCTGTTCCATGGGGAACTACCACCCTGTCAGGGTACCAAAAGGCAAGGAACCCTCAAGGAGGGTTCCACCTCCAGAGATACTGCAGGAAGAATTCTCTTAGGCTAAAGGTACCTTAGGAAGGAACCCTGAGGAAAGAGGCATGTCACTGGATGAAGAGTGTCAGTGGCTCAGTAGGTAGCACACTCGCCTCTGAGGCCGGGAGATCAGAGGGCTGTGGTTTCAGTTCCCACATCTGGCACTTGGGTTAATATCCCAGTACTGACACTGTAGTGCAGCATGAGAGGGGTGCTGCACTTCTGAGGTGCCATCTTTTGGATGAGACGTTAAACCGAGGTCCCATCTGCCTGGGTTGGTGGTAGTTCAGGTGGATGTTAAAGATCCCATGACACTTATCGAAAAGAGTAGGGGAATTTCCCCGGTGTCCTGGCCAAATTTCCCTCATTCACTAAAAATACCACCAACAGCTTAATCTGGTTCAAGGTCAGTTGGCATTCATCTGTATCCCCCTCCCCCTGGGCCATGCCTGAAAATAGGCAGGATTTGTCCAGTGCACTTACCCAGTCAACAAAAACTAAAATAAAAAAAATAAATAAAGAGGGAGGGAAGGATGGTGAGGCAAAAAAAAAGTGCTTCTGAGTAAGGCTGGAATGAACTGACTTAATAGCTCAGGCAAGGGGCATGGCTGGTTACTCCAGCCCACTAAACTGCAGGCATAGCCTTTCAATTCAATGGGCTTACACAACTTAGTGTGTGGTTATGATTGTGTTGTGCAACTGTTAATAAATGTTGGCCATTCACACTCTCTGTTCCATGGGGAAACTACTACCCTGTTGGCGTACCGAAAGGCAAGGAACCCTTGGGGAGGGTTCCACCCATAGAGGTGCTGTGGGAAGGATTCCTTTAGGCTAAAGGTACCTTAGGAAGGAGCCCTGAGGAGAGATGCATGCCACTGGAGGAGGAGGGGAAGATGGTGGAGCAATGAAAAAGTGCTTCAGAGTGAAACATAGAAACATAGAAGCTGATGGCAGATAAGGACTGCAAGGCCCATCCAGTCTGCCAATTTCTTTTTCTGCCTTATGAATGTGCCATCGGCCTTTGCTCTGTCAATGGCCTATCTATTCATATTCATCTGTATTGCTGCTTTATGCCTATCCCATGTCTGTTTGAAGCCCTGCACTGTATTCATATCCACCACTTCCCAAGGTAGGCCATTCCGTGCATCCACCACCCTTTCTGTGAAAAAGAACATCTTCACATTACCCCCTTAATCGGCCTCCCTCTAACCTCATGCTGTGTCCTCTTGTCCTGCTATTTTTCTTGTATTGAAACACGTTAGACTCTTTCACCATGTTATTGCCCTTAAGGTGCTTGAATGTTTCGATCATATCACCTCTCTCCCTCCTTTGCTCTAGGGTATACATATTGAACTCCGTTAATCTGTCCTCATATGTTTTCTCATGCAGTCCCTGCAACATTTTGGTTGCGCTTTTCTGGACTGCCTCAATTTGGTTAATGTCCTTGTGAAGGTGTGGCCGCCAGTACTGCACACAGTACTCCAGATGGGGCCTAACCAGTGTCTTGTAAAGAGGGATTATTACCTCCCTCTTCTGACTTGTGATACCCCTACTATTACACCCCAACATCCCTCTAGCCTTACCTACTGCTTTAGTGGTCTGCTTAGATGATTTCAGGTCATCGGTGATGATGACACCCAAGTCTCTTTCTTCCCTTGTGACTGCCAGCAACTCCTCTCCCAGCCTATAGGTGGCTTCAGGGTTTCTCTTCCCTATGTGCATGATTTTGCACTTCTTTGCGTTAAACTCCAGTTGCCACTCTTTTGACCATTTTGCTAGTTTATCCAGATCTATTTCTCATTCTGCTCACCCCATCTGGATCATCTACTCTGTTGCAGATCTTGGTGTCATCTGCAAATTGACAAACCTTACCCTCCAGTCCTTATAAAATGTCAGTGATGAAGATATTGAAGAGGTCTGGCCCCAGGACTGATCCCTGAGGTACCCCATTTGTGACTTGCAACTCTTCTGACTGTATACCATTTACCACTGCTCTCTGTTTTCTGCCCGTCAACCAGTTTGCCGCCCAGTTGACCAAATTCTGACCCACCCCAAGCCTACCCAGCTTATTAATCAATCTTCTATGTGGAACAGTATCAAAAGATTTGCTGAAGTCAAAGTAGGCAACATCAACTGTTTCCCCTTGGTCCAACACTCTGGTTACCCAGTCAAAGAAATCTATGAGATTAGTTTGACAGGACTTTCCTTTTGTAAACCCATGCTGTCTTGGATCCTGTGCTCCTATGGATTCCAGATGTTGCACTATTCTTTCCTTAAGGAGTACCTCCATAATCTTGCCCACTACTGAGGTAAGGAGGTGAGGTTGGAATGAATTGACTTATATAGCTCAGGCATGTGCATGGCTGGTTGCTCCAGCCCACTGAACTGCAGGAATAGTCTTTCAGTTCAATGATCTCAAGCAACTTAGTGTATAGTTATGCTTGTGCAACTGTTGATAAACTTTGTCTGTTCACACTCTCTGTTATATGGAGAACTACTACACTGTCGGGGTACCAAAAAGCAAGGAACCCTCAAGGAGGGTTCCACTCCTAGAGGTGCTGTGGGGAGGATTCCCTTAGGTTAAAGGTACCTTAGGAAGGAGTCCCAAAAGAAAGAAGCAGCAAGCATTGACCATGGAGGCTGAAGAGCACAGATTTCATTTTGTAGAGTCTATTTGTGGGCTTCAATGGACCAGGGCATCTCTCAGAGGTGCCCACTCAGCCATCACCTCTACTCCTGCCTGAGACCACCCTCCTCTGGGAGGCGCAGATTGCTGAGCACCCCACCCAGGACCTTCCAGTCCCCGGATCACCCAGGGAGGCACCCCACCTACCTGGTGGCCTCTGACATTAGAGATTGGGTCCTGGTCAAGGGGCTTGGGAAAGCCAGTGGAGGGATAGTCTGGCATTGGGGATGTGGGTTAGGCTCCCAGAGCCCTCGTCACCTCCTTGGTCCTCCAGGGTATTTTTCAATTATGGTTTCCCCCTGGAGCATGGCCATGCAATGACATCCAGGCACTGATGTGCCAACATCCACCACCACTCCACCCCCTAGTTACAGCACTGCTTGTTCCCTGCTAAACCCCTGATCTCCATCAGGGGCCACTAGGAAGCAGCATGAGTCCCGAATCCCCTCCCAGGAAGGGAGAGCAGTCCTCCTGATGTTCAATCCCTTCCCTTCCCTGATGACCTTCGGCAGCCTGAGTCCATTCCCTAACCTGGGTCTCTGGCATGGAGCCAGGTGTGGTGTCCAGCACCACAACCCTCAGCACCAGCGGGCCGGCTGAGGAGCACAGACTGATGGTGACCAGTGATGAGTGGAAGCAGATACAGACTGACATGCAAAGCTGATTGATATTGAAACTGAAGCAAGGGAGCATGACTTCCAAAGGAGAGAGAGAGAATGGCAAAGAATGAGAGCCACCATCCAACTCTATCCAACAGCAGAATCTTACCTAGTAAATGGATAGAAATATACTACAATATGGACTACCTAGCTTTTATGACCTTCGGCATGGAGGAGAGGAAAACCCGCTATGAGGAGGAAACCTCTGGGAATCCAAGGCCAAGGTCACCTTCCCTCCAGGCTTGGGATTCATTTAGTGATGGCTCAAATACTGCAATTTAGAGACCCAATTCTGTGAGAAAACTATTTGGAGGAAGACTCTCATTCTATCCCTCTAGCGGGGGCACGATGAGTGGGCTGCAAGTGAACACTGCAGCAAAGGGACACTACCACAAGGAGGCCCTCAACCCAAGGTGGGAGGAGCAATAACTACAGAAAAGCACTCATCTGGCCTCAAAAAGGGAAGCCTAAAGATGAAGCTGAATGTTTGTAAGATAGGGAAGAGGAGGGCATGGAGACCAGGTGAACCTTAGGCGGTTGCAGGGAGAATAACTTTCAGAGGTGTTGCCAACTCAGTCTGGACAGCTAAAGAAACCCCTGTGGGCTTAAAGGCCCACCCTTTGGAGCTGAAGTCTTAAATTCTACATCAAGAGGTATTGACAATACATCTGCACAGCTAAAGCTCTGCCCAGAGTAAAGACATTCCCACCAGGGTGCTGGGTGAGAAGTACCCTTCCCCAATGTTTATATACTCAAGATGTGGACTTCATGGGTGCAGAGTGAGGCCATTGGTCATAGGGTGAGCCCTGAGCCATATTACGGTGTGGGTGTGGTTGGCATGCATCTGATGAGGAGTAGTTGGAGGGTACTGTGTATCGGAGACCTGTAAATAGGACACAGTGATGAAAGTACGAGTAGATGAAACATCCACATAGGTTGAAGTTTGTATACTGATACCTCCATGTAGATATAAGCAATTAATGTGAGGACAAATTTGTTTGGCTTACACTTGAGATCCTCACGTAGGTCCAAGATAAGATGTGAGTTGTAATTTAGACAAAGGTTGAGGAGGCAAATTCCTATTATAAACAGACTGTGCCTATTTTTGTAACCTCCTCAAAAGTATGACACAGGAACAGAGTTAAACAATGCTGTTGAGCTGAGTTAAAATAAACAACTCAAACTACCAGGAATTCAGGAGTAATGGAAATGAAAATTATGGAGCAGGCTGCTGGTGAACAACAACGTAACACAGAAGGATGTGGCTGCCTAGCTAGGAGCCAGGTGTAAACAATCATGTAGTATAGTTAAAGCTGAGATTGCTGAAGATATGGGAAAAATAGCACAATGGGGCCTGAATAGCACAAGGCAATGCAATTGATGAAGACTGGATGCAGGGAAAACTAGAAAGCCCAAAAAGAAACAAACTGAGAAGGCACAGGGGACGGGGAAAACAGAGAGCAGCAGGAACAGGAGACAGAGAGAAGCACAACTGCAGCAAGGAGGCAGGAAGCAAAATAGTAACCCAAGAGCTGGAGAGGCATAAACAAGCAGAGGTCCAGCACAAATGAAGCAGAAATCCAGTACAAACCAAATGGAATCCCAAAGCACAGAGGAAAACAGGAGAGAAATGCTGGATACAAGGAGGGGAGAAGCCCGGTAGAGCCTCCGGCTGCAAAGAAAGCGTGCTTCTGAAGGAAGCTGGAATGAACTGACTTATATAGCTCAGGCAGGGGCTATGGCTGGTTGCTCCAGCCCACTAACTGCAGGCATAGCCTTTCAATTGTAAAAGTGGTCTCATACGCATTTCCAGGGTATGAGAACCATGAATCAAAGATAAGAGGTACTGGTACCCTATGAATGGAAGTGAGACCACACTTTCAACTGCAAGAGTAGTCTTTGCATCAGTATTACTATATTACTGATAACAATGATCAATAACATACAAAAATTTAAAAAAAGCCCCCAAATGATCTCATTTTAAGAGCATCTCTGCATAGCTACTCATTACAGAATAAGAATGTCTCACACACAGGAGAAAGGTGTGCTCTGATTGGTGCAAAGCACTCAATCAATCTATAATGGTAACCTGAGGGCTGGATACAGTAACCCCACAATATACCAGTGCATTCCTTTCAAGATGAGCCCAGGATACACTAGGCAAGAAATTATATGAGCCAGAATGGTATGATACCTATAAACAGCTTCCCCATTGTTTTTTCTTCAGTTATGCACAATGCTGCCACCACAATTGGTCACCTGCTGGTTGTAAGTGGAGAGAAACTGAAATGATTTCAACCTCATGGTGACTGTAAATGCAGCCAATCAAATAAAGTAATAGGCCTAGCTAGTTAACTCATTCCCATTATAAGGCCCTTGAACATATCACCATGGATCTTTAAAGAGCTAATGTGTACTAAAATAAAACATTTCCACTAAAATATAAGATTATGATGTTTACATATTGAGATGTGATATCCACAAACACCATTGTGATATGCATAATGAATTAGGCTGGTTAACACTTGAGAATAAAAGGAAAATGATATGGGCCAATCAATTCTATAGAACCTTATATCTTGGCCAACCAAAGTATCTGGTAAATAAATTGGAAAAGAATGAATATAAACATAATTACAACTTAAGAGATTCCCAAAACAGATTATTTAAAACATCAAAACCTAAAAATAAATATGATAATATGACCTTTATAGCAAATTTTATTTCTATGTGGAATTCTATAGATAATTCAATAAAGGGTCTAAATAAAAATTCAAAATGTTTTGTAAATTCACTTAAACATGATCTCAAAAATAGATGTATGTGCAATGGATAAAATAGAGAAGAGCGGAACACATTTCTTTGGAACCTGGTCAAGCCATTTTTGAAGCTATTAGATAAAAGTAATTTGTTGGATTTCTGTATTTAAAATGTTATATCTTTTGACTTGTATTGTATGTGGGCTATCTGCACGTGTACGGTATGTTGCTGTATATGTTAAGCATACAATGAAATTGTAATTTTATAAATCAGGACCATCTTGAAAACAGGTCTTTCAACATAATGAAGTAATAGGAACTTATCCTGTATAAAAATAAATAATTTTACTACTACTACAACAATTATCTTTTAGTAAGTTCTCCTATCTAGGATTATAAACTGTGATGTTTACAACAATTATGCAACTATCTTCTAGTAAGTTTTTCTAGCCTACATAAAGACTCTGACTGTTACCATCTTACTTCATAATTCTTGTTTGTGACATCTTAGTCTGTTATTATAATTACTATGATGTCATACAGGCAAAATGAAATCAATAAAGGAGAGTGAAATGCATTTTATACATGCTTCTTAGACAAGCTATTAAGATATATTATAAACCCTGGAAAGGAAAACTGAAAATGAAAAAAAAAAAAAATTCTCTAGTCTAGTGAACTATAAAAACTGAAACATAGAAACACAGAATTTGACAGTAGATAAGGACCAGTTGACCCACCTAGTCTCTTCATTTTTCCCTACCTAAATTATTCCCACAGACCCTACTTGATCTACAGCTCTTTCTCCTCCCACCACTTCCTTTCCACTATGATTCCTTTGTGTTTGTCCCATGCATTTTTGAACCCCACCACTGTTTTCACCACCACCATCTCCACTGGAAGGCTCTTCCAGGAATCCACCACTCTTTCTGTAAATAATTATTTCCTCACATCTCTTCTGAATCTACCCCCTCCAGCTTCATAGCATGTCCCCTTGTTCTTGAGCATTTTTTTTTCAGAAAAATGCTTCACTCCTGTACCTTATTTACCACTGTGAATTGTTTAAAGGTCTCTTTCATATCCCTCCTCCCTCCTCCCTCTTCTCTTCCAGGGTGTACATATAGAGGTCCTTTAGTCTCTCCTTGTAGAGCTTTTGATGCAGACCCTGCACCATTTTAGTTGCCGTCCTCTGGCCTGCCTTCAGTCTGGCTATGTCCTTCTGGAGATGTGGTCTCCAGGACTAGACAGAGTACTCTAGGTGGAATCTTACTAGTGACCTATACAGAGGCAACAACATGTTCCTCTGTCTGTTGGTGATACTACTCCCTATGCAGCCCAGCATCTCACTTGCCCTCCTGACTGCCTTGTTGCACTGCCAGGCCACCTTTAGGCCATCGTGTATGATTACCCCTAGGACTCATTCCTGCATGGTAGTTGTCAATACCACTCCACCCATTTTGTGCTCTGCCCCGGGTTTAATTATTTTGCACTTTTTCACATTGAAACCCAGCTGCCATGCCCTTGACCACTATTCTAGTTTGTTCAAGTTTCTGCTTATCCTTTCCACCCCCTTGGAGTGTCCACCCTATTGCAAATTTTGGTGTAATCTGCAAAGAGGTAGAAGTTCCCTTCAGCTCCTCTGTAACGTCACTTGTAAAGACATTAAAGAGGATGAGTCCCAGCACTAATCCCTAAGGCAACCCACTAGTCACCTCGCCCCTTCTTTGGCATGGACTCTGTTTACCACCACCCTCTGTCACCCATCTCCTAACCAAGTTCTTATCCAGTTAATCATCTTTTGGTCCACTCTTAAGCTACCCAGCTTACTTATAGTCTACTATGTGGAAATGTGTTGACTTCCTCATTGAAATCTAGATAGGCTACATCCACCACTCCACCCTCATCTAATTCCTTTCTCACCCAGTCAAAGAAATCTATCAGATTCATTTTGACATGACCCCCCCCCCACCAAGAACCCATGCTGCCTCAGGTCTTGTAACCCACTGGATTCAAGATATTCATCAATCCTTTCCTTCATCAGTGATTCCATTAACTTTCCCACCACCGATATCAGGCTGACTGGCCTGTAATTGCCAGCCTCCTCCCTGCTACCACTTTTGTGAAGTGGGACTACACTTGTCCTCTTCCAGTCCTCAGGAACCACTGCTGTTTCCAGTGAGCTGTTAAATAGGATTGTCAGAGGCGTAGCCAGTACCTGACAGAACTCCCTCAATACTCATGGATGCACCCCATCTGGTCCCATTGCTTTGTCCTCCTTCAGATTAGCGAGTCCCTTCAAAACTCTCTCTTCCAAAAAAGGACTGCTGTCTAACTCCATATCTCCAAAGCTTCTATTACTTTTTGGTGGCCTCTCCCCTTCTCCATCCTCTGTGAACACTGAACAAAAGTATTTTTTCAGGATATCTGCCTTTTCCTTGTCCCCTTTGCATAGTCACCAATTCCCTTTTTAACCTTACAATCCCACACTGGTCTTCCTCTTTTCACTTGCATACCTAAAACATGTCTTATCCTCTTTCATTACCTTCTGAGTTATTCTCTCTTCAATTTGTGCCTTTGCACTCCTTACTGCTTTTCTATCTTCCCTCTGTATCTTCTGATACACCTCCATTTCTTCCTCCCTCTGCATCTCCTTATACCTTCTGAAGGCTATCATTTTTAGCCTTTACCTTTCAAGTCTCCTCTTTTGAGGACCATAGCAGTTTCCTTTTCCACTTGCTTTTTCTCAATTGTTTCATGCAGAGGTTTGTTGCCTTTACTATGCTCCCTTTTAGCTCCCTACCCCAACCAGACCATCCCACGTGCCAGGTCATCCCTGAGGCATTTACACATCTTTATAAAAGCTACCATCCTGAAGTCCAGGAACCTCACCCTTGTGTGGTTCAATTCTGTATCCATCATAATACTGAGCCACACCATACAGTGATCATAAGTCCCCTGGCGACCTCTTACCTTAACCTCTGTAATACTATCCCTATTAGTGAGTAGCAGGTCCAGTATTGCTCCATCACAAGTGGGTTTGGTGACTAGTTGCCTAAGGAACTCCCTCTGCAGAGAGTCCATGATGTCCCTGCTTCTAGCTGAAGCTGCTGCTGGGAGACTCCAATCTACATCTGGCAGGTTGAAGTCCCTCACCAACAGCATCTCTCCCCTTTTCTGTTATCTTGCCAATAGCTTTCACCATTGCCTTATCTAATTCCTCCACTTGTGCTGGAGGTTTGTAAATTACTCCAGTGTATGAAGAGTGGCTCCATTTCCCATCTCCAGTGTGACACACAGTACCTCTTCCTCCCTCTGTATTCCCTGTGTCGCCATCTCTTTCATGCTTTCCCTCACTTAAAACACCACACCCTCTCCTTTCCTTTCCACCTGGTTCTTCCTGAACTGAATATAGACCAGTATGGCCATGTCCCAGTCATGGTTTTCAATGCACCACAACTTGGTAATGGCCACAATATTCAAGTTGGCCTTTGCCACGATGGCCTCTTGGTCTGGAATCCTATTTCCTAACTTCTAGTATTTACATACATGGCCTTCCAGATTTTGGTTCCCCTGCTTGTTACCCTCCTTTTTTTCCTTTTTGCACTCCCTCCTTCTGCTATCTCTTTTTAATGCTCCTGTTCCGTTCCACCTTTGTCTCTACCACCCTGCTTCATTTATTGATTTGCACCTTGGTGGATTCCTCTCCTCTTGGATTTTCCTTACTCTCTACTTCAGTCAGGGTGGCAGTTTCAGCTTCTCCAATTCCTCCAGTACCCCTTTAAATGTTCATCAAAATAACATTTAAACCATCCACTGAGCACTGTTGTTTCCTACCAGATGGATGCAGGCCATCACCCATGTATAGACCCTTATCCTCCAAGGTGGGTCCCCAGTACCCAATGTAGCTGAACCCCCTCCTCTCTGCACCATTCATTCAGCCATGAGTTGAAGCTCCTGGTGAGGAGATTTCTTTCCTCCCCTCTGTCATAGACTGGTAGAAACTTAGCGAAAGCCAATGAGCATTTTACCTGTCTAAAACCCATCCCCATCTCTCTAAACTCACCCTGCACTATACCAGGCCTGTCCCTAGTCATGTCATTAGTCACCAGAAGTACAATGACATGCAGCTCTCCTTCCCATCCTGCTGCCCTAACAATCCTCACAATTTGCTTCCAATTGCTCGGGCCAATGGCATCATGTAGACACCTAACTTGCCTCTGCCCCCTTTCCTATTCCCAAATCTATGCCTCTGACAATCAAGTCCTGCACCAGAAGTTGCTACCTCCACCTCTGAGGTCCTCTACTACTCTCCTTGGGGTCTCCACTATGAAGCCCCCACATTCTCCATAGTCACCACCTTGGGTGCCTCCTTCTGGCAGTCCTGCCCCCCCCAGACAGCATAAGAATTTCTTAATGGTGCTAGTTGAGGAATGTGCCTCTCTCCCACCACTCACATCCTTCCAGAGCCTACCATAGTCAAGCCATTCCCCTTCCCTGGCATCCTCTGAGGTAACAGTGGTAGACTTGGTTGCCCCTGGGTGGGTAAAGAGGTCCTCCAAATCCTTGTCAACTTGGCCTGGAATCTATAACCTAGAGAGGTGCATGCAGATGGGACAGCTCCACAGTCTCCTGAAGGTCTGTCTGAAAACTGCTGCCCTACAGCCCAAGCATTACATCACTCCCAGCATTCTTAACTTCTGTTCTCCCTGTGTTACCTGGAAATACCTTTGTACCCTTACTCCTGGTAGGATGTTCCTAGTTTTTCCCTTTGGCTTGTTTCTATTTGTGTTCCCCCATGCCTTGTTTAAATCTCTTTGTACTCCTACCCTAGATAGGGTGTTGCTGCTATTCCCAGTCATGATCTACCTTTCACCTTCTTCCCTATCAGCAGTGACTATTACATAGTAGTGAACAGAGCTTTACCTTAGTCAATTGCCTGAGTCCCGTGCTTCCTTCTGCTGATGCCTGCTGACACCTAAAATGCCAGTTTACTGTTCCACTCCTTCTGTGTTCCACTCACTTGCTGGGACATGCATGTCCTGTACACATTACAGTGGAAGTGTTTTTATGATGCTCTTGAAAGAAAGCACTAAACCTCTGTCAACTCCACCCCCCCAGTTACACACCTGATTCACAGGGCTTTCTGAATCTACTTAGTCCCCAGATTACTTTCCTGAGCTAGTTCCCCCCACACCACCTGCTACAATTTTAAAGACAAGCTTCAAAGTGCCCAAAACACTGCCTACAACTTTTTTTCTCCCCACTTGTCTTGCTACTTTCAGAATGAAGAGAAATATAAATACATCTTTAAGGTAAAGCTAGGTGCTTTCCCTCCTCTCTGTCAGCAATGTCTGTTCGTCTAGCTCAGGACCAGCTGAGGACCCCAGCACGTTGTTTACGAAAGTATATACTAAAGTGCAGAGTTGCTTTTTAAGAGAGTCCTAATAAAATAAACTGGAGTGATATATGTAACATTTTTTATTCAATGGTATTACCCAATCAGCACACCATATTGACAGAGATCAGTTATATGAATGTACAACTAGTATGCATTGATGCATGGCAATGTGTCTTATTTTGTTTTTATGCCCAGAAAATCTATTTACTGTATCTAACTCAATGCACATTACAAATCAAATTTAAAGAGACACCATGTTGAATTCCCCTATTTAAAAACTTGTAAAAGTATATAAACACAATCATAGTTCTCAACTGTGATATATAAACGTGATCATAGTTCTCAACTGCTGTGCACAAATAAATAAATTAACTAATGCAATAAGAAATTTGGAAAAGATGCAAGTTCTAATAGTAAGCACTACAGCAGGGGTGGGTTGGAATCTGCACAGGAGGAACAGGAGGCTTACATCAGATTGAGAGCTATTGACTGGGGACCAAGAAAAATGGAAAGCAGAGAGAAGCAGATGAAAAGAGGCAGGCACAGGAAAAATGTGGGTTGTATACAGTGACTGCCCAGGAGGACCAAGAGGAGCATGAGCAGGAGTAAAAGGAGGGAGAAGGAGAAAAGCGTATAGAAGAAGTGAAACAAATGAAAAGGTCAGAAACAACAGAATAGGAAATATTCACTGGAGTCAAGGTTCTTCAGGAAATGCCTGATAAAATATACTGAAATGGCAAAACTAAACACATTTGTGTAACTGTGATCTGCTGAGGCCTATGGTGAATATTATGTTTGAGACTGGAAAATCTTTCTAACAGCAATTTCTACAAACACAAAAGAGAAGGCCTCCCTGGTTGTCTAACTATCTGCTGAGCAGAAGTTAAGGGGGAAAAAGAGGGCACATGATAAGTGGAAGGACTCTGGTTACAGGTTCAGGAAAGTGGAGCATAGGTCATTGCAAAGGGAAAGCAGGATTGCCTGTGATTACACAGGTTAAGGTATTGCTGGAAGCAAGGATTGTGCAAGGGATCACAGGGAATAACAACCACTTTCTTCTACACATAAAGAAAAAAAAATATTCAAGGTCAAGGACAGACGGGACTGATCAGGAGAGGGGGGAATTCACAGAGGCAGGAGAAGTGGCAGAGGCACTAAATAACAACATTGCATCAATACATTGTACACAAAAAAGGGAGCTGTATAAGATAGATAAATTCTCTCTGAGGATTTTGAGGCAAAGTAGGATGTTATAGTAATTTTATGACTTGAGCAGCCCAATAAAGGAGTCTTTAAAAGAGGTTAAGAAAACGTGTAGAGGTTGTAGGGGCCAGGACAAATGCGCAATAAAGAAAATAACAAAAATAATAGTAATAGGGATAACTTCAAGAATTAAAACAGTAGTTGGTTAGATGACTCGGAAGGGGAATGGCACTCTCCCTCTGTCATGTTCTCAGCTTGGCAACCTGGAGACTCTTTATTAGCTGCATTACGTAAATCAGATGCACAGAAGCTTGAGAAGCACTAGTGCAGAGAGTGAATTTTTTCAGTAAAACTTCAGCTCATAAAAGTAAGTTAAACAATAAAGTAGGACTCGGCATTGGCGAAGCCACCCTGTCACAGTGGTCACGCTTACTTCACACTTCAGCTTAACTGACAACAGAGATGAGGAGGTGCATTGAATTGTTTACACATTGATCTGGGCCACACACCAGGAGCCCACTGAAAAACATGTTGTGGAAAGTTATATGAAAAGTTACATGAAAACTGAGTTAAACAAAGTGAATTATTCAGGGTAGACATTTTTGTGTCAGAACCATTTTTCAAAATGCATGTGAGCAACCAAATTGTACTTGCAAATGTTTTGAATATGAGGTCCTATATTTTTAACCATTAATCTTGCACCATTATTATCCATTTAATAACAAAACATATACATAAAATGTAAACAGCTCAGGAGATAATATGGGCCAGATATTCAAAGGATTAGCACAGCACTAGCAGAAGTGCCACACTAATTGGGAATGACGTGACCAACAGCCTCTTAGCACGGCCATTACTATATTCAAAACACCAATTACTGCACTGCAAATCTGTTAGTGCATGAGCACTGATTGGTGCCTAGCACCTAAGCTAATGAATGCCAGAGAGTTGCACAGCAGGGTGCTATCATTCTGAAATGTTTGTAGCAGTGCTAACAGGCTGGCCACAGTTTGCCAGTTAATACTGTCAAAAACCTACTGTTACAACTGTGCATAGTGTTACACCATTATCTCTCCACCTGTTACCCAATCCCCACTGTCCAGCCATCTGCATGAAAAGCAGTCTCTGGCAGTGCAGTGCTCCATCCTTCCTCTCACAATCCCCATTCTGCACAAATTTGTGTGAAATGCATTTTCTGGTAGTCTTGTTGTCCTCCTTCCCTTCATCCCCTGATCTCTGTTGACCAGCCATCTGCATGAAAAGAAGTCCTTGGTCATCTAGTCAACCTCCCATTCAGTCTGTGTACTATGTGCCAGTTCTGCACCCCTAGTGATGGCAACCAGAACATACACCCCTCTCCCCTTTGTGACACATGCTGTATCATTATGGCAGTCTGTTGTATAGCGATACATTACTTGCAGAACATCTGACACATGCCCCCCCCCAAAAAAAAGTCTGACTAAATGCATACTGTTCATGTGTGCAGACTGAGTTTTTCAGGCTTCTGACCAACATCCCGCAAGTACTGTATCACTATACAATAGACTGCTATGGTGATATAGTACTTGTGTGAAGGAGATAGCAGCTGACTGGGGAGGTATGAGGTGGGTCTGTACTAGCTGCCGTCATTGTGGAGGGGGGAAGAGGTGTGTGCAGTTAGTACACAGACAAAGGGGGGGTTCACTAGACTACTATGGACTGCTTTTCATGCAGAAGGTTACACAACAGGGATGGGGTGAGTGAGCAGAACACTAGACTATGAGAGACTTCTTTACATGCAGATGGCTGAACAACAGGGATCAGTTAAAGGGAGTTGGGACCACTAGACTGCAAATGAAAGCGTTTCATGCAGAGTTGAGTAGAATGGTGATCAGGTGTGGGAAGGGGGGACCTTGTGTGTTTTTACTATGTGTTCCCAACAGGACACCACAGATGTGGCAGGGACAGTACAACATGCAATCCATGGAGCAAAATATTACACCTTACATGTTCATGAGACCACAACAGGATACAAATGATAACTTAATGCCTTGAATGGGTGAAGGGTCATTTGCATTGAAACCACTGAATATAGCAAATTAGTGCAAATGCCCTAATAGGTTGGGGATGCCCTAGCTGCTTTTGCTAATTTCCAGCTTTTGGTAAGTGTAAGTCCATATATCTGTATGGGTAGCAGAGGGATGTACTTAGTGTCAAGCATGCTTTTAGTTCCTTCATTGGGGCTTTGCTCTATAGAGGCTTCTGTATATTCTTACAAAATATCCTGCATGCAGAACCCCAAAAAAGAGACAAGAGAGCATTACAAAATCAGTGCATGTTTTACAAAAGTGCCAAATATTGCGTCTAATAAAAGAATACAGACAGCCAGATACAGATAACAAAAAAAAAAAACAAGTGGGTCATTACCCTACCAGGTTGCAATAGTGTAACCTGAATAGCAACCGCTAAACAGCGTGGTCAAAACAGCACTGGTAACAAGGGAGAATAGAGCACAATGCTGGTAGGTGAGAATGCAACATGGCCATCATGCCACTGAGGGGGGCATGCAGCCCCCATAGGGAATGGACACAGAGGAACACCAGTGAGGTGCAAGGGGGTAGAGGGAGGCACTGGGGACACTGCTCAGCAGCCCCCACAAGCTGACGGCCACATCCACACCCCATGCCCAACTGCTCCCCCAGCATGCCACCTGAGGAGGAGAACTCCACAGACAGGAGGGGCACAGGGTGGACCCATGGACCAGAAGCATCTACCTACCACACATACACACAGCAGCCCACAGGATCCACAGTGGCCCACAGTACCCACCTGCACACCGGCCACCCTCAGGCACCGTGTCTGCCTGTCCATTGACCAGGTGTGGAGAACTCCTGACATGGGTCTGTGAGCACTCTGGAGGAGTGTGGGCATGTAGTGGGGGTTACCACCAGAGTGACAGCAGGCAACAGGTGGTGTCAAGACACAGAGAGGTGGCAGCAGACAGCATGCAGACTTGTGGCCATACAGAGCAGCCTGCGATGTGGAAGAACAGGACAGTGGAAGGCGCTGGGCTGAGCTGTGCAGTTGTGCTAGTGTAGCATGTAGGGTATGTGGCTAGGTGAATTTAGGCAGGTTAGCATTGTGAGTTCATTGATACAGGGGTTCGGAACCGGCAGTGGAAGAAGAGCGGTGCAATGGCAAGGGATACAGATGGTCATGGCCATGTCAGCTTGCTATGGTAACTTCACCTTCCTACAGAAAATGCTACTGAACAAGGGGAGTCCACGGGGCAAGTATACCTTTTTTCATCTGGCATCCAAGACATGGTGGATTCATTTGCGGAAGGCACAGGGAGCTGCAGAGTTCATTTTGATAGGCGCGGATCATGAGCACAAACAGATGTGCTGCAGTGTAATCCCTGCATGTCCCTGAGCAACACAGTCCCTGTGCACACATTTTTCTGTGGAAATGAAGTTAAAGCCGCATGTCGACAGACCTGCTGGATGGGCGTAGGTGCAAACAATTGCTGGGAGGGGGGTGCCAGGTGCAGGCACTGGGGATGACAGCCACCCTGTCAAATACCGTGGTGGTTAGGGCAGGTCCTTGGCATTGTGAAGGGTTAAGGAGAGAAGCACAATGACTCTGAACTATACTTGGAACCAGAAGGGTTGCACACTACTTGTGTACTATGGCCACCTGTACCACAAGGAAAGAGAACAGTGAGGGAAAACGTACTGGCGGTGTGTGGAGTATGACTGCAAAAAGTGCAAGTACCACTTGCACACGGTGGCTGAAGAGGTTGTGCACTGCTTGGAATGCCACAACCATGTTCCTGGTTCAGCTGCCATCTCCCTATGCAGTGTGGTGGAGTCAGTCAAGAGCAGAGCTGTCAAGACAGCTGAAAGTGACAGCAAGGAGGTGCTGGCCTGCACCAGTGACATTCCAGTGGCCATGTCTGGATGCCTGCCTACCATTGACCAGGTGTGGAGAAAGGTTGGCAGGGTCAGATGTGCTGCCCCCTCTTCTTTGCCCACATCTGTGTCAGTGCTGGAGGTGCCCAATGAGTGTTGGATGACTGGAGTTCCCCAGCTTTGACAGTGGTCCTGGGGCAGGGTGGATTCTACTGTTCTGCACACAGGGGAATATTGTATGGCTGGATGGCAGCCCTGATTGATTCATGGATGGGATGCTCAAATGCAGTCCCCCATGTTCAACCAGGTGTACACCATCCATGCCATCACCCACAACATGGTGCTGCCAGCAGGGTACATCCTCATGACATCTTGGACTGCTGCAGCATACATTCAAGTTTCTCTCAGCTGAAGGAACTGTACCCCACCCTTGCTCCAAGCAGCAGCAGCATGGTGGACTATGAGCAGGCTGCCAACAAGGGGTTTACAGCCATGTCCCCACCAGTGAGGTCCAGAGCTGCTACTTTCACTTCTACCAGGTGCTATGGAAATGGCTGCAGCAGGTGGAGGGAGTCATGGAACAGTACATGGTGGATGCAACCTTTGCCCTGCATATCCAGATGGTGACAATGCTGGCATTCATACCTGTGACTGCAGTTGTGTCAGCATTTGAGGGACTTAAAGACTGGCAGTTCATCAGGGACAATGAGGAGCTGCTACAGCCATTCCTGGATTACTTTGAGGATACCTGGTTGGGCCGTCCTGTGGGCAGGTTGAGCTGATGGTGGCCAATCTATCCACTGCAGCTCTGGAATTGTTACATGGTGGTGAAGGAAGGCATGCCATGGACGAACAATGCGGTTGATGGGAGGCACCATAGTTTCAGGGGCTGGAATGATACATGCCACCCCACTAGCCTGGTGCTTCATTGACTGCATTCAGGGTGAGCAACACCTGAAAGACATGAAGTATACCCAGCTGGTTGCTGGGCATGAATCGACCTGTGGCAAGTGGAAATATCGGTCCATCACTGCCAGGATTGCTGCAGTTGTGGCTGGCTATGGCACACTGTTCACATATGAGTACCTGCAGAGCATCACCTGTAACGTATCCCTGCAGGTGTAATGTATCTCCCCAGTTCTCCTGGCCCCAGTTTGCACCGTGTGCTGCTCAGTACTTTTTTTCCTTTGTGTGTGCTGTTTCTGTATACACTGTTTATACCAGCCTCTATTCCTGCCAGTGGTTTCTATGGTGCTATTATTGCTGGCTGCATTGTTGCCAGTGCTCTTCTGACCAAGTGCTGACAGTTACACTGATTGTCTGAAGAGCAGTAGGCAGCAGTGGAAGAGTCAATAGTCTGCAGTGCATGTAAGACTTTATAAAAGCTCTGATCTTTTGTTTGCTGGTCCCACGCTCCTCCCTGGGTAAATACTGTCTCAGAGGACTGTACGTAGCCCCTGGAGAGAAGCAGAATTGGAAAACATCCAATCAGAGATTCTAAAAGCTCTAACATGCACTGCAGGCTATAGACTCTCCCACTGATGCCTACTGCTATGATGTCAGCTGCAGGAGATTACAGGATTTTTAGTAACAGAAGATGTTAGCCTAGAAGTAAACAAAATTAGTCTGATAAATCTACTATACTACAGCAGACAGTAAGTAAACCAAAATGTTTTTGCACACAAAGTGCACATTGGGATCAGACCCACACTTGAATGGCAGTCCCTCTGTGCTGATTGTTCTTTTTTAAGAGATGAGGTGGTATACACTGTACAGTTAGTGATGGTATGTTCTAGCTATTCTTGATACCCACCTGCCCCTTCAGGCTGCCAAAATGTGGCAGTTGTAAATGTTGCAAAGTAGTAAGAAGAACCTAGGACTTCATTAACTCCATGAACTGGCAGGGCCATGGGCATTCATGACTTGATCATTTGCCCAGCCGTAGTTCTGGTTTATCATGCCATATGTCAGTGTGGTGCCTTCTGTGTGGTCAAGACCTTCTGTTCCATGAAGGTGCGCAATGGAGAACACCATTCTGTACAATAACTGGTGACATTGTCCTGTCTTTCTCTACTTTGTAACCTCCTGGGGAGCCCCTGAAAACAATTATGTATTTGTCTAGTGTACTTACCTGGTCAGTAATCATTAAATAAGTAAAATATAGAATGAGGATGCAGGCAAAGCTTTGCCTACCCACATTAACAAAAGCAGGGATTAAGAGAACCAGTTATTCCAATGTGTGGGTATCAAAAAGGTCTACCCTCAAAAAAGGAGAGGTGATTTTGATAAGTACCTGAGGTGTAGAGAAAATGACTGGATTTTTGAACTGTCAGCTATGAAATGGCAAGGCCTCAGTGGTAAAATTAAACTGGCAGCTTTTTAAACATAATTAAGCAGATCATGTGACTTTGGGTTAACTTTGTCTGGTTTTTTATTCAGTTTGGTTTCTGATACAATTTGTTATTCTTTTCTTCCCTTTCAGCCCTATTGGATTGCTTACTCTCCTAAATGTTTGGAATTCTACTACGTATCATAAAATACTGGCTGTCATTCCCCTTACATTGTTTTTATTTCACTTACTGTAGCTTGCAATTTGTTCATTTTTGCACATTTTGTGGATGCCCCAATAATATACTTTTAATTGTATAAGCAATAACAGCTGTTACCCTTTTGAATGTACGTACTGCTTTTAAAATATAGGTACAAATCATAATGGGATGTAGGGGTCCACACCCTTGAAAAAGCACCAATCTTGGTGTGAAATGCTTTGGGTTTCTATGGGTGGTGCTGTGTACTGTATCTGATTTTCTGTATTTTATATTGAGAACACTATTTGGCCCTTTAATAAAACATGCACTGCTTTTGTAATAGTGCTGTCTTGTGCATTATTTTTGGATCTTTGGGTGCATTATTTTTTGTCCTTATAGTTGAACCTTTTTTATTGCACCAGCTTCCTCAGGTGCTGCTTTTTATGCCTGCAGCTACAGTCAGCACAAAGCCCCCCCCCCCCACACACACACTCAAGTGTGTGGCTGGTTCAAATGTGCACTTTGTGTGCAAAAGGATTTTGGTTTACTTATTGTTTATTGTAGTATAGTAGCTTATATCATGCTAATTTTGTTTATTTCTAGGCTAACAGCTTTTGATAATGCAAATCCCAGAATCTGCTAAAGCAGACATCAGAGCACTAGGCAGCAGTGGGAGATTCAATAGCCTTAAGTGCATGTTAGAGCTTTTATAAATCCTGATCACGTTTTCTAGTTCAGCTTTTCTCAAGGGGCTAAGTTCAGTCCTATGTGACAGTACATATCCCAGGGAAGACAGCAGGACCAGCAAACAAAAGATAAGAGCTTATATAAACTCTAACATGCACTGCAGGCTATTGAATCTCCCACTGCTGCCTACTGCTCTGATGTCAGGTGAAGGGGATTCTAGGATTTGTAGTAAGAGAAGATGCCAGCCTAGAGGTAAACAAAATTAGCTTGAAAATATATTGTATACTACAGCAAACAGTAAGTAAACCAAAGTGTTTTTGCAGACAAAAATCACATTGGGACCAGCCCCACACTTGCATGTGGGACCCTTAGTACTGACCGTTCCCCTTTAAAGCAACTTTGGGCACTTACACTGTTTTCCAGTTCCAAACTTATTTGAATATAGCAACTTTAGGGCAATGTGATAATATGCACTCAGGATAGGGACTTTGCAAGGTACAAATTGAAAACTTTGAATATCTGGTGCCATATGTGTATGATATTAGCAAGGAAAAAACTAGGCTGGAATTCAATCAACTCCTTCCTAGTAGACCGAAGTTCTTTTATGAGAGGATAATGCTGAGATGTTTGGCATTATATCAGCTCATAAAAGACATTTCCTTCATGGAAAATTTTACATTCATAATATTAAGTAGGAGACAGAATGAGTCACTTCAATTAAATTTAGAGGGGCAGCGTCTTCTTCTCACAAGGCAGAGCACAGCAGAGCGATGTATGACATTACCAAGACTGACCTGTAGAATATTACACACATTTAATTCCCGGCTAATTTTTTTTTATTCTTCAGACATTAGAACACCACATAAATAACTCAACATACTGTTTGCATGGCAGTGTGGATAGACAGATAGCTAGATGGATAGATAGATAGATAGATAGATAGATAGATAGATAGATAGATAGATAGATAGATAGATAGATAGATAGATAGATAGATATGAATAATTTGCTGTCTTCAAACAAAAATTGGTGGTGGTATTAAGCTGCACATTGGGCTGCATAGCATTGCTCAAGGGACCTGGATATATTACTTCTGCACATCAGAGCATAACAAAATACTCCCTTTTCACCACATATAGTCTTGCACAGCCAGTTAGAGAAATAAATACTCCGTGGTATTCTACAAGGTACACAGAGGAAGATTTTCAATGTTGCCTTACAGATCACTCAGTAAGTTGTCTAATTGTCAAGAGACAGGAAGCTGAGTCTAGAGGTTTTATTTGTTTTTAAAGTTTTTTTAAAAGCTTCTGGAAGACATATGTCAGAATATGTCTAAAGCATCTTCTGAAAGTGTGAGGCTGATGGTTTCGTAGTGTTGATGTTTTAGAGCAGCCTTTTGAGACAACAGTCAAACAGAATGCTGGATTGATTTGTGCATTATGGATCCTATTCATCAATGAGATATGTCCTCATTTCCCCATCTTTTCTTTCAGAAATGTGAGTTTGGATATGTAACTTGTTAAAGGGTAAGCAAAGCCTTGCAGCATGCCCATTTAATATCTACATATGCCTTGCTCTCGTTTTGCACATAACCATCTTTCTTGTTTTCTGTCTCCCGAGTCTTTTAAATAATATATATATATATATATGCAAAACTTTTGTCATGTTCTAGTTAGGGTTAAAGTCAAGCAGGGAAATGTAGTGTTCGGTTTAATCTGTATTCGTCTCATTTCAGACACACCAACAGGCATCGGAGGTGGTGCTGCCTTGGGGTCATCAAGCCTAATGCTTACTCCATTCTCCTATACTGTACCTCAAGGCACCTCCCTGATGCCTGTTGGTGTGTGCAGGGTGGGGGTGGGGTGTTGGGGTTGAAAACCCTAACATCACATTTCCCAACTTTTGTGGCTTAAACCCTAACTAGAACATTAATGGAGTTTTTTACAACTAATTTTCTTACTTTTTGTGATGGTATAATCATATCCTTCTTTTCCTGTGGGAGCGCATGACCATCTGGGCCCTGCACTCTCATTCCTCCATAGACGCATATATGTATGTAGCTGAGTAAGCACAGGGCCCTCCGAGTCCTGCACTTCCATGTATAGCATAACAGTGACCCCTAATTGTCAGCATAGCCACCTTATTATCCCACCTCATGTACCTTGTACAGAAAAGTTTAGAATCATCTCCAAAACTTAATTCTGCACAAGTGCAACACCATTCCACACCACAGGTGCAAAAACACATTTTGGTCAGGATTTGAAAAATGACAGCTGTGACATACATGAGGTGGGGTAATAAGAAGGCTATGTTGAAAATCTGGGTAGAAAATATTTAAAATTTCCAAAGTTACGAGGCTGCATAGCAAAACTGAAATGAGTAGTCATAACTTTGCCATTTTTACATATTTTGACCTCAAATTTTCAACATAGCCTTCTTATGACCACACCTCATGAACAAGGGCAGAAAAAAAAATCAAATCCCACCAGAAAGGTGAATTCAGCAAGCGACTGTGAAATCACCTTTTGGGCAAGAATTGCATAATGACAATCCAATTGTTCATGAGGTGGGGTCCCCAAAAGGCCATGTTGAAAATTTAGGGTCAAAATGTTATAAAATGGCAAAGTTATGCATAAAAGTTGAAACCCCCATTGAAATACATTGAACTGCATTTACCTTAGTTTCTCATATTGCTGTCGCTGGTTCCAGCAGCAAGTCTTGTCTTTGATCAGAGAGTGGGAATTGAACCTGGGACCTGTTCAGGTGAGTGAGGGGGTGTGGGGGTGTACTGGGGGATGTGGGGTGGTGGGTGCTGAGTGGGAGGTGGGGGGGGTGGTTGATCAGAGAAGGACTGCTTTTTTCTTACAGGTGTTGTTAAAAAAAATTAACCGTTTTTTTCATTTCATGGTTATGATTCAAGAGAGAAGGTGGGTGGCATTGCTAGACACCAGGGAGCAAAACTGGACTAACAGGAAGGCAATTGGAGGGTGGGGGGTGTGCTACTAGATACCACAGAATAACATAAAGATGATTGAGACAGTTATCGGAGGTTAGGGGCAGCCACTAGACACCAGGAAATAACATAAATATGATGAGGAAAGCAATCGTCAGGTGGGGGTTGCCACTAGACACCAGGGAATAATATAAAGATGACAAGGACAGCAATCGATGGGTGTGGAGTGCCACTAGACACCAGGGAATAACATAAAGATAAGGGGGATGCTGACCAGGGGTTGGGGGGTGCCACTAGAGATATCATAGGAATCAGAGGGTAAATGTTTTCCTAGAGACTATAGGCACTGGTCGCTGATGGGAGAGCTCCAGAAATGGCAAGAAATGTTAATAATAACTTGTTAAGGCTTCAGAGGGAAAATGTTACCAGTGCCAGGTGTCTGGGTGAGCCCTTTGTGTATGATAAAGGAGTAGTGATCATCAGTCGATCACATTTCAGTGAGGAGGAGGTGACAGTTTCTTTTCCTTGAGCTGACTATATCAATCAGTTTTATTTATAAAAAGGCGCCTTTCTAAAACCAAGGCGCCTGTACAATAAAATACATAAAATAAATTATTATAAACAACATATAAGTTACAGCAAAGAATAATATAAAACCACATAATAAATAACCACATCAATCAACAAAAGCCAGGTTAAAAAAAGCTACGTTTTTAAAGCAGTTTTAAAACTCTAAACGGTCAGGCAATCTTGTACCCGATGAGGTAGAGAGTTCCACAGGGACGGAGCAACAAAGCTAAATGCCCTTGCTCCCGATGTCTGCAAACTTACCCTGGGAACCTCCAGCAATCCCTCATCGGTGAATTGGAGAGGATGGGAGGGACAGTAGGGACAAAGGAGATCTTTCAGGTAGCTCAGTCCCTGGTCATGTAGGGCCTTATAGGTTAGCAAAGCAACCTTAAAGGTGATCTGCCACTTAATCGGCAGCCAGTGCAGACTACGGAGCACAGGCATTATATGACTGGCTCTTGAAACACCAGCCAACAACCCTTCAGCCGCGTTCTGCACCAGCTGCAAGTGGCGGATATCAGCCCCCGACAGCCCTAGGTAAAGGGCATTGCAGTAGTCAAGGCGGGAGGTAACGAAGGCGTGAACCAACGCTGGAAGATCATCGGGAGGAACCAGATGTTTCACCTAGGTGATATTTCTCAGATGGTAAAAAGAAGTTTTAACAACTGCTGACACCTGTAATTTCAAGGTCAAACAGTCATCAAACATAATGCCCAGGTTCTGTACCCGGTCTGAGGTGGCTAGCTGGACACCTCCAAGCCACAAGCCCGAAGGTGAACCTGCCAGCACACCCACCTCACGATGGCCTGGGTTCGCAGCCAACACCTCAGTTTTATCAGGGTTCAACCTCAGCCAGCTCATGTTCATCCAGGCCTGGATTTCAGTTAGACAGCTGTTAAGCACCGAGACAGCATCGTCTTGTTCAGGGACAAAAGACATGTATAGCTGAGTATCATCTGCATAGCAGTGAAAACTCAAGCCATACCACCTAATAATGGCTCCTAACGGCAGCATATACACTGCAAACTACATGGGTGCTAAAATGGATCCCTGCAAAACCCCACAGGGCAGGAAAATGGAGCTGAGGTACAAACCCCAGACACCACTCTCTGAGTCCTACCCATGAGGTAAGATTGAAACCATCTGAGGACAGTCCCCGACAGTCCACAGATAAGCCGCAGGTGATCCAAAAGCACACTATGGTCCACAGTATCAAATGCTGCAGAGAGATCAAGAAGGACCAGGATGGAACAGGTCCTTCGATCTCTCGCTATCAGGAGGTCATTTAGTACCCGAACAAGAGCTGTCTCTGTACTATGTCTCTTCCTGAAACCGGACTGGAGAGAATCATAGATATTGTGGCTGGTCAAATGGTCCTCCAGCTGTAAAGCCACCACCTTCTCGATAACCTTACCCAAAAGGGAAGGTTAGAGACTGACTATAGTTTATGGGCAGTCAGGATCAAGGAGGGTTTCTTAGAGGCCATCACAGTTCCTTAAGGGAGCTGGAAAATTCCTCTCCAAGGATAACCAGACTATCTCAGCAAGGACCAGGCCGATGACATCGATGCAGCCAACAAGCAAGTGCATCGGGCCCGGATCCAAACTACAGTTGGTAGGATGTAAAAACCATCATAATATCATTAATTGTAGGCTGGCCAAAGTCGCACCACTCAAACCGGGCGTCCGACATCTCCTGCCGACCACTGCTAATCCCTAGAGAAAGGATCAGGTGGATATCAGACCTGATCGTGGCAACCTTATCTGTGAAGAATCGAGCAGTCTCCTCACACTGCTCTTGTGAAAAAGCATTTCTGGGCAGAAGACAGAGTGGATTTCACAATCTGTCCACAGTCCGGAAAAGCTGAGCTGGTCGATTCTGCACAGCAGCAATCTCCCTGGACAGGAATTCTGCCTTCTTATGGGAGATTGTTGATTGATAGACCAGATAATGGTCCATCAAACTAAGCCTGTCACATACCAGGCCAGATCTCCACCATTGCTTCTCTAGCCTTCGTACAACTCTCCTCAACTACCTCAGGTCCTCATCAAACCATGGAGACCTAGGGCGAAGGGAGAGTGGACAAACATGAACAGGAGCAATGGAATACTGGGCCTCTGTCACCGCCCTATTATAGGCAAGTACAAGATCCCCTAGATTCACGCATTCCCTTGGCATGCCCGATAGGTCAAGCACCACCATCAAGCCATCTGGGGATATGCCCCTCAAAGTGCGGTACTCGACCATCTCCATAGGGTCAGGCCTCTTAGGGGGGACCTCAAAACTGAAGCTGATGGTATGATGATCCGGACATCCGACTGGTTCCACCACCAAGTCAGATATCTCCATCCCCAGGAGAAACACCAAGTCCAATGAATGACCACCAATGTGGATCAAGGAGGAAACAACCTGTGTGAGGCCCAGTAAACTCATTAACTGGGGGAAGTCTTGTCCAAACTGCTAGAGTTCATCATCAACCCAAGCATTGAAATCCCAAAGGATCAGCCATCTATGTGGTCCCAGTGTTAGGTCGGCGTTGAAGTCCATGACTTCCTGCAGGAAAGCATTCCTGTTTCCTGGTGGACGGTAGATGAGAAGAATCCTGCACCCCACACCCTCGCTCGTTTGGACTACAGCTGTTGGGATGGGTGCACTTCAAAGAAAAAGGTAGCAACCAGTTATTTGAAGGGTAACTGCTGACAAAACTGGGGGAGGTGTTTAATTGCTGCAGCAGACTGTAGCTTTTCATTCAGTGCCACTTTTGGCAAAAGTGGGGGAGGTGTTTAATTTCTGTGTCTGACTGTATCTGTTCTGTTCAGTGGCCTAAAAGGGCAGTTATGTGATGGCAGGAAAACTGGGGTGCAGGGCCAGTGATTGGAGGGTGGGGGTGCTCATACAAATCTGGGACACATGTTAAATTAATATGGGGATTGGGGACGGGGGGGTGCAGCAGAAGAGCAATGATTGTCAAAGAGATTCTCCACCCGGATCGAAGTTATGATTCACCCCTCCAGCAGCATGGTTAGCAAGAAGCAGGCAGCAGGGGGGCAGAAAAAAAGTCAGTGAGTTCCCCAGTAAGACTCTACCTGTGGGACGGAACCAGGGAGGACTGAGAGGGGCAGGGAATGTAGCTTGGAGTACTGTCCGGAGGCAATGCGGCATGGACAGCAGGAGGATCAAAGAGGCAAGCAACCGATCTACCTGTGGGATGGGACCATAGGGACTGAGAGGGTCAGGGAATGTAGCTTGGAGTACTGGCCTGCTGCAGTGGAGTATGAAGAGCAGAAGGATCAAAGAGGCAAGCAACTGATCTACCTGTGGGATGGGACCAGGGAGGACTGAGAGGGTCAGGGAATGTAGCCTGAGGTACTGGCTGGTAGCAGTGGGGCATGGAGAACAGGAGAATCAAAGAGGACAGCAACTGATCTACCTGTGGGATGGGACCGGGGGACTGAGAGGGGCAAGAAATATAGCTAGAGATGTGCGAAATTGGAAAATTTCACCTAGCGAAATATTTTGCATAATTCCCACATTATGTGAAATTTTTCGCCTAGGCGAATCATAATTTCGCCTCTAATTTTGCTTTCTCGTAATGTGAAATTTCGCCCAATTTCACTGTCGTGTAAGGTGAAATTTCACCATTGTCCTTAATTTTGCCAGTGTTTTTCAATTTTGCCAGCGAAATTGCAATGCATTGTGGGTAGATAGCAGAAATATCACATGCAGGCCGTTTCCTGCACAGTATAATGTCTGTTGAGTCGGATAGCAGTACAGTGTGGTGCATCACAGCAAGTAAACCCTACAAAAACCTCTTAATTTGTGATTTTTGAGAGTAATTTGCTCCCAAAATCTTAATTTGGTTCCTAATGCTGCTAGTGAACCTTTTTTTGTTTTGGAATGTTTGGATAATACTTAGTTAAACTTAGGTAGTGTTTTCAGTTTTCTCTTTGTCTATGTGGAGTTGTGTGGGGGAGGGTCGACCCTGTGGTGTGTCTGTGTGTGTATGTGAAAGCAGAGCAGGCTAGTTCCTAATATTTGACAGATTTCTTACAAGTTGTGAGTGAGTTTCTGTAATTTCTTTTAAGTATTAATATTTTTGTTGGTGTGATATTTATTTGTTATACTTTTCTTACATATTGACCCTTTTTGGGGTAACTTTATTTGAACAGTTACTCTTACTCATTCTCAGTAGTTCTGTTCCTGTTTCCTTTTGCTTAATCACTTGTGCTTTATTTTTTTATTGGAAGTATTCATGTACATACGAAGAAGCCAGCAGAAGAAGGCCATTTGGTCTATCAAGTCTGCTCATATTGCAGGGTCCACAGCTTGAGCTAATGTCCCTGCCCTCCCTCCCAACTCCTCCCATCCTGTCTACCCACGATTCTTACCTTCCCCCATGCCTATCCCAGCCCCTCTTAAAGCTGCCCACTGTCTTCAATGAGATGACCTCTTCTGGCAGCGCATTCCAAGTGTCCAGCACCCTCTCTATGAGGAAGTGCTTCCTGACCTCCCTCCTAAACCTCCCACTTAAGACTGTGCCCCCTTGTGATATGATTGCCACTCAGCTTAAAGAGACTCTCCTTATCAACCTTTTTTTTTTAGTTGTTTTAACCAGGTATAGCACACTAAGCTGAAAGCTTTTTTACAGGCGTGACCTGGGAGCACAACGAGGTTAAGTGACTTGCTCAGGGTCACACAGTATTCAAGTGGAAGCTGTGGGATTCAAACCCAGGTCTGGTCTGCTGGATATCACCAGATTTGCAGCTCAGAGCCTTAGACCACTGCGCTATACTGCCTCCCAAACCTCATACAAACCTTATTTGTATTTATGTGTACATTGACCACGTGACTTGTCCATACGCAGGTGCACTGCATTGTTGAATTGCTCACAGAAATTAAAATTGTGATCTAGCCCCTGCATTGCAGGGTTCCTGTTTTTCTATTTAATTTGCTTACCATATTAACCCTTTCCTCCCAGTTACACCACTGGTGTTTACTACCTGACCCTATTATATATGGGGGCATGTTAGGCAGTGGCAGCACCAGGGTTAGGCTTGAAAACCATTTGAAACGACGTAGCAAACAGCAGATTTGTGTCCCGATGGCGGATGTGAACCATGTAACTGCATGTCTGTCACCTGATTTCTGCCTGAATGTACTGTAACATGTTTTGGAAAACATTTCTGGACATCTGGGCCATGTTAGGTAGTGGCAGCACCATGATTAGGCCTTAAACCATTGGTAAACAGTGTGCCAAACAACATGTTTTGGTCCAGGTGAAAGGCGTGCAACATATTACAGCATGTCTGACACCTGATTTAGGTCTGAATTTACTGTAAAATATTTTGGGAAACATTTATGGACTTGTAGGGCATGTTAGGCAGTGACACCACTTTGTCGAGGCCTGAAAATGATTAGAAATGGTGCAGAAAACAGCAGATTTGGGTGGGGCATGGTGAGCAGGAGGATCAAAGAGGGTGATCTTCCCCCTCTGACGGGACCAGGGGGACTGAAAAGGTCAGAATGTATCTTGGGATACTGGCCCATGGCAGTGGAGTATGGAGAGCAGGAGGTTCAAAGAGGTGAGCAACTGATCTACCTGTGGGACAGGGCCAGGGGGACAGAGGGTCAGGGAATGTAGTTTGGGGTACAGGCCAGCAGTAGTGGAACATGGAGAGCAGGAGGATCAAACAGGTGAGCTAGGCCAGATGTGTTTGGTCTCCATACCCAGGGGTCCCACTAGACCGATGGGCAGGTGGCCAGAGGGCCAGCTGTGACCTTAAATCCTCTTTTGGTTGAGCTCTGCAATGCCAGGTTGATAAGGAATAAGACCATCATTTCTGCGGACTTGATTTTCTCTGTTGACCTGACTTGCATCATGGAGACCTGGCTTGGTGACAATGCTGGCCCAGTTCTAGAGGCAGCTGTCCCCGCCAGGTACTCCGTAGTGCACTGCTTAAGGAAGGATCACAGGGGTGGGAGAGTGGCCATCATTTTTAGATCCAGCCTGGGCTTCACAGTCCTTCTGGTTGGTAATACCAGATCCTTTGAGTGCATTGCCCTGCGTGGGGGTCCAGACGAAGGTTGCAGGATTCTCCTCATATACTGATCTCCTGGGTTGGGGAGAGAATTCCTGTAGGAGATAGATTTCATTAACGACCAGGTGTGTTGGAGTCCCCAGGTGTTTAATCCTGGGACTTCAATGCTGGGTCGATGACGAATCCTCGTGTTTTGTTTACAAGCTCCTCCAGCTGATGTCATCACTGGGTGTGGCACAAGTCATTGCTTCTGCAAACCACAAACATGGTCACACTCAGTCTGGTGTACCAGCTGGGTCTTGAGGTTGATAGCCTCAAGACTGATCAGGTCCCATGGTCTGATTACTGCACCATGAGGTTCATGCTTGGGATCCCCCCCTGGAAGCCCTCCCCCTGTAGAGTGGTCAGCTATTGCTCTTTAAGGGGTTTGTGCCCAGATGGATTTCTGACATTAGCTGATCTATCTAGAGTGGATAGCTTGTGCAATTGGCACCAGTGAGGTGGTGGCCACCTATAGTAAGGTGGTATCCGAGGCACTGGACGTCATTGCTCCAGTTTATATATGACCCAGATCTTCTCACTTGAGATCCCCTTGGTTTGATGGGGATCTCAAGGTGATGAAGATCAGGGGTCAGAAGTTGGAGAGTTGCTTGTGGAAGACCCGGTTGGAGGCCGACAAACTGGCCCTGCATGCCCACTACGGTGAGTACCAGGAAGCAATTTCCCATAAGAAGGCAGAATTCCTGTCCAAGGAAATTGCTGCAGGGAGAAACAAACCATTTCAGTTTTTTCGGACCGTAGATAGGCTACCCATCCTGCCTGCCTACAGCTAAGAAAGTCCTTTTTATTCACTGTATGTGAAGAGTTTGCTCTGTTTTTGTCTGACAGAATATCATCTATTCAGTCGGGGATTCCATCACTGAAGTCATTGATGCCTCACAGTGGTTGGATGGGAAGAACAGAGGCAATCCACTGATCTGGGAGGAATTTATGCCAGTGGAGGTGATGGAGGTCACTGAGGTGATCTTAGAGCTGAAGCACACCTATTGTGAACTGGACACCGCCCTGACATGTTTCTTAATGAGACGTGCTAAGACAATTGGCACAGTGTTCGCCAAGATTGTCAGATCTTCAATGGCGGAGGGGTTTTTCCAACTGGCTTTGATAGAAGCACTGGGGAGTCCCCTCGTAAAGCAACAATCTCTTGACCTAGATGTCCTGGCAAATTACCATACTATCTCCAACCTGCCTTTTTTTGAGCAAGGTTGTTGATAAACTAGTGGCACAAAAACTTAAGGATCGCCTCATGTTCTTCAACATCTGTGAGCCATTTCAGTTGGGGTTTTTGGCCAGACACAGCATGGAGACAGCATTAGTTAGGTTGCATAATGATCTGCTCAGGGCTAGAGATGGAGGAGACAAGTCAATTCTTGTGCTCCTAAATCTCTCTTCAACTTTTGACACTGTGGATCACTTCATGCTTTTCAGTCAGCTCTGTGAGTATTGTGGACTTGCCATTGTTGTCATCAAATGATTTGAGTTCTATCCCTCTGATAGGGTACAGCAGGTGGTGATGGGGAATTTCTCCTCTTCACCAATGTCCCTGTCATGTGGAGTGCTACAGAGCTTGATCCTGTTGCTGATGCGATTCGCAGTGTACATGCTGCCACTGAGCGAGATCATCTGACAGTTCAGCATGGAGTTTCATTGCTATGCAGATGATACCCAGCTATATCTGTCATTTGCACCCAGAACATCCAATGTTGTAGATGTGCTAAACACCTGTCTAGCTAAAATCAATGACTGGATGTCTTCCAGCTGGCTGTGACTTAACCCGGATAAGATGGAGGTACTAGTGATTGAGCTGGGTTGCAGGCATGATGGGCTGCTATATGGAGTTAACCCAGGTCTTTTCCTGGGGTCTGCTCCATTGATGGCTTCCCCGAGAGTGTGTGATCTTGGTGTGATCCTTGACAGCAGACTGACCTTTGAAGATCAGGTATTGTCTATAATCAAAAGCATTTTTTACCACTTGAGGAACATTGACAGAATGAAAGCCCCTCGTTACGCCAGAAGATCTGTTGACTCTGGTACATGCCTTCATTACCTCTAGGCTCGACTGCTGTAACTCTCCATACTTTGGAGTCATGGGAGGAACCCTCCACAGACTGCAGCTGATGCAGAATGCAGCGGCCTGGTTACTGATGGGCCTGTCCAGGTACAGTCACATGACCTCAGTCCTGCATACTCTGCACTGGTTGCCGGAAAGGTGGAGGGTCCTTTTCACTGTACACTAGGGAATAACATGGAAATTATGGGGATGGTGATTGGAGGGTGGGGGTGCCACTAAACATCAGGAATTGAAGCTAATATCCTCTTTTCTACACAGTTACACTCAGAACTACTAGTTTACAACTTCTAGATTCCAGATACCTCATAAAAGACTGGCGCAACTCAGTTTAACCTCCATAGCTTAGAACTTCATGGAGCAGCCTACCAGAGGACAATAAACCAGAAAAATGGCATCATATTTTGCAAAGGATCCAGCCAGAGAGCTAAGTCTATCTTCCAGCTCTCAGCTGGCTGGACTATTAAATATCCCACAAGAAATGTGATGCAGATTTTTTAATGTTAGTCCAGTTTGTACTGATGCAACAGTCTTTCTCCTCCCACAGACACAGGCAGAGGACAGGATAACTATGCAACTCCCTCTGTCTTGGTGTCTCTCCCCTTATCCCCGAGAGGGGCAGACATGGCCTAGAGAACCTCCTCTGTCTAGTGGTATATTTAATGCTATCTGAGAATTCTCTTGCACTACCATACTGTTACTATTAGACATGCCCAGACCTGGAGTTCCCCAGGACACACTGAAACCCTATGCAGTTTTTGAAGTACTAGACGATGGACACAAAAAAGCTTATACTGCATCACTTGTCATTTAATAGTTCAGTCACAGTCATTGTTTCTTGATGCAGCCTGGGAGCACAAGGAAGTTAAATGACTTGCTCAAGGTCACACAGTATACAAGTGGGGGCTGATGGGATTCAAACACAGGTCGCCAAGTTTGCAGCTCAGTGCCCTTAACCACTATGCTATACTGCCTCCTGCAAGCAAGGTAGATTTAGACTATGGCCAGCAGATCCAACTCTTGATAGATCACTGCTTCTTGGGAAACTGATACTTGAGTTTCAAGAGAAAGGTGAGACCTTTGAGAAAATGTGGTTGTTGTAATAAATTGACTCCTAGTGTTGGACTGACAACCTTAATAATAATTATTTTTCTATTACAACTAGTATATCACATTCTCATAATTATTTAAATTTATGCATTTGAGGTCTAAAACAGTAATAACATATTGTCAAAGACAGGGTTATATCTCATCAAATTTTAACAATCCGTAATAAACATATGATCCACTATAATCCTTTTGGCTGGGTCTGGGTGGTGATAAGTATAGGGGTAACACATAGGGACCTTCAGGGATGGGGGTGTTGAAAGGGGCTGGGTAGGGCTCATGGAGTAGGACCAAGATGGAGACCTTCTTCTAGTTCACTAATGGGGAGGAGGTTGTTTCATGATGCATGAGTAGGTGACACAACATGGGAGCTTGTCACAGTATGACTGCCCTAGGTTTAGTGGGTATATTAAGTTCTACCACCATGCTGTACAAAAGGTGGGAGTAGTAGATGGATATAAAAAAGTATAAAGCTGAAAGTGTGTCAGGGGATCCTGCTAATGATGCTGCCTCTGTAAGCTGTTATGTACTTTTATTTATTTTTTTGTTATCTTTATTTGATATTTAATAAAGAGATTATTCACAAACACAAGTGGCCCCGGATGCTGATACTACTATGGGCAAAAGCTGCTACACTGAAAAAAAGAAACAATTGCACAATTTGCTAAATTTTACTGAAGTACAGTAGTAGCACATACAAATAGCTTTCACAACATTAAAAACCACTGACTTGATTACAGCTGAAGATGTCACTAGTTAGTGCATTTATAATGGCACAGTATGGGCTACATACAGACCTGAGTTTAAAGACCAGGGAGAAAGAAAACAAAACAAAGATGGACATACTGTATACAGAAAGAGGACAAGGCCAGTGGTGAAAATGGTGTGAAATTAAGACTTAGTTGAGGAGCAAAATGGGGAAGGACAGCATATACCCCAAAAGGCACAAAACAGACTAAATAAAGTGTAGAAATGTAACATATAATGAAGAAACATGTCCCCAGACCACACAGCCAGGTAGGTTTGAGCCATACATCAGAGGAGATGGTTCCCCTGGTGAATGTTTTCCACTTCCAACACTGAACAAAGCATCAGTAGTTATGAAATGGCAAGGTGCAATGCCTTCCACCCACTTGAATGAGCAAATCACTATTTAACAGTTCTTATTAATAGAATGGTGAACTAATACTACAGTATATAATCGAACAGCTCTGCTGCATGAGAGACACAGTTCTAGCACAATTAATCAGTCACTAAATTAAAACAGATAGGCAACCTCAGAGTACGGAAGAGAAGTCAGGTTTCTTTCTTCGTGTATGATGCTGGAAGGAATAAGTAGCTACAGAGACAATTTCATGAAAGACAGAATACTGTTGGGAAGGGGGACCTTGTAAATTGTGGCCTCATGTGACTGCACTGTCAATCAACACAATGCTATGGCCAACTCTGTCCATAGGAATTCAGTTCCCCTCCTCTTTGTTCCTGATCCTCGTCTCATTTCTTCATTAAAAAACATTATGACCCTTTCCCCTGCTAGAAAGGGCAGTTCTCCCTCCTACAGTTATCCAATATGACCACTGGCGTTAAAGAAGAATAGTGCAGAAAGAGCCTATGCCAATTCTGGACTCAGAGATTATTTTAATGCCTGTGGAGACAGAGCTGAAGTCAGAAGGTTTGTTAAGCATCATAGGTTGAGATCAACTTGATACAAAGAGAATTCTGAAAATGATCTCTAATATTTCTGAGCAAACAAACTTGGACAAAGACAAAAGAAAAACTATTAGGCAATACCAATATTTAACTCTCTGCTGCCTTTAGGTACTTTGTATATGAAGTGCACAGCTTACATTTAAATTTGACTGCATTAGTAAGAGAAACATTTTGGATTAGTACAGTAGTTTGTCTAACATACCCAAAAATGGATTTCTGCTCTGTCGAAGACTAAATGGTGTGTCATTTTTTTTTTTTTTAAGTACACTTTTTGCTATCAGCTGCTCTCTGTTGCTCGGCTCCAGCCCCCGAGCAACCTGCCTCGCTCTCCAATGGCCATACCTCTGAGGATACCCCCTGGCTTACCCCCCAAGGGTGGGTCCAGAGCAGTGCAGCAGGCCCGTCTTCGATGGGAGAAGGTGTTGGCAGCGACTGACATTACCTCCATGGCTTCCCCCCAGGGTGGGGTTCAGAGCCTGATGGTGCTGTAGAACCATGATGGGTCAGTGGAGCAGCAGGGAGCCATAGAGACCAAGTGCTGGGGAGGCCTCATCCTTGAGTGGCCAACTGTTTTTGGTCTGCCCCAGGGGCGGGGCATGCAATGACCTCCAGCATCTTCCCCGCCCCACTAACGTGCGGGTGCCAGTCACTTGTGGTTCCCGCAGCCTCTGCCAGGGGGCCATCAAGCACTGGGAACTTTACCCCTCCCCCTGGAGAGGGAGAGCAATCTATGGGACACTCAATAACTCTCCCCCAGCCACCCCTCTGACTCCCTGGGTCTGTTCCCGAACCCAGGTCATTGGCGCTGCAAGCGGAGATCCAACCACTGCACCTGTGGTCCGGCCTGGTTTGTTATGTTTGAGGTAGGCTTTGGAAGTCCTTGCCACGGAGACTGACATCTGGGCTATAGGACAAGGAACTTTAAAACTGCAGTGCCAGGTGTCTTAAAATGCAATTTAAGTATGACTTAATGCTTTATAATGTGTTCCAGAAAGTTAAGCCGTGATGAAAAGTGTAGAAAAGTCTAAAATACATAATTGGAGCTGTAGTACATAAACACAACTGGAATATTATACTTTGTTTTGCAGGAAAAAAGTATACTGCAGGTGATACCATTTATTCTGGCTTTTATTGGACTAACAACAATGTTTTTAAGAGATGTCCTGAATTATACTCTCGTCATCAAGTTAGTCTGACCGACCCAGTAAACAGAGGATAACTCTCGAAAGCAAGTCTTCACTAACAAATACCAGCAACATAATGTTGTTCAATATGTTAGTTTGAATATGACCCTCCTCCCCCTGATGAAGCTGAAAATAGAGTTGTGTAGCTCTCCTTTCCCGGTCAACTAAAAATAAAATAAAAAACTATATAAAAAAGGTTCAAAAACAATTGGTTAGTTCAATGATAACTATCACCTGCAGCATATTTTTTTCCTGCATCGACTAATATGACTACCACAATGTTAGGGCACCAGTTCAATGCACAATGGTCCACCCTTGCTATATTTAACTATGCTTGCATGGCGGATTGTGGAGGAGCCTTCCTCCTCATCATGAGCTGGTCAATGAGGCCATCAAACTGAGAGCCCACAAAACCCCCTGTTTTGTTGGCACACAGTGGCTCTAAGTTTACTTCCTCATGCTGATCACTTGGATTTCACAAATGTTTAATGTCCACATCCATACAGGTAGGCATACAACAAGCTCATGTAGTGTGTGCACAAGCCCTAATCCATGTGTGGCCTAGATTTGGGTTTGTACAAGCCTTACTTAAGGTTGTATGCCTTGGCCCTGAAACACAACTTGAAATATTTTTCTGTCTTATCTTACAACCCAGTGTCAATACACCTGAATATTACACAGTTTATTTCTATTTGTCTTCCCCCCAATTATTTAGGACTTCACGTTTTAACTTCTTCCTGGTTTGTCTTCTCTTTTGCTTTCTGTGGTGGTCTTTTGGTTGCAGTGTGTAAATATTGCTGTATGCACAGGCATCCTTCATGATTGCAGTACACTGACACGTGAATGTCCATGATGAACATAGCATGGACAGGCAGGCAAATCTAGTCCCTGCTTCCTTTTCCTTGGTGTAAACCAACCAGCCTGCCAGCTGATTAGGAGGAGCAACTTGCTTTAGATATGGGTTGTTCAAGCAAGACCTTTACATGTGAGCAAAAATGCTATTTTGCTCACACAGAAAAAGTCTTGTACCATTGAAATATTGGGTTTACGTAGTTACTTTTGTACATACCTGTCAACTACTACGCATTTTGCATAGCACTATGATTTTTAAGTTTAGCGTGCACCCACACACGGTGAACTTCTTTCTATAAGTGCTTTTGAGGGGTGTGATACTGTTTGTCCAATGCAGAGTGCTCTGCAAGGAGCTTGACAGTGCCACACCAATCATCAGGCAGGCTAATTGTGATGGTGTTGTTTTTTAATGGGTGGAAACTTCCTCTACTTGTGAAAAAAAAGTTGCATTAATCATGTGGTGTTTTTTTCTTTTATGTGCAGTAGGAACACTGCCCAGCAAACAGTTGATGGGTGACGTCCAAATGCTCTCCTTGCTTGATTTTGTGCTGCCCCTCCTCCACCACCCACTATATGAAGAAATGACAAAGTGATGCCCATTCATTGCAGTTTCGGTACGCATGCTCGTAGCTCTGGAAATCTTAAATATTTTCACCCCAGATTTTCAACATAACCTTCTTATTACCTGATCTTCTCTATGTCTCAGCTGTCTTTTTTCAAATGCTGTCCAAAATCTGTGTTTGCACCTGTGGTGTGGCTGTGTGTAGAGGGCAAGGGCAGGCTGGCAAAATAAATCTTTGACTTGTGACTCCTGTGACAGAACTAGCAGCACCTATGGCAGCCCTGTTCACAGAGTCACTCAACATGGGTGTTGTTCCAGAGGACTGGAGGAGGGCACATGTAGTCTCAGTGCACAAAAGTGGCAGTAGGGAGGAGGCGGAGAACTACAGGCCAGTCAGCCTCACCTCAGTGGTGGGAAAGATCATGGAGACACTGCTGAAAGAAAGGATAGTGACACATTTGGAATCCAGTGGTTCGCAGGATCTCAGGCAACATGGATTCACAGTAGGAAGGTCATGTCAAATGAATCTGTTTTTTTGATTGGGTGACAAGGGAACTTAATCAGGGAGGGGTAGTAGACGTCACCTACCTGGATTTCTGCAAATCCTTTGACACTGTCCCACATAGAAGGCTGATTAATAAGATGAGTAGTCTGGGCATGGGAGAGAATATGGTGAACTGGGTTAGGAACTGGTTAACAGACAGGCGGCAGAGGGTGGTGGTAAATGGGGTACAATCTGGGGAGAAGGTGGTGACCAGTGGGGTACCTCAGGGATCAGTACTAGGACCAGTCCTATTCAATGTCTTCATTAGTGACATTGCAGAGGGGCTGGAAGGAAAGGTCTGTCTGTTTGCAGATGATACCAAAATCTACAACAGGGTGGATACTCCAGAAGGGGTGCAGAAAATGAAGAGGGACCTGGAGAAGCTTGAAAGATGGTCAGAGACGTGGCAACTGAGGTTTAATGTAAAGAAGTGCAAAATAATGCGCCTGGGTGGAGGGAACCCTGGGAGAGCTACATGTTGGGGAGAGGAGCTGATTGTCAGCTTCACTTGACTTCAGCAATCCAGAGGATATATATATATATATATATACATATATATATATATATATATATATATATATATATATATATATATATATATGATGGTAGCACGATAGTGCTACCATAGTTAGATTGAGGAGCCCTTTTAAGGTTAAAGGGTCAAACTGTGCACCTTAATAACTTGGGCACCATTTAATGGATTTGCCTAAAAATTTGGAATGCACAATCAAAAGCCATACCCCTTGGGATCTGCCAAGTTTCGTACCAGCTGGATATATGTCTCAGAGTTATTAAGTGTGATCTGCGCGCGCATTTACGCTATTTGGTGAATTCTTTGCCATTGCCTACAGGTTGCATGTTTTGTGTGAGTGGTCCAAAATCTTCAGGAAACATGCGGCCAGGGTGCCCGATGTGCCAATTGAAGATTTTGTGAAAAAATATTAAATGGTTCCCATTATAAGTCAATGAGAAAAGTTAATAAAAAAGTTCGACACTTTTGCAAATGCACTTTTTACTTTCGCAAATGCCCTTACTACTTTCACAAATCCGCCATTTTGTTTTCAGTTAGCGATCAGAAAAATGCTTAGCATTTAAAATTGGGACAATCTACGGACACAATTTTTTGTGTGTTCACCTAGTCGGAGCCTGGGGATGGTAGCCATGTCTTTATTTTGGGGTTAAACACCCCAGAAATATGTTTTTTAAATTTCTGGAAAAAGTACTTTCGCAAAGTACTTTTGCAAGCACGACACTTTCGCAAATCTCTGCGAAAGCTTTTGCAAATCATGAAAGTACTTTGCAACACTATGGCCAAAATGACAGGAGTTCTTTGCCATCTTGCTGCAAAAGAGCAGTTAGGTCTTTTGGCCTGAAATTTGGGCAGCCAACATGTCACACAGATGTGCCTTTTGGTAGTTTGGTGAAAAAATATTGAATGGCTCCAAAGTTATGATACTCTGAAATTGATGCTTTTTCCCATAGACTAACATGGTGGCGTACGCCGCACCTTTCGGGGTTCGTATCTCGAAAATGGTGAGAGATACAAATTTTTTGTCAGAAATTGCATAGCCCTATGCAATACAAAATGGTAGCCAGGAAAATAATGATTTCTGTGAAATTAAATTTTTTTTCTATGTCGTACGGTTGCTGAGATATTTGCAATTAAGTACTTCCAATGCTTGCTTTAAGCTTCCATTGCATTACAATGCGTACATTCTTTGTACACACTGTGTTTCTCTATGCAGCTGTCCAGCAAAAACAGGGTATGCACTTCTGTTACTGTTACAGTTACTGTTTCCCCTTGCGTTTATGTACCTGTTAGTGTTACCGTTCCCGTGTGCGCCACCGTGTCTGTTATCCTTTGCGTTGTCATTTGCCCTTACATTTTCATTACTGTTACCATTTTCATTTCCACCTTGTGTTTGCATTGCTGTTCCTGTTACTATGTCACAAGACATCATGTGGCGGGAGCGCAATTCAGTATTTCTCGTCATCATTCTCAAAAAGAAGGGAAATTAGAGGTAAAAAACTCCATTTAATGCATCAGTTAGGGTTTTTCCACAGTGATAAAAAGTGAGGAAATTCAGTGTTAGGGTTGAAACCCCCTGAGACACCTCAGCTTGCCTCCCAACCGGCATCGGGTGCGCATTGGGGTTGTCGGTCCTAACTCTTGCCCCATTCTCCTATACTCTCCTTCTTTACACATGTGATGGGGTGAGAGTTGAGCCAACTGACCCAACACGCACCCTGATGCCAGTTGGAGGGACGGGCTGGAGGTGTCCGGGGGTTTCAACCCCAACACCGAATTCCTTACTTTTGTCGCTGGAACAACCCTAACTGATGCATTAAACAGAGATTTTACCTCTAATATATATATATATATAGGGAGAGAGCGAGAGAGAGAGAGATTGCGGGGACGGGGGGTCATGACAAATTTAACAGTCCCAGAAATTCAAAATAAAAGTTTCTTTTTCCTGGCTTCACGGTGGCTGTGTGTAGAGGGTAAGACAGGCTGGCAAAATAAATATTTGGCTTGTGCCATCCAGAGAAGAGAGAGAGAGCGAGAGAGAGAGAGAGAGAGAGAGAGAGACTGCAGAGGGCCCACGAGAAATTTAACAGTCCCAGAAATCCAAAATACAAGTTTCTTTGTTCACCTGTCTTCAGTCTGCCTGTGTGTACAGGGCAAGGGCAGCCTGGCAAGATAAATATTTGACCTGTGCCATCCAGAGGATAGAGAGAGAGAGAGAGAGAGAGAGAGACTGCCGGGGAGGGGGAGGGGCATGAGAAATTTGACATTCCCAGAAATCCCAAATAAAAGTTTCTTTTTTTCCCTGGCTTCAAAGTGGCTGTGTGTACAGGGCAAGGACAGGCTGGCAAAACAAATCTTTGACTTCTGCCATGCAGAGGAGAGAAAGACAGAGAGAGATGGTGGGGGGTGGCTTTACTTGCTAACAGTTACTTGTTCCATTATATTTTGAGATGAGGTCCCAAAAAACCCATGTTGAAACTTTGGTGCAAAAATACCAAAACATGCCCTAGTTACTTGCAGTCATTGACATTTTCCTACGCATGGTTGGAACTTTGACAATTTTTAATATCTTCACCCAAATTCATAACATTGCTATTTTTTCACACCGCCTCATGAACAATACCGCTGTCATTCTTCACATGCTGCCAGAAATGTGTTTTTACACCTGTGGAACAGAATGGCATGGTTGCTGTATAAAATCACCTTTGGGACAAATGAATGATCTAACAGTGGTACTGTTCATAAAGTGGGGTCCCAGAAAGGCCATGTTGAAAATCTGGTGAAAAACTTCCTAAAAATGGCTGAGCTACATGTGGGCATTCAAAATTTTCTATGCAGTGCATAACTTTGGTCATTTTTAATATTTTCACTCCAAATTTTCAATATAACAATTTTATCTCACCACCCCATGAACAGTACAGCTGTCATTTTTTACATCCTGCTCAGAACATATTTTGCACCTGTGTCGTGGAATGAAGTTTTCCCACAGATTTGAAAATTTTCACTTACTGGGTTCATGAGGTGGGGTGATAAGAAGACTATGTTCAACACTTGGGATTAAAATATGGAAAAATAACAAAGTTATGCCAGTTCATTGCAATTTTGGTACACACGCTCATAACTGCGGAAATCTAAACTATTTTCACCCCAGATTTTTAGCATAGCCTTCTTATTACCCGAGCTTCTACATGTCACAGCTGTCATTTTTCAAATGCTGTCCAACATCTGTGTTTGCACCTGTGGTGCAGAATGGCATTCTGCTTTGCAAGACAAATTTAACAGTCCCAGAAATCCCAAATAAAAGTTTCTTTTTTTCCTAGCTTCAGTGTGGCTGTGTGTATGGGGCAAGAGCAGGCTGGCAAAACAAATCTTTGACTTTTGCCATCCAGAGGAGAGAGAGACAGAGGGATTGTGGGGGGTGCAAGATAAATTTAACTGTCCCAGAAATCCAAAATACAATTTTCTTTTCTTTTTCCTGGCTTCTGTGTGGCTCTGTGTACAGGGTAAGGACAGGCTGGCAAAATAAACCTTTGACTTGTGCTATTCAGAGGATAGAGAGAGAGAGAGAGAGAGAGAGAGAGAGAGATTGCATAGTGTGGCTGTGTGTAGAGGGCAAGGGCAGGCTTGCAAAATAAATCATTGACTTGTGCCATCCAGAAGGGAGAGGGACACACTATGGGGGGGCCCATGAGAAATTTAACAGTCCCAGAAATCCCAAATAAAAGTTTATTTGTTTTCTTGGTTTCAGAGTGGTTGTGTGTACAGTGAAAGGGCAGGCTGGCAAAATAAATCTTTGACTTGAGCAATCCAGAGGAGAGTGAGGAGAGAGAGAGAGAGAGAGAGAGAGAGAGAGAGGGGGTGGGAGGGAGGTCTTGACAAATTTAACAGTCCCACAAATCCCAAATACAAGTTTCTTTGTTCACCTGGTTTCAGTGTGCCTGTGTGTACAGCGCAAGGGCAGCCTGACAAAATAAATATTTGATTTGTGCCATCCAGAGAGAAGAGAGAGAGAGAGTGAGAGAGGAGATTTTTTTGGGGGTATGAGAATGTAACTGTCACAGAACCCAATAAAATTTGTTTTTCCTGGCTTCAAAGTGGCTGTGTAATAGGGCAAGGCAGGCTACAAAATAAATCTTTGCCTTCTGCCATCCAGAGGGAGAGAGAAAGAGCAGAGAGAGAGAGAGAGAGAGAGAGAGAGAGAGAGAGAGATGGCGGGGGGGGGGCTTTACCTGCTAACAATTACTTATTCCATTATATTTTCATGCCTTGTGTGTAAGAGAGAGTAGCATAACAGGAGAGAAATGCTGTCTCATCTACCTTTTTTAAACTTACCCCATCACTCTTCCTTCTCTAGCTCATTCTGTCAGTTAGGTTGGCTGTCAGTTGTGTTGGTATTATTATGTGTGCTGAGGACTGAGCACTGTTGTGAAGCAGGGATGTGGTCATGATGAGCAGTGATGTAGTGGAGCAGGCCTTGCTTAGGTTCCAAACAAGGTTGTGGGATTCAGAGTCCTGATGACAGTAACCAGTGCTGGCAGAACATCAGAAACACTGCATGTACAACAGCAAAACAAAGCATGTACAACTGCAATACCAACGGCAAAGTTTCATCATTGACAAATGCGTGTAACACTTACATTTACCCTTGTTCTGCAAAGATTTACTGTTGTTCTTAACAATGTTACAGGGATTTGTGGACACACAAACTACTAAATCATTGAGCTAACTTAATAGAAATATTCCTTAACATAGAATTCAGTATGCGGGGCCCCTCTGTGTGAAGACATATTATTCTTTAAAATAAGAAAGTGCTACACATTCTGGCCATTTGCTATGAATTTTGAAAGTCAGTGCTATAATTTTTAATGCTGAGAGTTTGAGAGATATGCTTTTGTATATGCCAGAAATAATCATTTGAATGGATGTGTCAATGTCTAGATTCCATACATAGGAATTTAAAATGGAAATAGGCTGCAAAGCCCCCTGTGATAGCTTGCTTTGGCTCATGAATACTGTACATGAAAAATTCCCCCTGCCTTTTTGTATCTGTCTCATGTTATCATGAAAGAACTGAATGTCCCTGCTTCAACTATTGCTTCTAGCTGACCATTCTGGGCACTCAGCACTCTCTGAGTAAAGGTTCCCACATTATTCCCCACTAAAATGTATTCCCTCGATTGCTTTGTTCTGATCACCAGTAAATAGCAAGAGATGGTGCCATAGATCAAGTGAGGTTTTCAGCAAGAAAATGAAGGAAAAAAAAGTGATAATATGGCAATACTGGGCAGGAAAGTGGTGCTTATCTGCTGTCACATTTTATTATTTATTTATTTATTTATTAGAAAAGTCGGATTTACAACCTTTGAGTCATGGACTCATTTAAAAAGGCACCTCGTCGCGGGGGAGGGGGGTGACAGAGTTACATAGTGTGGTTACAACAGTGAGAACAGTGCAGGTGCAGAACATTTAACATAAAGCACACATAGGTTACATAATAATGTTACTTATATTAGGCTATAGTCAAATACAAGGTACCCAAGGGTTGCATTGGGGGTACAACCCTGGACATACCTAGATCCACATTCTGTTTATCATGTGAGTAAAAGCATTAATTCTGAATACAATAAATAATAGGCTGCCTGCTATTTAGATCTGAGTAACAATAATCAGGCCCTATTTAATGAATTTGGTACTCAGGTTGCACTCTAAGTAAAACAATTTAAAAAACATTCCTGCTCTCCTTGTGGCCAGGGCCAGCCCCACAGCCACCCTCACCTACATCAGTCACTCAGCATCCAGCCCCTTCCCTCAGTTACCCATACATCAAACTTAGTATCTGGTATCCTGCCAGTCCTTCCCCAACTTCATTTTCTAACCCGTCAACCCGTCCCCTTCCTCTGGCCCAATACCTTGGGTCAAGGGGCCAGATGTTATAGTCTTTTCAACACCCCTAACTCCTGCTCTATGGGGGGCTTAAAGGTATTCTCAAGTAATACATTTATTTGGGCATATTATAGATTAATCTGTTTGTCTTGAATCCATCCTTCTTCTCAATGTCCTCTTAAGCAGCCACCAAGCCTTGTACTTTATGGACAAAAGATTCAAATGGTGTAGTCTATGCCCCTCCATCGCCTGATTCAACAGCTGAAACATCCTACCTCTTGCATAAATTCTAGGCAGAGCAATGCACTCCAATCTGATCATCTATTACAATCTGCCCAGTCCAGAAGCAATGACAGAGATACTTCGGGGGAGGGATCTGTCTCAAAAGCTAAGATGTTTCAGCTTTTGCTCTCCAATATGGATTGAAAGTTGGGAGGCAAAGCATCTAGTCATTTTCACATAAGTTACAGGGTAGGGTTGTGTTGGATTTGGAGGATTTGCTTAAGAGGATGTCAAGTGCAGGAGGGGCTGACAGGACACCCAGCTTACTCTACAAGATGGCAAGGCAAGTTTATTTATAGAGTGCATTAGTTCAAAGACTAGAGCACTGTACATTTGGCAAAAAAAAAACAAGGAAACTGAGACAACAAATATGCCTGTCACAGAAAGTATCAGCTGATAACTGGCTAATCACACTTCACCTTTGCTGCCACCAGTCTGTTGCAAATCCACCACTTAGCTATTCCCAACTTGTCCCTCTTATGTGCTTGCTCACACAGTGCAAGGCCCAGACATAGGAACCTTTTTTTTTATCCTGTACTAGAAGCAGGCTTGCTTTGGTTCAGTAGTGTGCTCTTGGAGAAGAAATACAGCTTGCTAGTAAAATACATGACCAGTACCTTTTAACAGAAATGCACAGTAATCATTAATTGATTAAATGTAAAATATTTAATATCTGCAAAATATACAAGATATGCAAGCAATGGGATAAATGTTACACACTAGGAAAAAAAAAGCTATTACACATTAAAATAGGATAAACTAAGTTGAATCCTAAAATTGCTTACCACACAGATTTTCTCAAATTGAGCTTTTCCACACATGTACTCTTTCCTAGACATAACACAGCACTAGACATGAATCCTCTTTCGTTCCTTCTTCCCCACAGCACACTCAGAAAATGGGCAGGTTCTTTTAGATACAAGATGCCCAGAGTTCACGTAGAAACTGGATTTTCTTTCTGAGGCTGAGATGGGCAGGATGCTATTCTGAGCTCTGCACCCAAAGTTAAACTGAACTAGATTTTCCCAGAATTCCCAAGGTTGATTCAATCCATTTCCTGTAACACCCCCCCCCATCCCAACAAGAAGCATATGTTATGTTCCAGAGAGGCTAGCTTCCTTCATATATTTGGAACCTGCACAGAGTTTATGAAGATGCATTAATAATGACATTCAGCCAGGTGAAAACCTAATGTCATTTCAGATTCAGAACAGTGCTGGCTGGTCTTATTCATCTCAGCCTGAGTCAGTGACACTGGTTCTGACCAACATTTGGCCAAAAAGACTAACCCTGATGGCTTTCCGATTACATTCTCAGGGAATATTTATAAGAGGCTTACAGTAATCTTCTACATCTGACCCACCTTTAACTATGGAATCATCCAGATGATTTACATAACTTAACAGCCTACCATAAAATTGGCATGCCTGATTTAACCCTTGCTGAGCCACCAGCATGCATATACATCCTAAAAACCTATAGATTGTAAACCTTCTGGCAGCCTAAGGGTTAACACAGAAGTCAATACTTAATAAATTAAAATAATTTCATGTACATACGTGTATGTGGAGGAGTGCCTTATGGTTATTAAATAGTTGAGAATACCTTTTGTTCCCACCATCATGAATATGGGATTGGGGGTCAAAGACTTCAACATCTGGTCCTTTGGACTACAAGACACAAAGCCAGAGGGGGTCAAAGACACTGTCAGTTGTGAAAAGGGGCTGGAAGGGAGGATTGGGGAGGTATGTGTGGGAGATGACTGAGAGGCGTGGTTGGCCATGGAACTAGCCTTAGACATCTGGGGAGGGGAAAGGCTTTGTGAAGCCTTTTTAATCCTGTTTTAGATTAAATACTAAGTATTGAATAGGGAATATTTTTGGAGTCCCAAAAACTCGTTAGAAGATACTCATACCCCAACTGGCAATTAGCTCATTTCCTCCAAGTGTTATATTTAATCACTTTGTAAGCCTGTCAACTTCTACTGTTGTACACTGTACATATGCACCAAGGCTCTCTGGGTACTTGAACCTGTACTCAGTCAGGTCAAATGAGAAAATACATTAAAGGCAAAAAATCTACACACCCACATGTTCCAGGCCTGAAGTGCAAGGGTTTTGTTCCACACCCGCTCGTTTCAATAAACCATGAGAGCCTTTGGCAGATTTTTTGCACTTTGATTTATATTCACATATGAGCCGAACCAGTGAAAGTTTTTTGTGTGTTTCTGTGCCTACATTTTGTTTCAGTTTGCACCAACCATTCTGCTTTGTGAGTGTGATTATTTTGTGTGTTGTTTATTCTCACTAGGTTCTTGTCTTCTTCAGAGTGGAGCTCTAGTAGTGTCTTCTCAAAACTCATTTCTTTTAGACCTCAAATCTATTTTGTTGCCCTCCTTGGTCTTTTCTATTGCAATATGTTGGAACTGGCATCCTGTATGTTGGCATTATTTATCTCCCACAAGTTAAAAAAGGAAATTTTGTTTCATGCATCCCATTCTTAGATTCACCTTTCTTGCAACCTACTTACAGTAGCATCCTTATTTAAAATAGTTTGAAATGATATCAAGATCCCTTTCCTGCTCTGTTTTTTTTTCCTGTTTAGGTCACACTCTGCTTTTCTCTGGGGGTAGTATCATATTTAATATACATCTCCCAAAAATGTAGGGTGGCCTGCTAAATTGAGAAAAGGTATGATAGGCAGCACCTTCCCCCTTCTGCTACATTTTGCATTGAACATGCTATAGTCCTGTCGCTCTAGCAACATCAAAGGCTGTTTCAGGGACACAGCACACTTTCATGGTTTATTTATAGATTCAGTTTCAAAATGTTTCAGATTTATCCTCTTTTACATTGACCAAACAAAAGCAACTACAAAAAATATTGCTGTGAAAATCCTGTGGGTAAAAGAACCCTACCACCATCCTGTGAAGTTTAATAAATCAGGATAAATAAGTATCTCTCTACTGCCATTCAGGGTTCTTATACTTTCAGTCTTTATCTTATTTCATTTTAAATTCTGGTCTCTATGGGACATTCCAATACTAAAATAACTTATTGTTTTCTGTCTGCCTTCGTTGGGTCACATTGGCATAAGTCTGGCACTGACACCTATAGTAACAGGTAAACTGACTTACAATAATTGTAGCACATAGATAGTTGCAAATTATTCTCAGAAAAAAATGATTGTTCCATATACAATTGATTATACTTATCAGCCTTGCTGCCTTCTTAGTTGGCTGATATCTGTTTATACATAGTCCATGCAGTGGATACCACAGCAGGGTGATAATATTTACACATCTTAGAAGTCATGCACTGCTCCATTTGGCTTACAAATAGCAGAATGGGTATGCAAAGAACAAGAAAGAAAAATAAATTTTAGCGTAAGGAGCACTTAGAAATTATAAAGCCCATTAAACAGACATGACAATAGTTTTATCAACTTCGACTGGCATGTGGCTTAACAAAAATAGACTGACAGACAAATAGATGGATGGATGGATGGATGGCTGGATGGATGGATGGATAGATAGATAGATAGATAGTAGTGGTCGGTGAAGTGGGCTCAATCCGCTCCAGGAAGCGATTCACAGAGCAAAGGTGGATTCGCGGAGTGCTCCACAACAGGTAGTGGAGTAATTTGCATTATAATGAGGAACATGAGGTCCATTAGAAACAATGACTTCACGTTACTCAGCCTCCCCAGACCACTACTCTGTCAAATTTAAGGCGAAGTGCATTGCGGGCAATGCACTTCACCTCACTTCGCCTTGTTTTTGAGCTCCAAAGGCAAATTTGCAGTGATTCATGGGATTTCTGGTCACATGGGTTCTACATTGATCTGCACAGCCTCAGTTCGGGTTGCATCAGTAGGAAGGAGTAGGAGACAGTGTGCTCTGATAGCTGTCTGTAATAGGAGTCTTGTAAAAGCTGTTCAAAAAGCATTTTTGTATTTTTTTGGATCCAACTTTAGTTCTTCAATTGTAGGAAACCCTCCTGTGCTGATATCATCGAGCATTTTTGTTTTTGTGTTGATTTTGAATGTTAATTTACAACATCGAGTGTGTGTGGTGAAAGACAGTGAAAGTGTGCTTTGAAGGAGGGGTGTATCTGTGGTGTAGGTCGATTTAAGTTGGAGAAATAGTGATGTCTTTGTTTTTTAGTTATATTTTTGTTATATAACTGATTGTGTTAATGTACACACAGTAATATTGTCAGTAATAGTAGAAATTTTCTTGCTGTTTGTTGTGTGGATATGGTGCAGAAGTTCATAAGTTCAGGTTGTTTACATTAAAACATTTACACTGCATAACATGGCATAGTACTGAACTTTTGCATTTGCTACTCATTCCTTGTTCAGCATTGTTCACAAACTGTTCTTTGTGTGAGTGTGTGTGCAGTGTTGCGTGCTTCAAATAATACACCTTTTATTGTGCCACAGACTAGTGTAATTGCAGGCACAGCAGTGTGAACCTGCTATCCACTGCAGCTGCCTGATTTTGTACTGCAATCATGGTATCTGTTCTTAGTTTTGCTGCTTGTAGTGCCGTAAAAATCTGCACTGTCTGCATTCAGTGCTCCCCCCACCCCCATGTTCAAAAGGTATTTTTTACCAGATTGGATTGTTTTTGTGACCTCATCAGCACCACTGGTTACTGAAGTTGTTTTAATTCCATGACAGTCTCAGAGTAATCTATCTGTTGCTGAAGCCACAGTTGTTTAATTGGCTTCACATCTAGCGTCCCTCCAATCAGAGAGTGAATGTATCAAAATCTGAATTTGGTTAGAATATTGTGGTTGATCCCCAAAATGCCTGCAAAGAGTCATGCATGCAAGCAAAGCAGTTTCTTGCCATGGCAATGTTGGCAGTAAGATGGTCTGTGGGTGTGGTAGTAGTACGCAGATGCAGAAGTGCATTGCTGGTGTGAGGAAAGGTATTAGTCCTGCAATGTTTTTTACAACCCAATCAGTAGCTTCACTCATAGTTGAAGGAGATGATGTTTTCCCAGCCCATGGTGTTAGTGTTACAAGTGTTAGTGGTGGTGGACGTAGTATTAGTGTTGCTGCATCAAGTTCTAATTCCGACCAGTGTTCCGTATCCAAAAATATTGAGTGTGAAGCAGTGCAAGTGAGAGGCAGTGTAGATGATGTAATACTTCCCAGTAACATCCCAGTAACTGAACCTGAGGATTCTGATAATCATGTCAACAATAGCATACAATGTGATATTCCATCCACCGTGGCCCTTAACGTCACGCATTTTCCATGCAGTGATTCACAGTGTGGTGAAAAAATATCAGGTGATGGTGATGTAGATGCAGATGATGAATGTGATGATGATAATGATGTTGCTGTTGTTGCAACTTGCAGTCCACATGCTAGCATCCAAGCAGAAGATGTCAAATCCGATGTGTGTGACGTTGATGAATATGATGATGATGATGTAATTGACCCCAGTTGGGAACCAGAGAAAAAGAAATTCAAAGTGGCTCTGTCCTAGTCTGTTTGCAGGAATCCCCCCAGTAAAAACTTGTGATCTACTGGTTTTAGTTGATGATGATGATGACCCAGTAATCAATATGATAGGTAGTCATGGTGGTCAGTTGCAGTCCAGGTGTGCAGTGCCCGAAACATCACGTGCCCACCCACTTCAGTGCTTAAAATAATGGACTTAAATAAGCCACATCATGGACATGTTAGAAGCAGAGCATCACAATCCCTTGTTTGGGATTTTTTTTGTTCAAGTTGCAAATGATGATTCAGTTGCAATCTGCCAGGTTTGCCATGTGCGTGTGAGTCAAGATAAAAAGGGGAGCCATCTGGGCACATGAGGACAGCATATGCATCCTAAGAATAGGCACTTGGTACTGTGGACCCAGCACAAGCTGGCCGCTAATACCACAGTGGGGCATTCACCCGCATCACTGGCAACCATAGCCAGCATGTTATCCCCCTTCCATGACTGTTAAGCCCAGTACGAAATTAAACATGTGCAGTAGTGCAGTAATAAGAGTAGAGGATTACTACAGGCATGATGAGGTGGAGGACCATAATGACTTTGAAATGTTGTCCAGTGCTGGTGAGAGTAGCAGTTTTTGTGGTGGTGGTGACTGCAGTATGTCTAGTGCAAGTGGTACATCAATCCTGGTTGGCAAATCTGGCAAAATAACAGCATTTCTGGGTTTGTCATCATCACCTGTGCAACCGTTGTCATCAAATGTCCACACTCCACCCCCTGCCAATGCCATTCATCACAGAGCACAACCATTTGTGATCAACACACCCCGTATAAAAAGTTTAAGCCAGCCCATGTTACAGAGTATTTTTGTGCATAAGCTGAAGTACCCCCAAATCATGCAGTGTCACGTGAACTCAATGCTGCTGTAGCGGAAATGCTGGCAATTGATCTTTTGCCCTTCTCCTTTATGGAGAATTCTGGGTTCTGGCGGTTTGCTGCACGTGTTTTTCCAAAATGGAAAGTACCATCCAGGACATACTTTTCTACCTGTGCTGTTCCTGAGTTGTTTCGCTCTGTGTCCGACTCAGTAAGACATGCCCTTCAACATTTCTCCTCCCTATTCATTCATTGAAGTATGGATATGTGGACAAGTGGCAAAACAGTGGGGAGTTCATATTTGTGTATAACTGCACAATAGGCGCAGGTGCTGGGGGTTGTTTGTGATGTTGGAAGTGTGAATAATCAGTGCAGTAAGGTGGATTGTTGTGGTAGCAATCTTAAAGGAATACGACAGCATGCAATGATTGATATGCGCAATGTGACTGTTCACACACTAGTGAGAACATGTTGGACATGGTACTGACTGAAATGGACAGATGGTTAAACCCTCTGTCCCTGAAAGCTGGGTTCATAGCAAGTGACAATGGGTCAAATGTGGTGAAATGCATCACGAATGGTGGATTTTTTTCATGTTCCATGCATGGCCCCGCTGTTTAAATCTTGTGGTTCAGGAGTTTCTGCAGCACCCTGATATAAAGGAAGTGCTGACAATTGCACAACGTATCTGCTTTCACTGTTCTAGATCTGGGAAGGCCCGTGACCAACTGCGGCAGTTGCAGATACAAAATATCCTGCCTCAGCACCGCTTAAAGCTGGAAGTTGTCACCTGATGGAACTCCACTTTATACATGGCAGAGAGGTTGTATGAACAGTACAAAGCCATCTCAGAATATCTTGTTATGCACACTAGCGGTGACAGTTCCAGGGCCTCCATGTCTATGACAACTGAACAGTGGCACCTCATGGACTCTGTAATAACAATTTTGTGGCATTTTGAACATGCCACAAAGGCAGTGAGTGGTGAGTCTGCCTCCATTGGCCAATCAATTCCACTGCTGTGGGTGCTGAGGCAGACACTGGTGAATGTACAGCATAGCCTTGATGTTGCCGGAGATGGTGGTAGCAGTATGTTGCTACAACACATGCTGACAGTATTTGATCAGAATCATCCCATTGTGAGCATTCAGTGTAGTGACAACTTTGCCATAGCAACAATGCTGGACCCATGATACAAACGTGGAATTGCATCAGTACTGGAGGGAGGGCATGAACAGGTAAAAAATATCAGTGGTCAACTGGTGCGCTTGGTTCACGGGGCACAGAAGTCACGTGCCAAGGTCAGCAAACCTCAGCAGCATAATCCGACTGAAGGTGTACCTGGAGGACATATCAAGCATATCCTGCAAGGGGAAGGGGACTGCAGTTCAAGGTGGTCTGTCATCCAAAGTGGCTGGCATCAACCCACTTTGGGAGGCTTTGTTCCAAGTGGGGATTTGTGAAATAAATGATTCGAGAGAACAGGATGATGCATCAACAACTGGACTTAGTGTGGCACAGAGAATGGTTGAGTCATATTTGTCTGAAAACAGGCATCTGACAATAACTGAAGATCCTCTTTTGTACTGGAGTGGAAAGGTCAATGAATAGCCAGAGCAGACAGCAGTGGCACTGAAGTACCTCACATGCCCACCCTCCAGTGTAAGTGTTGATAGGGTATTCAGCTCAGCAGGTGCAATAGTCAGGGATCGTTGGACAAACCTGTCTCCTGCAGATGTTAGTTTGCTAACATTCATTAAAAGGAATGAGAGGCACATACTAGCACAGACTGCAACCTCGGTATTCGTACCCTGGCCTAGTCATGATGGTCTTGCTGATGAGGAAATGGAGCATCCTGGTGGCACTGGCAGTGGCTACCTGAAATGGCCCACCACTGATGTAGATGATGACACAATGGAGAAAGAAATTCCCAGTGGTCAGACTTCAGACATCGATGACTGTGACAGCAGCTTTCTTTATGAGGATGATAATGTGGTTAATGTTGGCAGGTTTTAACTGAAGTTTTTAAAAGGCGGTGTGCCCCCCCCCCGGACCACCACCACCACTGGGACTGATTTTAGCCACTGCCACCACTGAGCCTGAGTCTGTCTGCCCCCTGGACCACCACCACCGGGACTGATGTTAGCCACTGCGACCACTGAACCTGAGTCTGTCTGCCCCCCCAGACCACCACCACCAGGACTGACATTAGCCACTGCCACCACTGCCACCATGAGTCTGTCTGCCCCCCAGACCACCACCACTGGGACTGATGTTAGCCACTGCCACCACTGAGGCTGAGTCTGTCTTCCTCTGGACCACCACCACCAGGACTGATGTTAGCCACTGCAACCACTGCCAGCATGAGTCTGTCTGCCTCCCGGGACCAGCACCACTGGGACTGAAGTTAGCCACTGCCAGCACTGAGCCTGAGTCTGTCTGCCCCCAGACCACCACCACCAGGACTGATGTTAGCCACTGCCACCACTGCCACCATGAGTCTGTCTGCCCTCCGGACCACCACCACTGGAACTGATGTTGGCCACTGCTACTACTGCACCTGAGTCTGTCTGTTCCCCCCAGACCACCACTACCGGGACTGATGTTAGCCACTGCCACCATGACTCTGTCTGCCCCCTGACCACCACCGGGACTGATGTTAGCCACTTCCACCACTGAGCCTGAGTCTGTCTGCCTCCCAGACGACCACCACCAGGACTGATGTTAGCCACTGCCACCATGAGTCTGTCTGCCCCCCTGGACCACCACCACCAGGACTGATGTTAGCCATTGCCATCACTGAGCCTGAGTCTGTTTGCCCCAGACCACCACCAATGGGACTGATGTTAGCCGCTGCCACCACGAGTCTATCTGTCCCTGGACCACCACCACCAGGACTGATGTTAGCCACTGCCACTACTGAGCCTGAGTCTGTCTGCCCCAGGACCACCACCACTGGGACTGATGTTAGCCACTGCCACCACTGAGCCTGAGTCTGTCTGCCTCCCAGACCACCACCACCGGGACTGATGTTAGCCACTGCACTGCTGCCACCATGAGTCTGTCTGCCTCCTGGACCACCACCACTGGGACTGATATTAGCCACTGCCACCACTGAGCCTGTGTCTGTCTGCCCCCAGACCACCACCAACGGGACTGATGTTAGCCACTGCCACCGCTGAGCCTGAGTCTGTCCAGACCACCACATCCATCAGCCAGAGACACAAAGCTTCTTAATATTTAAACCATAAAGTGAGTATGTGTACTCATGTTTGTTGTGCTGCTTCACTTCCTTTAGTTGTATGTTTTGTTTTCTGTAGCTTTTCAGAGCTGCAATGGTAAAACACATACGGTACACTTATTTTATTTCTTTTACAGGGTAACAAAAAAAGGCTCCATCACTAAAACTCATTGGGAATGGTACTGTAGCTGTACCGTACAGAGAGGAAATGATGTAATATCCATGTAAAATCCATTCTGGTAACTATGAAGATTTTATTTCATCTGTTTCACTGTTTTGGAAAGACTGCAGCAAATATTGCACACAGGTTGTGTTAGTTGACAAGATGTGGATTTGAAATGTAACTTGACTTTAGATAGATTGAGATTTGAGAACCAGGGAGGGACAAATAATTAAGTTGTAAGAAGCCATTCATTTCTTTTTTTAGGAAACTTCCAGATGATTTGCTTTTCTGTCAAAGTGGCCTTATCCAAAAAAGTTCTTGAACATCAGGCACCCTCTCCCCAGAGCTTGGGCACACACGCAACACGCAGAAGTCATTTCATTAGATGACCATAACCATCTTAACAACCAGACTCCAGAAGGATGCTGATGAAATCTGTGAAGAAGTAACAAAATAAGAAACCAGTAGAGACAAACCTGCAAATATGATTCCCCCCACCCCCCCAAAAAAATACTTACCTTCATGTGCTTGAGAGTTATCTGTTTCCAGTTTCAGTGCAAAAAAATTCTCATTGAGCACTGGAATGTGCACACCAACAGTTTCTGTGTGACCTGCTGTGATGCAGAACAATACCATGAGTACATGTCCATGTCAACCCCCCCCACCTACAAAATACACAACTATATATATATATATATATATATATATATATATATACACACACTGTATATATATACTCACCAAGGCTACTATTAGTGTACAGCCAAAGGGCACCCTTCAATCCAGTTGAGATGATCACATTGCATTTGCTTGAATCGTTTCACAGAACACATTCGACCAGCAACACGATGCTCATAGTCATCATTTTATACTGAGGTGTGTGCTGAAACACTCTCATTCCACTGTGTTACCACTTGTCAATTTTCTGCACATAAGGAGGATGCATTTTTGGCCAGCAGAAAATATCTGGGGTCTCTGTGCCACCACTGCGCGCATCACTGAGTGCGCCATTAATTCTGGGGGACTTTGTATGTGCTGAAACACTCTCATTTCACTGTGTTACCACTTGTCAATTTTCTGCACACAAGCAGGATGCATTTTGGGCCTGCAGAAAAAATCTGGGGACTCTGTGCCACTTTTGAGTGTTCTGTGATTGTTGCTGTGAGCTCATGATGTCATACTGACATTCTTACAATTAAAGCAGCATTGCAAGAATGTCCTGAGTCTTCTGACAGATTTGAACTGTACTTTTTTATGCTACTTTACATTGCCACAGTCACCACTAGTTACCACCAAGTCATGACTTGAATGATACACTTCTTTTCACAATTTATGTCTGCTTTACTTACTTGACTACTTTTTTAGTTACTTGGTTACTTGGTTAAAAGGACAAAAGAAAGCCGAGGCCCATCGAGATTGTCCTCCACATGTGTGGATCATTATTGTGATACTATCTGGTTAGCCAATTATCAAGTTTCATTTTAAAAGTCGTAACGGTAGTTGCGTCAACAATATCTTGTGGGAGAGTATTCCATAGTCGGGGAGTTCTTATGGAGAAAAAATGTTGTCTTTTATTAGCGTTACATTTAATGATATCCAATTGTTTGTTATTTAGCCTTGGTCCGATTTTTCTGGAAGAGAGTGATATGCCACATTGCCTCATCAAAATGGGTGATTTAATAATCTTAAAAAGTTGTAGTAAATCGCCTCTTGTTCTTCTCAATTTAAGGGAATGCAAACCTGTCTTTTGTTTGGTTACTTACATGTATGAAAAAAAAAATAGCATGCCTCCCAATATTGTTTGGACCAGGTTTATATTTATTTGCAGCTGCTTTTCAATAACTATTGCTCCGTGGTGTCATAAAACACTGCCTGCTGCATAACTGTTAATTAACAACAAAAGTGATATATAACAACTAATTGATGTGATGGAGAAAAGCAGAGGAAAACAATGACAAAGACCTGGTCAGCACCAATTTAAAAGGAATGCTCCTTTCATTATTTCATACATGAAAAAAGGTAGTACAGCAGACTCAACTACTGCAAATGCGCATATCATTCCAGTCAGTCAGGATGTAAGTAGAGGAAGTTTGTAACATAGCATTAAAAATATAGGTCAGAGTTCTCAACAGATTGTTGTGCTGCTGCTTTACAGAGATTCACCACATTACCTAATTATGGTGATGCACATAAACTAATATGTGGGGGCATTACCCCCACTGGAATATTTCTTGCTACACAGAGTGCAATATATTTCTGTGAAAACTGCCCATAATTTCATTACAGTGTGTCATATGATGGAGGAATTACCAATCAGAAAAGCCACCCACGTTCTGCCCCCCTTTCTCAGCAATGTTAGGACATGAAGCCGGGGGAGCGCAGGTTCATGCTCCACTATAGTAAATGTCCGGCAGCTATTCCAATGTTTCCTTATGTTATAAGGTTGACTTTGTGGTGAAATGTGGGAATGTTTCCACTAACAAGGCTCTTCTTACAGGAAACGTGCCCACATGTTTCACCACAAACTGACCATTGTAACATAAAGAAACATTTGGAAACCTGCCGGACAATTGGATATTCACTATAAGGAGCACGCACATGTGCTTTCCCTGCCATCATGTCCTAACGTTGCTGAGAAGGGAGTCAGAATGTGGTCAGATTTTCAGAATGGGAATTCCTCAGTCACGTGACACACTGTAATGAAATTAAGGGTGGTTTTCACACAAATGTATTGCACTATGTGGTGCAAGAAAGATTCCCCTGGAAGAGAAAACGTATATGATTAAACAAAAACAAAGAAAAAACACACAAAAACAGTGCAACACATTAATGGGGTGGGGGGCAGAAAACAATCCCCTAACTTACTGTGGCCATGGGATGCCATGGCGATCCAGCAGCAGGTGCAGCACTGAAACTATTTGCTGCTGCTGTTGTTCTATTCTGTTCACCTGCTGCTGCAAAGCACCGAACAGCTCATTATTTTCTTCTACAGCTGTCCACACCAGGGTGATGTCAGACTGTGTTGCAGGGACTATGCCAGGGTCCACTGCAGCAGGAAATCCAGGTAGTGGTGGTGGTGGTGGAAAAGGTGGTGCTGGTGGCTGTGGTGGTGGTGATGGTGGTGGTGGAGCAGCTGCTGTACCTGCCCTCCTCCTGCTGTGGCAGTGATGAGGCACAACTCCCAACCCAGCAGCACCCTCAGCCACTGCCACAGAAGGGCCAGCAGGTGGATGCCTGGCCCTTCCATGGCAGCCTGCCACGCTGCCCTGTGGTGGTTCAGCATGTGGGTGCGCTGGCCACTGGTCCCCAAATGTGTCCCACAGGGGCCACAGTGAACCACCACACCAGACAGATGGCACACCACCACTGTGCTGTCTACCCTCACAGAGTTAAAAAACTCCCACATTGGGGAGCTGTGGGGGGGAACCAGACACAGTCCTTGCACGAGTCCCACTATTGTTTTCCAGGGCCACCTCATGTGGCTGTGGAGGTGGTGGAGGGGGTGCTGCTGGAGTCCCTACAGCTGCTGCTACCTGTGGCGGTGGTAGTAGCAGAGAAGGTGGATGCACTGCAGCCACCGGTGGCACTGGTGCTGCTGCTGCTCTTGTTGCTTGAACATGGGAGAAGCAACACCCAGGAGTCGGGAGTGGTCCAGCATGACACGACTGCCCCGCCCCACACGGGTCCGCATTCCCCTCTGACTGCACCCACGGGCCAGTGACTTGCCTTCTCCAGGGTCCACGTCCATCCCCCCGACACAAGTCCCTGGCACACACACACAAATGCATGCACACACACGCACACACAGTCATTCACACACACACACAAAAAAAAACAACACGTATAAAATAAAATTAACTACCCAAAAAAAAAATCACAAACACAATACAAAAACTAAATACAGAGAGCTTTTAATAAAGCTGTTGTTTTACAAAGGCAATAAGCACTTTGTCACTGACTCCTGCACTGCTCTCTCACAAGCCTTCTCCCTCTACGAATACAAAGGAGAAAGTGAAACTGCTTCTCTGACTCACTTCCTTCCTGCCTGGCTAAAGCATGTGACTTACAGTACTGTAAGCCATGTGATGTATTGGGGGGCTGCCTATTCTCTTCTCACTTCACCTCACTTCACGTTAAGGCATAATGGCAACAAGAAGTGGTAATAATAATGACGCGAATTGAGCACCTTGCAGTCCCCACTTCACGTTGTGCTCCGCAGACGTGAAGTGGCCACTTTGCCTCCACTTCGCTCGCGGATTATAAATTTGCTGCATCTCTAATAGATAGACAGACAGACAGACAGATAGCTAGAGCGAGAGAGAGACAGAGATGTCACATTTTAAATATGCTAATGACATTATTAACAAATGTTGGTTGAAGAATATGGTAAATAGCATTCTTTGGATTTTAATGAGTTGAGAAAAGACTAAAAGCAAAATACAAACTTTTCTGGATGTCAAAATAAAGTGTAAAAGGTTGCCCTTCCAGATCTACAGAATCATTTATTAGTCTCACAGCTACGCACCCTTATTTTGTGATTAACAGTTTTTTTTATTTTTCCGTTTACAACTTCAACAGGAGAATATATGATGCATATAGACTCTTGAATGTAATGTGCATTAGCTTATGCGTAACAATCACCTTGCACATTGCTGTGAATAAATCCTTATAATGTGGTTTGCTAGTAGTGAAATGGAAACAGAGGAAGATATCAGACTTTTACTAGGTGCAACCAATTACATTCAGTAACTTTAAAACAAAGTAAGAAAAAAATAGAATACCTTTACCAATTACCAACTATACTATGAGTTAATAAAGAAATTAAGTACCATTTCTAACTTGTAGATAAAACAGTTAAGCTCTGACCTACAGGCTAGGATCCCCATTTGGCCAACAAACTTAACAATTTTTCCTAATAGATGGTGAAATCAGGTATTTAGTGCATTCAGAGGTAGCATACCAAAAAGGCAGTTTGTAATAACAGCAGCGCATATGATCTGGAAAAAGCAAATGTCTAAATTGTTTGGTTTCAGTGGCAGATCCAGAGTGGGGTAAAGGGGATGCTCATCCCCACTGAACACTCAACATACAGCTGACATCCTACTGTAGTGGCAGATGTCCAAACCATATCAAAACTACATGATTTATGGTGGCGTGGCTTGATCGCCGAGGAAATGGTAGCATAATTCTTGGGCTGCTTCCCCCTCTGAGAATAACCTGCAGTGGGTCTGTCTAATCCCGGGATGTGAATTTTTTTGTTGTTAAACACTTACTCAGGAAATTGCTCTGAATCGTCCGGTGTGACTCTTTCTGCGGTACGATATTCTAAAGTAGCTGTTTTTGCACTGGTTACCCGAGAGTTACGTCGATCCGCTAGGCCATAGGAACTGCAGGCCCAATCCTCGGAAGTCTTGGTGCATCTGCCCCACTCAGCCTGCAGATGGAGTCTACAGCAACATCTCTTCCTGCTCAACTGACCCTGAATATGATGGCGGCTTATGGCTCTCTGCCTATAACCTCCTCAACACAAGGCACGAATACGCGGTCGCCTTCGGTGGCTGAATCATTAACTTATATTACTCATATGTTGGAGATGGTCCTGCTGCGAGTTGATACTATTAATACTACATTAACAAACACCACTGCAGAGGTACATCTGATATGGGACCAGCTAAATGTAGCAGGACAAAAGGTGGAAACTTTGGAAATGCAGCAAATTAAATTAGAACAGACAGTGCGGATGCAAGATCTACAGTTGGAAACATTGCTTACTAGAGTGGAAGACCAGGAGAATGGGGGAGACGTAACAACCTCAGAAATGTTGGAGTTGCTGAGGGCTCTGAAGGAACATCTATAGAAAAGTCTCTTAATGAGACGCTCCCTAAGATGCTGGGGGAGTGCTGGAGAGGCCCAGTTGAGATTAAAAGGCCCACCGAATTGTTGGAAGGAAGGATAAACTGCACCTGGCCCCAAGGCCAATTATGGCATATTTCTTGAGATATTCTACAAAGGAATGCATTTTAAGTGCAGCTCGAGATTTGGGTGAAATTCGATGGCAAAGAGCACTGATTTCTATACATAGAGATTTTGCGCAGAAGACGGCAAATAAGCGCAGAGCTTATGGCCCTATCAAGAAAATATTAGCTGCCCACAGTTTCCAGTGCAGATTCAAGGGTCTTACCAGGTTGTTGGTCTCTAAAGAAGGGAGGGAAATGCTGGCAGACACTCCTGAGGAGATCGAGAGATGGGCATCTAAGTTTTGGCCTAACCTACCCATTCATACTACATCCCCCAGAAGGCTGTGGGACCCCTCCGATACCAGAACTAGGAACCGAAATTACCAGCCACGGAACCTAGAGGGTCATGGTGCTATGGGACCAGGTTCTTGGTTTGATGAATCCCCCAGTGAAAAGACCCCCTCTACAAGTCTCATGCCTGCATCCACAACAGCTGATAGCATGGGTTAGCCTTTTCTTCCTCCCAGGAGCACCAGTTCAACCCCCAGACAGTGACAACAATCTAGGAGTGGTCAACAACTGTCCTCTGAGCAGCAGAAAACAGCTTCTCCAATGAAGATGCCTAGAGACGACCCTTCCGAAATCCTATTGGACTGCCCTGTGAATATAACAGAGTCCTCCTCACCTAGTCAAGGGAACCATATGGACTGGGCTGATATCCCGGAATCTTCTCTTTTGGAAGCGGTGGTCATTTTCAGTCAGCTCAAACCAGGGTTAAAATCATATGCAGATCTCAGTGGTAGCTCCCAACAGGCAATGACTCGTGCTAGAGAATCCCCTGGCTGACTTTTCAACTGTACTGACTGCAGTTTGTGTACCTTGTTTGTATGATTTTTCATTTGCTCTGTTTACTGCCGATATAGAGGAATGGCAGAGTATTTTTTTTCCCCTGCTACTGCTGAAACTCCCTGAGGCAGGTTGCTATGATGGAGAAGGGCCCCCCCCCCCATGATTTAAGGGATGAATGATCCCCTCTCCTATCACACTAACACCTTCTAAGTCTCGCAACCGAAAGCACAAGCAGTGTTAGATCTGCTGAATCTTTATAGCTTGATGTTTAGATTAATAATGAGCCTGTACTGTATGGGCAAATGTTATAGGGGGAGTGGCCCTTATGTTTTCCTACTACCTCCTTGTCCTCTTTTTTTTTTTTTTCTTTTCCCTTCCCCTTAATCCCTCTCTCCTTTCCTACCTGGCTTATACCCCCCCCCCCCAGGATTATACCTTCCTTTGGGAATTGTTCATTGGATGAGGAAGGGTACTTCCAGTTAGGGTCATGACTTTCCTTGACAACCCCTGAGCACAGACGCAAGTGGAGCTGAGGATACTGTTCTTGTTTATCCTCTTTCCCTGAAACAATGTAGCAGTTAGCGGTTAATCGCTTTTTGGACCTGGGCCCTGGGTAGCGCGGGTTTCTGAGCTTGTTAGTCCTTTTGGAACTGGGTCCTGCATAGCATAGGTTTTTGTGCTTGTTAGTACCTAGTTTTAGTCTGTGTTAAGTATAGCTATTAGTGGATACACTTCCTGTAGCTGTTATTGACAATTTATATTTTCTCTTGTATTGTTGTGCGAAGTATTCTCTGGATATCTGTTAACAGGTCATAGTTAATCTGTCAGGTAGTTGCTCGCAGTAGGGTATTGGGGTCTATCCTTTTTGAACACATTGGAGGAAGTCCATAGCTTTCTGACATATTTATAACCATGCCCCCGACCACTGTACAGGGTCTGCGTCTAGTGTCATGGAATGTAAAGGGCCTTAATCATCCCATAAAAAGAGCTAAGGTGCTTCAGCATTTACGTTCCATGCACACAGACATAGCTCTTCTACAGGAGACACATCTCCTTAACAAATCTATTCCTTGGCTCAAGAAATCGTGGGTTGGCACTACAGATGCCAGCTCAGCTTCCTCTAAGTCAAGGGGAGTAGCCATTTTGATACAAAGGTTGAGTACATGGGCAGTGAAGGAGTCTCGCTCTGATAAACAGGGGAGGTGGGAAATAGTTAAACTAAAGTCTGGCATGGACAAACTGATAATATGCAATCTTTATGCCCCAAATGTGGACCAAATGGAGTTTTTCCCAAATTTGAGTCAAGCTATAGCTGGGCTAGTACAGTCTGAGCCCAATATTCCTTTGATAATAGGTGGGGATTTTAACCTAGTGCCAGACATATTTTTGGGCAAATCTCATCCTACGCCTCAAACCCACATGAAGGAGCATGCTGCCTTGCAAGAAATGATAGTGGAGTGGGGCTTCGTGGATGTCTGGAGGCATGATCACCCTTCAGGTTGAGACTACACATACTATTCCCCCCCCACATGAAGTTTATAGTCATATCAACTATTGGTTAGCTAACCAGCCAGCTTCAAGTGCCATCTCAAATAGTGACATAGGCAATATACTTATATCGGACCATGTACCAATATCACTTACCTATTCTACCCCCAACGGTCGGAACACTGGCACAAGATGGAGATGTAACCCCCCTTAGTTAAAGATCCTGAATTTCAACAAGCGATGCAGAAAGTAAATCAGGAGTATTTTACTTTGAACTCGTCGGGAGAAGTCTCAGATAGCACGGTCTGGGAGGCATTTAAAGCCACACTAAGAGGTCATATTATTGCTTTTGCTGCGAATCAGAATAAAACCCAGAAAAAAGGGTTAGAGTTGCTACAATCAGAACTCACTGCTCTAGAGGGTCATTTTAAAGTTTCCCAGACCACTGCTACTAGAGATCCCTCACTGACAAGGCATATTGTAGGGCTTAAATATCGTATAAATTCACTTTTACATCATAAGGCAGAATGGACCTTGCTTAGGGCTAAACATCAATATTGGGAAGGGGTGATAAGGGGGGAAGCTTCTTGCTTACCAGTTGTGGAAGCAGCAAGCATCTTCAAAGATACATGCTCTCCGCACTTCCACAGGCTCCGTGGTTAGTGAGCCGAAGGGCATTAATGAGACCATGAAACTATTATCAGTCTATATATCAATCTAAATCCACAGATACACGAGAACAGCTCTCACATAAATTGCATCAATTTTTTCAAGGTTTCACAATACCTTTATTATCTCAGGAGCAAGTCGATCTATTAGATCGTCCTATCTCAGAGTCTGAGCTCTGACAGGCTTTTTTTTCGCATGGCTAAAGGGAAAGCCCCAGGGCCAGAGGGAATGACCATCGAGCTATACCAAGCCTTGGATTAAGAAATCGTGCCTCACCTGTTACTCTCTGTACAATGTGCCCACTCTTCAGGCTCCCTCCCCTCTACAATGAACGAGACTTTGATTACCATAATACCAAAAAAAATCTGACGACCCCCTGGATTGCTCAAATTTCTGCCCTATATCATTACTGCCAGTGGACACGAAGATCCTGGCTAAAATACTGGTTACCAGATTGCAGGATGTCCTGGTCTCTATTATCCACCCATCTCAAGTTGGTTTTATGCCTGGAAAGGTAGGCTCAGGTAATACCAGGTTGTTGTTGAACTTGAAGTGGCTGATGAGTAGAGCTAAAACCCCTATGACCACCTTTGCTGTGGATTTTGCCAAGGTCTTTGATTCCATAGAGTGGAACTATCTCCATGAGATCCTTCAACTATATGGATTTGGACCCCAATTTTGCTTATGGGTCTCGACCCTCTATAATTCTCCAAAGGCTAGGATTCTTACTAACTCCGCCATTTCTTCTCCCTTTCCACTGTACAGGGGCACTCATCAAGGCCGCCTCTTGTCCCCCCTTCTTTTTTTGATTGCCCTGGACCATTTACTCCGAGCTCTTGACACTGCTGAGGGGCTTACAGGCTTATCAGCATATGGTAAATCCTATACTGTGGCAGCTTATGCAGATGACCTGTTACTTACCTTATCCCGCCCCCCGTAGCCCTCAGTCCTTAAAAGTTTTGCAGCATTATCAGGCCTACAGGTTAATCAATGGAAGACTGTTTTGGCCCTATTGAATTCACTCTGCTCAAGGGAATGCCTTCATGGTACGGAACTTAGCTGGGCTCCACAAGGTTTTTCCTACTTGGGGATCTACATACCTTTTAATTGGGCAAATTTGGAATCAACTAACTTTTCCCCCCTCTATTAAAACAATTAAATGTAGAAATGGAGCGCTAGCGAAAACTGCACCTATCCCTGTTGGGCAGAGTGGCTTCGGTATGAATGTTTATGCTCCCGAGGGTCCTATACTTATTCAATAATCTTCCAATACAAACCTCTCCTAAACTCTTTGCCTCCCTCAAGAAGATGGCATCTACCTTATTATGGGAAAATAAAGCACGTAGATGGGGGAGAAACAAACTTGGGACACACTGGTCTAAAGGAGGCCTTGGGGCCCTTTGGTTTCAGAACTACCATCTAGCATGTACAGCTACCCAAATTATAAAGTGGTTTGTACCATCTACCAACTCCTGTCCAGTGTGGGTTGCCTTGAAATGGATATGATGGCCCCAACCCCACTTAGATTGTTGCTTCGTCCCTGGGGCACCACAGCTAAAGGCCATTCCCTGGCTGTGTGTCACTCCCAATATGCCTGGCGGTGCATTATGACTCTTTCCTGAACCCCCCAAGGATGCGTGGGCCCCACCTCTGGCATATGCAGGGTTATGGCATAACACCTTTATCACACTAGAGGGATAGCCTCTTAATTGGCCTTCCTGGGAGAGTAAGGGCATCCGATATGTGATGGATCTTATGATGCCTGGCTCAAACACACTATTATCTTTTGCCCAGTTAAAGAATAAATTTAATCTATCGAACACTGATTTTTGGCGGTATCTCCAAATACGTAGCCTTATATATGCCCTTTCTTCTCGAATGCGGTCAGACAACAAGTGGGAGTGGCTTACTACCCTACATAAAGAAACCTCTTCACATGGCCGTATAGGTAAATTCTATGCTATAGGTAGAGACTCTCAATCTGACCCCAAAGAACATTGTAGAATCGGATGGGAGGCCAAGATCCACATAACTATATTTGGAACTATCTGGGCTGGTTGCCTTCAAAATGTGCATAAGTTGTACAAGGATTCTAAAAGTCAATTAATACAGCTAAAAATTCTGTTGCGCTGGTACAGAACTCCGGGCCATTGTGTGTTCTGCAGGATTGTTGCCACACTCCCATTGCTGGAGATGTCAACAACCTGGTGCCCACTTATTTCATATATTGTGGGAATGGCCACAACTTTCTAATTTTTGGGCTGCAGTTAGATGAGACTGCTGTCTGGTCTTGGGTACAACGAATCTCCAGCTAGACTCTAAACTATTGTTGGGGGATATGTCTAGCCTTACTATGTTACCAAAACCCCCTTCAAGAGTGGGTCTTGCTGGCTCTGTTGGAGGCCAAGCGGCTCCTTTTAATGTAATGGAAGCAAGTCAACAGTCCAAGTATAAGTTTATGGCATTCAGCTCTGGCTAAGTTGGCACTGCTAGAAAGGTTGACCTATGCCCATTGAGGCCACCTGGATTATTTCTATAAAAAGTGGGATCCTTATTTTAACTCACCACTGTGTAAAATCCCTCCCCCTTTGTACACCCCCTCTTTCTGGTTCCTAGATGGACCCGCTTACACACCCCATCTATCCTATTGACAAATGAGGAACTACAATTAGGAAGGACAGGCTATATATGTATATTATATATATATATATATATATATATATATATATATATATATATATTCTGACTATAGGTGCTTAGCCTCTTGTAATATGCTGTGTATTGTAAGTCTACGGTTCTTGAGGATTCTTTCTGCATGTATGAGAGAAATGAATATGGAAGTGTGATGTAAAACTTGGAAACTTGAAACCTTAATAAAATCTTCTATGATAAAAAAATACATGATTTATATTTCATTATTAAAATAGTAATAAAAATGAGGTGATAGAAGATTATATAAAGGATTTAAAAACTGTTAAAACATTTGCATACCAAGCTCCACCCCAGTCCTAACCCTGCACCCCCATTGTAAAACCCTAAATCTGATACTGTTTTGTTTCTGTGTCTGTCCAGCCCACAAACATACACTCATAAGCCTTATAACCAATGCAAATCAACAATGTTTCATCATTAATTAACTAAAGTTTGCATTGTAAATTACAATGCCATGAAGCATGTATGAGACACTACATACTGTAAATTACAATTATTAGTATTATTAGCAGGGATGGGCAAATAGGCTCTGGTGCAGTTCTAACAAACCCCCGGACCAGGCTGACTCAGCTCTGATTGGAAAAACTGAGCCTTTCATGGCTCAACCTAGATTGCCGAGTTGGTCTGGTTAAGAAATGTGGTTTGGTCTGGAATAACACTCTCACCATCAGTACAGCATGGAAAAGGCAATGCAGGGCACAGAAATGTGCAGAAAGAAAGATGTTTCTTTTTTCCCCCCGATCTCTGCTGAAGACACCTGTGTGCCTAAATTGTCACATGACCAACAAAGGGAAACCCTTGTCACCCTGGGACACTGAAGAGATCCAACAAATGAGGGTCTCTGTTCTGTGACTGACACATGTTGTAGCCAATTCTGTGTGTCAGCCACCACAGGACCTTGTTAGGAAACTGAGTATCAAGCACATTTAGGGCTTTGCAGTCAATGGAGGCAGTCATGTGTTTGTGTGTGGAGAATCCCCCCCCAAAAAAAAACTGTGAAAATTTTGTGGGAGAGGGAGAGAAAGAGAGAGAGAAAGAGGGAGAGAGGGAGAGTAGAGACTAAGATACCAATGAATTCAACAGCAGAAAACAGCAGAGTGCTGCAGACGTTGCAGCAGACTGAGAGTACTCATTAAAGAAAATATTTTTTTTTTCATTAGAAAGAGAGAGGAAGTAGAAAGAGACCAACAAATTCAACAGCAGACCACAGATCAGACAGCAGCAGAGTGCAGATGTTGCAGACTCCACAGTAAAATGATAAAGCACCCATTTTTGTTCATCAGAGTGAGTGCTACAGTATACAGTAGATATATATATATATATATATATATATATATTAGAGGCAAAAACTCCGTTTAATGCATTAGTTAGGGTTGTTCCACAGCAACAAAGTGAGTAAACTTGCTGTTAGGGTTGAAAACCCCCTGGACCCCCCATGCCCACCCGTTCCATTAGGTAATAGTCTCCAACTCTCACCCCATCACATGTGTAAAGCAGCAGAAGTATAGGAGAATGGGGCAGAGTTAGGACCGACAACACCAATGCACACCCCAATGTTGGTTTTCAACCCAACAGCTAATTTCCTCACTTTGTCGCTGTGGAACAACCCTAACTAATGTATTAAATGGAGTTTTTTGCCTCTAATTTCCTTCTTTTGAGAATGATAATGAGAAATAGTGAATAATGCGGTGGCGGGAGCACGGGCCAGAAGGGCCCGCGCCCAGCCACATGATGTCTTGAGGCATAGTAACAGGAACAGCAATGTAAACAGAAGCGCTTAACAGTGGTGCACATGGTAATGCAAGCGCGAATGAGAACAGAAAGGGTAATGCACACGGTGGCGTAGATGGGAGCGGTCTGCCACATGATGTGTTGTCACATAGTAACATGGTGCCTGCAAATGGAAATTTCAATGGGCATGGTGATGCAAACTAAAACAGAAAGAGAAACAGTACTTAGACACAAATGGCAAAAAATAACAGAAAGCATAACGAAATGTAAACGTAAGGATAACGCACACGGTGGCGCAAATGTCAATGGTAAGTGAAACGGGTACGGAACCGCAAGCAGAAAGGGCAACAGTAACGGTAATGTAAGTGCACAGGCTGGTTTTCCCCAAAACCTGCATAGAGAAAGACAGTGAGTACAAATAATATATGCATAATAATGAGTATCGGAGCAGAAAATAACTTGGAATAGTAAATAGGTTATATCTCAGGAACCATATGACGTAGAAAAAAATTTAAAAGTCATATTATTTACAACTGTCCTGGCTAATTTTGTATTTAGCCCCCATTAGGGGGCTAAGTGGTTTTCCAACGAAAAGTCCGTATCTCGCACCATTTCCGAGATACGGGCCCTGAAAGACGCGGCGAATGCCATAATGTTATCCTATGGGAAAAAAAGAGAAGTTCGGAGTGCCATAACTTTGCCTCCCTGTAATATTTTTTCACCAAACCACTGAAAGGCACATCTGTGGGCTGTTGGCTGTCTTCCCTCCAAATTTCAGGAAAAAAGACCAAACCGTTATTTTGCAGCAGGGATCCAAAGGATTTCTGTAATGTGTCGGGCGCCGTAATGTTATCCTAAGGGGAAAAACTGTCAACTCTGGAGTGCCCTAACTTTGCCGCCATGTAATATTTTTTCAATACAACACTGAAAGGCACATCTGTGAGATGTCGGCTCTGTTCCCTCCAAATTTCAGCCCAAAGCTCACAACGGTTCTTTTGCAGCGCAGTGCCAAAGAATCGCTGTCACTTTCCCACAGATGGAAAACTACTGTCGCAATTTGCGAAAGCTTTCGCAAAAAAGTTTGACACTTTCGTGAGCACGAAAGTAATTTGTAGAAGTACTTTTTCCAGAAATTTGAAAAACATATTTCTGGGGTGTTTTACCACAAAATAAAGACATGGCAAGCATCCTCAGGGTCCGACTAGGTGAATGCAAAAGAATTAGGTTGCTAGAGGGTCCCAAATTTAAATGCCAACCATTTTTCTGATCACCAACTGAAAACAAAATGGCTGATTTATGAAAGTAACAGGCCTATTTACGAAGTAAAATGCATTTGCGACACTGTCGAACTTTTTTCTTAACTTTCCATTGACTTATAATGGGAAATTGTTTTTAATAACTTTTGAACCGTTTAATATTTTTTCACCAAATCTTCAAAGGCACATTAGGGACCCTGGCCGCACATTCCCTGAAGATTTCAAGGCCAGTCGGCAAGAAACCGTGCGACCTGCACGCGTGAACCGTGAGAATTCCAGAAAACGAAACGCCACGCAAATCACGCTTTAATAACTCTGCAGCCATGTATCTGACTGGTACAAAGCTTGGCAGATGCCAAGGCCTATGGTTCTTGATTGTGTATTCCAAATTTCAGCCAAATCTGTCATACAGTTGCAAAGTTATTAAGGTGCAAAGTTTTGGGGTTTAACATAGAAATGGCTCCTCAATCTTAATTCATGGTAGCACTACTGCTATACCATAATATATATATATATATATATATATATATATATATATATACATACAACAGGTGTGGGTCTGTATCAATTGATATATCATTGATATCTCATGGGCCACTAGTGAGATATCAATGATATCTTCATGCAGGTATGTCACAATGGTTCTGAACTCATTTAGAATGTTCAGGCTCAGTAGCAGGACTAACCATATTAAAAGGCAAATAACTTTAAAATGAAAAATGATAGCATGGTATTGTGAGCACGAAAGTTGTTCAGCACAAAAATATCTACAGAATGAGTGCTCTTTCATTTATAGCTACCTTTTATTTGTGTTTATAATTAGCAAAAAATCAGCTGAAAATTAATTTTCTTTTCACTTTTTTGACAAACAAATGAGGATAATTTTAAAACAAAAAATGATAGCATGGTGCCATGAGCATGCAACTTGTTCTGTACAAAAATATCTACACAATGAGTGGTGTTTCATTTACAGGTACTTTTAATTTTTTTTTTATAATATATGGATAAGTGTCAATAATACTATACTAAGTTATACAAAAATGTCCCAGTAATACATCACTATGCTCAATAATACTATCCTGAAAAGTGTGGGGGACTTTAGCACCTCTCGAGCTTTGCTCTTGAGGTTCCATGTCCCCAAAACCTCTCGATGGCATTACTGCCTTGTAATATACACTTATCTATCTATTATTCCATTTATAATTGGCAAAACAAACAGCAGAATATTCAATTTGTTTAACTTTTTGCAACAAACAAATGCAAATAACTTTAAAACGGAAAAAAGAGAGACCCACAGTTGTTGTACAAATCAAATATGACATGGGTGGGAGAGAGAGAGCACAGATATCTTCACTCGCTGTCACTGAATTCTTGTATCCCACTCGTGGCTTCACCACTCGTGGGATATCAAGGGTTCAGTGACAGCTTGTGAAGATATTTGTGCTATCTCACTTCCACCCATGTCATATCCCATATATATGTATATATGTATGTCTACATATCTCTCTCTCTCCATATATATATATATATATATATATGTAATACACATATATATATTATAGTGGAGTGGTTATGCCTCTATAGATAGGGTTCAGATGTCACGTCTATGTTAAAGTCAGAATTTTGCATGTTAACAACTTTGGACCTGTTCAACAGATTTGCTTGAAATTTGGTATACACTGTGGGGCTTGGTAGGTCTCTTGATCTGCCAAAATTCATTTTGCTTGGCTGTACAGTCTTTGCATACGAAAACGCTGAAGAATGCAAAATTATCCATTTTTTGAGACAGCTTTTGGGATTTTGGATGTGGCCCTGTGCGGCTGTCAAGTGGCATGCTACTCTCTTAGATGGCTTGTTTGAAAGAGCTTTGGTGACCGAACATGCCACTTTTTGTTTTGTGAAAAAATATTCAGGCATTCAAAAGTTATGGCACTTTGAAGTTCCCCTTATAAGTCAAAGGGAAAATTAATATGTATGTTTTGCGAACAAAGAATGCAGTTCTTGCCATCTCGTCCCACCTAGCGATCAAAGAATTTTCAGCCTCGCAGTTCAAGAATCTTTGTCCCTGAGAATTCTTCGATCGCTAGGTCTGCCATCTTGTTTTTAGCTTTCTGATTGGAAAAACACAAATATCTCGGCTCAGGGGTCACTTCTGAAGTAAAACGTGGATGGGTTTTACTCAGGGGAATCCGATCTATTGAGCCATACCTTTGGTTTCATCCAAATCAGTCAAAAAATAGAGTTACAACCTTTTAAAATCTTTGATCGCGACTCGCTATCTATCTTTGATCGCGATTCTGCAAATTCTTTAATCGTGAGATTCTTTGATCACGATCTTGAATGGAAACCTAAATACACAAATATCTCAGCTCAGGGGTAGGCTAGGGACACAAATAAGGGTGGATTTTGATCAGGGATTTTCGTTTTATCGAGGCATGCTGTTGGTTTGGTTCAAATCAGTGAAAAAGTTGCGTTTCAGCATTTTAAAGTCTTTGGTCATGAGCATGCAATTTCTTTGATTGTGATGACCCCAATGCACACCCCAATGCATGTTGGTGGGGGCAGGGTAGAGGTGGGGTGCAAGGGATGGCAACCCTAATATCAAATTTCCTCACTTTTATCGCTGTAGAACAACTGTAACAGATGCATTAACTAAGTTTTTTGCATAGAATATATATATAAATAGAGAGAGAGAGAGAGAGTGAGAGAGAGAGAGAAACCAATGAATTCAACAAAGTCAGACAGCTAGGAGGACTCTGACTGAAGGTCATAGTGCTTCAATAATTTTGAGAGGGGTTTATAGTGCCATAGATTTTGTAGGGGGGTGTCGCTCACTTCTCAGACCCTGTGTTGCCATCTCTGTGCTGCCTTGAAAGGTTCTAATGCCCTAGACTCTGTGTTGCCCATCTTTTTATAGTGCAATACTGACTGTGAAGGGGGGGCATCACATCTCAGACTCTGTGTTGCCCATCTCTGTGCCTGAACTAGTACTAGGTTATATAGTGCCTCATGTATTTTGAGAGGAGTTGTCACATCTCAGACTGTGTGCTGAACATCTCTGTGCCTGAGCTACTACTAGGTCATATAGTACCTCCCTGTATTTTGAGAGGGATGTCACATCTCAGACTCTGTGTTGCCCATCTCAGTGCCTGAACTACAACTAGGTCATATAGTGCCTCATGTATTGTCAGAGGGGACTGTCACATCTCAGACTCTGTATTGCTCATCTCTGTGCTGTCTTGAAGGGTCATACTGCCCTAGACGGTATGTTGCCCATCTCTGTATATTGCCATACAGTCTGTGAGGGGGGGAGGCATCAACTCTCAGACTCTGTGTTGCCCATCTCTGTGCTTGAACAAGTACTAGATCATATAATGCCTCACATATTTTGAGAGGGGGTGTCAGCCACATCTCAGACTTGGTGTTGCCCATCTCTGTGCTGCCTTGAAAGGTCATACTGCCCTAGACTCTGTGTTGCCCATCTCTGTGCCATAGTGCCATACAGATTGTTAAGGGGGGGCATTACATCTCAGACTCTGTGTTGCCATCTCTGTGCCTGAACGAGTAAAAGGTCATATAGTGCCTCACGTGTTTTGAGGAGGGTTGTCACATCTCAGACTCTGTGTTGCCCATCTCTGTGCCTGAACTATTACTAGGTCATACAGTGCCTCACATATTTTGAGAGGGAGTGTCACATCTCAGACTCTGTGTTTGACATCTCTGCATTGGAACTAATACTGCTAAGTAAGCAATTAAGTTGGACCCCAAAATATGGATTCAGAATCAGAGCCTGTTATGGAAATGGAACATGTGGCCAACACCAGCAGTATGGCTGAAATCAATACACTTAACAATAACATTTTTTCCCAAAAACAAATTCAGAAAAGATAAGGGAAATTAACTACCAAAAAAATAATTAATACAGTTGATGAAAATGAAGCAGCAGAACCAGAAACCAATGATGCAGCATGAACAGGAAAAGATGAAGCAACAGAAAAAGATGAAGCAACACAATCAGAAAAAGAAAAGAATGTTGGTGAATCCCCTGATCAAATTAGTGCAGCACTGTCGGCATTGCCAGAAAAATCAGATAACATTAAAACACTAAAAAAAGGTAGCCAGAACACATAGATCTAGAAAGTCAATATTGCAGGAAAATGCTCTATCTAGTACCACTGGACATGGCACTCTATGATATGCCACTCATGCACAGAAGGCTCCTTCATCAAAAAGCAGTGCCTGTGATAAAGAAGAGGTTGTAAATGTACAAGAACAAGATCACTATCATGATGTGTCATAGTTATGCTCTACCAAAGGTGATGAATCAGAATGTGATACTGATGAGGTAGAGGATGCCACCTGGGTTCTCCCACCCAAAAAGAAAAAAACACATACAGCAAGCACAACCAGCAGCCACTGCTAGTAGTAGAAAACAATCAATAATCAAGGTAGCACTTCTGGGGACAGCCACAGTGTGTATGAATAGGGGTCAGAAACAACTGCCACCAAAATAGCTGCGGTTCCTGGTATGATGACAAAACGTTCCACCTCAGTTGTGTGGAGCTATTTTCATATAAGTCCCAAAAATGAATGTGTTGCTGTCTTCACCTTTTGTCATTGGGAAGTTAACAGGGGAAAAGTGAGGGACCAGTTCAGGATAACATCACTAAAAAGGCATTTGCAAAGTGTGCATCCAAACATTTGGCCAGGCAGCAGTCCTGAGCAAGGGACAAATATCTGCAATGAGAAGAATCCAGCAGACAATAGTGATAGTGACAAGACTGAGAGACAGGGCAGAAGAAAAAAAAAAACATGATCACCTTCACTGGCAAAAGTATTTAGACAAGCAACAACTTCACCAGTGCAATGCTATTGTTTTTACCCCCTGCACAAACTAAACAGCAGATCTTTACTGCGATGCTTGAACAAAAAACTGCCTTTGGTAGATCACATCAAGTCATGTTCAGAATTAATCAATTAATCACTGAATTTATTGCCAAGGACCTGCAACCATTTTCTGTGGTGGTGGAATGATGGTTTTAGAGCCCTCTTAAAATATTTTGCTCCATTTTACAACATACCAAGCCATAAATATTTTGAGACTGTGGCTGTTCCCAAAATGTACAAATGTATGCAAAGTAAAATTAAATTGGCTCTTCAAGACAGTGAATGTGGTTCCATGTACCTGACAACAGCAGACATGTGTATGAGTTCTCAAACCACTGATTATATGTGCATCACAGCACATTGGGTGTCATGATCATCTTCAAACACCAGCACAAGCAGCAGTGAACAAGAAGGCAGAGAAAGAATGGTAGCTTTTTGTATTCGAGCATTTGATAAGCATCATTCAGCTGATAATATTTTGGAAGAGTTGCATGAAAAAATCTCTGAGTGGTTAGAGCCCTTGGGACTCCATACTGAATTTGTGGTTTCAGACAATGGTGCCAATATTGTTAGTGCATTGAAACATGGTGGTTTTACTCACATTCCATGCATTGCATGCTCATTACATTTCATTGGAGTTGAAACTCAGCAGAGGGAGGCAGGCAGCTGGAGCTAGAAGATAAGTACTTTCTCTGTGCTGTTTGTTTTCTTTTAGGTTTGAGGTAGCATTTAATGAGACGGCAATGTGTGCTGTGTGATTTAAACAGTGTAACTGCAAAACAAATGATTGTGTCTTGGCTGGGAGGAGTGGGGGCATTTAACTGAGGGAAGGAGAGGTTGGGAAATAGGAAGGGAAGGGGTGGCCACATGACTCAGATCAGCCAATAGTGGAGCTGGGATTGAGTGATTGTTACAGAGCAATTTAACTTGTTTGCTTTCAGTTGGAGTTGAAACTCAGCAGAGGGAGGTATGTAGATGGAGGTAGAAGATAAGTACTTTCTCTTTGCTGTTTGTTTTATTTAGGATTGAGGTAGCATTTAATGAGATGGCAATGTGTGCTGTGTGATTTAAACAGTGTAATGGCAAAACAAATGATTTTGTCTTGGCTGGGAGGAGGAGGGAGCATTTAACTGAGGGATGGACAGGTTGGAAAATACACAGGAGGGGAGGGGTGGTCACGTGACTCAAACCAGCTAATAGCAGGGCTGGGATCCAATTATATTTCAAAGGGGACCAAGTGACCTCAAAAGCTTGAGTGGCACAATGCAGGAGTGCAGCATCTTGAGTAGCATCTGCAGGGTGTCAGCAGGGAGAACAGCAGGCAGCAGGTCATGCTGGTAGACAGGGAACAGCCTAACTGGGAGGACCACATATTTTCTGTACAGACATGGGGAGTCCAAAGTGGGGGAAGAGTTCCATGGAGTGGGGTAGGATGGGTTAAGGGAGGAGAGGATGTGCAGGGCAGTCAAATAGGGTAGGAGATGAGAACAGCTGTATGTTGCCAAGGATGTGGAGCAGCCATATTCCTGGGAGAGGCTTGGAAGGCAAGGGGTTGTTAGGTTGTGCTGGCAGGGGGGCCAGCTCAGGCAGGAAATAGGGTGGTTGAGGAGGCAACTGGAGGTATGGAGGAGACAGAATAGGGGGAAACGCAGCCAGGAGGGGAAACTAATGAGGCATCCAAAAGAGCTCAAAACAGGCAAAAATAAGGGGGAACTAGGTGGGACAGCAGGGGGGCCACACACATGGGTGCAGCCAAGGGAAGGAAGTGATGACTGGAGGATGGTTAGGCACAGGGGCATGACTAAGACTGGGTCAGAGAAGAGATATCAGCATGTTGGAAGGGGGACTGGACTCATTCAAGGACAGGAGATTAGCACTGAAAACAGATTCTCAGTGTTGGCTAGACTAAAAGACCAGGTAGCAGAGATGAAGGAAGCTACAGTGAAGGAGCATGGAGAGGATACTACAGGGGAAAAGGTACACAGCAATGAGGCAGTAGACAATACACCAAGGAGACACAGTGATGGGGGGCTGCAAGGTGATGGTGATGCAGTCTTACCGGAGGGAAGGAGCAAGGAGACAGGAGGATGGGGGGAGTGGCAAACAGCCCAGGGAAGGCTAAGGCTAGGTAGCGAAGGGGAGTCTGAGTGGAAGAAGGCCAAATTTCAGGGAAGATATGGGGAAGTAATAGCAGAGGAGGTGGTATTGTGGTGGACGGAGCAACAAGTGAGTGAAAAGTGGAGGCTCCACAGACAGAAAATAGTTCAGAGTTGGAGGTCAGCAGCCCGGTCATATTTGTGAAGGGGGAGAGGACAGGGCAAAGGTTAGGGAAGGCAAAGGGGTGGTGAGACAGAGGGGATGAAAGGGCCTCATAAGTTGGGGGCAGGGGAATGGAGGGCAACAAGGGGGTGAGTAGGATAAGAATCAGAGAGTCATAATTCTAGGGGATTTTATACTTAAGAGTATAAGATGGGGGGAGGGGTGCCAGAAAAAGTAACATCTGTGTAGAATGCATGCCAGGCATGACAGCGAGTAGAGTGGGGCAACATATGGGCAGATATGTGGGGAGGGTGAAGGAGATGCTGCACATTGTGGTGCACCTGGGATCGAATGATCTGGAAGGGAGATGGATAGTAGAGATACAAGACAGCTTCAGGGAAGTGGGAAAACTATGTAGCAAAGAGGGAACGGTAGCCTTCTCAGAAGTTCTGCCAGTGCCAAGGGCTAGGACAGACAGGAAGAGAAGAATCAGTGAATCAAAAAAGGGCTGAGGGAATGGAGTGGGACCAAGGAGTATGGATTGGTGGAGGCCTGGAATAGCACAAGGGATAACACCAGTCTTTATGCAGGGGATAGGTTACACCTCAGCAGGGCAGGGTCACAGGTGTTGAAGCAGAAGCTGGGGGATTTCTTCAATGAGAGGTATCATTAAAACTAGGTAGAGGAGGCAATGAAGCTGGGAATCACCAGGACAGGGGGTCCCATGGACCTCCCCCACCACAGAAATAGATATGACCTTAGGTGAAATAGGAGTTGGAGAAGGGTAAGGAAGCAGAAAGGATAGGAGCAGCATGGAGAATGGTTTCACTAAGTGTTTGAAGCCTGGGGAACAAGTTGGCAGAGTTACAGGCATTGATAGCAGAGGGGGAGGTGGACATAGGTGCCGTTACTGAGATGTGGGCAACCAGGCACCATGACTGAGACCTATCCATCCCAGGCTACAAACTATTCCGGAGGGACATAGATAAAGGGAAGGCTGGGGGGTGCCATTTACATAAGGGAAGGGATCAGATGTAATAAGAAGGAAGGGGAGGAGAGCAGGTTGGAAGTAATCTGGCTGCAATTACACAACCAGAAAGAGACCAAGATCTGTCTGAGGGTTGTTTATAGATCTCCAGCCCAGAAGGAGGACATCGAAAGGGAACTGGGGGAGCAGGTATGGAGGCATTGTGCAAAGGGAGCACAGTGGTGGTGGGGGACTTTAATCTACCAGGGGTAGATTGGAGCATCCCAGCAACCACTTGCACCAGGGAACAGATCCTCCAGGAAGCACTTCAGGATGGCTTCCTTACCTAGAGGGTAATGGAGCCAATGAGGGAGGGGAATATACAAGACCTGGTACTGGAAGATGGGGAACAGGTCAGGGACATAAGGGTGGAGGAACGTCTGGCAAGCAGTGACCACTGCACAGTGTGGTTCTCAAACAATCTGGGTAGGGAAGTAGCCACTAAAAAAACTAGGGACCTGGACTTCAAAACTCGCCTCTGAGGCCAGGAGATCAGAGGGCTGTGGATTCAGTTCCCACATCTGGCACTTGGGTTAATATCCCAGTACTGACACTGTAGTGCAGCATGAGAGGGGTGCTGCACTTCTGAGGTGCCATCTTCCGGATGAGACATTATACCGAGGTCCCATCTTCCTGGATTGGTAGTAGTTCAGGTGGATGTTAAAGATCCCATGGCACTTATCGAAAAGAGTAGGGGACAGTTTTATTGAAAAACAAAAATCATTCAAACAGAAACACCATAATATACTGTACAAACAGTTAACAAAAAGAACAAAAATATATCAGATATACAAAAAAAAAAACATAAGAAACACAGTGTAAGTCCTTCAAGTCACAGCTGAATCAGTATTCGTGATCCATGGAAGGGCCACCCACTTAGCCAATAAAGTTGATGCAGAACTCAAAGTTCTTTCATGTTCATAGATGGCTTTTAAGTCCGTCACTATCTTCCTTTCGAGTTCAGAGTAAGAACAAGTTTTTTGCTGTAACGTAAACAAACATCTAGCCATCCAAATATTCCATTTGATCACAATAAATACAAGATTCAAAGTGTCCCTGTGCCATGGAGACCAATGAGAGGAAAATACACCATGCATCACATTGTGATATGTAACCGAGGAAAACATCGGGACAGCCCAAGTACGAGCCAAGAAGTCCCACCAGTTATGAATATATGAGCAGTCAAAAAATAAATGAGGTATAGTCTGCAACATATTATTACAGTGAGGCCTAGCACATAGATGTTCCTGAGATTGTTTATGTTTCTGATTACCTTTAACGTTTATCCTTTCGTGACATGACAACCAATGGAAATCCCACATATGGGCCGGGATCCTAGAACAACACAACAGAACCAGGAGTGAAGATAAATGACTATCTGGACACTTCACAAAAGGAGTGGGTACCTTACAAACCATAGATAAAAGCTTCTTATACAATGTCTTATGTGTAGTAGTGATGAGAATCTGAGGTGTAACTTTCCATTGTTTTAAACGCAAAAAAACATATTGCGGAATCCCTACAATTTGTCGTAACACTTTTAGGGAATCACGCTCCCACAGGTGAAACCAATATCGACAAGAGTCAAAAAACCACTCTTCCCATCCCCTCTGAGTGTTAATCAGTAGGGGCCTTAAATTAGCAGAAAGAAAAATACTAGAAAAAAATAGCAAAGGATTGAGCATTTGTAACCCTCCTTCAGAAATAGGTAGGTAAGTTATATTCCTCTTAATCGGGTTTAGCCGACTCCCCCATAAGGCTTGAAAAAACAAACTAAAAATCGCAGTTTCCAGTTCCTTTGGTATTGGGACTACATAACTTATATACAAGAACAGGGGGAGAAGGTAAGTTTTAATCAAAAATTACCCGCTTCTTCTTCCCAATCCTCCCCTTATTCCAAGATGTCACCATGGCTCGTCCTAGGTTCAATTTAGTAGTCCAGTTCAAAATATCAGAATCTCGAGACCCAAGTGTGACACCCAGTATACAAATCGAGCCTTCTACCACAGCTAAAGGACCAATAATACCTGAGTTTGTTACTGAGGAACCAAGCTGGATCACCAAGCTCTTGTGGAAATTTAGACTTGCTCCAGACAAATCACCAAATGAGGAGCATTCCTGCAGGGACGCGAGCACTGAGGCTTCATCAGCTACAAGAAAACACATATCATCAGCATACACAATTGCGGTATACGGGGATTGTAAATCCGAACATGAGATGTCATGGATCTGAGGGTGGGTATTCAGGTGGTGGAGTAACACATCCAGAAAAAAAACGTATAATATAGGACTCAAGGGGCAACCTTGTCGGACACCTCTCTATACAGGGATCATCAGACCCACCCAACCGTTTGTCAGCGGGACAATAGTAGCCGTTCTATAAAATGACTTGATCCAACAAATCATCTTATCAGGAACTCGCATAAGATGCAGTGCATTCCATAAAAAATCATGATTAACAGAATCAAAAGCAGCTGTTTGGTCAACAGAGACTATAAGTCCCGAAACAGAGTCCGAAAACCCATGAGAGAATAGCTCGCGGAGGAGAATGAAGTGGTCAGAAATTTGCCTGTTTGGTAGGGAACAGGATTGAGCTGGGTGTATAACCATTTCCGCGATTCCAAGTAAACATTTCGCAAAAATTTTCATTAAAATCTTGAAGTCTGTATTAAGCATACAGAGAGGATGCCAGTTTCCGAGAGATTTAATGTCACCTTTCTGTTTGTATACATATATCAATGTACCTTTCGTGAACTCCAGAGGGATGAAATCAGTATCTAGCAGTGAGGTAAACACAGAGGATAATTCTAGGAGGAGATAGTCTCCCATAAACTTATACAAGGCCGAAGGGAGGCCATCCACGCCTGGGGTCCGGCGGAGGGGCAAGGAGGAGATTGCCGTCTTAATCTCCATTTCTGATATAGGTAGACATGCATTATCTGCACATTGTGTCGAAGGGGAAGGGATAGCAAGAGGGCCATATATACATCCCAAATTACTCAGAGTAGTAGGAAGAGGGGAAAATAAGGCTGTCGTATGATCAACAACAAGCTGGCAAATGTCCTGGCTTGAAGTACAGGGGTCACCATTCGCATTAGAAAGACGTACCATGGTTTTATGAGCAATCTGATGATAATTAGATTCAAAGGGACATACCACTTCTCATGTGCCCATCACAGAAAATTCGTGTTGGTGAAACAGTTGTTGCGATTGCCTAGCCTGGTAACACAACATATCCCTTTTCAGTAAGTGTATCTCTTACGTAAGGTCTTGACCCGTTTCATATGCTAGTGTTAACAGGGACTGAAATTGAGTCCTTTTCTGCAAATATGCAAGATATTCCGTCCTGCATTTTTTACGACTATAATTTTTTAAAAATACAATGAGATCATGTTTGGTATCCATCCACCATTGTATAGGATCTTCATACATGAGGAATACAGACTTCCGAGCATAAATAAAAGATAAGTGTTTGTTGGAACAACAGTACCTGTAATAGGGATACGTTGAATTTCCATAACCCCTGCCCTTTACAAAGATGTGCAGGAGATCCAAAACTGATAGAGAGTAACTTATGATCAGAAAATGCAACTGCCTGTACATCAACTGAGGTAGCCACTAATGTACGAGACGCAAAATCAAAATCTATGTGCGGTTGCCAACCTTCCCTTTTGAAACGTCAGAGCATGCCGGTTTGTAAAAGTCAAATAAGTATCTGTTAATCTAGCAGTGCGAATCATGCGACCCAACACAAGCGAGTCACAATATAATTTTTTCGTAGCCGCAAAAGAACTCTTATCCTGTAGACTAAGGCCACAATTGAAGTCACTCGAAAACAGGATCTGAAAGGAAGAATGTACATAAGGGCGAATTAAATCAAAAAGGGCTATATGCTCAGTCTTAATTTGGGGGGCATATACGTTCACAATTCGATGTGGAGTTTTCCCAATCAAAAAATCCAAAATAAGCATTCTCCAAGGGACTAGATCAAACAATTTCAATAACGTAAATTCCGGGATATTGATTAGAATCCCAAGACCCCGAACAAGGGTTCTGGCCTATAGACCAAAAAGAAGGACCAAGAAGCCATTCTCGTTGTGCCTGTAGGATCTCCTGCACAGTGTGAAATCTTGTGTCTTGTAACAATATTATTCCCATCGGCAATAGCCTTTAAATAGGAAAACACCAGCCATCTTTTATCCATAATGCTTCAAACTGTTTACATTAACAGTATGGCAAGTAAATTGTGACATATTATCATCGATGAAAAGTAGGCAAAACATTATGTCTTTTTTTTCCAGCTGCCTTAGTTCCCTTCAGTTTTACCTTGGCCTTCCACTTTTGTGGGAGGCCAGAACTTAATTGTATTTCTGAATCTGTAAGACTGTCAGGGAGGGAAGAGGCAATAGAGGAGGAGTCAGACTCGCCTCCTGCTTCATCCAAAACGGCCTGAAGCACCTCAAAAGCATTCAAAAGTGTAATCGGGGCAGGGCACTAATTTTTGGAGGGGATAGTACAGCACGGGAACCAGACCTCAATGATCTACGACAAATCATTTTTGCAGGTTCTCTGGGAGGCGGCATGTTACTTGGGCCAGGATTTAAAGTAATATCTTCTTGCACCTTTGTACAGTCAGAAGGCGTGTTCACCCTGTGGCCTCAGGAATCTTTTGCAGGCATAGATATATCACCCCAGGAAGTCTTTGAAAAAGAACTCTGCAAGGGAGAAGAGGCCACAATGCTAGGGGGGGTCCTCCAAGTTAGTGCGAAGGTGAACCTTCTGCGCTTGAGTAATCACATGACGTTGATCAACACCCCCGTCATGTGTCACCTTAGTATGTGCTGCCCATTTACAAGACTGAAACGTATGTCCTAACTCATCACAAAGATTGCATTTGCAGTCATTCAAACAATGCATACCTACATGCCCCATCTCCCCACAATTATTGCATTTAATCTGGTCGCACACACTACTCAAGTGCGAGGGGTCACCACATTTATAACATGCCTTGGGCTGTCCTGGATAAAACAGAACTCCTCTATCTCAACCCAGAAAGAAGGAATTGGGCAGATGCACAGGACCTGACTCTGAAGTACGCAACATAACTTTAAATTTCCATCCCCCCGTCCAAATGTTTTCAGAGTCTAAAATAGCCCTCTGGCAGTCCCTGGACAGAACATCATTGTTTCAGCCAATATATGATATCAGAAACATCAACACCTTCATTATGAAATATAACATTAACTATCTTGAAAGCAGGTTTTGAAAGAGGTATAGCCTGGAACGGAGTCCAAAGAGCAGTAGTACATACAGCATGATACTTTGTCCAAAAACATTCTAGTCCCCGAGACATCTGGAAACTAATGTCAAATATTGATTCACCCGACACATGTATCAAGGCATAAATTTCATGTGCAAAAAACTTCATGGAATCCTTCAAAAGTGTCCTGGCCACATACACACGATCGGGGGGTCAGGCAATCCACCCTGATAAGACAGTCTAACCGCATTATGCCTCTTAGCATTCATTACCGGAAACTTAAATAAAGAAGAAAAAGGCCGTTCTGGTTCTGCCCGCACAGGAGGTGGACTAACAGGATAGGGCCACTTGTAGATGGTAATTTGAGCCAGAAAAAGATTGTTTGTCAGGAACCCGGTCAGGTCCAAAATAGGGTTTGGGGTTAAATGAAGCTCAACAGGAAGATGCAGTGGATCAGACGCATCCAATAATGCCTTTTCTCCCTCTTGTGATCCCATATCATTTACAGGGTGAGGGGATTAAATAGGGGATGGCCCCGAGACCCAGGAGTCTGCCACAGGGTCATGCACCCAGCCAGCCTCCAGTAATGCAGTTTCCACGGACCACACAGGGGCTACCGAGGGGTCCACTATACCAGGGCAATCCTGGGGGGGTCACATCATCTATTGAACTTGGAGATAACAGAATCTCAACAGGTTTACTCACACTATCCCGTTTATCATAAATGTCACGGTGAAGTCCTTGAGCATCTCCCCTAGTTACACCTTCACAAGCCACAGTAGGTTCTGCTGCCAAGTTTGTAGACACCAGCGCACAAAGCTCCGGAGAAGCACCACCCACGTCCTCCATTCTGAAACGTGGAAGTTACTGCTGCAACTGCAGCTCCCTGTTCGAGTAGAGGCGCTCCACCTCCTCCAAATGTCCGTGCAGCATACGCTCCTCCAGACTCAAAGGTTCCGAGTCCAGGAAAGCGCTCTCTCTAGTCCCCCGCGGCTTCCAGCCCAAATTCGGCGACAGTCGCCATCCTTACAAACACGTATTCCGTCTTCCTGAGCACCAGAAACTACACCAACAGGTAACTCCATAGAGACATCCATCTCGGTCTCAGTGTTTCATGAGACAGGAGTCGAGACCTGGCCTCCTGTCTCCTCTGTTCCAGCAACAGCGTGCTGAGTGTCCTCCATCTTGGCCAGAGCTTCCCCTCCAAAAGAGTAGAGGAATTTGCCCAGTGTCCAGGCAAAATTTCCCTCATTCCCTAAAAATACCACCAACAGCTTAATCTGGTTCAAGGACAGTTGACATTCATCTGTATCCCCCTCCCCCGGGGTCATGTCTGAAAATAGGCAGGATTCATCTAGTGCACTTACCTGGTCAACAAAAACTAAAATAAAAAAAAAAAAGGGTGGACTTTGGCAGGATGGGACACATACTGGAAAGTCATATGGCAAGCATCTGCCCAGAAATGAACACAGAACAAAATTGGGCAGTCATCAAGGCAGGATTAGCTGAAGTCACTAAAACTTGTGTCAAGAGCCAGAGCAAGAAAGCCAGAACCAAGAAACCAAGTTGGATGAGTAGAGAGGTAGTGGAGAAGGTGAGGGAAAAGAGGAATGCATTTTGGACCTACAAGAGATCCAACAGGGTAGAAGACAGAGAAGAATATGTGAAAAAATCCAGAGAAGTGAGCAGAGTGGTAAGGGCAGCAAAGGCTGCTAGTGAATGGAGGTTAGTGCAGGGGATCAAAGAAGGTGGAAAAGATTTCTTCAGATATATCAGAGAGAAGAGAAAGAGCAAAAATCAAATTGTTAGGATCCGGAGGGGAAGTGGGTGGATAGAAACGGGGACTGAGCAGGCCGAAGTACTTAATAAATACTTCTGTTCAGTCTTCACCAAGGGGAAGGAATGACCCATACCAGAGAGAAAGGGTGAGGTGGAAAAGGGTGGGGAAGAAGCAACCATGGATGGGGAAATCATGGTGGAAAGGGGAGGGAGGGCCTTAAGACCTTGAAGGTGGACAAGGCACCTGGCCCAGACGGAGTCCACCCCAGGATGCTAAGAGATTTGGCAGAGCTCCTGGCAGAAGCATTGGCAGATCTGTTCAATAACTCTTTGAACTCAGGGTGCATGCCCAGGGATTGAAGGGAAGCACATGTTGTATGTCTCCATAAGAGTGGGCCCAAGGATGAACCAGGGAACTACAGACTGGTGAGTCTTACTGCAGTTGTGGGAAAACTGTTGGAGACAATTCTCAAGGAAAGACTGGTGCAATTTCTTGAGGATAACAATCTCTAGGACAGCAGGCAGCATGAGTTTGTCTTGGGCAGATCCTGCCAGATGAACTTGGTTGAGTTTTACAACAGGGTTATGAGGGCACTGGACAGGGGACATGCAGTGGATGTCCTCTACCTGGATTTCAGCAAGGCCTTTGACTCAGTGCCACATGGTAGGCTGACCTTCAAGCTGAAGAGTCTGGGAGAAGGGAGGAAACTGGTCAGATGGGTTAAGAACTGGCTGCAAGGTAGACAGCAGAAGGTAGTAGTGGGAGGGGGAGGCATCTGAACCCAGGGCAGTAACAATTGGTGTACCACAGGGCTCAGTGCTGGGACTGGTTCAGTTTAACATTTTCATAGCCAACATTGCAGTAGGGATTAAGAGCAAGATCAGTCTCTTCACAGATAACGCAAAGATTTGTGCCAAGGTAGATGGGGGGGGGCAGAAGTACTTCAGGAGGATTTGTCAAAACTGGAGGAATGGTCTCACACTTGGCAGATTGATTTCAATGTCAAGAAGTGCAAAGTGGTGCATTTAGAAGGCAAGAACCCAGGACACAATTACTGTCTGGAGGGTGTCCGGTTAACAAAATCCAAGGAGGAGAAGTATCCGGGAGTGCTAGTAATGGGGGAGATGAACTACTCTGCTCATTGGAAGAAGGCAGCAGTGAAGGCAAACAGGATGCTAGGGTGCTTAGCAAGGGGGGTTATTTCTAGGAGTGGGGAGGTCATCTTGCCCCTGTACAGGTCCCTGGTGAGACCACACCTAGAGTATTGCATGCAATTCTGTTGCTCCTACTTGAAATGGGACATCAAACTACTGGAGGGGGTACAGTGCAGGGCAGCAAAAATTATCCTGGGGTTCAGGGACAGACCATATGAATAGAGGCTGAGAGAGCTCAATATGTATAACCAGGAGGAAAGAAGGGAGAGAGGGGATATGATTGAGACCTTCAAGTACATGAAGTGTTTGAACACAGTAGACACCAGGTGAATGTTCAATCTGAAGGGCGGAATGGAAACCAGCTGACACTCTATGAAGTTGGAAGGGGGCAGATTCAAGAAGGAACTGAGGAGGCACTACTTCACAGAAAAGGTGGTGGCAGGGTGGAACACTCTGCCAGAGGAAGTCACACCACTGCAGAGTGTTGGGGGCTTCAAGAGGGTGTGGGACAGATTCAAGGGAGGGTACAGACTGGGAAGGGGCAGGAGATGGGGAGGGCATATGAGGGAGGGAGGAGGAGGGAGGCAGCTGCAGTCTAATGGACTGAAGTGCTGCATGCTCGAGCAGACTAGATAGTCCGAATGGCCTGTATCTACTGGCAATTTCATATGTTCATATGTGTGTATGTTAGTACAAGCTTTCCTTTCCTTTGACCAACAGAATTGTAACACTAGTGGGAGCTGCAAAGAAAATCTGTAGGCATTTTAGTCACTCTGTAAAATCACGTGGTATCTTGGCAGATCTCCAGAAAAAAAGAAACAGCTTGCCAATACAGCAACTAAAACAAGATGTTCCGACAAGATGGAACTCAATGTTTTTCATGTGTGAGAGACTTCTCACACAAAACAAGGCAATCTATGAATGTACCATGGAGAACAACGTAGAAGATAGTGTTGTGCTGCATTCATTCCAGTGGGGCCTCATGGGGAATCTTATATTGCTCTTGACTTCCTTTGAGGAAGCAACTTGACAGATTAGCAAAGAGAATGCTACTGTAAAACAGATTATTCCCATCATAAATTTATTGAACAAGGAACTCAGCAGGCTGTGTAGAGGTTTTGAACAAAAAGGAGACAAATCTTGTGCATCCCTCATGGATGGACTGATACAGCAATTCCAGAATTGCAGAAGACTTTACAATATCATAATAAACAAAAATGTTTTTTCGACTCTTCTTGACCCTCGGTTTAAGCTGCCTCCTGCAGATCTCGGTTACTCTTATCTCAAATACAACAAGCATTTGCCAATTCCGAATGTTTGCTTGCTGGTATTAGCAATGAAGGTGCAGGAGTTAGACAGATGCAGAACAGGAATTGTAGTGAAGTGTTGAACTTCACGCAAACCCCATTTCCGCCCTGCAGAGATGGACAGACATTGGGGTATGCCTTTGGATCATCACCCATAATGCTCATGCCATTTCACCTCACCATATCCTGCAGACACTGACAAGTGTTGAGATATGCCTTGGGGTGTTTGGCTTTACTGTCGCCCCATTCTATAAGGACATACGCTGAAATGGGTACAGTATAGGAGAATGGAGTAAACTCTAGGGCTGAACAGTCCAAGGCACACCTCAGTGCCTGTCACTGACTGCAGAGTGGGGTGGAATAGCATGAGCATTACAGCCAGCAATCCAAAGGCACACCCCAGACACATACCAGTCTGTACAGGGTGGGAAGCTATGGTTAGAAACCCCTAACACCCCAGGCGTTTGTTGGTATTTGCACTACAAATTTTCAACATGGCCTTTTTGTGACCCCCACCACATGAAAGCATTTGAGACCTCTGCTCATAAACAGTGGCACTGTGATTTTGTTAATCTGTCCCGAACGTTGATTTCCCACAGCGACAGCGCCATTCTGTGCCAGATGTGTGAAACCACAGTTTAGGCAGGATATGAAAACTGACAGCTCTACTGTTCATAAGGAGGTGTGCAAAAATGGCAATGTTGCAGATCTGGAGTGAAAATTATGCATGGAAACTTCGCAACACACGCTCATAACAGTCATTTTGTGGACTTTTGTAACCAAATTTTCCACATAGGCATTTTGGGACATCCACTCATGAACAATGTCACTGTAAATTTGTTAATTTGTCCTGAACATTGATTTCCCACAGTGACTGCTCCATTGTGAGCCACATATGCTAAAACACATTTTGGGCAATGTGAAAAATGACAACTGTACTGTTCATAAGGAGGTATGAAAAAATGACAATGCTGAAAATCTGGAGTGAAATAATAAAAATTCTTGAAGTTACGAGCGTGCGTAGACACTGCACTACGCACGCTTGCAACACAGTAAATTTTGGGAATTTTTTTTTACAGATTTGCAGCATAGGCTTTTTGGGAGCCCACCTCATAAGCAGTGACACTGTCATTTTGTTATTTGGTCCAGAAGGTGATTCCACACAGTGACCACGAAATCACCTTCCGGGACCAAATAATGAAATGACAGTGACTGAATTCATGAGGTGGGGTCCCAAGAACTCTATATTGAAAATTTGGAGCCAAAAGTCATGAAAATGGCCAAGATATCCACCTAAGTTGAAACACCCTAATTTATGCCATTATACAGCTTACCGGCATTTCTTCAGTTCACGGTCATCTTTGAAGAGTACAGACGTGTTCCTGGTCCATTGAAGATCTTCGCGCCGGGCTCCAGAGGCATGTATGGGGGTATGGGGTGGTGGGGAGGTTGGGTGCACAGAGGGTGGGTGCGAGTTGGGGTGGGGGCACCGGAGACAATGAGGGACTGTTTTTTTTCCCAGAGGGTGAAAAAAAAAAGCACATCGCGGGAAGGTTTTTGCTTCACAGGTTTGTTTTTGTTACACTGCGGTGGTCTCCCAGTGTGCCACCTCTGTTGTTTGAGGAGGGAGATTGAAGCCGACATGGATTGGGCCCCCCATCAGCACAGGAGATGTGTCTGTTTGGCGGGGGTGGCGCATGATGCTGAGGGGGATTGGGCACCCCCTCGGCATACATAACTATTCCTTGGGGTGATATTATGCCAACAAGGGATTGGGCTCCCCCACTGGTTATTGATTTGGGGAGGGGACATGCCAACAGTGGGATTGGGCACCCCCATTGGCTTTTATGGGGACAGTGAGTGGCAGATGGCAACAGCCACCGCCATGATTTTTTTTAAATGTTACACCAGGCAAGGCACCGCACTGCAATGACAGGTCACTCTCTCATTGCAGTGGCTAATTCCTTTCTAATTGGTGGCACACTTTCTGAACTATTGTCAGCAGCAGCATGCCACCACATTGGGAAACGGGGGCCAAGCCTAAGAATGCAGTGGTGGTACTGGCCTCCACAGTGCCGCAGCTCCGAAACCCGCTTCTCTCCTAAATTGTCACATAATGTTTCTTGTGCATGTGCACAAGCAAACATAAAAACATGCTGATTTCAGCAATTGCACAGGAAAACGATGGGACTGTATTTGACAATACAAGTGAATCACATGATGTGGATGCTGCATCTGATGATGCAACATTTATTGGTGGTAACAGCAATAATTTCCACTTAGTACTATCATGTACTCTTTCATTAACATTGGGTAGTCCTGCACCAAATCCTCTTTCACAGCCCTTGAAAAAAGCATGTTATTCTGAAAAGCACACAGATGACTCTTAAACGTTTTGGCCAAAACTCATTGAAACTGATAATTCAGTTCTGTCTGTCATGGAGCCACCTTCTTTGTCTTCGGCTGATAATGCAGATGCCTATTTATGAGAACCACTCATTAATATTACTGATGACCCCTTTCAATACTGACTGGAAAAGAAAACTATCTGGCCTGCACTATCTGTCATTTACAATTAGGCCTCTTAGTTGCCCTCCCCCTAGTGTTTACTGTGGGTGTATATTTAGCACAGCTGGAAATGTTGTCTCTGATGGCCACGCAAGGCTTACTCCTGATAACGTACAGCACCTTACCTTCCTAAAAGTCAGTCTCAACATATTCTCTTACCAGTTCAGTGAATAGTGGCAGGAACAAAAAAGAGATAACGAACAGCTGCAACAGGTATCTCCTAATAATGGTGCTTCCTTGGTGGTGTTTGAAAATGATGGTGATGATATTATTTAATTTAATGATTTATTTCTTTGAATTCAGAGGACAAAGGTCAGCAACCATAACAGAAAGATCAAGTAAAAAAAATTCCTTCTTGTGTGGTCATGGTGTATATTACATCATATGTATTGCTGTAGGTATTTTTCAATTTGGGAACCCAGGTGGAGTGTACATTGTGGATTCCCATCAGCTTGATGACGGGGGTGACAACAGGGCTGGGGTCTGGCACGTGGGTTTCATGGCATGAGTTGGTGGTGATTGGGGCCAAACAGCTCCAGAAGAAAAGAAAAACCTGCAATGCTGGTGGGCGGGGGTGCATTCAGTGCTGGGGTGGCAAGGTCAACCAGATAAAAAAAGGAAGTTAGAAAACATAAGTGATAACAAATAACTGGCCAATCAGGTAGGAGTGTGTGGGATGGTTTGGGGCCCCTGATGCTTGCTAGAACACCAAGTAAGCAAGCAAAATGATTACAAATAAATAACATCTCAAGTTAAAAGGGCAAGAGGGATGTCTGGGGCCCATGGCATCCTATTCAAGCTGCCTGTCTCCCACCAGAAAGCATACCAGACTCAGTGGAGGTCTGCACTCTACACTCTGTGGTTATCTTTCTGCTGTTTAAATTGCTGGTCTCTCTCTCTTTTTACAATGTTTGAAACACTCCCCCCTTTCACTTCAAAGCCCCAAATGATCTGCATTCATACAGTGGGCTGGATTCAAAACGTTTTGGGGACAAAGTCCCACACTGCAACAAAGATTGCTATTCACATCCACAGGAGCTGTAGAAGATGTTACAGCTGGTCTCACCAGCCATAACATTTTTCTGCAGCTGCAGGGATTTTGACGGCAACACCACCCGTGAGCTGCTGTAAACTGTGGTGCTGGTCGTAAACCAGCTCCACTTTTGAGAATACTTTAACTGCAGGAGAAATTGCTGTTCCACGAGTGACAACCCACTTGTGCTGAGATTTTCTCGCAGCTACAGGATTTTCCAGAGTTTTGTGAATTCAGCCCACTGTTTCCTACGACTGTCATGTGGTGGCTGACACACAGGACTGGCAAGAACAACATTAAATTTATTTTACTGCTGTTGGCTGCTTGCTGACATTGAAAAAATTACAAGAAAATACAGACACAGATTTTTTTTTGTTTAAAAAGGTAACATTTTATGTTTTTTAACAAGAGTTATCTAAAAGAATAATACTGATGCATTGCTCATACTCAGATAGATTAATGTAGGTCTACAATTCATCAAAGTAAATTAGAACCTCTTTGAAAAAAATCTGAGCCAGAATCAGAACTTGGTTACAATTGACTCACTCATCCCTAATTATTATTATTACTAACAAAGCATCACAGGTATGAAAATTATTTTCTGGGCATGGTGGCAAGGTGCCACCAGAACAAAGGTTACCAGAAAAAAACTTTTACATTTGTTCCAGTGCAGTCTGAAACTAACGAACTACAGACACGGTTCATCCTTTTGAGACGTCCCAGTTTAGTAGAGTTGCTTTCTCAGTCAAATATCAGGGTGGAGGCATATGCATTTTTTCAAACTGGTGAAGGTGTGGAAAACATGGTAAAATAATGACATTTAGATTGAAGGGACAGACATATATATTAACATATTAGAGACCTCAACAATGGGAAAAAGGGAAATCAATATTCTTTTGTAAATGCAGTCACATGGACGATACAAGGTAACTTCACAAGGCATCTGATTTACAGTTTATGAGTAAAATACTTAGATGTGGCTAATACTAGGTGAGTAATTTCTTGCCATCTAAGGGCTGTCTTTTAGATGCAGCTGGGCAGTGCAAAGGGAGTGCTTTGTGCTCATACTGTTACACAGCCATCCAGTTCCTCTGAACATGGTCATGCACCATTGATGCATCAGGCATTCAGATGCAAGTGGGCGCTATCAGGGACTGCACCTGCTAACATCTTGTAACAGCCTAGAGAGACTATTCCACCAAGAGAATATGGACAGCATAGTAGTTTAACTCTATTAAACAATAATTAGTCACGGACACAGGTTCAAGACCCGGAGTAAATAGGAGCTGCCAGATAGATGTAGGGTGGCCTCTGCAGTGATAAAAACCCTTGATTTAGTATCCATCATTGTACCACATAAGTAATCAGTGGTTTTAAATAGGTTTGGTTACAGAAAATGCTGTGCGCATATCATTAATTAAAATAATAGGATACAGAGCAGGGGGGACGTAGGAAAGCACTCCTGGCCCTGGCTGTGCTCACACACATGCAGTTTTACAAATAGTTAGTGTGATTGGCAGAGTTTTTATATAGAAATATAGTATTTATGACTAAAATAGTAAAAGGTAATACTGGTGGCCAGTGGGCTATTAACTGATTGACCCGGCTAGTTACACAAGCGCTAGTAGCCCAGTACAAAATTTTGTCTGCCCGAGTTGCCCAAATGTTTCTTTTAAATAATTTTCTTGGTCTTGAAAGAATTGCTCCTGTGATAAATAGCTGCTCTGTGAATAAGTAAAGTAATGCAGAGTGGCAGCTGCGATTGCTACGAGTGCTAATAACTGAGTCAGAGGGAACATGAGAGACTGAACATCAGCCCCACAGCAGAGCACTCCACGCTCAGTGTAGGAGTCTTTGGAACTGCCTGTCAGGTGGCTGCCTCACTCTGCAGCTGGTTGGAAGCTAGGCGTCTGGCCTAACTAGTTCACCTGCTGCTTGCAGTGTCAAGATGGAGACGGAGGGTGCGCTCCTCTTGAGGTAGGATCAACCAGATAAACAGTTCCCTTGAATGTAGCTGGTAGGCAGAAAACACCAGGGAAACTGTTCTAGGGACTAGCTCTCAGTAAAATAAACTCTAAATAAAGGGAGCACAGTCTAAAAGGGACTCTGGTAGTCCCACATGATGTGAAGTGCACGATACAGTCTATAAAGCTTGAGTGTGATTTGTTCCCATAGCGCGGGTCTCGGGGCAGCACCCTTTAGCTCCTCCTCCTCCTCCAGCTTACTCCTATTGGTGGATTTCTCCCACTGGCAGTGCTGCCACCTATCCCTATTCATGGATTGCATCCCCAGCCCCGAGGGCAGCAACCTGTAGCTGTTACTTTCCACAAATCTGATTGTTGCAAGTCTGAGGAATTGATGGGTTTAAGTGTAGATGAGAATGTTATGGAAATGCTCCCTCAGCAATGTGCACTGCTTGTCTTTGAATTTTGGTGGCTCAAGGTATACATCTGTCTGCATCCAAAAGAGCCAGACTTCAAGGATTCAAATCTTAACCAGGGATATTTTCTTGTGCTTTGTGTCAAACTCAGTTGTGAGAATTTAATCATATGTGTCACAAATGATTACCTTTTTTTTAATATTGCTAAATTGAGACAGACGTAAGTGAGAGAATATATTTTATTTATAAATTGTAATAAATGGGGCAGTGCCATAATGATTGGTTACTGGCACTGCCCTGGGACAGTGCCATGATGGTTGGTTTCTGTTGGCTGCCCCTGGGGCAGTGCCCTTGCTGCTCCTGGGGCAGCGCCTGTGTAATTGGTTTCCAAGGGCTGCCCCTGGGGCAGTGTCTGTGTAATTGGCTCCCGTGGGCTGTTCCGGGGCAGTTTCCTCACTGCCCGGGGCAGTGTCTGTGTAATTGGGTCCAATGGGCTACCCCTGGGGCAGCAGCTGTGTAGTTGGTTCCTACTGTCTGCCCTTGGACCAGTGTTAGGGTATTTGTTCCTGTGCACTGCCCCAGGGGCAGGCAGCAGGCACCAACTACACAGGCACTGCCCTGGGGACACCCCACAGGAACCAGCTACACAGGCACTGACCCAGGGCAGTGAGGACACTGCCCCATGTGCAGCCCACGGGAATCAATTACACAGGCACTGCCCCAGGGGCAGCAAGGACACTGCCCCAGGATCAGCCCACAGGAACCAATTACACAGGCGCTACCCCAGGGGCAGCAACAGCACTGCTCCAGGGCAGCCAACAGAAACCAACCATCATGGCACTGCTCCAGGGCAGCGCCAGTAACCAGTCATCATGGCACTGCCCCATATATTACAATTTATAAATAAAATATATTCTCTCACTTACGTCTGTCTTAATTTAGCAATATTAAAAAAAAGTTAATCATTTGTGACACTTATATGATTACATGCTTATAACTGAGTTTGACACAAAGCACACAAAAAACTGCCCCTGGTTAAGATCTGAACCCTTGAAGTCTGGCTCTTTGATGCAGACAGACATACACCTTGAGCCACCAAAATTCAATGACAAGCAGTGCACATTGCCGGGGGGGGGGGGAATTTCTATAACATTCTCATCTACACTTAAAGCCCTTAGTTCCTCAGACTTGCAATAATCAGATTTGTGGGAAGTAACAGCTACAGGTTGCTGGCCTTGGGGTAGGGGAAGAAATCCAGCAATAGGGATAGGTGGGAGGTGGAGCACAAGGGTGCTGCCCCAGGGCAGCACTGCTAGTAGGAGAAATTCACCAATAGGAGTAAGCTGGAGGAGGAGCTAAATAGTGCTGCCCCGGGGGCAGTGTTGCCCTGAGAACCATGCAATGGGAACAAATCACACTCGAGCATCTGTAAAGCTCAGAGGGAATGATTTTGTGCATGTGGAGTTGTGATTTAAGCACAGGAACTCACGGCTTTCACACACATAAAAACACATCAAAATATAATTAATAAATAAATAAATTACAAGCCATGTGGGGGCTGAGAGAGTCCTGGGCACGCTATAGAAATACTGAAAAGTCCTACAAGTGCACACAAGCAAAAACGGAGCACTTGGAATGCAGGCTCTGTTAAAATAAAGTTATTTAAGTCACAACACATTTGCCATATTCAGCATCATGTTGCCAAACCATTTTTTTTTTACAGAAATGCACCACACTTGGCAGACATGTAGGGAAGAGTGTCCTACAGACAGGAAAAATAGTTGTATGTGGTAAAAATGAGAAACATAGAAGTCGCTAACCTTTTAAGGGACAGAGGGTCCTTGGTGAAGCTCATCCATGCAGGCAGTTACACTGGAGGTGGGGCTTAGTGTGGGAAAATGAATATGTAATTCCTGAGTGAAAAAAACTGTTGTGGTCAGCATACTTAGAGGGGAAATTACTGTTTTGACTGGAAAATAAACAGAAAAGTGCTTTTACATGATTATTTTTACAATTTAATAATAAGAGAATGTTAATCTTAGCAACTATGCTCCAAGGGGCTATTTTGTACAGAAAAAAATTCAGCAGACAGCTTAGGACAACAGCTGTCCAGTCAGTATAATGAAAACCTGCTTAAACCTTGGGAAAGTGTTTATTTTGTGTGACCAAAGAAATGTATTTTAAAATGGACTCAAGTTATAAAAAAGGAGGAGCCTTAGAATGTTAGGGGGGCAGTTGAGCTTTAAATCTGAGCATTCTATTGAGGCTTATGCTGCTTCATGGAGGATTTTGATTGGTATTTAGCCTCTGGACAGGCCAGTGTCCACTCAGTGACCACAAATGTAAATATGCTAATGAGTCTTGCCTATAAAAGGAGCTGCACAGTCAGTGTGTAGTCAGTCTGAGCAGGGAGAGTGACCGAGAAGAAAGGTGCCCAAGCCAAAGGGGTGTCTTGTCTGAAGAAGCCTGATGCAGATAAGGAGCCTGACAGAGACAGTTTACTTTAATTACAGTGTCGGATTGGGGATCACCTGAATCCCAATGTAGAGTCAAATAGGGTAGTAAGTGAGAACAGGGTAAAGAATAGAAAGCCGGTTGCTTCAAGTGCCTGATGATCCTGTGTAACAAGTTTTCCTCACAGAAGAAGACAAGCTGTAATCCTGAAGAAATTATTTCTTCTTCTCACAACATCATCTACCTACCTACTCAAAGGGGGCCCTCCAACAACACCAAAGCTTCAACAACTTCAACAACAGAATGTCTTCAGCATATCCCAAGGAGTATGGCACAGTACAGTTTGGGGACTATTTTAAAAGCACAGTGACACTGTTTTACAGAGAGTTTGCTTCAATGCTTCTGATTGAAAGAGACTTTGGTTAAGTGAAGGACTGAACCTGAAGGGACTGAGGGGGGATTCTGTCACAACTTTTAATGTACCAGTATGCAAAATGTTTCATGCCACAGCCAATTTAAAATGTTTTACAGTTGTTAATGTGTAGAAATATCAACTAATTTCCTAAAGATTTAGAGTGTAGAGAAAACATACAGTAACTGTGTAACTGGATACCTGGGTGGATATCTGGCAGAAGGGGTCAGTGGACTGACTGAGATAGATAAGTCCAAGTAGTCACTGTACGCCACTATGATAAAGTGAAGTGTATGGCACTGGGGATTAAGGTAAGGCCTAGTGCTAGGTAACAGTAATTGGATACCAGGGAGGGTATCTGGCAGAAGGGGTCAGTAGACTGACTGCTTGGAGGTATGGCCCAGTAGTCACTGTATTTCTTAGTTCTAAAGTAAATAAAGCTTGCGAATCAATGCCAAGGTGGGTCCTTATCCTGGGACAGTGTGATATCTGGAGTGCTGGTGGGTGGTGAGTGCCTGCAGCCTCCAGGGGCATAAATACTAGGAGATTGGTGGGGTGGTGTTGCCCTGCTAGGATAAATAGAATATAGAAGTGTAGAATATTTTATGTGTTTTGAATTGTCATTTATTCTGCAACTGAACTGTGCCATTCGTGGCTGTTATTGCAAATATTTCTTTCATACTTTCAGTAAACTTTTACCTTTTTGCTCAACAATCCAAGTGTCCTTGCTTACAGTGCCAGTATCTCACATTCCTGCAGGTCTCCAGGCCAGTCCGGTGCAGCATTCCCTACTCTTGGCAGCTCTTAGCTACTCCAGTTGGGGAGGTAGGGTACTGTACTCTGTTAGTACCCAACTGGGAAAAGGTTGTCACAGAGAAAGGAACAAAGAATCCTTGATGTCACCTACCTCTATGTGGAATGGTCCCAACTGTGGCCAGAGCTTAATACAGTAGTGGGTGTGTCATCATAATCTTGCTGACTGTTTACAGATGCAGTGCTGTGTATTGTTGTGACATGATTCATTGTCATGCCACCTCTGTGGTTCTGGGCCCTCCCTCCATTGTGCACCAAGCACTCTCTTGCATCTAGTGTCTCTGCACCCCTGTCACCTGACCCGGGTCACACCCACACTGATTCCTTCAGTTACCAATTGCCATTCTCTGATTCAGTGATGCTGTTCACTAATCTGCAGAAGCTATTTTCCTCAGCATCGGATGCAGTGCTCCATCTCCTGATACCGCCTTCCCCTCACCATCAGTTTATTCAGCCCCCTCCCATTACCAGTGTGAATCCCCTTTATCATCAGATGAGCATCTCTCAGTTAGCAATGCAAGCTCCTCCAGTTAGTGATGCACTCTCCATACTTACTAATACACTTACACCAGTTACTTATGCATGCTCTCCAGTTACTAATGCACTCATTCTCCAATTACCAGCAACGTTTCTTTCAGTTAGCAATGCAGTTTCTCCCCCCACCTTCCAGGGCATCCCTGCTACCCATTGGTCCCTGCCCCCCCCCATCTTTAACTCTTTCTCAGCCAATCCTTTGGCCTCACAGTTCTGGCTTGTGCAGTTGTGAGTACTTTCGGTAAGTTATCAGGGTTTGGTTGGCCATCAAGTTGTGTGAATTCCTGTGGGTAATTATCATCATGGCTCCACATCTCTTCCCACATGGTTGAATATGACATTGCATGTACCATGAAAGAGTTATAAGCAAACTGAGTATGGATTATCGGGGTCCCAGCCATGGTACTACATAAAGTGATATTTTGTGATAACTTTGAGGCCAAACTTGTAACAGAGAATTGGGCCTCAAATTCTTCTGAGCTCCAACATCTCCAGTCTGAAGAAGAAAGTAACAGCAGTGGGTCTCAAACATTATCCAGTTGGCCTTATATCTCAGTGGCACAGCACCTGGATTGTACTCCACGGCCAAGGGTTCAATTCCCAGCTACTATCAGGAATGAGTCAAGCACTCTTGAGTATCGGAACCAGTAATACTTTAATGTGCAAAAAACTTCTATATAAAACCACGCTGTAAAAAACAAATAAACATACAAAGTGACACCAACTGACAAGCCCCAGCACTTCGAGGGGAACGCCTCTTCTTCGGGGGGCATTGCTAACTATCTGTGCCTGTTAATTTTTATAATGTTCAGCAACAGGTGCAATTAATCAAACAGAAATGGAAAAGTGTTAAAATTGGCAAGAAAAACCTTCTGCATCCCCATGCCCGTCACCATGACAGACCACTAATAAAGGATAAATGCCCTATGGTGTTCCTGTGGCAATGTTTATATTGGACAGGCCACTATTCCTTTAAAACAAAGAATACAGGAACACTACAGGGCTATTAAAAGAAGAGACCCATCCCAGCCCATCTAATGGGGAAACATTTACTTACAGAGGTACATCAAAGTAATCCCGTTGTACAATATATAGGTATTGAAGAAATCAGACGCAACCCTCGAAGTGGAGCTACAGCACTCACACTGTCATAAGGAGAATTGATGTGGCTCTTTAAATTAAAAACCCTGAAACCATTAGGATTCATTGACAGCATGGATTGGGAACTGTTCCTGTAAAATCTTTATCTAGTGGTACATGCACCTTATATACACCGTTTAATGACAAATGCTATTATTGGCTTCCTGTTTGGTTTGCAAAAACATGATTCATTGTATTTCACAGATTGATTACACATAGTTTTTCTGTATATGAAGTAACATGCAACATTAGTCCTGTGATAGGGATGTTGTTTTGTTTAAATTATTTATTCACCGCTAGCCAAATTTGTTTAATTAATGTATGTTCTATGATGGGTGTATCAATAAATGTATAGAGAGTAACTGTATATACATTTTAATGTTATGACACACACATTCACATAAAACATTTTGTATAGAGTTAATGGTTATGCAGGTTGAGCATCCCCAGTTGCCTCTCATCAAGACAGACAGGTTCATTTATACTGAGTGAATACTTATCCTTTATTAGTGGTCTGTCATGGTGATGGTCACGAAGATGCACAAGGTTTTTCTTGCAAATTTTAACACATTTTCATTTCTGTTTGATTAATTGCACCTGCTGCTGAACATTATAAAAAAGAACTGGTATAGACGGTTAGCTACGCCCCCCCCAGGCCCTGAGGAAGAGGTTTTCACTTCAATGCACTGGGACCTGTCAGTTGGTGACACTTTGGCACTTTGTCCATTTATTCAGTTTTTTGCAGCGTGTTTTTATACAGCAGTTTTTTGCACATTACAGTTTTACTGGCTCCAATACACAAGACTGATTGTCTCGTTCCTGATAGTGACTTTGCATTTACAAGCACCCAGCCCTAGCCAAGAGTGCAGCCATATCTCTGCTTACATTCAGTTCCCAGCTAGGCTGCATATTTCTTTCACATTACAATCTGTGTTCCAAATGCATATTAATGGCTGATATTTTGCCAATTTGTTGATTTTTTTTTGTTATTTCACTTGTTTCTATCTACAGGATTTGTAGCCTGAGACAGAAAGTAATTGTGGGAGGTGCTCCCTATCCACTTGAACTGAAAACAACTTATAGGGAAAAGAAGAGCTGGCTGGCACAACAGAACAGATGCAGCACTCGGTAGAATATTGACTAAATAAAACAAAACACAGAGTGCTCAAAAATGAAAAGGTGCAGTGCTAAACGTATGATACAAACAAGCTTATTGTGGTCACAAAGGGCAGCACCAAAATGACATTAACCTGTAGGGCACTGGGATGGAATTACAATGGTCTTGGTTCAATTCCAAGTAAGCTCATGTGATTTTTTTTTTATTTGTATTACAATTTGCAGTCCTTACTTTTTTGCAGCAAGGAAAAAAATGTATTTGTGGGCAAGAAAAACATTGTCAGTACTCAGCTTTCCCAGCAGTTTTCTAAATCCCTGGACACCAGGCCTTCCAAAGTCACATACAAGATTAATTCTAATAATTGCATTTCTCATGAGAAAATGAAACAAATCCGAATCTTTGCTAAAGTGGACATTATGAGGCTAATTAGGACATGAAAAAAATTAACTTAGAGTTGATCAAAGTAATAATGTGGACCACAGTATTAAAGAGTTAGTGGAACTAAAACAAGCAGACAGGAAAATAATACACATTTTAAGTAGTAGTCAGTTGTAACTTTTTATTTCTGAAGTATTTTTCTTTTCCTTTTGCTCAGCAGAAATTATTCTAAGTGACAATATTGTGCTGAATGTGTGGAACAACTTAGCCTGACAGCTGATATATCACTTGATTGTTCAAGACTAGCATCATATTATGATCTTTCGACTGTGACATCACAGGTGAATGACCTGGCAGTCACTCACTTTCTGTTCCTAAGTAGCAGTGATGCCACTATCAGTGAGGTCATAATGCTGATGATGTAGTGTGGGGTGGTAGAACTAGATATGCCAGCTGCCAGGCTAAGAGCTGTTCCATACATCACACCGACTAACATCAGGTGGACAATCTTATAATTAAACAAAGGGAAAAGAAAAAGTACCTCAGAAATATAAGGTAATGGTTGGCTGCTTTTAAAATCTAATATTAGTTTTAGGCAGTACACTAGCTCTTTAAAATAATAATCATAATCTCAGACGGAAGTACATTTTTTCTTTGTTTTTGCTTGTATATTCTTGGAGTCAGAAAATGTTTCCATTACTGTTTTGTTCTTTTTTCTGAACATGGTTTACTGATGATTTATACTAGCTGATATTCACCTCTTGGTTCATTTCAATAGCAGTATATTAAAAACCTGTGAATCTGTTTTTCAGACAATATATGCCACTTGTACAAGGAAATGGCTAAGCTGATGAAAAGTCAGCATACATTTGTATGACACATGCAAAAATGCTGCTGAAATTTGGAATGGTACACAAAATATGCATGGAAATCAGATGTAGTAATAATTGTTTCACGGTCAGAGTGCTGGATTTATGACAGCATACCTTAAAATATTAACAGCTTATGAAATATGAAACAGACATTCTTGGGCATTTGTTATTTTATTGGAAGTTTCACATTTTATTGCATTTTCATTTTGCAGTTAAAGCATAGTCTATATTAATTATTGCATTAGGTTGCAAAGTTTTTGCTCTTGAAGAAAGATTGTTTGAATTAAACATAATATGTATGAATAAAAGTCTTCTGTGAGCTTTTCTTCATTAGGTTGTCCAGTTCAATACAATCATTTGACCATTAGTGCTGAACACCGTACTTAATGTAATTTGTCTTATAAAGAAAAAAAAGCAGCAATACCTTGAGACCTGGGGGGAGCTAAACCACAGCCCCAGTTCTCCTATGCCATTGGGTGTTGGTGCCTTAGCTACTCTACCACGGGAGTGGTTCGACAAGGCACCACACCATCAGCCACTAAAAGAATTCCCCATCAAAGCATACAGCAACAGGGCTAGTGGTTATTCCTGCATACTGTAAAACCCCTGTGGCTGTATAAGGTTCAGTGCTATCTACAGTGCAGTTTTTGCCGTACTGTTCAGGTTGCATCATATTGACCCAGTACCCATCACACAGAGGGGAGTTACAGAGTGAAAATGCAAGAGAAAGACTGGGCACTCACACAAAAACTGCTGCCGGCACAGTGAGCTACTGTGTACAAAACTTTATTGCAGTGAAAAGTACAGACTTGAAAGACCCGTCTGATATACAAATGCTACATGATGCAATTTTGCACAAAATGTGTTTTATTAAAAGCCTCACAGGGTACCCGGAGTAGCAGTGTAAGTAGGAATTTTCTGTAAATTAGAATATGTTAGTACATGTTTGCACAACATGCTTCTTGGGCCCTGCTTATGAGGCATGGCACACAGGGTAGAACCCGAGTCCCTTCTGCCTTAAATTACTATGTCATTATGTATAGTACAAGATTTTAGCTAAGATGAATGGTTTGAAAAACTGGAAGTATTTATACTAGAATAGCTAAAAGTAAGTTGCTTCAATTAGTAGCTGAGCATGGGTTTATAGACTAAAATTAAATGGGGAAGTGCACAAGGAAATGGCAGGAATTGTTTATTTTTCCCTCAGAGGTTAGTCAGAACATGAAATAAGCTGACAGACAACTTCAGTATCAGCTGTATAGACACTATGAAAGTTAATTTCTGAGAATTGAGCAAAATAATTGGGTTTAGTTGTTATCAACACAGAGAACAATATGGTATGCTGGGGACAAACAGAGAAATTAATTCAGTAAGCCTTGTGTTGCCTGAGGTTTCCACAACAGGCAGGGCTTTCTCTCCTCTGTGTCAGGATCCTAATAACTATTGTGATAACTGGGATGGAACTGCCAAGATGGCAGGTGGACAGATTAGATTGGCCACTTGCCTTTTTTCTGTCACTTGTAGTGCCGGATCCAGGATTTTAAAAAGAGTCCTGTGGCAAAAATGAATGGGGTCTGCCTAAAAGGGGTTGGCTCTCAGCAAGCCGGCAGAAATGCTCTCCATCTGTCATCTTGTACTGGGCATGACAGCACTTGGTAGTGGGCCATGATAAAATTAATTTTTGTTATGTTGGAAATATATTATATTATGTTGGATTGGTTCTATGCCATTTAAATGTCGAAGAAGGGTCCTGCTGCCACAGGATCTCTAGTAATGTAGGATCTGCCACTGGCCACTTGAATCTTATGTTCTCAGCCTGGTGATTGTAGTACTGACAATATACATGGATGCCTCCTGACCTATTCAGAAAACTCATATTCCCAGTCCTTTCTTCTAGTCACTGGCGTCAGCTCAATTGGCAATGACCAAGGCAGGCATTCCTCCCCCCCTTCAGCCTTTGGAGCTTCTGCCTATTAACTTCAGCATGGCCCTGTTTGGGCAATCAATATTTCTCCTCAACACTGATTTCAATATTTCAGAGTCCTTCACAAGATGCTGGTATAGATAACTTAGGAAAATTCTCACCCTACCACACCATCTGCATCTGTCCTGGTGCTCAGGTTCTATTTTATTGTTTGTGTTTATTACTGGCAGTATCTTTCACTGTCAAGGAAGTGCCATTGAGGGGAAAAAAAGGAAGTTCCATGGATACAATTAAGCAAATACATGACAGGGTTTGATATATCATGGTATATTATCATACCTCGGGTACATTGAGGGGCACTAGGCTGAAGCCGAGTGTTTCATGCACCCAATCAGTAACGATATCCCATGACATGCCACACTCTGGCGTGAATGATTGCTATTATGCAATGGATCAAATTTGCTATGCTTTAAAAATTAAAACATTTGTATAAATGTTTTTATAATTTATGTGTACGTATACATTTAAAAGGGAACAGTCACCAATTTTAAAGTCTGTGCCTCTCAATCAAATGACACAAACCCCACCTGAGTGTTCCTTCTATTGTGGTGCAAGTCCCAGGGCATAGCAAATAAAAATCATTCAGTCCTTTTTTTCTAACCTGAAGCAGTACTAAGCTTCCATTTCTGTACTGCCTCTCCAGCAGTGATGCCACTGATGTCCTGCCAGGGGTCATGTTACTGCAAGCCAGCTCCAGTTGACTGCCACCTCCCCCAATTTTTAAAAGCTTTTGACATTCCAATTGCTAACTCTTCTGCTCAACGCACCCAATAGTCCACACTTTCCTGCTCCCAGCAAGCCCCTCGTACAAAAGTTTATTGCATGCTTTTTCTGATTTTCTTTTTTGGAAAACTGGGCCACCTCCAACCTGTGAAAAATCAGCAGCCCTCCACATCTCCCTCACTTGGAAAATTCCTAAAGTGACCTTTTTCAAACTGCAACCCCCTGCAACACACCCACTAGCCTCCATTGCCCTACCCTTCTCTCCCAGCCCATAAAGTAAAGAAATGACTGCCAGTTTTAGTACGATTAGGAACTGAGCAGATATGCTCCCATGGCACAACAGCTTGCTTGTCTTCATTCCAAAAGGCCCGAATGAAAGGATGACAGTCTCTGATAGTAACACCTGTTTGGCTGCTTATCAGCTAATCCAGTGTTACTATTGGAGGCTGTCATCATGTCATTTAGATCTTTGTGAATGAAGGCGGGTGAGCTGCCTTGCTTTAGGACAGTATCCTTTGCTCCCAACCCAGACAACTGACAATCATTTTTCAATTTTAGTGGTTGGGGGAAAGGGCAGTGGGGACTAGTGGGTGTGTTGGGTGGTGAGGTTGCAATTTTGAATGGATACTTTAGGAATTTTGACAGGTTGGGGGAAGTGGGAGGATCCTAATTCATGGGTGGGGGAGCTGGCTTTGCAAAAATGAAAATGGGAAAAAGCATGTAATAACATTTTGTACGAGGGCCTGGGGGTGGAGTGGGACTAGTGGTGTTTTGGGCAGGGGATAGTGATTCAAACTGGAAACCTGGCTTTATACAAGGTGTGGGCAGTGGAAGGCTACTGGTTTATTGTTGCAGTGGGGGGCTGTTGCAGTGGGGGGCGGTTTTGCTAAGAAGGCAAGGTGAAACATTACTTGGGGCAAGGGGCCACGAGTTTGATTCATGCACTCAAAATGGGGCAGAGAAGGGTGTGAGCAACAATCAGGGAAGGAAATGAATGAAAAAAAAATTAAAATGATTTCCTTTGTTTGTCAGGAAAATCCAGAAGAGCAGGAATGCTGCACTACGCTGCTTCATAATGCAGGCACCCTTAGTACTTCATATAGGTTGTGTCATTTCTGGGTCACAGAATGGGCTGAGGGGTCAAATGAAATACAAAATAGAGGGTTCACAGAGCAGAGGAACAAAAATATAATTTGCAGGTGTATAAACACTTGCAGTGTGGTTAAAAAACCCTGGACAAAAATGCTCGCAGTCTGGGAAACAAGATCCCAGACCTGCAGGCAATAATGACAGAGGCTAAACTGGACATAGTAGCCATTAGTGAGAAATGGTTTACCAGTAACCACATTTGGGATACTTCAGTACCTGGCAATGTACTGTTCAGAAGAGATCGAGGTGCAAAAAGGTGGGGGGAGTGGCCCTTTATGTCAATGAAAATATCAAAGCTACAGAAATTCCAAATACACATAAGGAGCCAGAAGAACTGTGGGTCAACCTTGGAAACAGGAAATGGGACAGCCATATGAACTGGGGTTGTCTACAGGCCTCCAGACCAGGGGGAGGACATAGACACATTACTGTTAGAAGATATACAAAACATGACAGCTAAAGGGGAGGTTCTGATAATGGGAGACTTCAACATGCCAGATACAGATTGTTCAATACCAGCAGGAACATTTAGCAGAACTAAACACGTAGTGGATTCCCTGCAGGGGGAGGGCCTCAAACAACTGGTACAACGATCCACAAGGGACAGGGCTATCCTAGATCTAGTATTGACTACCAGGGAAAAGATCACAGATCTCCAGGTATAAGGTCACCTGGGGGCCAGTGACCATCACATGGTATGGTTCAATTTGGCCACTAGAACTAAATCATCCCATTCCAAGGCAAAAATATGGGACTTCAGAGGAGCTGACTTTGATAAGATGGCCAACAGAGCTAAGCTAGCCCTGGCAAAAAGAAATACAGGTGAGGGGGATACAGGCAAAGTGGGCAAGCACTAAGGATGCAGTAGTTGAAGCAACATCCCATTGTGTTAGAGAGAAAAGGAAGTGCAAAAGAAGAAGGAAACCACTTTGGTTCTCAAGAACAGTAGCAGAAAAGGACAGAGCCAAAAGGCTGGCCTTCAGGAACTATAAGGGAACGCAGCAGGATGAAGATAGGGAGGCATACCAAACTTCCCTAAGGGAAGCAGGGAAGGCAGTAAGACAGGCAAGGGCCAAAAACGAGGAAACACTAGCACAAACAGTAAAAGAAAGTGACAAGACTTTCTATAGATACATTAATGAAAGGAGAAAGTCCAGAGGGGGTATTGCTAAGATCAAAGGGGATAAGGGGGCATGTGAGGAGGAGGAGGAGGACCATGTAAAAGCATCTATCCTAAATAGATATTTCTGCTCAGCATTTACTGAAGAGAAGGTTGGGCAGGGCCCACAGCTCAGCACCATGGACACAGGGGGGGAGGGAGGTATGCACTAGTCCCTTCACAAAAGAAAGGGTCCTATAAGAGCTTGATAAGCTCAGGGTGGACAGGGTAATTGGACCTGATGGCATACATCCTAGGGTACTAAAGCAGCTAAGGGTGGAACTAACAGAGTCATTATCAGAACTTCTTAGTGAGAGTCTGAGCACAGGAGAGGTCCCAGAAGACTAGAGAATGGCTCATGTGATCCCACTCCACAAGAGTGGTAGACGGGAGGAGGCAGAGAACAACAGACCAGTCAGTCTTAACTGAATACTGGGCAAGATGATGGAGGCACTCCTTAAGGAAAGGATAGTGCAACACCTGGAATCCATAGGAGCACAGAATCCAAGACAGCATGGGTTTACAACAGGAAAGCCCTGTCAAACTAATCTCATAGATTTCTTTGACTAGGTAACCAGAGTGGTGGACCAAGGGTGAGCAGCTGATGTCGCCTACCTTGACTTCAGCAAAGCATTCGATATTGTTCCACATAGAAGATTGATTAATAAGCTGGGAAGGCTCAGGATGGATCAGAAGTTGGTCAAATGGGTGGCAAACTGGTTGACGGGCAGAAAACAGAGTGGTGGTAAACGGTATACAGTCAGAAGAGATGCAAGTCACAAGTGGGGTAACTCAGAGATCAATCATGGGGCTAGTCCTCTTCAATATCTTCATCAGTGACATTGCAGATGGACTGGAGGGTAAGGTTGGTCTGTTTGCAGATGGCACCAAGATCTGCAACAGAGTAGATGATCCAGATGGGGTGGGCAGAATGAGAAGAGATCTGGATAAACTGGCAAAATGGTCGGAAGAGTGGCAACTGGGGTTTAACACAAAGAAGTGCAAGATCATGCACATAGGGAAGAGAAACTGTGAAACCACCTATAGGCTGGGAGGGGAATTGCTGGCAGTCACAAGGGAAGAAAGAGACTTGGGCATCACCATCACAGATGACCTGAAATCATCCATGCAGACCACTAAAACAGTAGGTAAGGCTAGGCGGATGTTGGGGTGTATGAGTAGGGGTATCACAAATCACAAGAGGGAGGTAATAATCCCTCTTTACAAGACACTGTTTAGGCCCCATCTGGAGTACTGCGTACAGTACTGAAGGCCACACCTTCACAAGGACATTAACCAAATTGAGGCAGTCCAGAGAAGGGCAACCAAAATGGTGCAGGGTCTGCATCAGAAAATGTATGAGGACAGATTAACGGAGCTCAATATGTATACCCTAGAGCAAAGGAGGGAGAGAGGTGATATGATCGAAACATTCAAACACCTTAAGGGCATTAACAAGGTGAAAGAGTCTAGCATGTTTCAATATAAGAAAAATAGCAGGACAAGAGGACACAGCATGAGATTAGAGGGAGGCCCATTAAGGGGTAATGTGAGGAAGTTCTTTTTCACAGAAAGGGTAGTGGATGCATGGAATGGCCTACCTCAGGAAGTGGTGGATTTGAATACAGTGCAGGGCTTCAAACAGGCATGGGATAGGCATAAGGGAGCAATACAGATGAGTATGACTAGATAGGCCACTGACAGAGCAAAGTCCGATGGCACATTCATAAGGCAGAAAAAGAAATGGGCAGACTGGATGGGCCTTGCAGTTCTTATCTGCCATCAACTTCTATGTTTCTATGTTTCTATGTTTATGACCATTGCTGTATAACACAGTGCTGCTTATTTATTTAGTTGTTGTTGACCGGGAAAGGAGGGTTAGACAATTTTGCCTATTTTCAGCCTTGTTACAGGGAAGGGGGGGATATACAGATGGTAACCAACTGAAATTGAACAAGATTAAGCTGTTGGTGGTATTTTTAGTGAAAGTGAACTTGCATGTGTTTAGCCATAACTCTTCCCCTTTTATTAAAAAATAGCTCTGTTTTCTCTGTTTTGCCCAATAGGTTGTGTTGTTCTGAAGGATATGCTGGACTAATGGGATGAAGGGATTCAAAATATGTAAAAAAAAAACAAAAACATTGTCTGGAACTTTTTTTAAAGGGACACTGTCAGAGTTTCAAGGTTTTCTTCTTGGTCCTATGGGACCAGTATGGCATTAGCAACACATCTCTTCATATTAAAAGTATTTGCTCCAGTCTGCCTTATATAGATTTTATTATTATTATATTTTTGTAAAAAAATAGACTATCACATGGACAAGCTCATACCTGTTTGCTCATCTGATGATCCGAGTCCTGATCTATGTGCGTGTTCACCGCACACTTCTCCCAACATGGCTGCCCAGAGCTGATTGTATACTCGTGCATGCATGAGTTACTCAATCTGTATGCCCCACAATATTATGATATACATTTAGAATGAGCTCATAACTCCAAGTAGATACATGCTAGCTACACTGGAAATGAGCAGTATTACTCTTACAATGAGGGATTTGAAAATCGAAGCTGTGACACTGGCATGTGCTCCACGGATGATCCAGGTGCACATGCCTGGTATCACGACTTTGATTTTTAAATTCTCCACTGTAAGGCTAATACTGCTGATTTTCTAGTGTCACTAGCATGTATATTCTTGGAATTATAAGCCCATTCTAAATATATGATAATATTGTGGAGCATAAAAAATTGAGCAAATCGTGCATGCCTGAGTATACAGTGGATTCAGAGCAGCCATGTTGGGAGAAGTGTGCTGTAAATGTGAATGGGCACATGCTTAGGACGTGGCTCATTGGTCAAGCTACCAGGTATGAGCTGAGGCTGTGTTAAAATATATTTTTAACAAAAATATAATAAAAAATATATACTGTACTGTATGAGATGAATTGGAGCCAGTACTTGTACTCTGAAGAGACCTGCATTACTAATGGTACAGTGGTTCCATAGGACCCAAAACACTCTTAAACTATGATAGTGTCCTTTTAAGTGTGATTATGTGCTGAGACTTAACCATGGGTACAGGAATTTCTCAACCAGTCAAGTTGCTGGATTCTTTCTATCCATCGTATAATAGGTATTATAGTGGATTTTGTTTTTTTCTATGGCAAATTTTCATACAGTAAGTTACTATATGTTATTTTTTTTCTCTCTGGCACCTCCATTCCCCAAAGGCAGCTCAACCTTCACCAACTCACCACCCCGCATGCCCTTAACAGTACAGGAAATCAACACCCCCCATCATTTTTCTGCAAAAAGAGTAGTGGAACTGACAGAGTCATCTGCCTACAGTTAGAAGCATACTGTCCCCACAAAACTAAATTAATCAGTCAGTGCTTCTCACTTAGCATAAAAATGTTGTTCTCTCAGTGTCATATTAAACCATGGACTCAAGAACTGAAGGCAGAATGAGAGAATGAGAGGGATAGTTTAGTATTGTCTTAATGGAAATTCTTATAATTTAATAATGACTGTAGAAAAAAGGCCTTCTCTAGTCTTGTCTCAAAATCAAATGCAATGAAATGTGTTTTACAACACAGTATGAGATTTTCTTATAGATGTTTTTGGGAAAAGACACTTTGCTATGAGGACTAAAGAGCTATTAGTTAGAAATAGCAACATATGAATTTATTTATGAAGAGAAGAAAGGGTATTTTAATGCTGCTCCAAACAACCTCATATAGCAGTACAGAACTACAACTGTGACTGTCACACAACAGATCAATGTAAACAAAGTGCTTTTTCTCACAAACTGAATATTCAGCGTGCGCAGGCTGAAGAACATTATTCAAAATGCAAGGTCCATTGGGCCCTGGGTAAGTATACCTAAAAGAAAGAAAGCGACAATAAGAAATGCTAAGAAAATACAGCACCAGAAAAGACAGCTACCAGGCAAAACTCCAACCAGTCAAAACCATGCAAACCACAAAAACAAAATACACCACAGAGAATTCATGCGTTCTCCATGCAACAGCCAATACACCCAATCAAAAGAACCAGACACACAGGTAAACCTTACAACTCCCTAATGACACCTTAATAGTACAAAAAACAAAGGAACAAATGAAAACATTAACCCTACCAAAACCCATACACACCAACCACCACTACAAACTCTACAACACCAGGTAACCCACACAGACCACACTGGACTTGAAACACCATCCGTATATTAACACACCCACACAACCTAGCCCACAACCTTCCCTAACCCACTACGCCATGAAGCCAGCACAGCTCCCAACCCAACAAACTGCATCCATTATACCCATAACATACTAATACTGACTGCAAACTTTACACCCATAACATGCCAATACCGTCAAATTCTTATAGTAGAGTTGCCAGTACAATAAAGGGAAATAGATAAACTTACTGTGTTTATATTCTACATGTGATAACCCCCTCCAAAAAAAATGCCTTTAGCAGGCACAGAATCTATGTTGATTTTTTTTCATGACCATTAATACTGTATGTCTATCATTGCCCTTTGTATGATATTGAAAAATTGCATCACTGCTGATGTTTTGCAAAAAGGTTTCTTCAGAGCAAGACATTTCATAACGTTGTCTGACAAAATTTCAGGAGATGGATTCCTTATCAGTCTCGACCAAGACTACAAAACTGGCAACCTTCAGACATGCTCGATGGGTCTGCTTTCTTGCATGGGGCCCACAGAACCTTGCATGAAGCAAGCTTCACATCTGGCACCTGGTACAATGGGCCTGCTGCTGTCTGGTGCCCTACCTGATGCAGGACTCAAAAATTCGACTAGTGCTATGTCTGGGACCAATTGATTTCTGTCCTAGACCACTAAAAAAAATTCTAACTCATCCTTTGGACCAGTGGAGAAAGAGATAATCACCAGGGCTAGAATCTAAACTGTGACCAAGAAGAATATACATTTTTATCTCTTCTGTCTGAGAGATGTTAGTTTTGTATAAAGTCATATTTTATCAAATATATGCTTACCTCACTAGTTCTGTTTCATTCTAGCTCAGTAGTAATATTCTAAAGCTTTGTGGTGGACAAGTGATTTCATTTCCAGAACTAGTACATTTTCTCTGGGACTTGTCATGGACTAGTCATCAATATGAAAATTATTTTTTTTACCACAGTGATGGGTCTACTGCTGCACTTTGGGGGTTGGCAGTGTTTTGCCCCTGTAGTTTTTCTGTAGTGTAAGGGCCTCCTATAAAAGGAGATGCATCTCTAGTGGTCCTTTGTTTGGGGTATTCAGAAAGGAGAGGGGCATAGCAAGTGGTTCAGGCATTTTGCAGTATGCAGTCAGTAGCAGCAGTCCTGAGTGGCATGTGTGTGCAATCAGGAGAGGTGTTCCTGAGTGGCATGGAGTGAGGAGCATCTCTGATGAGCAGCTGAGAGTCAGCGCCATGGGCAGCATGAATACTGAAGCAGCATGGACGGCTTGCAAGGTAAAATGAGTGCTGGATTGTTGAGAGGCATGGTTGTTTAGTGAGTGAGGCTGCAGAGAGGTGTTAGATTCATTATATGATTTTAGGTTAGGGCAGTTTTCATAAGCAGAGTTTTTTGCAGTCTTTTGGTTTTCTGGAGCTCTAGTTATGAGAGGTATGGATGTTTTTAGGGTGGTTATTACTTGTGTAAATAAAGTACTGTAACATGTTATAAAGTTTACTGTTATGTGAGTTAATAAGTATACAACAAGGTGGTTTGTAGTGTCTTCATTAGGTATTAATGTGTCATTAAGGTGTTAATAACACATTAATAAAGTAATAGTGGATATATGGGGAACTATATCATGGGCTTTTCCGTGAGGATAAGGGCCAAACCACTAAAGTTATCTGTCTATCTATCTGTCTATCTATCTATCTGTCTATCTATCTATCTATCTAGGTATCTAGGTATCCATCTATTTTCATTATAAAAAAAAAAAAAAGAAACTATGTGTATCACTAGAGTTCTGTGGCCACAAAAAGAGGGAAATGTAGTGCTAGGGTTTTTTCAGCCTTAACACCCATTCCTCTCCCCAGCCCCTAGCCTCATCACCCATAGACAAGCTACAGGTAAGGCGATATGACACATGGGTCTGTTGCTTCAAGCTGCAGGTATGGGGCCATGGGTTTGCAGCTTCAAACTACAAGTCTGTGTCAGTGTCCCACAGATCTGCTGCTCCATGTAGGGCTATCAGCCCTAACTTTCTTTGCACAGGGCACTGCACATAGCACAATAGCAGTCTCATAACTTTCTTCATAAAGGGTCCTTCAGGCCCTGTGCAAAACATGAAATCAGTCAAAACATTCAAGCAGGGCCCTACAGCGTAAGTGGGATTTTGTAAATTCTACACAAAATGTGTTTTTGGTATTAATCTCAAACACTTTTTTTGGTCAGATTTAAAAGATTCTATTTAAGTGACTGTGAAATAGAGTAGCAAAATGATACCCTGAAAATGTGTCATTAAAGTAACCAAAATTGGCAATATGAGAAAAAGTTAAAAAAAATGGGAAGGATTGCTATGTACAGGGACACATGTAGGACACATATTTCTCAACCTAGAAATTTTATCCAAAATTTTTGTTTCATTTCAGGAGGGATATTAAGGAATTGTGTTGAAGTACACTGGGAATCTATGACGAAGGACTGAACTACAGGTGCCAGTGGTGAAGGTAGGAGCTGTCATGGGTGCCAGAGGGTGGAGGTTTGTTTTTATTTGTTTATTTATTTTTCAGGTAGTGATTTGTGGGGGACACTGAAGAAGGTGATAAGTAGCAATGGTGGAGAGAGTGATGTGCGGGTCACCCACCATGCGACCACCAGTAAGCATGTACAGTATGTGGGTGGTGGTGTAGTGAGTGTTATAGAGACCAGGTATTGGGTGACGGTGGAAACTTTTTAATATCCTGGGCAGGAGGGGCAGTACTGGTGGTGGGAATGGGAGCCCACTGCTGGCAAACTATTAAGCTTAAGAGGCTGGTAAGGTTAAAGGTGGACAAGTCTGCCTGACCTGATGAACTACACCCTAGGGTGCTAAAGGAGTAGGCTCAAGCTCTGGCAGAGCCACTAATAGATCTGTTTAACTGTTCCCTGGATACAGGAGAGGTCCCAGGGTACTGAAGAGTAGTAGATGCTATCCTCTGCACAAAAGCAGTAATGTGGTGACCCAGGGAACTATTGGATGGTAAGCTTGGTATCTGTACTGGAAAAGCTACTGAGATCACTAGTAAATGAATGGCTGGTGGACTTTCTGGTAGCAGAGTGGCTCCAAGACTCAAGGCAGCATTGTCTTGTGATGAATAGATCTTGTCAGACAAACCTCATTGTATTCTCGAGGTGGGAGAGGGTATCACAGGATCTTGACAAAGATAGTGCCCTAGATGTCTTATATTTGGATTTGATTAAGGTGTTTGATTCACTGCCACACTGCTGGTTGGTGAAGAAACAAAGGGACCTAAAGGTTGGTGGCAAATTGGCAGGTGGGCAACTGGCTCAGGGACTGGACCCACAGGTAATCATAAATGGAGTTCAGTCAGGAATGAGACAGATTATGAGTAGAATATCTCAGGGGTCGGTCTTGGGCCTGGTGATTTTAATGTGTTCATATGTAACTTGGGGGAGTGTATATGGTTTGTGTCCAGACAGTGACTGTATTTTGGCATAGATGTGACAGGCTTATAGGCTTGGTGGGGGGGGGGCACAGATTTGGGGGGATAAAGGGTGCTGATTGCAATGTTGGAGAAGGACTGCAGGTGGTGTGAGTTATCTAAACAGATACAGATACATTCAGACCAGTACTAGACTGGCACCTGGACACAGGTAGAGAACCAGAAAGATTGGATAGACCACTAATCCTTAGCTGCCCATAATTTTCACTGTTTCTACAGATCGGGGTCTGGCCACAGGATTGGACACCCACCAGTGGTGTTATTCTGCAGGTTTGGCAGCCAAGAAGGAGGCACCAGCTGTGGGTTTGGTTGCCTGCCACTAATGTTTTTATATATGTTGGTCTGCCTGGATGGAGCTAGCACAGGTGGTGGGTTTGGGCACCTGGCACCAGTGTTTTGCCCAGGTATGGGTTGAGCAGGAGCCATTTGTGTGTGGATGTTTTGTGGCATGTGGCGGAAAACGAATTTTTTTCATGCCTGATTTCAGTCATGAAAGAAACAAGATGTTTGCAATTTTTCATCTATTTTTTGTTCCGAGTACCACTTATGCACCTGATTTGAAAACTCTGAAAATATAAAAGTTTAAAACTACATGTCCGTTTGACTCCAAAACACAGAAGGATCATATCCTGTGACATGATATGTCAAACTGGTGAGCTTTATAATATAAACCAATGTTATTTTGCCCATAGCCACACACAAAATAGAGTTTTAATGTGAGAATTTTTACATAATTTCACTAAGTACAGCAACATCCACTTATAAGGACAATGAATATAAGAACGTCCCATTTATAAGAACATTTTCTGATGCCCCGATTTTTGCCTATTACTTTTTTAATGGCAGTAAAGGTTGTTTATGGGAATAGTCAGCTCATTTATAAGAACAGTTTCTTTCCAGAGGTAGTGGTAGTCACTTCTGAGAGTGCCAAGCCTGGGCTGAATCATGATCATTTCCTCATTAACAATCAATTAAGTAGTGAAAGGGTGTGTGAAAGATGCCCTATGAAGACCGTAGCACACATTCCTTCATGGTTAACTGTGACACTGATTCAGCTCTATAATACTCCAATTGTTTTAAGAGCTCATTTAAAAAGCTATGCTATACTGATATTAATAATAGCTTTCCCAGAAATTAGTTTTAGCCCAGTTTCATTATGTTAACCATGGATTTTATGTGGAATTTCACTATTTTCAATGAATGTTTGTTATAAGAACATCCCAGTTATAAGAACATTTTTGCTTGGCATTTAGGGTGTGCTTATTACAGGGCTCCAGTATAATAAATTATGACTCATTGAATTGCTTCACAAGAAAATTAGCCCAATGGACTGGTAAGGCACGCACCAAATTTCCAAGTCCTGGGGACTAAGGTAGCTAAAACATAAACCATAACAAAAAAAATGACACAAACACTAACTGAGCCCTAACATATAGGCACTACTTCACCTGTGCATTCACTCCCTCTAGCTCTGTCTGTCTGTCTTTCTATCTTTAAATTTATGCAATGGGCATGAGATCAGAAGGAGTGTGATAAATCCATTTATTTCCACTTGGTATGTGTGATAAATTGTGAAACTTTAGATTTATCACACCGCCTGTGCCCCCCCCCCCCACTGGCACTACTGTGACCCCACAATTTCACTTTACATTCAACTTCAGCTCATTACATTAAAGTAATCATTTTCCATTTCCCTCAATTACCTATAGAGTGTCTTATCCCCTAGTAATAGGTAAAGTAAAACCAAAACACATTTATTTCAAAAACATGGTTAGTTTTCTAATGGCTTGTTTAGGTCTGCTCTGGTCTCCCACCCACATGACTGTCCACTTCCACTCTCCAGAATCTTGCTTACCTCTGTCTCACTGGACTGAATACCATCCTGTCTCTTCTCATCTCTGATAATCCATCACTTCCATCATCCACCAATGATACCAAAACAGCAGAAAAATAATAAAAAAACCCTATTTTTAAATAAAAAAGCAATGAAGCGCTGTGCTTCACTCCTACTCTCTTAAGTCTTGCTCACCTATCTGTTGCATGACACTGTACTGTTTCTTCTTGCTCCTGGCCATCCAGCACTTCTATTGTGCTCTAACTACTATTTACCAGTAACAGAGAAGCTGTTTACCAGAAACATTTATTTATTTAAAATTGGTGACCAGGAAAGGCACACTGAGCTGAGGCTTGTTTCCAGGTGTGACCCGGGTACAAGGTGTACACAGAGGTATGCAGAAAAAGTACAACAATTCTTGGTTACAGACAGTATGTACAACAATACTTCATTACAGACAGTTTGAACAACATCTAGAGCTAAAGTAAAAACATTTATCTTTACAGTATGGTATAAACAAGCACAGGAATTGTGCGGTAGAGATGCAAGAATTTAATAAAGTTTGAGGTCAGCATATACAATATTGACTGTCTGAGGCTTCCTATTGTATATTAGGTCCATGTTGGGGTGGGTTTCATGGAGCATCTTTGGCAAAGGGGAAGGGGAGGAGCCTGAGGAGTCATTTAACTGCTGAGAGGGAGGAGGCCTGGCGAAGGTTAGGTGGGAGGTTGTTCCATAGGAGGGGGAGACAGTATAAAAAGGCAGCTTGCCCAGTAGCAGTGAGGGAGCGTGGGAGGTGGAAAGTGCGGGCGTCTCTGTGGCGGAGGGAGTAGCCTAGGGAATTGGTTGGTGCAAGGTGGGAAGTAAGGTAAGGGGGCAGGGAGCCTAACTGGTATTTAGTTATGAGGGAGGCACTGTGGATGCTTCTCCTGTGGGAGAGCAGGGCCAGGGAGAGACTTGAGTAGAGGTGGCATTGATGGAAAAGTGGGGGGGGGAGGCAGTGGCAAAACAACAGAATGAGTTGGGTAGGATGTCAAGTTTGGAGAGGGATGAGGTTGGGGCCATACCATAGATGATGTGCATGTAGTCCAGTACTGGCAAGATTTTTTTATGTACGAGTTTGCTGCAGGTGGGAAGGGGAAGACTGGCTTTCTGGCAATAGAGGATGGCAAGTTTGGGCCGGGGTTTGGTGCAGATGGCCTCAATGTGTGTGAAGAAGTTGAAGTGGCTGTCCAGCCAGACTCCCAGGTATTTGAAGGTGGGGACCAGCTCAAGGGGAGAGCCGTCCAGGGTGGAGATTAATGGAGGGGGCGGGGCAGGTAGGGAGGCAAGCTTCTGTCTAGATCCAAAGAGCATGGTGACAGTTTTTTTGGCATTAAGTTTGAGCTGGTTTCTCAGGAACCAGGACTGGACTCTATTGAAGTCATTTTGAAGATCAGGGAGGACACTGTCATGGGAGGGGCCTGAGGCATAAATGATCGCATCGTCGGCATACAGATGCATGTTAGAGGCGAGACAGGCAGAGGAGAGGTCATTTATGAAAAGGGAGAAGAGGATGGGGCTGAGGATAGAGTCTTTGGGGACATCTGACAGGATGGGAAGGGGGGGGAGAGGGTGTCACCTATTTGTAAGGACTGCTGCCTATTCTGGAGGTATGAGTGGAACCAGTTGATGGCAGGTTGGGCGAGGCCAAAGGAGCTGAGTTTGTGGAGCAGCAGAATGTGGGAGACTGAGTCGAAGGCTTTCACCAAATCGATAAAAGTGGTGGTGGTGGTTTGACTGTTGTCCATGACTGAGAAGATTGAGTCACTTACATGCAGCAAGCTGGTGATGGTGGAGTGATGCTTTCTAAATTCTGACTGAAAGGGAGAGAGGGAGCTGTTGGAGGAGAGAAAAATTGACAGTTTGGACAATGTGAGGGATTCTTGGATTTTAGCAAGGGAGGGGAGGAGCGAAATGGGCCTGTAGTTTCCTGCCAGGGAAGGGTCGCCGCCTTTGTGCAGAGGGAGAATCTTGGCCAATTTCCAGGCAGAAGGAACAGTGGCTGTGGTGAGGGAGAGGTTGAGTATGTGAGTCAAGAAAGAGCAGGACAGGGAGCTGTACCATTTAAGGCAGAAGGAAGCAGGGAGGGAAGTCAGAATAGCAAAGGCCCAAACTGAGGAAAAGATAGCCAACTCAGTTAAGAAGGGGGATAAAACCTTTTATAGGTACATTAGGGAACATAGAAAGACAAAGGGAGAGATAGTGAGGCTGAATAGAATGTATGGTGGGTGGGCAGAGAGGGACAGTGAAAAAGCAGGGATACTGAATGAATATTTCTGCTCAGTATTCACAGAGGAAGAAGGGAGGTGCCTAATCCAATTAACAGAAGCACTCTGGATAGGGGAGTCAATCCCAGTGCTTTCAAAGAAGAAAGGGTTCTGAAAGAACTCCTAAAACTGAAGGTGGACAAAGCAATGGGGCCTGATGGAATTCACCCTAGAATTCTAAAAGAATTAAGGGGAGAACTACTGAAACCACTGACTACCCTTTTTAGCAAATCATGGGAGGATGGTGTGGTACCTGAGGACTGGAGGAAAGTGGATGTGAGTCCCCTTCATAAAAGTGGGCCCAAGACAGAGGTAGGAAACTACAGGCCTGTCAGTTTGACTTCTGTGGTAGGGAAAGTGATGGAATCACTTCTGAAGAAAAGAATTGTTGAGTACCTAGATGCCAGTGGGGCACAGGACTCAAGGCAGCATGGGTTCACAGCGGGAAGGTCATGCCAGACGAATCTAACTGATTTCTTTGACTGGGTGACCAAAGTAGTAGACCAGGAAGGGGCTGTGGACATTGTCTACCTAGACTTTAACAAGGCATTTGACACAGTCCCACACAAAATATTAATAGTCAAATTAACCAGCCTGGGAGTGGGTCCCAGGGTGGTAGCCTGGGTAAAACATTTGCTGGACAACAGGACACAGAAGGTAATTGTAAATGGAGTCCACTCTGAAAAGAGAGGGGTTACTAGTGGAGTACCGCAGGGTTCAGTACTGGGTCCAGTCATTTTTAATGTCTTTATAAGTGACATTGCAGAGGGACTGGAAGGAAAAGTATGTCTCTTTGCAGATGACAGGGTTGATACACAAGGAGGTGCAGAAAGCATGAGAAGGGACTTGGCAAGGTTGGAGGAATGGTCAGAAGTAAGACAGCTTGGATTCAATGCAAAGAAGTGCAGAATAATGCACCTGGAAAACAAAAACCCAGGGGAAGATTACACAATGGGGGGGGGGGGGTAGTGACAACAACAAAAATGGAAAGGGACCTGGGATAATCATATCAGATGACCTTAAGGTTAGCAAGCAATGTGAGAAGGCAGTATGGAGGGGCTTGGGGGATACTGGGTGTAAAGGGAAAGGCATCAGCAGCAGAAAACAGGAAGTTGTTATCCCTCTGTACAGACAGTTGGTAAGACCCCATCTGGAGTACTGCGTCCAGTTCTGTAGACCCCATCTCCACAAGGACATAGACAGGATAGAGGCAGTCCAGAGGAGGGCAACTAAAATGGTGCAGGGTCTGCAAGAGAAGCCATACCAGGAGAGAGTAAAGGAGCTTAATATATAATATTAATACGTATACCCTTGAGGAAAGGAGGGAGAGGGGGGACATGATAGAAACTTTTAAGTACCTCAGTGGAATCAACAAAGTCCAAGAGGGTAGCATCTTTCAGAAAAAGATAGGTGCAAGAACAAGGGGACACAATTTGAAGATGGGGGGCTGCGGTTCAGGGGCAATGTGAAGAAGTATTTTTTTCACAGAGAGGGTGGTGGACAAATGGAACAGCCTTCCTAAGGAAGATGTGGGGTCTAAAACTGTGGGATAATTCAAGACTGCATGGTATAGAAATAAGACAATTTTTGTGGGGGGTAGGAAGAAAAAGGCTGTTGGTTAACTAGGATCTGCAGCTTATACTGTAGGTAGGGAAATAGGCAGACTAGGTGGGCCAGGCAGTCCTTATCTGCCATCAAAGTCAATGTTTCTATGCAAGGGTGCTGCTATGGCCAGGGCTGAGATGTGGAGCAGTCTGGGGTGCATGCAGTCTGGGCTGGTTTTGGCAGGGTAGTGCATTGTAGACTTCCAGGGATGTGAATGGAGGAAAGAGGAAGCCACGGGAAGTGGGGGAGGGTTCGGAGGAGTAGGGTGGAGGAGGGGGGAGTCGGGCATGGCATAAGAGACGAAGAACGAGTTGAAAAGTTCAGGTACAGAAGCAGGATCTGAGACTGGTTTGGCATCAATGTTAAGGACAGGACAAGCTTGCTTAGAAGGGGGGTCGATAAGGGAGTTGATTACCTTCCAGAAGGATGCAGGGGAATTTTTGTTTGGTGTGAGTGGTGCTTGGAAGTAGGAGGATTTAGATTGCTGAGTAGCTTTAGTGCATTTGTTTCTGAGGTGTTTGTAGGATTGGAGGTCGCAAGTGGTATGGGAGACTTTGTAAAACCTCAATGCCTTGTCCCTGGCTCGACACAAGGCAATGAGGTTGGATGTGATCCATGGATGATGGAGCCATTTAACTCTAACTTTCCTGAGGGGAGCGTGGAGGTCCCAGGTGCTTTGGAAGACATCATAGAAGTGGGATAGGGTGAGGTCAAAGTCTGGCAGGGAATAGACTGGTATCCAGTCTGTGTTAGTTAGGTCATGCAGCAGGGCAGATTCATTGAGGAGGTGTAATGGGTGAGACCAGATGAATTTGGGATGACAGTGCGGGGAGTGGATTTTGTGGACGCAGTAAGTGATACAGTAGTCACTAAGGGCATCAGAGAATATGCCTGAGGCAGAGATTCTGTGGGGATGGGTGGATAAAATCCAGTCCAGTAGGGTGTGATTTTGGTACCTGTGGTTTAGACGGGTTGGTTACTGGATTAGCTGGGAGAGATTTAGGGCTTCAATCCTTAGGGCAGTGGGTTTGGTGAAGGAGGAGAGCCCGTCGAGATTGAAGTTGCCTAGTAATATGAGTTCACCATTTGAAGTGCTCAAGGAAATTGCTGAGATGGCCTTGACAAGGGAGTCAGGTGAAGTCTTTGGCAGGGAATACAGAACCCCGGTATAAAAGGGTTTGGATGAGGGAAGGGATAGGTGAGAGATAATGGTTTACAGGGAGGAAGGGCAGGATTCCTTGAATATAATGGAGCATGAAATGGAATCCCTGATGTACAGTGCTACCCCCCATCTCTCTTACCTCAGTCCAGGCGGAAAAGGATGTAGTTAGAGATGGCCAGAGAGTGGTTGGGAATTTTGGCGGATAGCCAGGATTCCATGATGCAGAGTATGTTTGGATTGTAATGGGTGGCCCAGACAGTGTGGGCATCAGTTTGGGGAGGAGGGTCCTGATGTTGAGGTGAAATATATGGAGGCCCTTGGGGTGGGAGTCTGAGGGTTGGCTGGATGAGGGTGGGGGTGCGGACATGGTTTGTTTGGGTGCTAAAGGGCCTGGGTTAGGATGAACGTCTCCTGCCAAGAGCAGAAGTAGTAGAGATATGGTGAGGAAAGGGGATTGCATGCATCTACCTGGACTGCACCTGGAGGGTGGAGCACATAGGTTTAAGCACCGGAGGAGAGCCTCAAGATTTAGTAGGTGCGAGTGGAGTAATGTGGGGTGTAAGGTTGGGGGATGGTAGGAGGGAATGGATGGGGGGAGGGAAAAGGGATGGGATAGAAGAGGAGAGAGAGGAGGTGGTAAGGTAGGGGTGGGCCAAGCAGGGGTAGGTGGGGGTGACTCTTGGGGTGGAATAAGGGTGGAGAGTGAGTGGAGGGGTGGTGATGGGTCTCCAGTATGGGGACTAGCAAGAGGGGATGGTGGAGGAGAGGAGAGTGGAATTTGTAGGAGGAGGCACAGTAATAAGGACTGCAGCATAGTGGCACAGAGAGGCAGAAGTAGAAACTGGTTGAATACAATAGCGGACCACTAGAACTGAGTTAATTGCAGTAGCAGCCACTAGTGGCAAGGCAAGATAGCTCTCTAATGGGAAACTCAGCTGATTGGTTTTGCCTATCACGTTTCTGAAAATTATCACGTGTCTGCAGCTATATAGTTCAGTGTCGACTAAGGGTGGTGGTGGGGGCAGCGGGGTCCTCCTCTGCTGAGTGTGGAGAACACCAGGATCCATTGGATGCATACCTGTGGCAACCCATTCATGAGGGCTATTTCCTTTGTAATTGTACCCTATCTGTTTTTATTCTGTCCTCCATGTGACGAGGTACCTTTGTAAATGAGCCGTCTGGCTCAAAGGTTGTAAATCTGATATTTCAAATAAATAAATAAATAAAATGATGTGAGGGAGGGCTTCTTCCTCCAGCCCTTGCGACCCTCAGGGGAGCTGCTGAACATTCCATGGAGGTCTGGGTCTGTGGCACTGCTGTGAGGGAGGGCTTTATCCTCTGGCCCTTGCGACCCTTGGGGGAGCTGCCAAACATTCCATGGAGGTCTGGGTCTCTGGCAATGCTAGAAGCTAGGACATGGAGCCATGAGTTAAGCGTAATGGGGGATGATTTAAAAATGATGTGAGGAAGTATTTGTTTTTCAGAAAGAGTGGCTGAGCCATGGAATGGTCTGCCACATGTGGTTACTCAGCCCTGTCCACGCACACTGCACCTATCCCTTACCTCCTCTTGGTTTGGGACATTATCTCCACAGATCTCCCCCACCCATGGGGGTGGCATGGAGGAGGGCTATCCTCCCCCTACCAGAACACACATCCAGATTTGTTTGGACCAGAATGTCAGGGTAAGCCACAGCACGACAGGCAGGGGTTCATACAGACCATCCTTCACTGTCTTCTTCTTTTATCCCCTAGATCCATGGATATGCAATGAGCAGGATGTGTGAGCTCCACCTTCTTGGAGATGCTTCCATTGCTCTAAATGTGGGATCCCTTCCGCTACATAGTATGACTTGCATGCACCACCATCTAGATTCCTCCAGATGGCAGTTGACAGTGAGCCACAACAACCCCACTCCCCCGATGGAGGAGAGCAATCCTATTGATGCTCAAGGACTTTGTCCCCTGGCCGACCCCAAGCCACATGCATTTGTTCTTGAACCTGGCTGACTGATGTAGCAAGAGGTGAGATGCATAGTACCACAACCCTTCATGCCACATGGCCAGCTCATGGCATACATGATTTATCTGCACTTGATCAGTTTCACCTTGGACACCTCATTCACGGCTTATGACACTTGTGAGGTTTCCAGAGGTCAAATAATTTCTGCCACAGGTCCCTACTGTATTGCCCATCTATCTATCTATCTGTCTGTCTGTCTGTCTGTCTATCTATCTATCCATCCATTTATAACTGCAATGGCATTCTCCAGGGTGATGCATTCATTAGGAGACAGATAAGTGTTAAGAGATCAATTACAGACTTGTGACTCAGCAGAAACTAGAAGAGTATCTATGTCTTCCAAGAAATATACTCCACAAAATACCACAGGGTTAATTAAAAAACAAAGGATCTTACACCAAATGCAACAACACATTTTTATGTTGGCTCACGCTTGTGCACGAGTCAACATCTTGTGGTGGTAGCAGATTTGGACGTGCAGTCACTCTGGACGAATGCAGGGCATGCATCAGTAGGTGCATTCCTCATTCCCCAATCAGCCAGGAGCAGGCGCTGACATCACGCATCCCTAATGTGGTGCCACCAGATCTAAGAAAAGGTCCACTGCAACGAGAGAGAAGCTCTCATGCAGCAGGACCACAACACACCTCCGGACATGCATGCAACAAGGTGGCAGTGACTGCCACCTGTCATAATGCCGACAGGGGGAGCTCAGTCCCCATTGACATAATGACCCCCTCCCATTTAAAATGAATGCCGACAGGGAAGCCCACTTCCCGTCAGCATAATTACCCCGCCCCGCTTTTGTTGTGTGCCGAGGAGGGTGCCCAGTCCCTCTCGGCTCTTTTCCCCCCGCGTATGTGCCGACTGGGATGCCCAATCCCCCATCGGCTACAGCATCCCCCAAAAATACCTTAGGTGACACACTGGGAGCCCAGCCCAGTGTGCCAAATCCCCTGAAAAGACAAACGTCCCGAGATGTTTTTTTTTTAAACCTGTTAAAAGAAAATGGTCCTCGCGTCTCCAGCCCTCCCCAACCCGAACCCACCCCACACCCCTCACCCCATACTTACTTCCAGAGTCCGGAGCGACGATCTTCAGTGGACCGGGAACACGTTTTCACTCTTCACAGCTGACCGCAAACTGAAGAAATGCCAGTAAGCTGTATAATGGCATAAATAGGGTTTTTTTTCAACTTTGGTGCATACAGTGGCGAAAAGTATTTTCCCCCTTCCTGATTTTCTCTATTATTGCATATTTGTCACACTGGATGTTTTCAGGTCTTTAGAAAAAATGTAATATTAGATAAAGGGAACCTGAGTGAACAAATAACACTTGTTTTTTTTTTTAATTTCACTTATTTAATGAAAAAGTTAACCAACACCAACTGGCACTGTGTGAAAAGTAATTGCCCTTACACTTAATAACTGGTTATGCCACATTTAGCTGCAATGACTGCAACCAAACACTTCCTATAATTCAATATCAGTCTTTCACATCGCTGTGGAGGAATTTTAACCCACTCTTCCTGCAAGAACTGCTTTAATTCAGTAACATTTGGTAGGTTTTCGAGCATGACCTGCTGGTTTCAGGTCCTGCCACAGCATCTCTATTGGGTTTAAGTCTGGACTTTTGACTAGGCCACTCCAAAACTTTAATTTTACTTCTTTTAGCCATTCTGATGTGGACTTGCTTTTGTGTTTTGGATCATTGTCTTGCTGCATGGCCCAACTACGCTTCAGCTTCAGCTGACGGAAGGATGACCGGACATTCTCCTTAAGAATTTTCTGGTACAGAGCAGAATTCATGGTTCCTTTAATTATGGCAAGTCATCCAGGTCCTTAGGGCAGAAGCATCCCACACTATCACACTACCACCACCATGTTTGACTGTTGGTATGGTGTTCTTACTGTGGAATGCTGTGTTTGCTTTACGCGACATTATGGGATCCATGTCATCCAAAAGTTCCACTTTGGACTCATCTGTCCATAGAACATTTTCCCAAAGGCTTGTGGATCATCCAGGTGTTCTTGGCAAATGAGAGACGAGCATTTATGTTCTTCTTGGTTAGCAGTGGTTTCCGCCTTGCTACTCACATGAAGCCCATTTTGCCCAGTCTCTTTCTGATTGTGGGGTCATGAACACTGACCTTAGCTGAGGCAAGAGAAGCCTGCAGTTCTTTGATGTTGTTTTAGGATCCTTTGAGACTTCCTGAATGATTTTACGCTGCTCTTGGAGTAATTTTGGCAGGCCCTCTCCTGGGAAGATTCACTACTGTTCCAAGTGTTCTCCATTTGGAGATTATGGCTTCACTGTGGTTTGATGGAGTCCCAGAGCCTTAGAAATAGCTTTGTAACCCTTTCCAGACTGATAGAGGGCAACACATTTTTTCTGATCTTTTCAGGAACTTCCTTTGATCATGGCATAATGTGCTTGTTGAATCTTTGTGCTGGCAACGTGACTCTGATGGTAAGGGTCAAAATAAGTGAGATTTATATTGAGCAGGGCTGGCTGTAATCAAGCCTGGCTGTGTTCAATCAGCTGACTCTAATTATCCCTTTAATTGGGTTGATTTAACTAGGGGCAATACATTTTTTCACACAGTGCCCGTTAGTGTTGGTTAACTTTTTTCATTAAATAAATGAAATAAGTAAAAAAAAAAAAGTGTTATTTGTTCACTCAGGTTCCCTTTATCTAATATTATATTTTGTCTAAAGACCTGAAAACAACCAGTGTGACAAATATGCAATAATAGAGAAAATCAGGAAGGGGGCAAATACTTTTTCACGCCACTGTATCTCAGCCATTTTTTGGGAATTTTGGCACCAAATTTATTTTCAACATGGGGTTATTGGGACCCCTCCTCATGAATTCAGGCACTGTCATGGCATTATTCGGTCCCGAAAGGTTATTTTGCAGTCACTGAGTGGAATCACCTTTAGGGACTGATTAATGAAATGACAGTGCCGCTGTTCATGAGGTGGGCTCTCAAAAAGCCTATGTAGCAAATTTGGTGGAAAAAATCCAAACAGTGGCTGTTTTACTAGCGTGCATTGCACAGTTTTCACACACGCTTATATCTTCGTGAATTTGTAATATTTTCACTTCAGATTTTCAAAATTGGCATTTTCACACACCTCCTTATGAACTGTACAGCTGTCATTTTCCATATCCTGGCCGAAATGTGTTTTTGCACGTCCAGCGTAGAATAGCGCGGTCGCTGTGCAAAATCAGTTTTAGGGACAGTTTGAGGAAATGACGGTGACACTGTTCATGAGCAGAGGTCCTAAAATGCCTATTTTGAAAACTTTATTGATGGAATTCCATAAAGTAACTGTGTTACAAGTGTGCATTGCGCAGTTTCCACGCACTCTTATAACTTCGCAAATTTGCACTATTTTCGTGCCAGATTTTCAACACTGACATTTTTCACACCTCCTTATGAACAGTACAGCTGCCATTTTTCACATCCTGCACTAAATGTGTTTTTGAACCTGTGGCGCACAATGGCGTGGTCACTGTGGGAAATCAATGTTTGGGACAAATTAACACAAACACAGTGCCACTGTTTATGAGGGGAGGTCCCAAAATGCCTATGTTAAAAATGTGGTTTAAAAAAATCCCCAAAATAATTGGGTTATGGACATGTGTTGCACAGTTTCTATGCATGCTCATGACTTCACCAATGTTTCATATTTTCACTCCAGATTTTCAACATTGCCATTTTTTTACAACTCCTCATGAGCAATGCAGTTGTCATTTTCCACATACTGCCCAAAATGTGTTTTTGTCCCTGTATCGCCAAATGGCATAGCCGCTGTGCAAAACCACCTTTCACCTAACAAACTGATAGTGCCACTCTTCATGAGGTGGGCTCACATAAAAGCCCATGTTGAAAATTTGGAGTGAAAATACCAACACATGCCTATGGTGTTAGGGTTTCCAACTGTAGCAACCCATCCTGTAGAGACTGACAGGTGTCGGGTGTGATTTGGAATCATCGACTGTAATGCTCATGCCACTCCACCCCCACCCCCACCCTGCAGTCAGTGACAGGCATCGTGGTGTGCCTTGCAGTGTTTGGCCACAAAGTTCACCCCATTCTCCTATACTGCATCCACCTCTGTGTATTTCCTTATGGAATGGGGTAAGTATAATGCCCAAAGATCCCAAAGCACACCACGACACTTGTCAGTGTCTACAGGGTAGAATGAGGTAAAATGGCATGAGCATTATAGCTGACGACCCAAAGGCACACCTCAATGCCTGTCGGTCTCTACAGGGTGGGGGTGGGGTTGGCATCACTTTAATTCTTCACCGCCATTCCTATTAAGCATCTGTAACTCCGGCACTACCAATGCCAATGTGAGCGAGACAATATTTGGCACTGACAAATGCTTGTTACACATTACGATAAGCTGCATCACAGGCAGTGATAGGGGCACAGATCATTTAGTAGGCACCTGAGCCCAAGGAATGGTTAAGGCAGTAGAACATGTCAGCGGTAGTGTAGGCACCACCCAATGATTCTAAGTAAATGGGCCTTAAGATTTGTTTCAAACGTAGCCAGGGAGGAGTAATTCTGAACCTAATGCAGAAGCTTGTTTTATAAATCATGTAAATACACAGACATGGTGATGCATCATGGAAAACTGATCAGGAGAAGGAAAACATTCTGTGACTATGTGGATGAAATGGAAGAAGATGACTGCATGTTTCTCAGTAACTGTTCCTTTTCTTGGTTTTATAATTTTCAAAGGGGAAATGTCAGAGAATTACTGCATCAGCTTACCATTAAAGCAAATTTAATATTCATTTTGTTTGTCTTTGGCTCCATGCATTTGTAAGCCCCCACACCCTTGGTGCTTATCTGAAGGGCTATGGCCCTGTTGTTGCCCTGTGGTATCCTGGCATCAGTGGCCCCAGGTAGGATTCAAGCCATGGTGCCTCAGGTGGTCCCTGTGGCTGTGGCCGCCAACTTTGTGTGACTTGGTCCTGTAGTTAGAAAGGGGCCAAGCTCTGCTTGTCTTTCCATGCCTCCAAGCACTGGGGGAATGGTGTAGCAGTCCCTGTGGAAGCAGAGAAACAGGACCACAAAACATGGAAAAACATGGCCGTACTGTGCCTCCAGCACATGCACTGCTGGCAGAGTTAAAGGAACCCTAGCTCCAAAAGCGTACTTGACCATGTGGCCACTATTTCAAATTATCCCCAGCTCCAGGGCAGGCAGCAGAGCTGGGCATCACTGTCAGAGTTCCCCTGGGTGCTGAGTTTGTGAGTTTGCCCTTGGAGGGGCACTGGGCATAGTCATAAAATATAAAGGTCTGAAATGTTTGGGCTTCAAGTGTAAGCAACAATGGTGGCTCCCAAAAGTTTCTGACAGCAAGGGGGTTGCTGAGAGAGTGTCACAGGGCACCAGAAAGCCCAGGAGAATTGCAGACAAAAAGGGAGAGACTTTGAAAAAACTATAAAAGGGACTGGCAGCCTACCAAAAGAGGAGATTCTTGAGGTATTCCAGAGAGAGACTGGAGACAGAGATAGAGACTGTTGTGGGCTACCTAGACAAAGGCCCACTGTACCTGCCGAATGGCATCTTGGGCTCCAGAGTTGGAGAGAGTGGCAGAGCACCTGACCAAATGAGTGCTAGCAGGAAGGAGACCTGAACTGTGGACAGAGTTCCCCAACTAGATTTGAACATTCTGTTGTGAATTTGTGACTGTTGAATAGCAGTCTGTAGAGCTGGGAATTTGCAGCCTGATGCTAGGGATTGTGACTCTGCATCAGAGAATAAAGAGATTTTGCAGCAAAGAGCCAGAGATTTTGTAGCAGAGAGAAAAACTATTTTACCATAGTGTGAAAAAGATTTTGCTGCAGAGCGCAAAGTGATTTTGCAGTAGAAGATAGAGACTGAGCTACTATATTTCCCCTCATGGGGATTAGTGTGTGAACCTGCTTGACTACTTCTAGCCAGAAATGGTGTGGGCTGGGGCTTGAGACTGAGCCAGAGCCCTGCTGTAGGTGTGCATTCTGAAGCTGTGTGCCAAGCAGAAAGTCTGGAGGACTTCCAGCCTGCCTAGTCCCCTTGACTACCGAACAAACCACCAGAGAAGAAGACATTGAGAGGCCTAGCAGATGAATACTGCATAAAAAGGCCTTAAAGGCAAAGTTTAGAAAGGACTGACAGGTGAAGTCCAAAGTTCTTCACCCCTTCATTCAGCTGCTGCTTTCCTGCAAACTACTGCTGTGGTTATCCACCAAAAACTCCGGATACCAGTATGGTACCATGTAAAATAATTTGTCTGCTGAACCCCTCAATCACCAGACTATGAGTACCTCTGGGTGGCTGCTCTGAGGAATCTTCTACTTTAGCTAGCTAGCTAGTTAGTAAAGGGGGTTAAGACATGGGTGGGACTCTGCTAGCTCCAGGATAAGCCCAGGCAGAAAATAAAATTAAAGTTTGCATCTGTTTAAAAGTTATTGGGCCCCAATGAAAGTATTCTGTTTTCCAGCTACAAGACTGTTTATTGTTTATCCCCATCATAACCCTGCCTTTTGGAGCAACTCTGGTGAGGTACCCATCTCAACCTGTTGACTGTTTCTAATGGCTGTTTGAGGGGGAAAGCCAGGTGCACCCACAGGTGGGAGGTGTGGGAGACAATGTGGAGTATAGTTGTTGTTGCCATTTATTATTGTTGTGCTATTTCCTCCTGTTACAGTATTTCCCCCCTCCCTATAATAAAACTGTTGTTGGTTCATGTTATGTGTCGATATGTGTTGATTATTGCAAAGGGTGCATGGTTACTGTATGGGGAAGCAACTGTGGGGCAGTTATTGTATTTTTCTGGGGTGTGATAACCTGGAATTTATCACACAGGTATCCCATGTCACTACCTCAGGTGGAGGCACTGTGCCATTCTGCTCCAGTGTATCATTGTCCACTTGTGAACTCAGGCCGGCTCCCTCAGAGGAGTGTGCAGTGTGGACCCAAGGGCCCCAGAACAGCCAAGTTGAGTCAAGAGGGGTTGTTACACATTCAAATAGGCAATCTCAGTGTGACATTAAGGCAACACCAGCAGCTGAGATCTAACTTTCCCTATCTTAGATACCTTGGGTCAAATGAAATCCTCCAGTGTATTCCTCTAAATATTAACTGTGTGAAAAAGGGTGCCTCCCACCTGACTAATATATACTTTTTCTGTTTCTGTATATTTTATCATAATTCTCTTTGACAGCAATGGGCAAATTTTTTCTAGGACTTGATAGATCTAGTGTAAATGGCTAGTGGTACTGTATTGTTTCACAATAATCTTCTAAGAAGCTGGAAGGATTGACACCTGGCAGAAGCATAGACAACATCACTGATACTTAAACTGTCAATAAATGAATACATATAAAGAGATGACACATTAGGTCTGGTTATGTTAGGTTTCTTTATTACAATCAATGTGCCTTGTTCTCCGTGCGCTTCAGCCCTGATTTCTGCCGCAGGGCTCTTCAGCATCTGCAGCAGCGTTTGGCCATTTCTGTGGCATGGCTTGTTTAGGTTTGTGGCAGTGTGCAGTCCTGCTATTGGCTGAAATATGATGAGATGTCATTGAAAACATCACATGCTGCACATAGAGGAGGGACTTTTGGATAAACAGGTTGGGGAAGGGAGCCAGGCACAATGGAAAAACTTTCTACTTGAATGAAAAATCACGAAGAGCAATTCATTCTATGGCACTACTATCTTCTGAAGCATACGTTCTGTAGAATATTCTGCAGCTTTGGAACCATAGAATCCCAGTGGCCTTAGTTTCCTAAGGCAGAAACTGGTAACAACCTCTATGATACTACAAAACAGCTTCCAGTTTGATCAACTGATTGAGGATATTCAGCAGATCAGAAGTAGCCACAGTCATAAGGTCCCAAACACTTATTTTTTATGCTGTCATGCGCGCACAGTGCAGACAACATATTGTGGTTGCTTCAGTGGAGAAGCGGGTTTCAGAGGTGCGGTCCTGCTGCTGCCAATGGTGCCATTGCTTTTTGTAGCTGGGCTCTGTGGTGTCAATGGCACAGCACGCTGTCTATGACAGCAGTTTGAGAAACGTGCCACCACCTTGAGAGAAATTAGCCACTGCAATCACGAAACGCCATGGGGTGGTCCCTGATTACAGCAGCCAATTACTGCTTGTCTCATCTGGTGTCCTCTGTCAAGCAACATGGAGGCGGCTTCCCCATCAGCTTCTTACAGTCCTGACTGAAGCCGAGGGACAGCCGCCACCTCTCACAGTCCCTCAGAAAGCCGACAGTGGTGCTCAGTCTCCCAGTCGGCATGCCCCCTCCTAAGCTAATTTACTGATGAGGGTGCCCAGTCTCCATCGGTATAATGTCCTCCCCTCCATTTCTTGTGTGCCGAGGGGGTGCCCAATCCCCCTCGGCTCATGTGACCCCCCCACTACTCTCTATGTGCCGATGGGGGTGCCCAACCCCGTCGGCCCAGTCCCCCACCCCAAACATACAGGTGGCTTGCTGGGACCCCACCCCAGCATGCCAAAAGTACCTGTTTAAAGAAAACCTTCCTGTGATGTCTATTACTTTTTTAACCCTGTAAAGTAGAAAACGGCCCTTGCTGTCTGTGGTCCCTCCCCAACCCATGCCCACCCACTGTGTACACCACCTCCCCACACCCCCTCACCTCCAGAGCCCGGCACGGCGATCTTCGGTGGACTGGGAACATGTCTGCACTCTTCAAAGCTGACCTCAAACTGAAGAAATGTCGGTAAGCTGTATAATGGCATAAATAAGGTTTTTCCAACTTTGGTGCATATCTCGGGCATGTTTCGTAATTTTGGCACCAAATTTTCAACATGGGGTTATTCTGACCCCTCCTCATAAATTCAGTCACTGTCATGGCATTATTCGGTCCTGAAAGGTGATTTTGCGGTCACTGCATGAAATTACCTTTTGAGACCAATTAACGAAATGACAGTGCCACTGTGCATGAGGTGGGCTCTCAAAAAGCCTATGTTGCAAATTTGGTGAAATAAATCAAAAAAATGACTTTTTACGAGCATGCATTGCGCAGTTTCCATGCACTCTTGTATCTTTGCAAATCTGTAATATTTTCACTCCAGATTTTCAACATTGGCATTTTCCCACACCTCCTTATGAACAGTACAGCTGCCATTTTTCACTTCCTGTCCAAAATGTGTTTTCGCACTACCGGTGCAGAATAGCGTGGTTGCTGTGGGAAATCAGTGTTTGGGACAGAGTAAGAAAATCAGAGTCATAGTGTTCATGAGTAGAGGTCCTAAAATGCTTCTGTTGAAAATTTGGTGACAAAAGTCCACAAAATGAGTATGTTACAAGCGTGCATTGCACAGTTTCCACGTGCACTCATAACTTCGAGATTTTGTAATATTTTCACTCAACATTTTCAACATTGTCAGTTTTGCACACCTCCTTATGAATAGTACAGCTGTCATTTTTCACATCCTGCCTGAAATGTGTTTTTGCACAACTGGCGCACAATGGCGTGGTCACTGTGGGAAATCAACGATCAGGACAGATGAAGAAAATCATAGTGACAGTGTTCATGAGCAGATGTCCCAAAAGCCTATGTTGAAAATCTGGTGAAATAATTCCACTAAATGACAGTGTTACAAGTGTGCATTGTGCAGTTTCTACATATGCTTGTAAATTCGAGCATTTTTAATATTTTCACTCAAGATTTTCAACATTGCCATCTCTTCACACCAACCTATGAATGGTACAGCTGTCATTTTTCACATCCTGCCCGAATGATGTTTTCCCACATCTGGCACAGTATGGCATGGTTGTTGCAAGAAATCAACATTCGGAACAGATTAACAAAATCACAGTGCCACTATTCATGAGCAGAGGTCCCAAACACTTTCATGAGGTGGGGGGTCACAACAATGCCATGTTGCAAATGTGTAGTGCAAATACCAACTAACGGTCGGGGCATTAGGGTTTCTAACCATAATGTCCCACTCTGTACAAACTGACAGGTATCAGGGGTGTGCCTTTGCATTGCCGGCTGTCATACTCATGCCATACTAACCCCCACTCTCAAGCCACTGACCGGCATCGAGGTGTGCCTTGGACTCTTCGGCCCCACAGTTCACCCCATTCTCCTATGCTGCACCCATTTCAGCATATGTCCTTATGAAATGGGGTGACTGTAAAGCCAAACACCCCAAGGCACAACTCAGCACTTGTCGATGTCTGCAGGCTAGTGTGAGGTAAAATACCATGAGCGTTATGGCCGGTTGGGGTGAGTGTAGGACCTGAAGACCCCAAGGCACAACACAATATTTGTAGCGCTGCAGGTTAGGGTGAGCTGAAATGCCATGAACGTTATGGCTGATGCCCAAAGGCACACCTCAGTGCAAGTCAGTCTCTGTAGGGTGATGTGGAGTTGACGTCACTTTCATACTTCACTGTCATTCCTATTTTGCATCTGTTCAACTCCTGTGCTACTGATGCCAATGTCAGCAAGACAACATTAGGCATTGACAAATGCTTGTTTACTTAAGGTTCCCAAAGTTTAAACTAGCTAGGAGGAATATAACTGGAATATGAGAAACGCAGAGGAAGTCTGTCAAAGATTTCAGACATTGAAGTTGAACTTTTAACCTTTAGGTAAAGGCATATTCCTGAAGTGTGCAAACTGGTGTGAATAAAAAGAAAACATTTTTGGACAAGCAGCCTAAGAAGACATCTTTTGTTGGTCCAAACCCTAAAAGTACATATTTTCTTCTGATGAGCAGTAGTAGTGGTTCAGTTGAATTTGTAATGTGTCCTTCCAAAGGCGCAGAGCACTCCAACGCAATAGAACAAAGTAGAGTAAACAGCAGATACTGAAGTAGACATACAGTACTACAAGACATTAGACAACATCACTGATACATAAACTGTTAATAAATGAATACATACTGTAAAAAAGATGACACATTAGGTCTGAGTGATTCAATCTAGGTCTAGAACCTCATGATTCATAAAGTGCCTACAAAGTTGGGGCATGATTCAAGAAGGCATGGCACCAGTCACCGAGAGTTGTAACATGCACCAAATTCTGATGTGCTGGGGACCCTGTGCCTGATTCCAGAACAGCCAGGGTCCCTGGGGGCTATGTCCATGACTTGCAGCTCCCCAAGCATTGTGCCAAAAAGAAGGTCACCTGAACAAGATGCCGCAAGCTAAAGTAAATGCCCACTGACAGGGCACAAGCCCCCCCAATCCTCAATTTCTACAGATGCCACCATGATGCCCTGCAGGGCTATCAGAACCACCCCCCACCTCCAGGCCTTAAACCCTGTGAACTTCCCCATAGGGCAGATCATGTCCCCTCCCCCCCTGCCGAGTAGTGCCTCACAGGGCTGATCATGTTCCTCCCGGTCCCCAAGCCCCGATCCTCAATCACCAGCTTGCCGGTAACTGTAAATCTGCACATCCCAGTAGCCCTGGTAGTCTAGTGGCCCCCACCCAGCAGTGCCAGTCCACCTCCCACACCCTTTCTCAGTCAGCGACTGGCACATCACCTTTTCACCTCCATGGCCAGCACTGACTGAGCTCCTTTGAGCGCATACCGTATGCATGCCCCATGAATGAACTATTATTCATTGTGCACATACTGTATACAGTAGTACACACTAGAGGAGCTCAGTCGGCACTTGGCCATGGAGGTGAGAGGTGGGATGTACCAGTTACCGACTGGGAGTGGGTGTGAAGGGTGTGGAGATGTATTAGCACTGCCAGGTAGAGTCCACTAGACTACCAGGGCTACTGGGATACATACATTTACAATTATCAGCAAGGTGGCGATTGAGGATTGAGGCTTGGGGACTGGGGGGGACATGATCAGCCCTGTGGAGCACTACTCAGGTATGGGGGAAGACATGATCTGCCCTGAGGGGCACTTCTTTGGTACAGGGGGAAGACATGATCTGCCTTGCGGGGCAATTCTCAGGGATCAGGGCTTGGGCACCCAGCAGCCTGCAAAGGGCGGGTATGTGCAGTCCCCAATGGGGGATGGGTGGGACATATGTGGGTTCGTGGGGGGTGGCCATTGGGTACACATGGCACAGTGGTACACCCCCGGTGGATGCAGAGTGCAGTTAGACCAGCTAATAGCTGTTCTAATGGTACCTGGAACAATGTCCTCTGGGATGTCTCCTGGAATAGCAACTGTGCTGTTCCGGTGGCCACCCTCCCAGAATAGGGCACAACTGCTGCTGTAAATCCCCTTGCGCCATGTCGCAGGAGGTTTATAGCATACATGGGGAGTAAAACCAGTTCGGCACATTTCGCAGACTGCCGTTTGGAATACTGAATGTCAGAACTCATGGCGCAAAGTGCTACTTGTGCCATTTGTTTTGGCACAAGACACTTTGTGCCATGTGTATCCATTCTGAAATTGTGCCCTCTGTTTTTAGGTATTGTGACCAGTTGGGCTAATTGAATCTCTCCCAGAAAAACATTCCACAGAACCAGGGTGGCTACTGCAAAAGCCCTATCCCCAGAAATCTTCAGCAGTGAGGGAGACATCCTGCTCTGAGAATTTAGTTTGTCTGGGTCTGAGTAGGATTAGAGGCTGATAGAGGTAAATGAGTCTCAGCTCATTCATTGCTTTGAATGTTAAAGCCAAAATCTTGTAGTCAGCTTGCTATTATGAAATGGGGGTAGTAATGAGGTAAATAATCTGTGCTGCATTTTAAGAAAAATCTAAATAGCTACTGCAGTTACAATGAGTGATTTTTATAGATGGGCACAATGGCACTAGGTCTGAATAGCACGTGTATGAACAGCACTGTCAATAACGGCACCGTCCATGCAGCGCTATTCAGAACAGTGGCAGGAACAAATGCTGTAGGTAAAACCAGCACCACTGGTAGTGGTCACAAAGCACACTAATGACCACTACCAGTCCGAACACATATTTTAGCAGGGAGCTCCGCCCCCACATCTCCCAACGTGGGGGAGGGGGTTCTGCCCCCATCACCCCCCGTAACTAAAATAATCAACTCTGAGTTGGAGTTGGATTATGGGGAAAAATAATTTTGGAGACCAGGATTAGAACTTGGTTTCTACCACCATTCTGGTCAATCTACTCCATGACTCGGTCCTCTCCACTACGGGAGCAGCTTGGCCAACCTTCCCAATTCCCCAACCCTTGTCTTCTGCCCTAGTACCATGGACAGTGACCTGGGTAGCGCTTACTGTATAGCTCTGTTTAATACCTGTTGATATCCGTGGTATGCTAGTTGGACAGCATGCTTTAACCTTGCGCTATATTTGTAGCATTATTGTATCCAGTGACTGGCACAACAGATGCAGTAGATAACATAGTTTCAAAAGCCTTGGTGCAGTAATTTTTTTTAATACCAATGTTTTAAATGCCACTGATTTCTCTCTACCAAATGTGACATGCATAGCACTGCATGCAGTACTGCTTCTATGCAGCCTTTTCTTTGGTTCTTTTTTAATAGGCTTACATTAAAAACTGCCACTGCTGCTGTGTTTTGTGAAAGGTAGCCTTTTTACCCTGATTCTAAACACTGCTCCTTTTTTATGTTCATAAAACGTTACTGTGGTGCACAAAACATTTTGTGATCCTGAAAGTTCTGTATAAGAATTTGCCCCCTATTATTTTTTCTCAGACATTCAGCTTTAAACTTGTATTAGCAGCATGCAGAAAGACTTGGTGTTGGCCAGCTTAAAATGTGATCCTTACCCCCCTTTGTCATCATTGTGATCTTTTGACTCTTATAAATTTTGTGTCTCTCGTCCCAGACATATGTGTGCCACAGTGGGGACAAGACCAAGTGGAATGAGAACTCCACAGGACTCACAAACTGGTGTCAGTAGTGGGCATATTTGATTGTGCTATTAAATACCTCTGCATCACTGGGGTTAGCCCTTTTTTCCTCACAGAGACTTGTCCTACGAACCTCACTGTGTCCACCACTCTACAGCTTGTGTGCTGCACCACAAGTAGCTTGATGCATGCACCACACTGCTTTTAGTGTCTCAGGGACCAGCCAGCATAATAAACAAAATTGGTGGTAGCAGCATGGGTAAAACTGCAAGGTAGGATTTTGCAAAGCAGAATGTGGTGGGAGGGGGTTAAGAAAACTTGAGGGTCAGTTTTGTAATTTTGTAAAGGAATCTTGGGGGCTGTCTACAGATGAAGGGGCTTGTGTTGATCTCAGGGACAATGTAAGGATTATGAATACCTTGGGCACAAACATTTACCTATGCAGGAGAGCATTTAGTTTGACAGACAATCACATTTTCTAAGGGGTTTTATTCTTAAATGTTTACGTTTTCCCTGCTTGGACCACATAGGGACCCTGCCTCCTCCCCTCATCATTAACAATCATTAACAAAGCCCACCCTACCAAAGAAAATATAGTGTTACTTATAAATAAGCAAAACATTTTTTCTACAGCCTGGCCATTAAGTACAGGGTATCATGGCTTGCAGCAACCGTGTGAACTGTGCTCAGGTATCTTGGGCCTGGTACAGGTGGGGTACAGTTTTAGTTTTTTTATTAAGTGTAGTTTAGGATTTCTTTAATTAACCATGTGAACTGGCATCCTGTAGCTTTGGTGTGGTACCGGTACTGTACTTTTATAAAATTTTGAGGGTGGACTAAATCAAAGCTGACAGTGGGTTGCAGCATTACATGCAGCTGGATTATAACTTTATTGTGGTTAGGGGATGGTGGTCACTTTTCAAAATTCTCAACAATGATTAAAAATGTGTTACTGACATGTGGCTATGTGCACCATGCTTTTATTGCTGGGGGGGGGGAGTATTTATTTTAAATGCTGTGTGACTAAGGCTCCAGACAATGTCTTTTATATGTTTGGTCAACCAGCTTGAGAATCAAGGGGTAGTGGTGGACTGGACAAACACACCTTAAAAACTTTGCTTTGTTATTGCTCCAGGCAATGCATTTGTCCTGGTGTGTTTGTTCAACAAAGGGTAGCATTCATGAGCAACATGATTTCTTTGTTTTAGTTGGGGGTGGACAAACACAATGGAAAGGTGAATGGTTAGAAGGCCTTAGAACTTGTTTGGAGAGATTGTGATTTTGCAGGAGATGATTTTTTTTGTGTGTGTTTAGTTCTGAGACATTAAAAGGAGGTAGTCACTACAGTTAATACATTTTCCTGTGTGTTTTTTTCATTGAGGGGCAGCCATTTGTGCACACTATGCTTTCTTTTTATGTTTGGAGGCAGTGGACAAACACTTGGAACATGAATTGCTAAGATCTGGCTTGCAATTTACTTCACTTTTAGTTTTTTTTTGGTGGCAACAGGGTTGTTTTCTTGTGTTTTTGTTTAAAAGGAAGCGGTCATTCCAGGCGAAACATTTTCCAGTGTGTTTGTTCAGTGAGGGGCAGCCATTGTGCACACCATGCTTTCTTTGTTTTTGGTGGAGGAGGGCCAAGTACAGACACATGTGAAAAGATGCATATTCATAAGGTCTTAAAATTTGTTTTGAGTGTATTGATTGTAATTTGGGGGGCTGGGGGGTTGTGTTTAGTTCCAAGACTTTTAAAGGGGGTGGTGAACACAGCCAATGCATTTTTTCATCTACATTTTTTCACAGAGGGGCTGCCATTGTGTGCACAATGCTTTCTTTGTTTATTGGTGGTGGGGGGGGATACCTGGAAAAATACAGGCTTCAGTGTGGGCTTATGATTTCTTCTGTGTTTTTCAATTAAACAAAGTACTGTGAGATACTTTGTGGAAGTGATCATTCTAGTCAACACTTTTTTCTTGGTGTGTTTGTTTACTGAGGGGCAGCCATTGAGCACACCATGCTGTCCTTGTTATGTTTGCTTGCACTCAGCACAAGAAAAATATTGCGGCAGCTTGGTGCCCAAGCAGGTTCTGGAAGTACGGCACTGTTGTGGCCAATAGCAGCAATGCATTTTGGGGCGTGTGTGATGTCCACCAATAATGGGGAACACAGCCGGTGACACTAGTTTCGAACGTTGCCACCAACTTGAAAGAAAATAGCCACACCCTCCCCCCCCACACACACACACGCATGCATATTGCGTGCTAATACGCTCCCCTCCACACACACACTGTATGGCCTGGCGGGGTGCCCAATCCTCGGCCGGCTCCACTGTCCCCCCCAACAGACAAGCAGGTGCTACGCTGGGCGCCCATCCCAGTATGGCAACTGTCCGTATGGCCAATGTGGGTGCCCAACTCCCCATCAGCTCCACTCCCCCCGCCTCAACCAGCTTCCAGCTGCCATGCTGGGAGCCCACACCAGCATGGCAAAAGTCTTGCGTTTTCCAAAGGAAGAAAAAGAAATCTGAAAGAGAAAACCTTCCCTCGCTGACTGTCCTGACCCCCGCTCCCTCCACCCAAGCCCACCCTCTGCGCACCCTGCCTCCTCATACCCCCCTCACCCCATACTTACCTCTGGAGTCCAGCATGACGTCTGCACTCTTCAAAGCCAACCGCGAACTGAGGAAATGCCAGTAAGCTGTATAATGTAATAAATAGGGTTTTTTCAGCTTTAGTGCATTTGGGGAATTATTCACCAAATTTTCAACATGGGGTTTTGGGACCCCACCTCATGAAATCTGTCACTGTCATTTTGTTAATCGCCCTGAAAGGTGATTTGGCGGTCACTGTGCAGAACCACCTTTTGGGACCGATTGACGAAATGACAGTGTCACAGTTCATGAGGTAGGCCCCAAAACCCTATGTTGAAAATTTGGTGAAAACATTCCCCAAAATGACTGTTTTACGAGCATGTGTTGTGCTGTTCCTACGCACGCTCCTAAGTTCGCGAATTTTCAATATTTTCACTCCAGATTTTCAACATTGCCATTTTACCACATCTACTTATGAGCAATACAGCTGTCATTTTTCACATCTCACCCAAAACATGTTTCCGCGCATGTAGTGCACAATGGCGCAGTCGGTGTGAGAAATCAATGTTTGGGACTGATTAAGAAAATCACAGTGACACTGTTCATGAGCAGAGGTGTTACAATGGCTATATCAAAAATTTGGTGAAAAAAGTCCATAAAATGACTGTGTTATGAGCGACCATTGCGCAGTTTCCACGCACCCTCGTAAGTTCATGGATTTCTAATATTTTCAGTCCAGATTTTCACCACTGGCATTTTTCCACACTTCCTTATGAACAGTGCAACTGTCATTTTTCACACCATGGCCAAAATGTGTTTTCACACTTCCAGTGCAGAAATGTGTGGTCGCTGTGGGAAATCACTGTTTGGGACAGAGTAAGAAAATCACACTGACACTGTTCATGAGCGGAGGTTCCAAAATGCCTGTGTTGACAATCTGCTGTAAAAAATCCCCAAACTAATTGCATTATGGGTGTGCGTTGCGCAGTTTCTACACACGCTTGTGACGTCACCAGTTTCTTTTAATATTTTCACTGCAGATTTTCAACATTGCCATTTTTTCCACCTCCCCATGAACAGTACAGCTGTCATTTTTCATATCCTGTTCGAAATGTGTTTTCGCACCTGTGGTTCCAAATGGCGTAGTCACTGTGCAAAATCAGGTTTCGGCTAACAAACTGATATTGCCACTGTTCATAAGGTGGGGGTCACAAAAAACCCATGTTGAAAATTTGGAGTGAAAATGCCAACGAACACCTGAGACGTTAGGGTTTCCGACCATAATGCCTCACCCTGTAGAGACTGACAGGCATCAGGGGTGTGACTTGGGATTCTCGCCTGTAATGCTCATACCATTCCACACCCTGCAGCCAGTGAGAGGCATCAAGGTGTGCCTCGGACTCTTTAGCCCCAAAGTTCACCCCATTCTCCTGTACAGCACCCATCTAACTGTATTTTCTGATGGAATGGGGTGAGCATAAGGGCCAAAGACCCCAAGGCACACCATGACACTTGGTGTCTACAGGGTAGGGTGTGTTGAAATGGCGTGGCCGTTATGCCTGATGACCCAAAGGCACACCCCAATGCCTGTCAGTCTCTGCAGGGTGGTGGCGGGGTTGGCTTCAGTTCAATACTTCACTGCCATTCCTATTATGCAGCTCTCTAACTCCTACACTACCAATGCCAATGCCAGCAAGCAAACATTCAGCATTGACAAACGCTTGTTTTTTGTGGGGTGGGCAAACACCTGGAAAATCAAATATAGGTCTCAGGCACATTGGGGACCATAGATGCCATCACAAGGCAGAGCTAAGGCAACTGAACTGCTGGTCCCGCTGCCAAAAAACAACAACAAAAAATTAGCAGAAATCTGACAGTGTCCATTTAAATGTGAGAGGCAGGTGTGAGTGTACCTCAATTTTGTTAGTGCAGAAAAGTGTGGGTGTGCATCATTGTGTTTGCAGACAGCTGAGGGTGTGCCAAAACTTTATTTGCAGACAAGCGTGGGTGTACCTCCATTTTGTTTGCTGGCAAGTGTGAGTGTGCCTCCATTTTGTTCACATAGAGCTGAGGGCATGCCACCATTTTGTTTGCAGGCAAGTGAGGGTGTGTCTATATTTTGTTTGCAGGCAGCTATAAGGGCATACCACAATTTTGTTTGCAGGCTTGGTGTACCTCCATTTTGATTGCAGGCAAGTGTGGGTGTGCCTCCATTTTGTTTGAAATGCATGTGTGGATGTGCCTCCATTTTGTTTGAAATGCATGTGTGGATGTGCCTCCATTTTGTTTGAAATGCATGTGTGGATGTGCCTCCATTTTGTTTGAAATGCATGTGTGGATGTGCCTCCATTTTGTTTGCAGACAGCTGGAGGCATGCCACGATTTACAGGCAAGTGTGTGTCTCAGTTTTGTTTGTAGACAGGTGAGGACGTGCCAGCATTTTGTTTGTAGGAAAGTGCTGGCATACCTACATTTTGTTTGCAGGAAGCTGAGGGTATGCCACCATTTTTTTTTACAGGCAAATATGGGTGTGCCTCAATTTTATTTGCAGACAGGTGAGGGCGTGCCACCATTCTGTATTCAGGCAAGTGTGTGTGTGCCACCATTTTATTTGCAGACAGGTGAGAGTATGCAACCAATTTGCTTGCAGGCATATATGGGTGTGCCTTAATTTTGTTTGCAGCCATCAGAAGGGTGGACCACCATTTTGTTTCCAGGCAAGTTTGGGTGTGCCTCTATTTTGTCTGCAGGGTAGTGTGGGTGTGCCTCAATTCTGTTTGCAGACAGGTTAGGGCATGCCATCATTCTGTTTGCCAGCAAGTGTAGTAGTGCCTCCATTTTTTTGTCTCTTTTTTCCATATACATTTTATCTTCCTGCATCCGGAGGGTTGCAGCTGCTCAAACCAGTCCCTGGCCCCCGCACCAGCTATTATGTTTGCCCAGATCATCAACCTGGTCGAGTGGTTTCCCCACCAGCTTCACCCTTGTGACACAATGAGAGGGAAGGGCCATCCTCCTCCCCGATCAACATATCCGATTCTGACCAAGTCTTGGTGGCAGGTTGACAGTGTGGCAAGTAGGTGCACAAGTCTGATGTATCTCTACATTCCCCTCCCATACATGCCTCCCTAGCACTGTTCTACCCCAGGCCTCCACTTGGGGACTACCTCAGTTATGCTGACATTCCTTCCCTCCTCTTGAGAGGACAGCAGTCCTTCAGATGATTGATCCTCTCCCTCTCCCTCTCTAGCTGACCCCACTGATCCAAGTACATTCCTGAACTGATGTGGAAAGAGGTAAGGCATGAGGCACCTCACACTCTGCAACACTGGGTTGGCTTGGTGTGCCTCCATTTTGTATGCAGACAACTGAGGGCACACTAACATTTTGTTTGCAGGCAGGTGTGGGTGTGCCTCCATTATGTTTTCAGACAGCTGAGGACATGCCACCATTTTGTTTGCAAAAAAGTGTAGGTGTGCCTTCATTTTATTTGCAGACAGCTAAGGCCAAGCCACCATTTTGTTTGCAGGCAAGTGTGGGTGTTTCTCCATTTTGTTTGCAGACAGCTGAGGAGGTGCCACCATTTTTCATTTTTTCAGGCAAGTATGGGTGTTTCTCCATTTTGTCTGTAGACAGGTGAGGGCATGCCACCATTTTGTTTGAAAGCAAACGTAGACATGCCACCACTTTTTTTCTAGACAGCTAGGAGTGTGTCACCATTTTGTTTGCTGGCAAGTGTGGGTGTATCTCGATTTTATTTGCAGACAGCTGAGGTTGTGTCTCCATTTTTCTTGCAGGCAAGTGTGAGTGTACCCCCATTTTGTTTGCATACAGCTGAGGGTGTGCCACCTTTTTGTTTACAGGTAAGTGTGGATGTATCTCCATTTTGTTTACAGACCACTGAGGGTGTACCTCCATTGTTTTGGCAGACCAGTAAGGGCATGCCACCAGTTTGTTTGCAGGCAAGTGTGGGTATGCCTCCATTTAGTTTGCAGGGAAGTGTGGGTGTGCCTCCATTTTGTTTGTAGATAGGTGATGGCATGCCATCATTTTGTTTGCAAGCAAGTGTGGGTGTGTCTCCATTTTTTTCTCTTTTTTCTATATACATTTTTATCCTCCTGCATCCTGAGGGGCAGCTCATCAAACCAGTCCCTGACCCCCCGTATCACCTACTATACCGGCTCTGGCCATCTACCTGGTCAAGTGGTTTCCCCAAAAGCTTCACCATTGTGCTACGACAAGACAGGTGGGCCATCCACCTCCCTGATCAACATGTCAAAGGTGGACCTAGTCTTGGTGGCAGGGCAGCAGTGCTGTAGGGAAGCACACCAGCCTGATGCATCTCCACAGTCCCCTCTTCTGCTCCCATACATGCCTCCCAGCACTGCTCTATCTCAGACCTCCACCTGTGGGATGCCTAGGCTTGGCTGACATCCTTCTCCTCCCCTTGAGAGTACAGCAGTCCCTCGGGTGATCTGTCCTCTCCCTCTCCGGCTGACTCCACTGACCCAAGTCCATTCCCAAACCCAGATCACCGGTGTGGAAAGAGGCAATGCATGAGGCACCTCACCCTCTTCACCACTGGGCTGGCATGGTGTTCCTCCATTTTATTGGTGACAACTGAGGGCATGCCAACATTTTGCTTGCAGGCAAGTGTAGGTGTGCCTCTATTTTGTTTACAGACATCTGAGGACATGTCACCATTTTGTTTGCAGAAGAATTATAGGTGTGCCTACATTTTGTTTGCAGACAGCTAAGGCTGTGCCACTATTTTTGTTGCAGACAAGTGTGGGTGTGCCTCCATTTTTCTTTTGCAGACAGGTAAGGGCATGCCACCATTTTGTTCATAGTCAAGTGTGGGTGTGCCTCAGATTTCTTTCCAAAAAGCTGAGGGGGTATCATCATTTTTTAATTTTGCAGGCAAGTGTGGGAGTTTCTCCATTTTGTCTGCAGACAGATGAGGGCATGCTACCATTTTGTTTTTCAAGGAAGTCTCAATTTTGTTTGCAGACAACTAAAGGCGTGCCACCATTCTTTTCTAGGTAAGTGTGGGTGCGCCTTCATTAAGTTTGCAGACAGATGATTGCATGCTGCCATTTTGTTAGCAAAGAAGTGTGAGTGTGCCTCCATTTGTTATGCAGACAGCTGAGGGTGTCTTGCCATTCTGTTTGCAGGCAAGGGTGATTGTCCTCCATTTTGTGTGGAGACAGCTGAGGATGTGCTACTATTTCATTTACCAGCATGTGTGTGTGCCTCCATTTTGTTGGCAGACAATGGAGAGTAGGGATGTGCCACCATTTTGTGTGCATACAGTATAAGGATGTGCCACCATTTTGTTTGCAAACAAGTGTGGGTGTGCCTCCATTTTGTTTGCAGACAGCTGAGGCCATTCCACCATTTTGTTTGCAGGCAAGTATTGGTGTGCCTTCATTTTTCTTGCAGACAGCAGAAGAGCGTACCACCATTTTGTGTGGAGGCAAGTGTGGGTGTGCCTCAATTTTGTTTGCAGAATGTTGAGGGTGTGACACAACTTTGTTTTCAAGAAAATGTAGGTGTGTCTCCATTTTGTTGCAGACAGATGATCGTGTGCCAGCATTTTGTTTACAGACAAATGTGAGCATGCCTCCATTTTGTTTGCAGAAAGCTGAGGACCTGCCACCATTTTATTTACAGGCAAGTTTGTGTATGCATCCATTTTGTCTGCAGACAGATGAGCGCATGCCAGCATTTTATTTGCAGAAAGATGAAGGCATGCCACCATGTTGTTGTCAAGCAAGTGTGGGTATGCCTCCATTTTTGCTGCAGACAGCTGCAGAGCCTGTGTGTGTCACCAGTTTGTTTGCATGCAAGTATTGGTGTGCTTGCATTTTGTTTATAGACAGATGGGGGCATGCCAGCATTTTATTTGCAGGCAAGTGTGAGCGTGCCTCCATTTTGTTTGCAGACAGATGAGGGCATGACAGCATTTTATTTGCAGACAAGTGATGGCATGTCACCATGTTGTTGGCAGGCTAGTGTGGGTATGCCTCCGTTTTTGCTGCAGACAGCTGCGGGTGTGTCTCCAGTTTGTTTGCATGCAAGTGTTGGTGTGCCTACAATGCTTTTGCTGACAGCTGAGAGCATGCCACCATTTTATTTGCAAGGAAGTGTGGGTGTGCCTACATTTTTTTGCAGGCTATAGTGTGTGTGCCCCCATTTTGTTTGCAGACAGGTGAGGGCATGCCAGCAATTTGTTACTGGCAAATGTGGTTGTGCCTCCATTTTACAACCTTTTTGCCTTTGTAATCTGCTTATTACAATGTGATTTATATGAGAGTTTACGTTCAATTAGTATGCCCAAATCTTTTTCCTCCTCAGATTTCTGCAGTGGAGTTCCGTTCATAAAGTACTGTGATTCGCAGTTATTTTTGCCAAGGTGTATTGCACAACGCTTATCTATGTTAATGCTAATACCATTTTTAGTTGCTCAAGTAAAGATATTATCTTGGTCTGACTGCATCTTTGCAGACCCATTATCATCTGTGACTACACCTGCCAGGTTAGTATCAGCTGCGTATTTACTTATCCAGTTTTCTGTCCCTCTCCCCATTCCTGCAATAAAGATTCAAAACAGTACCAGTCCCAGGACAGACCCCTGCGGCACCCCTCTAGTCATGGGTACAGACTCTGAGCAGTAGCCATTTATGCACACCCTTTGTGATCTTGCCCCCAACCAGCTACCAATCCAGTGTACCACCCCGTGATCTAGCTCAATTTCTTTTAGGCTATGCATAATTTCTAAGTGAGGGACTTTATCAAAAGTCTTAGCAAAATCAAGGTCAATACAGTCCACTGCATCCCTCTATCCAGTGCTGCTGAGATTTTTTCCATAGAAGCACAGCATATTTGTTACACATGATCTGCTCGCCACAAACCCGTGCTGTTCATCGTCCCCTTGATTAGTATTTTGCGTATGAGAAGTTATTACATTTTTCGATATTGATTCCATCAATTTTCCCAGTACCGAGGCCAAACTAATTTTGTTTGCAGACACCTGAGGGTGTGCCACCATTTTATCCCTTCCCCGAATGAGGCCCACTCGGCTGACAAACTACTTTCACCACGACAAATCCATCCCTGGCTGACACCCTACCCCCCTTAGGCAAGACTGACCAACTAAATAGTGAACTACAAGGCTGAACCCTATTTACGCTAACCTCATCAACCTTTAGTTGGATATATAAGATTTCTTTGGTATTTGAATGTCTGTGTAACTGTTTTTTGTTTTCTGTAAACACTGTTATATTTGTAACGTTTGTTCAACAATGGCCTGGAACCTTTGAAAATGAGTCCTGGACTCAAAGGTATTAATCCTAAGCCGAAATAAATAAATAAATAAAATAAAATAAAATAAAATAAAAATTTGCTGACACCTGAGGGAATGTCACCATTTTGTTTGTAGGCATGTCTAGGTATGACTTTCTTTTGTTTGCAGACAGCTGAATGCATGCCGCCATTTTGTTTTCAAGGAAGTATGGATGTGCCTCCATTTTTAGTTTGCTGACAGCTAAGGGCCTGCATCCACTTTGTTTCAGGCAAGTATGGATGTGCCTACATTTTTTTGCAAACAGCTGAGGGTATAGCACCATTTTGTTTGTGGCAAGTGTGGGTGTGCTTCCATTTTGTTTGGAGATAGCTGAAGGGTGTGCCACCAATTTATTTGCAGGCACTTGCAGGTGTGTCTCCATTTTGTTTGCAGACAAGTGTGGGTATGCCTCCATTTTGTTTACAGACAGCCACCATTTTATTTTCAGGCAAGTGTAGATGTGCCTCTATGTTTGTTTGCATGCAAGTGTTGGTGTGCCTGCATTTTGTTTACAGACAGATGGGGGCATGCCAGCATTTTGTTTGCAGGCAAGTGTGAGCATGCCTCCATTTTGTTTGCATACAGCTGAGGGCATGACACCCTTGTGTCTGCATTCAAGCGTGGGTGTGAACAATTTGGTTTCAGCATCCACGGACGTCTCTGTGTTGTAACACATTAGCATTGCAGCCATAAAGGGACAGAAAACCTTGTAAAGACTACATTAATAAAAGAAAGAAAAAATATAACTTCAGGACATCAGAAAAAGCTAAATTTAAAGGCTGAAAAATAAATTCAAGTGCTAGTTGGTGCTAGAACAAGCATTAAGGCATTCTCCTGAGGAAGCATTTATTTATATGTGAAACATTGAGAAATTTGCCATATGAAATTGAAAAATAAAACAACCTACAGCACTGAAGATTTTGCCTCCATTTGAATTTTTGAAGCACCCCCCATTTGTTCTTAAAGTGACTACACCACATAGGTGTGGCAGCTTAATTATTGTTTATTCTTTATTTCCCTGTGGGTCTTCTGTGGATTTCATCTGTAGGACTTGAATTGTTTAAGTGTGGTTGTGCCTCAATTTTGTTTGCAGAGAGCTAAAGGTTTTTCCACTATTTTGTTTGCAGGCAAGGGTGAGTACACCTTCATTTTGTTTGCAGACAGATGAGGGCATGCCAGCATTTTAGTTGCAGATAGGTGAAGGCATGCCACCATGTTGTTGGCATGCAAGTGTGGGTATGTCTCCATTTTTGCTGCAGACAGCTGTGGGTGAGTCTCCAGTTTGTTTGCATGTAAGTGTTGGTGTGCTTGCATTTTGTTTACAGACAGATGGGGACGTGCCAACATTTTGTTTGCAAGCAAGTGTGAGTGTGCCTTCATTTTGTTTACAGGCAAGTGTGGGTATGCCTCCATTTTACTAAGGTTCATACTAAGGGGTAAGGAGCAAAAAAGGCTTAGTACAAGCCCATAACTGCTCTTATCCTTTAACCCATAATAGGCTAGTTTATGTCCTTCAAGAATGTGAGAATCTAGTTTTCTTTCAAACTGGGCCTTATTTTCCAATCATATAATGTCTTCGGGTAGTTTATTCCATGGGGTACCACTCTCTGTGTAACAAGAAGCCTTTCTTCTGTTGGTATTAAATTTAATATGTCTTAACTGAAGAGGGTGACCCCTGGTATTTATGTTAGCATTTTTGTATTGTAGGTTTAGTTCATTTAGTAGATAATCATCCTGCATTATGTCATAGCACAATAATAGATCCCATCTTATTCTTCTAGTCTCCAGTGACATGAGTTGTAAACTGTAAAGTCGTTGCTCATATGTTACATGTTTTAGTTTATGTATAATTTTAGTAGCTTGTCTCTGTACTCTTTCAACTTGTTCCACTCCGTCCTTTGAAACTGGACCCAGACCAGGGCCCCATAGTCCAGTAATGGTCTGACATAAGTGCTATACAGTGGCATGATGACCTTTTGACTTCTACTTTTGAAATTTCTTTTTATGTTCCACAGCACCGTTTTTGCCTTTGTAATCTGCTTATTACAATGTGATTTGTATGAGAGTTTACGATCAATTAGTATGCCCAAATAGTGTGATTCACAGTTACTGTTGCCAAGGTGAATTACACAACACTTATCTTTGTTAAAGTTCATACCTTTTTTGGTTGCCCAAGTAAAGATATTATCTTGGTCTGATTGCATCTTTGCAGCCCCATTATCATCTGTGACTATGCCTGCCAGTTTAGTATCATCTGCATATTTACTTATCCAGTTTTCTGTCCCTCTCCCCATTCCTGCAATAAAGATTCAAAACAGTACCAGTCCCAGGACAGACCCTTGCGGCACCCCTCTAGTCATGGGTACAGACTCTGAGCAGTAGCCATTTATGCACACCCTTTGTGATCTTGCCCCCAACCAGCTACCAATCCAGTGTACCACCCCGTGATCTAGCTCAATTTCTTTTAGGCTATGCATAATTTCTAAGTGAGGGACTTTATCAAAAGTCTTAGCAAAATCAAGGTCAATACAATCCACTACATCCCCTCTGTCCAGTGCTGCTGAGATTTTTTCATAGAAGCACAGCATATTTGTCACACATGATTTGCCCACCACAAACCCATGCTGTTCATTGTCCCCTTGATTAGTATTTTCCAGATGAGAGGTTATTACATTTTTCAATATTGATTCCATCAATTTTCCCAGTACCGAGGTCAAACTAATTTTGCTTGCAGACAGCTGAGGGTGTGCCACCATTTTGTTTGCTGGCAAGTTTGAGTGTGCCTCCATTTTGTTTGAAGACAGTTGAGGGCATGCCACCCTTGTGGTTGCAGACAAGTGTGGGTGTGCCTCAGTTTTGTCTGCAGACAGCTAAGGGTATACCACCATTTTTTGCAGGCAAGTCTGGGTGTGCCTCCATTTTGTTTGGAGACAGCCAAGTGTGTTCCACCATTTTTTTGCAGGAAAGTGTGCGTGTCCCTCCATTTTGTTTTCAGACATGTGAGGGCATTGTATACTTGTCTGCTGTTCTCCTCAGCTCCATTGTTGTGTTTGGAAATCACATTTGAATTACAGCTGATCTCTTTTAGGCATCATACTCATCTAACCAATTAAAAGTACCACTGCTTCCCCCCCTCCAACTCAGCTACTTTAAAGCCTGGAATTCATGTACTTGTTTTTTTTTCATTCCATCATGTTAAATGGGTTCTTTGTCTCATCATTCAGCTGAATTATGATCAGCCTGACTACCACAAAAAGGTGGCCCACTCATCAGTCAGGAAAAAGGCAGAGCAAGCAGGGGAGCTTGAGCTTAGAATAGTAAGGTAACATTTTAAATATGATGCTTTTTTCTTGACCAATGAGTGGGTCAACTTTTAGTGGTGGTCAGGCTGATCATAATTCAGCTGTAATGTTGAAATGATAAAAAAAAAACACAAGTAAAGATATTAGAGTTATCTGAATGAATTGCAAGTTTGAAAGCAGCTGAGCTGGGAGGACTCTGGGTACTTTCATTGTACGCTGTTGTTTGGGCACACATGAAGTTCGTCCCTATGAACTTTAAAATAATCAAGATGCATTGTAAATGCGATGTGTTGAGCTTACCAAATCCTTAATATTGAATTGCATGTGGGAGAATTGTTGCCTTCTCCTAATTCATGAGCTCTCCAATGGTCACCTGTGAACCTCTTATTGGTCAGAGCATATTATATGAGAAATAAAGCCAGAGAGTGATTTGCCCATAAGACCGAGAAAAGCAGAGCAAGAGAACCTCAGTTCAGAATGACAAGGTAAAATTTTAATTATACAATGGCAAAAAAATGTCCCCTATTCTGATTGGACAGGATGTGCCTGGACCAGTGACGTTATTGAACAATAACATCACTGTATAAAGTTCAGGCACACAAGTGACTGCAGTGCAGTAACACAAATTCCCCGTCCCTCCCCATGAAATTCACTGGGAAACCGACAGTGCCCTGAACCGTAACAGCTTAACTGCTCACCCTTTCACAAACACAAACGTTCCTTGTCTGCCTGCCTCAGTCCTTCAGCCAACAGAAACAAAAGCCACATTATTGAGACAAAATGTCCGTGTCTGATGTCCTCTTTTACTCCAGTCCCATAGTTCACTGTAACTTCCTGAGTCTTTCAAACCGCACATGCTCGGACGTTTCCATACAGAAAACCGAAACACACTGGCAGTTAAATTTAACCCACACAGCAGTTTCTGAAAACCACATACTTTGCCCCTTCAAAAAACAAGCAGTTTCCCAAAATAGACAGAAAAAAAGACCTGCAACTTACAGGTTCCGATCGATGTCCAGTTAGTTAGCGAGACCAGGAAACCGGAAGTTACCGATCGGCAACTATCTCTCCTTTTTTACTGTCCTCATATTTCTCACAAGGGAAACAAAAGTAAACAAACATTGTCAAGTGCTTCCAGTCATAAAAAAATTGCGAGTGTGTTGGTGGAGGGGGGGAACCATGCACAAAAAAACCCACAGTATTACCAGCAGCACCACCTACTGGACTACTTTTTCTTTTATTTCAAGAAAGATGCCTCTCATTCATAAAAAAAACTCACAAAGAGTACAACAAAGCTTGTTTTTTAAACTTTTTAATATTATTTTAAAATGAACCATTGTATAATAGCAATAAGGCACTCCAGGGAGTGTGTTATTGTGTAAAAACATCACTTCTGGGGTGGCGGAAGCACTCTGCTTTGCCTCGTGCTTCAACCTTCCTGAGGAGTGACGTTATTACACAATAACACACACCCTGTCATGCCTTACTGCTTAAATATTATGCTTCTTCCTGTCTGATGAGTGGGTCACCTTGTTGTGGTGGTCAGGCTGATCATAATTCAGCTGAAAAGTGAGACTAAGAACCCCTCTAAACATAGAAACATAGAATTTGATGGCAGACCAGTTGGCTCACCTAGTTTGCCCATTTCCCTACCTTATGGATAAGCTGCAGATCCTAGTTAACCAACAGTCTACTTCCTCCTACCCCCCACTAGAATTGCCTTATGTCTGTCCCATGCATTCTTGAATTCCCCCACTGTTTTTGACTCCACAACCTCCTCAGGAAGGCTGTTCTATGCATCCACAACCTTCTCCATGAAAAAATACTTCCTCACATTACCTCTGAGCCATCCCACTCCATCTTCAAATTGTGCCCCCTTGTTCTTGCACATCTCTTTTTCTGAATGATGCTACCCTCTTGGACTTTATTGATTCCCTTGAGGTACTTGAAAGTTTCTATCATGTCCCCCCCCCTTTCCTTGAGGGTATACATGTTACGCTCCTTTAGTCTCTCTTCGTATGTCTTCTGGTGCAGACCCTGCACCATTTTGGTTGCCCTCCTCTGGACAGCCTCCACCCTGTCTATGTCTTTGCGGAGATTGGGTCTCCAGGACTGCGTGCAGTATTCCAGATGGAGTCTCACCAACTGTCTGTACAGAGGGGTGATAACTTCCTGTTTTCTACTGTTGATGCCTCTCTCTATGCATTCCAATATCCCCTCAACCCTCCTTATTGCCTTCTCACATTGCTTGCCCACCCTTAGGCCATCTGATATAACTACCCCCAGGTTCCTTTCCATTTTTGTAGTTGTCACTATCTCACCCCCAATTGTGTACTCTTCCTCTGGGTTTTTGTTTCCCAGGTGCACTACTTTGCACTTCTTTGTGTTGAATCTAAGCTGCTGTACATTTGACCATTCCTCCAACCTTGCCAAGTCCCTTCTCATCCTTTCCACCCCATCTTCTGCATCAATCTTGTTGCAGATCTTTGTGTCATCTGCAAAGAGATATACTTTTCCTTCCAGTCCTTCTGCAATATCACTTATAAAGACGTTACAAAGGACTGGACACAGTACTGAACCCTGTGGTACCCCACTAGTAACCCCTCTTTCTTCACTGTGGACACTGTTTACTATTGCCCTCTGCGTCCTGTTGTCCAGACAATATTTTATCCAGGCTACCACCCTGCGACCCACTCCCAGGTTGACTAATTTGTTTATTAATTTTTTGTGTTGGACTGTGTCAAATGCCTTGATAAAGTCTAGGTAGGCCATGTCTACAGCCCCTCCCTGATCTACTACTTTGGTCAAACAGGCAAAGAAATTGATTAGATTCATCTGACATGACCTTTCCACTGTGAAGCCATGCTGTCTTGGGTCCTGTGCCCCACTAGCCTCTAGGTACGCAACAATTCTTTCCTTCAGAAGTGATTCCATCATTTTCCCCACAACTGAGGTAAAACTGACAGGTCTGTAGTTTTCTGCATCTGTCTTGCTCCCACTTTTGTGAAGGGGAATCACATCCACCCTCCTCCAGTCCTCAGATACCACACCATCCTCTCATGATTTGTTAAGGGTCGTGAGGGCCCCCAGGAAAGATGCTAGCCCACCGCTGCACGTCTTCGTCTCAGACCCCCCCCCCAGAAGCACCCAGACACTGGGACACAGGACGTTAGGGCCCCCAGGAAAGACGCTAGCTCTCCCTGCACATGTTTATCTCAGAACCTCCTCAAGCACCCAGACGCTGGGACATGGGTCATGAGGGCCCCAGGAAAGACGCTTAGCCCTCCCCTGCACATCTTCATCTCGAACCTCCAAGCACCCAGGTACAGGATTTAAATAGAGGCTCAGGCGTTTTTTCAAACTGCCAGCTGCTGCATTTAAACAAAAATTCAGTACATCCAGTCATTTTCAGTGCTTGTGTGCTTAAAATTGTATGCTGTTCAACATTACTTGTCAGCGTAGGCGTGCTGATTGTTTTCTGCCTTTCTCAATTTTACCCTCTGCACCCTACTGTTATTGCTTTCCGTGTTGGAGCTTTAATTCTACCAAACTGCACCCCACAGTAAACAGTAATCTGCTCAGGAGCTTTAAGTATAAGAATTTTACTGTGCCAGAGTTTTTAAGTAAGCAATTGTTAAGCTCTCATATGGTTACAGTCTGCTTCACTGCTTTGTACAATCTAGTGTTCCTTAAAGGTCCGAATACCAGAAAGCCGACTGTTTTTGCATTAGCTACCTGTAATCTTGTCCTGTCCTGCAGCTGTGGAGGAATTGCCTACTACGCAGCACTCTAATGATCGCAGGAAAGGTCGCAGCCATTTTGATTGCTCCCACATAATTTATAAAGTAAAAAAAAAAAAGAAATCACTTTCAATCCTGCACATTTTGAGCAAGTGGAGCCTGCCTAGTAATTTCACCTCTGGCCACTTGTGAAGCTGAAGCTTGGTCCCAGCCTACGAACTTACTACCCCCAGGAAATCACCCTGCTGTTTAAATTTGAAGCCCCAGTCAGCTTAGCAGGTCACTGTACTCAGCTGTTCCTTGCAAGCAAGCCAAGCGCTTCGCTGCTGCAGGAGCGACCTTCTGCCACTTCATTTAAAACAACTGCTACAGTGTTAACATGCCAGATCTAGAGCTGCTGTGGCCATTAACCACGTGGTCGCCAGAGCTCTCAGCACCTCCACTACTCTGGCTAACAAACCCACGATAGTATTCCAGGCAATTTTCAGGAAACAACTCTAGTCCTCCAAGAAATGTTATCTGACTCTTACCGTGGCTCTGTTTACTCCTCCCACTGTTGATTTAAAAACCCTTCTTTTTTCCTCAGACGCTGGAACACGGGTCATGAGGGCCCCCAGGAAAGACGCTAGCCCTCCCCTGCACATCTTCATCTCGGAACCCCTCCCCTGAAGCACCCAGGTACAGGATTTAAAGAGAGGCTCAGCGCGTTTTTTTTTCAAACTGCCAACTGCTGCATTTAAACAAAAATTCAGTACATCCAGTCGTTTTCAGTGCTTGTGTGCTTCTGCCCCGCCACCCCCACCACCACCCTTGGTCAACTCCTCCTTTTATAGGCTGATGTCACATGACTGAGTAAAACCTATCAGCCCATTTTACCATTTGCAGCTTATCAGCTGCTACCACCAGAGGGCACCAAGATATTTTCCCTGCTACAAACTTACCTGTTCCAGGATGTTGCTTCTCACTACCATCGTTTTCCTCTCTATGGCATTACAAACCACTTTGCCACCAGCCTATCTCCCAAATACGAAGCCCCCACCCGCCTTGCCCCCTCGGCTAGCACCTCAGCCAGTCTATGTTGCCTCCTGTAACACACCTGCACGTGATTTGGCTCACGTCCACTATGGGCTTATCGGTGCCAAAATCCTGCCTCCCTCATTTCATCTGGGGCTCTCGGTCTTACATACCCCAGCCCTCCGCCACCTACCTGGTACCTCCCCTCGTCGAAACCCTACCGCATGCTCAAACCATACCAAAACAAAAACAAAGTATCTTTTTGCCCTTCTCCTGCTCCTGTCAGGGGACATAGAGGCTAACCCAGGTCCAAACATGTCACATACTCACACCCCCTTCGCTCTCCCCAAAGGCCTAAGTATATTACACCTAAATACCTGCAGTCTGCTATCCAAAATCTCGCTATTACAACCCATCATTTTAACGCAGCACCCCGACATCCTGATCATCTCAGAAACTTGGCTAAAACCATACCATACTGATGCTGAAGCCTCCTTACCAGGTTACTCAATCATCAGACATGACAGTCTAGGCAAAAAGAGAGGTGGAGAAATGGCAATGTACATCTCCAACAGCCGCCAGTTCACTACTGTGGACATCCCCTCTCTCCCAGCCAACATCGACTCTGTACTCATTAAACTGTCACTCCCATATACCACCCCTGTTTACGTGGCAGGCTCATATTGCCCCCCGCACACCCACTGACGTCATCTTCTCACATCTAACCACCTTACAGTCCTTAGCTGCAGGTGGCAAGCTTCATGCCACAGGTGATTTTAACGCCAATTGGTTAGGTGCCTATAAAGCCCTCATGAAAACCAAAATAAAGGCCCTGAACCTCACCCAACTCATACAAGAACCCACCAGACTCAACCTTAAGTCAAACAACCACTCCCTACTGGACTGGGCTCTCACCTCGCACCCTCACAAAATTCTGAACGCAGGTCTGCTTCCAGACTCAGTAAGTGATCATCACATGATCTACCTGATCAGGAAGGTACATAGCCCCCCCCCCAAGACACTACGGACCAGGTCCTATAACTCCCTAAACCTTGACTCTCTCCTGGCAGACCTGGGACATATAAACTGGTCCTGCATCACCGAGGCTTCCACCATTGACAATGCTTATGATGCGTTCCAAACCAGATTCCTAGAAGTATGGGACAAGCATGCATCTCTGCATACAAAAATGGTTAGAGGGGCTCATCTTCCATGGATCACGGCTGATATAATTAGAAAATGCCACTCCAGAGACCATGCATGGAAGGTACATAAGAAACTGGGCACCCAGGCCTCCCTTGCTACCTACAGATCCCTGCAAAATGCTTGCACAAGCATCATCCACCAAGCCAAAAAAAGCAATTTCTTAACAGCCTTTAGTAATAACTTTAACCATCTGACTGATTTCTGAAATCTCTCAAATCCCTGCTCTCCCACCCAACCCAACCCCACCCCCAACCCTATCAAATCAGGGCACCCTCATCTCCGACCCCATCAGTGTAGCCAATGTTTTTAACACCCATTTCGCCAGCTGCGCAGACAAACTTCTATCCTCCCTCACTCCCAAACACACCCCAGTCACCCCCCACTGCCCACACACCCTCCCACATCCCCCAGTCCAGCCATTCTCATTTCAATCAGTTTCCCCAGCGGAAGTCCTCCGCTCTCTACGGGCACTGAACCCCAATAAAGGCAAATGCCCGACGTCCCTGGATGCCAAGATGCTATTCCTGTTGGCCCCTGCCATAGCCGCCCCCCTAGCTGCCCTTCTAAACCTCTCCTTCTCACTGGGCAAGTTACCAACGGCATGGAAACTGGCCACTGTTATTCCTCTCCCAAAAGGTGGTGACCCCTCATCTCCAGGAAACTACAGGCCAACTTCCCTACTCCCTATTCTAGCCAAACTCCAGGAGCAACTTGTACTGTCCCAACTGACTCCATACTTAGACGCCGCCTCCTTTTTTACACCTTTCCAATCCGGCTTCCGCAAAACCCACTCTACTATCACCTCCCTACTACGAGTCTCTGGGGACATTCTCACCGGTATCGATAAAGGTCATGTCACCTTGGCTATTTTTATTGACCTAGCAAAGGCCTTCGATACCGTCTCTCACCCCCTGCTCCTCTCTAAGCTTACTGTTGCAGGGCTAGCACCCCCAGCAATCGAGTGGTTCCAAGACTACCTTGTGGGCAGGAAGCAAGCTGTCAAAATTGCATCACACACCTCAAACCCTCTTCCAGTCACATCGGGTGTCCCCCAAAGATCGGTCCTTGGACCATTACTTTTCTCCATTTTTCTAAACGACCTCCCCTCTGCATGCTCCCATTCTTCCATCCAAATGTATGCGGATGATACCGTCCTGTATGCTTCCGGCCCCTCAACTAGCAGAGTGGCATCTCTCCTTCAGGAGGATTTCTCTGCCATCCAGCACTGGTTTAGGTTTAACCAGTTATTTCTAAACCCAAAAAAAAACAGTGTCGGTCATGTTTGGCTCCCAACAAAGACTCTCCCGCCAATCCCCCTGCCCTCCGTTCGCAACCCTGGATGGGACTACACTGGAGCAATGCACTATCTACAGATATCTAGGCATCTAGCTTGATCAGCACCTTGATTTTGCCTCTCACATTGACTCCCTACACAAGAGGCTGCTCCCTAAACTGGGAGCATTATATCGTAACAAAAACTGCCTCTCCACACAAGCGAGGCACGCTATAGTCCAAAAAATGATACTTCCCGCACTTGATTATGGTGACATAGTATGCACTATCGCTCCTGCGTCTGCCCTGGCAAGCCTAGAAACCCTTTTCCACTCCTTCTGTCATTTCATCCTTGACTGCCCGCAATCCACCCACCACTGCACTCTATACAGCTCCCTAAACCTGCCATCCCTTCATGATCGGCGTTTAATAAACTGTGCCAGGTTCGCTGCCAAATATTGGTCTCTCCTCCCTCCCTACCTGGCGTCTACCATCTCCCAACAACCTCCACCTTGCATACTCCCTAAGAGGTACTTGGACCCAAGACTACTCCACATCCCATATATGCGCACTACCAAGGGGCAGGCAACTTTTAGCTACAGAATACCACAGATATGGAACGCCCTACCTACCCCCATAAGACATGCACAAAATCCCTATCAGCGATCCCGATTACTCAAGGCACATTCCTCCTCCAGCTGCTCCTGTTTAAGCTAATTTAATCAATCTCTCATTCTGATATGTTGTTAAAATTCTTTCATGATTTTTGTACCGTACCACACAGCTTTCTCCTGTATGTAAACTCCTGGACCTAAGGCTCCAGGTGTACACTTTACTGTATCCTAATTGTTATTGTAATGCACTATTTTCAATGTAATGCACCAGGCCTCGGCCCCCAGGTCGCAACTGGAATCAAGCATGTTGCTCAGTATGCCTTCCTGGTAAATCTCGTAAATAAATAAATAAATAAATAAAAAGGGTAGTCAATGGTGTTACTAGTTCTCTCCTTAGTTCTTTTAGAATTCTGGGGTGAATCCCATCAGGCCCCATTGCTTTGTTTACCTTCAGTTTTAGGAGTACTTTCAGAACCCTTTCTTCTGTGAAAGGAGTGATATCAACCCCCTATCCAGAGTGCTTCTATTAACTGCATTAGGTATCTTCCCCTCCTCTTCCTTTGTGAATACTGAGCAGAGTATTCATTCAGTGTCCTGTTTTCACTGTCTCTCTCGCCCACCCACCCTCCTCCTCTTTATTCAGCCTCAGTATCCCTCACTTTGTCTTTCTTTGCTCACTAATGTATCTATAATAGGTTTTATCCCCCTTCCTAACTGAGTTTGCCATCTTTTCCTTGGTTTGGGCCTTTGGTAGTCTGACATGTTGAAATGAAAAAAAAAAATATTGGAGTTTTTTTACTGAATTACAGGTGTAACCCCCCCCCCCCCGCTACTTTATAAAGTTACCTACCCCTGGCACCCATACTGGGCACATGGATTCAGAAACACATTTAGAAATGGTATCACCTCTAGCTTTGGGAATGTATGCCAGGCTCATTCTTCTAGAGATCAAGGGGTGGGGGTGTACAAAAGCAATGTAACCTATTTCATGTTTACAAAATCAGGTCCTGAGGAGAGAACTTTTTGCTAGGACTATGCTAGACCTATCTTCTGGAGGGGTATCCAGTAACTCCACACAGGAAGCAATAATGTAAATGTCCAGCCCATAGTTGTGGTTCTAGAATGTGACTTTATTCCCAAAAATGTTCTCTAAAGCAAGGGTGGACCCCCAAGATTTACCATTGTGGCACTAGGAACTTGCAGAACAACAAACTGACTATCTGACATACAGTTCTTTGTATTCCCACTGTAGTAGAGCATATGAAATTGCTTTCAGTGGCACTGGCCACCACTGAAAACACATTTGCTAACAGAACATTTGGCCTTTGTTTCCCACATGTCGTAGAACATTGAACAACATAGACTTGGATTCCTACATTTCGTAGGACATTAAACATTGCTTCCAGTGGCACTGGCAACAACTGAACATACATTTTGCTAAGAACTAGCACCATTCTTCATAACCAGAGAAGAAACTGTAACCCACTTCAGGGCATAAAATTCTCTTCAGACATTGGCTCTTTGTCTGAAGTAACCTGGTGCCCTTACTGAATCTGTAGTCCTGAACTGGTTACTCCAGATGGGAGTCTGCCCACCCTTTGCTCCCAAATCCATACTCTGCCATTTTTTCAGAGTTATACCTTAAACATTTGGAAATACACTTTGGAAAATGCCTATTGAATGAAACTTTGGCATCCAGCATTTGAATCACTACACTGGTAATGGAAAAACTAAAGCCCCGAACAATGTGATATAGTCACACCTCTGGACATCACACACTTCAGCCAACTTTAAATTAGAACAGTCTCACACTTCTGAATTCACAGAAAATTTGTGCACTTCCCTTTTAGCCAGATAACACAACAGCACAGGTAATTGTTTTCTGTAGCAAAAGTCAGATCCTTCTCACCGTTAGACATTACAGGCAGCTTCCAAACATCCTGGATCAAAAAGGGGATTACCCCTGGGATCCATCCACTAGCAATCTTTTTCACACCGCCAGGGATGAAAATCAGAAAATCTTGCTGTAGAAAAGGTCTCTATCACTTCTCTTGGCAAACTGGAGAATACCAGAACTGGGGTGAGAATACTGAGTCCTCAACTCAGAGCCCACAGCTGAGCAGTTCTCACTTCTCCAACTTCAAAACTGCAACACCAGCAACTGACTCACACTGATTCTCATCTTATCATTCTAACTCATCACTCTACAGCTGGCACAAGGCTTATGCTACTGCGAGAGTTCCAAATGAGCTCATCTCATCTGAGGCCAAGTAAATAGAAGAGTGAGCAGGTGAAAACCATTTAACTAGTTAATCACCAGCTGCCTCTCCCTGCCTAGCACTGATACTGAGGGGATTCTAGTAATCCCAGGGGACTGGGTGGTTACACAGGCTTTAAAGCAGCTGGGTATGGGGGGGCACTCTGGTACTTTAATTGTATGCTTTTGTTTGGTCACTCACCATGCGCACTCCTATAAACTTAAAATTTAATAAAGATGCATTGAACATGTGATGGGTTAAGCTTGCCAAATCTTTAATACCGAATTTAAAATATCCCACACCAAGGATAATGGGAAGGCCTTTTTTGCCTATACAAATAACAAAACAGTGGATAGGTCTGTGTGGCACCTAAAAAAGGATGATGAGGAAATATCAGAACAAAAAAAGTTTGACATTGTTGATACATAATTCTGCTCAGTGTATAACAAAAAAGATGCACAGATGTGCAATAAAGAAGAACTTGGGAACTACATGAGCAATTATCAGGATATAAGGGATAATACAAATATCAGTATGGGGAGATCAAAGAACAACTTGAAAAAATAAACATAACAAAATCATCAGGACCAGATGAGCTGCAGCTGAGACTGATGACAGAGACTAGAGAATGAATAGCAGTACCACTGCCTTCATTGTTCAACTTATCTATTGAGACCGAGGAAAAGGGCAACAGTGATACCAATTCACAAAAAAGGAGATACAGTAGATCAAATCCATCAAATTGCAAACGCATAAGTCTTACATCATTATCATGTAAAATAATGGAAACATTAATAAGGAACAGGATAGAGTTAGACATAAAAAAGAAATACATATTAGATGTAAAACAGCATGGGTTAAGGAAAAACAGGTCATGTGCCACAAATCTGCTCGTATTGTATGAAAAAATGAGCCAGGCAATATAGTGTATAGGAACGATCCAGCTGATATTATTTACCATGATTTCCAAAGGCATTTGATTAAGTGCCACATAAAGTGTTACTAATGAAACTGCACAAACAGGAAGTAACACACTATTAATAAACTAGATTTAGCAAAGACTCCACAACAGAATGCAGGCTGTCAGAATTAGGGGCAATTTGTAAGAACTGGGTGAAGTAACAAGCGGGGTGCCGTAGGGCTAATCTCTTGAGCGTATGTTGTTCAGCCTGTTTATTTCTGACTTAGATAAAGGAACTATGAATTTGGCAGCAAGATTTGCTGATGATTCAAAACTAGGGGTGGTGGTTAAAACTAACGAAAAGGTAATGAGTCTAAAAAAAGACCTAAAGACAATTGAACAATGGGTGCAAGAGAACCTTATGAAATTCAACAAAGAGAAATGTGTTGTTCTGCATCTGGGTAAAAACAATATATATAACACTTATAGTCTGATGGAGAACAACCACAAACAAGTATAATATGAGAATGACTTGGGAGTCCTAATAACTAAAGATCTCAGTTTCACTGAACACTATAATAAAGTCATCAGTAAATCCACTACAATCCAAAAATGTATTAAGAATGCATTCGACTCAAGAAATCAAAATTGCATATGTACATTATACACTACCTATTTAAGGCCACACTTGGATTATTGCTCTTCAGTGTGGAGCCCTCATTTGAAAAGAGATATTGGCATCTTAGAGAGGGTGCAACATAGGGCAACCAAGATGGTGGCAGGGTTAAGAGACAGGACTTATGAGGACAGACTAGAGGTGCTGGGATTGTATACACTGGAAATGAGATGTCATCATGGTGATATACTACAAATGTTCAAAATTGTGAGGGATACAGAACTAATGTGCAATCTTGGTCTAACATTCCATAAAAGCAAGATCAATTTAAGATGCCATAAGCAACAAATTATAGTACACCATACAGCAAGGAACTCAAGGAGAGGTTTATTTACATATACAACAGTATAAAACTGGAACTTGCATCCAAGACTTAAATAGATGGTCCCTTCTTCCCCTTTCTCTCTGGGGAAGAATTAACCTGATAAAAATGAATGTTTTCCCTCATCTCTTCTATCCCTTCAATCTCCTTAATTTATGGCTCCCACAATCTTGGTTTAAGAAAGTGCACAGTCTTATCTCAGATTTCATATGGGCAGGCAAGCAGCCGCATCTGGCTTACTGCTAATTGGCTGCACCTAACTCTAGAGGAAGCTTATGCATTCCTCATCTTGGTCTTTATTACTGAGCAAGTCACCTCAATAAATATCTCAGATGGCTAGTACTGGAATCATCTCTAAATGCATCCTCCTATATGCCTATTTGGCTTCGTATTGAACAAGCTGAGATCAGATCTCACTGTATCTCACCAACTTACCTTTTGCATATTAGGTTTGTCTCTTCCCCCTCAGCTCTGTACTTCACCAATAGGCACCTCTGCTAGAATTCATTCCCAACTGTGTGCCTTTCTGAAATGCAACCATGTTTTTGATATCACCCAGCCTCTTATGTGCAACCCCAATTTCAAGATAGAAGGCAAGATACTCCCACCTTCATGGTTACCACAACTAGCCTCCCTTCCTTTCGCTCATTTTGTGAATGAAGCAAGCAGCTAGTTCACCTCACCTCACCAAAGATTATATCTAAATCTGGTGTTCCCTGTGGATATACTTTTAAGGTATAGCAAATTAGACATCTCCTGCTGCAATTTATTTAGGCCCGTCCCCATACGCCTCAAAATTTTCAACTTCACCTGGAACTGGGCCCTCTTGCTGGGTCCCTACATGCTGTATCTTCTGTGTTTAGACTCATGTATGATTGGGCCTATTCTGGACATGAGGGCTCAACAGCATATTGGGCAGCCTATTTTCCACATGCATCAGTAAATTGGACTGCATTATGGAAGGGCTGTAACGAATTTGTCATTCAGGATAGGCTACACCTAATGTACTTTCATATTCTTCACAATCTTTACTACTCCCCTTAAAAATTAGCCAGGTTTCACAATACAACATCTTCCTCTTGTACACAGTGCCAACAGGTAGAAGGCACATTGCCTCACATTTTTTGGGATTGCCCCAAGGTGTCTCCTTTATGGGCCTGTATTAAACAAAGAGTAGACCCCCTTTCTGGACTATAACATTTATTTACCTTAAAAATTTGTATTTAGGGGATTTTGCAGAAGTCAGTGTCTGTAATCATAAATACCACATGGCTCTCATTTCCATGACTGTTAAGAAATTGGTTTTAACACACTGGAAGGATGATGTCATAATCACTTATATTGAATGGCTAGATGAACTATTGGCTAATGTTAGAACAGAAAAGATGATTTCAATTCTTCACAACCGACTGACTAGATTCGAATAAATTTTGCATCCACTCTACTCTCTGTATTCCCTATAGTCTATGGACTACTAGCATTTATTAGTAAGGCTCAGGAAGTACATTGAACTCCTGCCATGCTGGAAAGAGGGTGGGGGTGGGATGAAGGGGGGGAGGTGGGAGATAGGGTTGTTTTGTGTGGGAGGGATGGGGTTTTTGGGGGGGTGGAGGGGGATGATCCCTCAATTGTTATGATCATAACCTGTATAACTATTTCTGGTATGGATCTGTATTGGCATTGTAAGATCCTTAATAAACTTTAAATTAAAACAAAAAAAACTGGAACTTGCTTCCAAGACAGGTGGTCTCTGCAGATTCCATAGACACATTCAATAATAATAATAATAATAATAATAATCTTTATTTGTACCACACCTTTCTAAAACCAAAACATTTTAACAAATGATTTCAAATAAAAACACTATAATAAAACACAAATACAATAAATACTGATTCATAAAATCCAATAAAATAACATTAGGTCAGATATACTTGATACGACAGGTAGGTCTTCAGGGCCTGTTTAAATTCCTCCATGGACATGCACTCCTGAAGCGGACGGAGTAGAGAATTTCAAAGGGCTGGGGCCATGTACATAAATGCATGGGCCCCCAAAGATTTTAAAGAAACCCTTGGAATCTCTAGCAACCCCTCATCCACTGAGTGGAGTGATCTCCCAGGGCAGTAAGTTACCAGAAGCTCTTTCAGGTAGTCTGGGCCAAGTCCGTGTAGGGCTTTATAAGTCAGAAGTCTGACTTTAAAGGTGATCTGCCACTGTACTGATAGCTAGTGCAGCTCGCGCAGCACCGGAGAAATATGACAGGTACAAGGAATACCCCTCAATAACCTGGCCGCAATGTTCTGTACTAGTTGCAAGCAGCAGATATCAACCCCTGGTAGCCCTAGATAAAGGGAGTTGCAATAATCAAGACATGAGGTCACAAAGGTGTGGACCAATGTAGGCAGATCACTGGATGGAACAAGGAGCTTAATCCTGGAGATGTTACTCGGATGGTAAAAGGAAGATTTGATGACCACCAACACCTGCAATCGCAGTGTCAGCCTGTCATCAAAAATCACCCCCAGATTTCGCACCTGTTCAGAAGTGGGGAGCTGGGAGCCACCAAGAAAAATTCCTGAAGGCAAACCAGCTCTCCTCCCCTCTATCCAGTGACCTGGGTCCACAACCAACACCTCCGTCTTCTCTGAGTTCAACCTCAGCCAACTCAAATCCATCCAGTTCTGGATTTCAGTGAGGCAGTTGTTAAATATCGAGACAGCTCTATCCTGGTCAGGTGCAAAAGATAGGTAGAGCTAGGTATTATCAACATAGCAGTGAAATCTCAGCCCATACCTTCTTACAATGTCTCTGAGGGGCAGCATGTATACTGTGAACAACATGGGGGACAACACCAAACCCTGAGGTACCCCACATGACAGAGAGACTGGGCCGGAGGAATTAATCCCTGACACACCCTCTGAGTTCTGCCAGTGAGGAAGAATCTAAACCACCTGACAACTATACTAGACTGGATGCAGATGAACCTCAGGCATTCGAGAAGAACCCCATGGTCCACAGTGTCAAACGCTGAAGAGAGATCAATAAGAACCAAGATGTAATGGGTCTTCTGATCTCTCACCATCAGGAGATCATTGAGCACCTGAACCAGCACAGTCTCGGTACTATGTCTCTTTTGAAAACCAGACTGAAGTGGTTCATAAATGTCATGGTTGGTCAAATGGTTCTTCAGTTGTATGGCCACTACTTTCTCAATCACCTTCCCCACAAAGGGAAGGTTAGAGATTGGTCTGTAGTTAGCATGACAGTCTGTGTCCAAAGAAGCTTTCTTCAAGTGGGGCGTTACCATCACCCCCTTCAGGGAGCAAGGAAACTCACCCATCTCCAAGGAGCACCAGATTATCCATGCTAGGACCAGGCCAATAGTATCCCAACAACCCTTAATCAGGAAAGTTGGGCCCCGGCCCAAACTGCAGCATGTAGAGTGCATATCCTGGGCAATCTGCATGACATCAATGAGCTCCGTTCAGTCAAAGGAACTCCAGGAGAGCTCAGGGTTAGTGACCAAGCACCGATCCATAGCTTCTCCCATATGGGGTGCAGGTCAGAGCACCGCCCTGATGTCGGCCACCTTAGCCACAAAGAAGCAAGCAAGCTCTTCACACTCTACTTGTGAAAAAGCTCTTCGAACCTCCAGGCAGGCTGGGTTGCACAGTTTGTCTACCATTCAAAAGAGCTGAACTGGTCAGTTCTAAGCAGCTGCATTCTCCCTGGACAGGAACTCTGCCTTCTTACAGTTAGACAACTATTACCTAAATCTTAAAGATTACTGGTCCTGCCACAGCTGGAGAATGGCCCAATAGGCTATCACCTTCTCGTGTCTTATCAACTCAGTATAGAACATCAAACGCATGTGGGCTGCTCTCTCCTCAACTTTGTTGTCATTTTTGGAAACCATGTTTATGACTGGGCTGCCACTCTCCTTCAGGTATCGTATTAATATGTACTGCTCTCCTCGCAACTTCATTGATTTTGGAAACCATGTTTGTGAATGGACAGCTGCTCTCCATCAAGTCATCTTAGATAGTAATTGATTGCTCTGTCCCCCCACTTTGTTTTTCTGAGGAACTATATTATGCAGTTTTTTTGTTCAGTACATCATGTTATTTTTTTTTTCTCTGTTTCTCACACTTCACTTTAGTTTCTTTCCTGGAGAGATGGATCAGTTCCAAAGACCATGATGCCAAAGATCATGTGTGTCTTCTGCCTTACTCAAGGATGCTGTGAAGAATTCTGCTGCCCTCAGCACAGTGAAAGAAAGAAGTCAGCATTACCATGCAAACATAAGAAAGGATCCAGAATACCTCCAGGAATATAAAGAGAAAGATAAAGCATGTACATGGAAGCACAGAGAGAATATAGATGGTGAAAAGTGCCTAATCATTAAGGAGAAAAGTCAGATTAGAATGCAGGAAGTCAGACAACTGTAGAAGAACATGGCTTTGGAGACTGCAAAACATTCTGCAACAAAGCAAACAGATCAACAAAAAAGGGCATAGTGTAGAGAGAGAGAATGCAAGAACAACACAAAAAGAAATAGACTGCCCCTTCCAGGATGACAACTACCACCACCACCACCACCACCTCAATGGAACCACAATTGAATATGCCTTCCATGACCACCAGCACCATGGCTTCTATGACCTTGGAGGATAGCACAATTGCAGTGATGGATCCTAGGTCAGCAAGTGCAACTAGAGCATCCTTACAAAGAGCCCAGAAAAGACTGTCAGAGTCCCCCAACCAGTTTGCTGCAACCATTGAATAAGTGATGCCATTGTCCTCACCCAAAAAAGACACTGCTCAATCGAGGTTCAGTTGTCGCACCAACCTAGACAAAAAAATAGCTGAAGTCCTTCAACAAAAAATGAATTCAATTAAACACTGCAACAGGAAGGGAGAAAGTGAATTGAATATTGACTTCATTGGCACCTTTCTTTTTCTGAAAAAGTGCCGCCTGCTCAGAGCAGCAATCACATCCCTGGGGATCAGTTGGAGGAGGAGGAGGATGAGCGTATCTAAGAGACAAGTTAAAAGGAACACCAGGTACAAGTTGGCATTAACTGACAAGATGGTGAAGAAAGTACCAGATGTTTCTGACACTTCAGCAACACTGCTTCTCCACAAGAAGGCCTTTAAAAAAATGGAAAAACAAGGTATGTTCTAGACAAAACCTGCAAAAGTTGTACCATGAGTTTTGAGATCAAAACCCAGAAAAAAACAATAGGACTAACTAAAGTCTGCACTCTCAGACCAGACAATATTGCATTTGCAAGGGACCAAAAACTAGACCAATGTCTTTGTGAGTTATGCACCAATACAAAGTTAAAGCTGCATGCAGTAAACAGATTTGCAGAACTGAAAAGAAGACCAGAATGCAAAATTGCCAATATCTATCAAGTAGTGGAGATCACAATGTGCCCAAAGAAGGCAAGAAGAAAAATTCTTTAACAAAGACTTTATTAAAAAAAATGTGTGAAAACTGTAGAAACACGTGCTATTGACAAAGCACTGGAAAAACGTTTACAGGAACGTGCAGCAGAGGAGGCTAAATTGTACCAATGGGATAGTGTCAGTATTTCCAAAGTCATAAATGGCACAGAAACAAAACAAACTAAAAAAATTATGAATTGAAAAGTGGTGACATTTTGAAGTCTAGTAGAAGTCCTAAAGAAGGAGCACACATTTCTGGGTAGACATCTACATGTGCCATACTCTCAACACCAACAATTCACATCACTAAAAGAGAAAAATTCTGAGGGTAGTGATGGCATTGGATTTTGCTGAGAATTACACATTCAAGTATCAGAATGAAATCCAGTCATGCCATTGGCACCATAAGCAGGCCACTTGTCACCCTGTAGTAACCTTGAGGTGTGTAACATGCACAGAAATAGTAACATAGTCACTTGTGTTCACATCTAGTGACCTCAGACACCACCACCACCATGCCAATCAGCATTTCATCACCATGTCAAATTCCCACTTCAGGGACAGCATTACACTCACTACAAAAAAACAGACCCACTTCACAGACGGGTGTGGGAGTCAGTATAACTCAAAATGGGCCTTCTACAATACATCATTGGCTCCCACACTATACGACTTTCCAATAGAACAGGCATTTTTGTGATTCAGACATGGAAAATGCCCCTCAGATGGTGAAAGTTCTGTGGTGAAGTCACCTGCATGAGCTGCACAATCACATCAGGCTGTGACTTCACATGCTGCTCAGCTGTTTCAATAGTGTAAGAAGAATTTAACAGGGAAACCTGCCAGTGAATGGTGCACTAATTTGTGACAAACATTTTTCTGGGTCGGTGATGACAAGAGGAATGTAGTACTGGAGCTAGAAACAATTATAAAAAGGTTCCTGGAAATGGAGAGATGTGATTGGTTGTTGACATTCCAAGAGCCTTACATTAATCTTTAATTAATATGCTTCTGCAGCCTCACAAAATGTGTATTGATTTTTAAAACAACTTCTTGCCTTCTGAAAACTCTATTTCCTAGAACTCAGAGTCGTTATTAATGCTACTGCTTGCTGAAAAGAAGCTGAAACATCCCTCGTAAATTTTTAGTAGTTTGATGTCCTCCCCCATCTACCATTACTGCAGGATACTACAGTCTAGGGTTAAAAAAATATCTGACAACAGCAGCCTCCAAGCTAACACAGACCCAACAAAGCCCTTACCCCATGAATTACCTGCCATCAGTGTGCTGCTTGTCCTTATAAGTTTTTTCTTACTGTAGAAGAAATTTAGTTTTCCTTTTTTTTAAATGGGGAAAAAAAACACATACTCCATTTTATGGTGATATCAGTGTTTGCCTATTCAACAGCTGACTGCTCTTGATGTGCACACTCACATGTTGACACCAGGAAGTGACATGCAATGAATCATGAGGCTTCACTTCATATGATAGAGACACTTGGAAATTTTTTTTTACCCAGCTACTATTTTTTTTAGCTCTGCCCTGTGCTTTGAGACCCCTGCTGCTTCATGCCTCATGATTTCAGTGACCAGCTTCAACCAATTGCCAAGGGAATGTCAAGAGAGGGAGAACCTGCTTTCACCAACCAGCTGGAACTCATGGAGTCACAGAGCTCAGATAGAATGTGCAGCACCCAAGATTCCTAAACGGGGACTGTAGCCTACAAAAATGGTGAAGGGAATATTTTAATATAAAGCAGGTACGAATCAATAGAAAATTAAATGAACAAATACATACATAATTTTTTTAGATTGACCATTTTTATAATTGCAATATGGTATTCCCACTGGTTATGTTAATATTCTTGTTAATCACCCAAGGGGGTAATTAACTGGAGCATTAACATAACTCCTGCCTAATACTATTGTTTAATACCTGGCGCACAAAACAGATTCCAGAAAGCACAGTCTGTAGTTGAGAGTGTTGCTGCAGTCAGTTCTATGTGATAATCGCCAGCGTGGAATGGCGACTCACATTATCATGACGTCAGGGCGGGGAAAACAATTTTGCCACCCTGACATCCTCGGAGCATGTAACAACACCACTGGGAATTTAAATACTTTGCTTTCTGTGGGGGGGGTCTACCCTCCACCTCCCACATGTGGGGCTTAACCCCCCACTTAAAAATTCTCAACTCCAGAGGTGCGATGTGAGAAGTGCAAAAGCAAAATAAACACAAGTTTTGGGCTGGGCACAACAAAAACGTAGTAGCGCCTGGACCCAGACCCGAACTCGGAACCCCACTCACCGAAAGCGGAGGTCAACCCCTGATGCCACAAGGCAGCTGACCGCAGCACCACCCTCTACATCCTCTCCACCCCCTCCCAGGCCACGCTCACCGTGCTCGCCCCCCCGCATGTGTGTACATATAGTAACATCCTGTCGCTAGGGTCGCTCACAACCCCACATCTGGGCACCCTCCCTGCCCCCTCGCCTTTCGGGCTTTCACCCACATCACGTCACCATTTCAGACAGCAGCATCTTTCAGGTATCCACCTCGTATGCAACTGCTGTGGTCAAAGACTACAGCTGTTTCTGCATACTATGCAGAATGGAGGATGGCCTGTGTGAAAATACAAGGCATGTTGATTAAAGGAAGACAAGGAAACTCCAGACTTTGCCCAGATACATTTTTTTTAGTGAAGAATGTAAATCACCTGCAAGACACTTCTAGGCCCCCTACTCTGGCATTTCCTGTCTCTAATGAAACCACTCCCACACCCACTCCTGCTTCTTTTGATATAGAGACTCCTGCAATGACCAGTATGTCTGCTGTTTCCAACCAAACTAATGAATCTGGTGCAGCTTTGACAGATTCTACAGCCAAAGCAATGACCAATACTTCTGGTTCCAGCTCAACCCCTGCCCCAAGAGGAAACAAACATGACCACATACAAACCAGCCAGATTTATGATGGAGGGATTTAAACAGGTACTAAAAACACACTTGTGGCATTTAGCCTACCCTCTTTGATTTTATTGATATGGATTTTTATGAGATGCTGTATTTAATAGGATTTTATATTGTTCCTATTTTATCTTACTGTTAAGGTGCCTTGGTTGGTGAAAGGCGTGATATAAATAAAGTATTATTATTATTATTCAAAAACATTTTACAATGGAAAAGTCACATCATTTGACAAAATTGAGCAAATATTTCATTTTAAGTTTTTTTGCAACAGAGTGGAGATGGAAAATTCTCATGGCCACATACCAGGACAATGATTTAATTAAGGGAAGACACATTTTTTAAGGACCAGAAACATTGACAGGACAGGGATGATTCCACATATCAACAGATGAACTGTAAACAATTGTCACAAAATATGATAAACTTAAAAAATGTTGGAATTAAAACTTATTTTTTTGGGGGGGCAATTGCAGCTTGGAACATTTCTGAATGGTCGTATATGTAAATATTGTAATTATGTAATGTTTTCTGTTAAATGTTTGCAGTTTTGCAATGATTAGATCATGAGAAGTAAACCTTTTTTTTTTTTTGAACTTATACACTTGTCTAGTGTCAACTGTTGCATGCACCACACCGTGTTGCTTTTCCTCATGTTTTTGTTAGGGAGTTATCACAGTACATAATTGCTTTTTCACATTTGGGTCAGAATGTTCTGAAATATACTTATCAGAATTACTCTACTGTGGGTCTGAAAAATTGACCCTTATGTCACACTTTGGTAACCCTTTTTCTTGAACATACCCATCTAATTGTCAGTTAGACCAGCGAGCAATAGAGTAGTATAGTCTGGCCTCTGAGGGAAGGCAAATGGTCTTGCTGCTGCATCCTGGACCAGCTAGCTGTAGATGGTATAGTTGACCACAATGAATAGTACTGTAGAACACATTACAGTAGTCTAGCCTAGTGAAGACAAAGGTTGGCACCAGGGTCCCAAGGCCTGCTGGACTGAGTTAGTCATGCAATCCAGAGATATTTCTGAGATGGTAAGCAATACTCTTGATGGCTGCTGACACTTGTGATTAAGTGAAAGGCATTCATTAATAACTATCCCCAACAAACTTTCTTTACTGCCTCCAGTCCCCCTCCAAGGCAACCTGAGGTCATCTTTGGAAGCCAATGTCTGTCTTTCCAATCTAACTAATAAAATCAACCAGTTGGAGGCCACCCAAAATCTGATCTTTTCTAGACACTACTGTAACCTATGCATGGGATCTTTTTCAGGTGCCAAAAAAAAAGGGCCAACTGGGTGTAATCTGCATAGCAGTGGATCCCTATCTCATTCCATTTTATATCTCCTCATGGAAGTAAATCCACTGCAAACAATGCAAGAGAACAGACTCTTGAGGAACACCACAGTCTAGGGCAACCATCCCTGATCATCATGATCCAACCAATACTGATTGTATCCATTATGATACAAATGACTTGAACCATTGTCAAACTGTCAAATCCTTCATATAACTCAAGTCTGTTACCCGTTTCCATGAGATGAACTGTGTCAAATGATGATGTAAGGTCAAGGATAATAAGGGTGGGCACTTCTCCTTTATTACTGAAACAGGTCATGACATATACTGGCAAGAGCTGTCTTTGTGCTGCGGCACAAGCATAAACCAGATTAGAATGGTCCATAGATAGCATTGGTTTCAAAATGTTCAACCAGTTGATTAGTTCCTACCTTCTCAATGAACTTTACAAAACTGACAGGAGATAGATCTGTAATTCAGTTCACAAGGAAATCCAGATCTAGTGATGGCTTTTTCAGTAAAGTCCTCACCAGCACCTCCTTGAGAGGTGTGGAGACAAGACCCTCACCTAAAGAAGCCCTAGCAGAAGACTAGAAATCCAGCTTCTGATACAGACTTGAGAAGCCAAGATGGAGTTGGGTTCAGTCTAGAGCAGATGCATCTCCAGTCAGAGAGAACTTTTGATACATCTTCCTTAATCCATCTGGTGGAATTCAGCCCAGGAAACAATTGCCATTGAATCATCATGGCTGTGCTACTGTCACTTTCAGAATTAGTAATCTACTAAATGTTGCCCAGGATGTTAGCACTGAGTCACTGGCATGGAATCTGCACTCCACTGTGCAGAAGTGTGCTGCTCTGGGTGTGAGGCCTTTCTCCCATGCTGGCAGTCTGAGGTGATGGATTTTATACCTTTTCCACAACCTGCTAAAAATTAACTTACAGCCAGGACATGTTCTTTCTCTCCTTAACAGTGCTTGGGTAATGTGTTCTACTTCAGAATATCAACATCCTTGACTTTAAAGATATGTTTAAACCATTTGCACCTCTCAATGAAGACAAGTTCACTGCCCACTAAGAGTCAGGATGTAAAATGCTGTCTAAGTTATGGAAAAGTGCAGTCTGCCTGTTTGTTTTGCTGCTACAGGCCCCAAAAGAAATCTTTTATCTTCAGCACATAGATCTTCCTGGTAGCTCACATAGTGGGCCTCTAGGACAAGTTTTTGGCATGCATCCCAGATTTATTACATCTACACTCTAATCTCCTGCCTAGTACCTTCAAGTACTGAAGTTCAACAGAAAACTATAGACTACTTTGGCCCAAAGTCACTAGAGGGAACAAAGGTTATTCAGGGCCTCAGACAAGACAAGGTTATAGCCCTCAACCCCAGTCTTACAGCCACACAGTGGGCATCCTCTCATCAAATTCCTGTAGAAAGCTTGCCTCATTCTGTGAAGGGCAACAGACCTAGACCATCCTACAGTTCAATTCTGTCATACAGTCATGTGCCTGTCACTCAAATGACCCCATGCTCCCAACAACAGACACCTCCCATTTTAGCCCAGATAGAAAATGAAAGCCACATCACCCCTACAGTCTCTGATTATGGTATTTTTTTAACCACTAACCTGGCATTGCAAAGCACACCCAAGCTAGAGGGCCACAGGAGCCTCTAATACATAGCACTGCCAAGGGATGGGATATAGGCAAGAGAAAATATCTACCCCATCTCAACCTTTTCAGCATGTGCCTTCTGTCCCACCACCAGGTACCCAAACCACAGGAGACCGGGCCCCTATGCCAAATACCAAATTCTCAGCACCTCTGTTGTATCCTCCAGCCCACTGGCAGCAAATATAGAATGAATAGACAAAGTCTTCTTAATATATTTGGGAGGGGGAGATTCTTTACAGGAACATTTTAGACCTCCTCAAGTTTAGAAAGCAACAAGGACAGCTCATTGAAAACTGTATCACCAAATCACAGATAACATCCACATTCAATAGAGGGTCTGTTCTAGGGGTCAGAGACCACCAGCTGGGTCCATAAGCCTGGTATGAGAATGTATTGACCCCCCACCCCCTAAAATCACTAGGCAGGGCTATTCAGTAGGGTTCTCCCAACCACTCCTAGGCCTCTCTGAAGGTGTCAAATTGCTTACCCTCAACAGAGTGTTTGAAAGGCCATTTGACACCATACTCTAAAGTTTAAAGCAGAACCAGTCTAAATTCTTTCATGAAAAGTTGCATATGTGTCCCATGATGCTTTGCATTATTGGAGTGTGCATCTTTTCTATTGCTTATGTCTATATACACATAGCAGAACCACAAATGAATTAAGAAAGTCCTTCCCCCCACAAGTCTTGATAAAGTGCATATTTTTAGTCTAAGACCACTGTGTATGCTATTTATATAACATCAGTTTACTAGTTATACAGAAGCTTTTAAAGGGACACTGTCAGCTTTTGCTGACTGTATTTTAAAGTGATAAAACCTAGTGCCCCCTTCCATCTAAATGTACGTTGATGGCATATATGGACAGTCAGTGACATAATAATAGCAAGGAAGTATTTTCATTAAAAAAATGTTTACTGAGCATCCCAACCTTAGCTCACATGGCCTACTCCTCCTGCATGTCTCCAAATGAATATGTTGCTTGAGTACCAGAAAAGTTGTTCATGAGTGAGTTTGGATTTTTTGTTAAGGAATAAAGTTTTAGTGCAAAAAAAAACTACAATGTACAGTACTGTACACTGAGCTGGTCAATGTTAGTTATTTTCTTTAAATGAGTATTGTTTGATATTAAAATATTGGTTTGAATATGAAAGCTCTGACTCCAGGCATGTACATCAGCACTATGTACACCAGCACTGAGACACATGCACATGCTTGGAATCAGAGCTTTCATTTTCAAAGCCAAGTTTTAATATCAAATAGCACTTGGTTTAAAAAACATAACCAACATTGTCCATCTCAAACTTAAAGGGAACATAGAGAAAGCAACAAACCTCTGTGTCAGACAAGTAAGCAAAAGCAAGAGGAAAAAGAGACCACTTTGGTTCTCAAAAGAGGTGGCCAGGATTCCCAGGAAGGTAAGGACAACAACGTTGGCATTCAGGAAGTACAAGGAGACACAGAGTGAGGAGGATAGGGTGGTGTATCAGGAGAAGCAAAGGGAGGCAGGGAAAGCAATCAGGAGTGCAACGGCTCAAACAGAGGAGAAAATAGCCCAAGCAGTGAAGAAAGGGGAGAAGACATTTTTCAAGTATGTAAGTAAAAGGAGAAAGATGAGGGGAGGGATTTTAAGGCTGAGGGGGGAAGGAGGGGAGTGTAAGGAGGGGGACTAGGAGAAAGCAGACATCCCAAACAAATACTTCTGTTGAGTATTCACAGAGGAAGGGGAAGGCGAGGGACCACAGATAAGTTTTATGAGTACCACAGGAAGGGAGGTGGACCCTAGTCCATTTACAGAGGAGAGAGTCCTTAAAGAACTCACAAATCTGAAAGTGGATAAGGCAATGGGGCCAGATGGCAGATATCCACATATATTGAAGGAGCTCTGGGAGGTGCTGGCTGCACCTCTCATAGTCCTGTTCAACCATTCATTGGAGACGGGAGAGGTTCCCATGGACTGGAGAAGGGAAGATGTAGTCCCACTTCACAAAAAGGGTAGTATTGAGGAGGCTGGCAATTACAGATCAGTCAGCTTGACTTCAGTGGTGGGGCAATTAATGGAACCACTACTGAAGGAAAGATTTGTGGAATATCTTGAATCCAGCAGTTTACAAGATCATAGGCAGCATGGTCTCAAAGCAGGGAGGTCATGTCAAACAAATCTGACAGATTTTTTGACTGGGTGACAAGGGAATTAGATCAGGGTGGAGTGGTGCATGTGGCCCACCTAGATTTCAGCAAGGCCTTTGACACCATTCCACATAGGAGACTCATAAACAAGCTAAGCAGCCTGGGAGTGGGTCCAAAGGTGGTAAACTGGATAAGAAATTGGTTGGGGGATAGGTGACAGAGGGTTGTGGTGAATGGAATGTACTCTGAGAAAGGGAGGGTGACCAGCAGGGTGCCACAAGGATCAGAACTGGACTGGTCCCCTTTAATGTCTTTATTAGTGGTATTACAGAGGGACTAGAAGAGAATGTATGCCTTTTTGCAGATGACACGAATATCTACACTAGGGTAGACACTCCAGAGGGGTGTGGAAAATGAATAAGGATCTAAGAAAGCTTGAGGAGTTGTCAAGAGTGTGTCAACTAAGTTTCAGTGCAAAGAAGTGCAAAATCATGCACTTGGGGCACAAAATCCCGGGGTGGAGTACAAGATAGGGGAGTGGTACTGATGACCACCAAACAGGAAAGAGACCTGGGGGTAATCATATCTGATGACCTAAATGTGGCCAAACAGTGTGACAAGGCAGTGAGGAGCCCTAGTGGGATGCTAGATGCATAGGGAGGGGTATCACCAATTGGAAGAGGAAGGTGGTGATGCCATTGTATAGATCATTGATGAGACCACATTTGTGTCCAGTTCTGGAGACCACGGGCAGGATTCACAAAGAAAGCCAAAAATTTCACAGCTACAGGAAAAAGGCCTGCAGCACTGCGGAAATGCAGTTGCGTGATATTCATAAAGAAATTTTGAGCAGGTGAGGAATTTCATAAATTCCCCACAGCTGCGGAAATTGCACAAGTGCTGAAAATCTGCAAATGCAGATCTGCAGCTGCAGAAATAGCTTAGGAGGCACAACAACAGTGAACTTAATTAGTTGGAACAGCAGACTTTAACAGGGCTGCCATAGAATGAAGCTGAAAGCACCCACAAAGAGACCAGCAACCAGTCCCTCTACTGGGACCACTGCAGTACCACAGGTACCAGCAATACCATGGCACCACAGTGGCCAACTGTCACTGCTGGTCCTCCCTCCCTGGGGTGTTTCTGTTGCCTGCAGGGGTAGCACTCACTGCAGGCTGGCCAGGCTCTACTGCCTGTGGGACTCTGTCATGGGCTTCACTGTGTCTGGTGGTTGTTGCCTGTTGCCATATCATGGTAATGTGTGCTTCTGTTGCTGTTATAGCAGCCACTGTTATACTATCTGGGATGCTATTACCTGTACCTCACCTCTGTCTTAATTGATTCCAATTGCTGGGGTACTACTGCAGTTTGCTGAGGGAGAGTTACACCTCATTCCATTGTGTGTAAAATTTTTTCCGCAGCTGTGGGAAAAAAATGGTTGTGAATAGCCTTCAGGGGCTATGCCTTACTTATCTCACACCTTTTTTCCCTTAGGGAGTTCTTCAGCTGTACTTTTTTCCACAGTTCTTAGTGTTGTTTTCCACAGCTGCGGAGGGTTTTGTGAATGGCACCCAGTGCAAATTCCCTTTTGTTTCCATAGCTACTGCAGTTTTGGGGACTTAGGGAAGATTTTGCACCTTCAGAAAGCTTTGTGAATCCAGCCCCACATCTCTGAAAGGACATAGACAGAGTAGAGGCGGACCAGAGAAGGGCAACCAAAATGGTGCAGGAACTGCACCAGAAACCCTATGGGGAGAGAAGTACCCTGGAGGATATTAGGGAGAGAAGATATGATAGAGACTTTCAAATACCTAACTGGTACAAAGAAAGTACAAGTAGGAAGCATTTTTCAGAAAAAAAGCTGCTCAAGACTCAGGGGAAATGTGAGGAAGTACTTCTTCACAGAAAGAGTGGTAGATACCTGGAACAGCCTCCCAATAGAGGTGGTGGAGGCACAAACTGTAATGGGATTCAAAAATGCATGAAATAGTCATAAGGGAACTTTATTGGTTCAGGAAGGGATGGTTAAGCTGGAGATCAAGTAAGGTCAGCTGTATCACAGTAGATCAGGAAAATGGGCAGACTAGTTGGACAAAGTGGTCCTTATCTGTTGTCAGATTCTATGTTTCTGTGTTTCTATGTTAATGTACATCATTTTTTTGTGTATTAAAAGTTATGCCTTAAAAATATCCAAACTCGCTTATGAATGGGGTTTCAGGTGCTCCAGCACCATATTCATTTGGGGATATGCAGGAGGAGTAGACCACGTGAGGTAAGGTTGGGATGTTCAATATACATTTTTTTATAAAATTATTTCCTTGTTATTATTATGTCACTCATCTGATTGCCCATCTATGCCATCAATGCACATTTTGATTGCAAGAGGCACCAGGTTTTAGCACTTTAAAAAATAGTCAGCAAAGGCTGACAGTGTCCCTTTAAATCTGCTGATTGTTTGACAATTTAACTGTTTCTCTTTGCTTTTAGCTATTGGCTTCAATGCCATACAGTGCTGTTTTGATGTCATCAGTATTGTGAAAAATGTTCTCTGATTGACTCATTATATAGAGAATAATGCATGAGGTGGTGTGCATTACAAGAATTGAATGCACACCCGAGGTGTGGGATGCTACATAAACTCTAGAGCAAAGCATCCCTAACTGATAGTGTGCATTAAAATTGAATGTGCGCACTACTCCATGGTTTATTTTTTTATAATTACTGGTGATAACTTTTTCCAGCCAGATTACAGTAACTTTATGTAGGCTGTTGAATGCATGGGCTAAAAAATAAAAAAATAGGAATTTAACAGGAAAAAGTGCACAACTTATTAGAAATACCTTAAGAATTGCAAGGAATGGTAGTTTAAAATAAATGGCAAAGTCAAGAACACAGACTCAGGCTTGAAACAATGACATAGTGAAAACACAGTACAAATCAGGTTTCCATCTTGTGAAAATTGCATTTTTTAATGTGAGAAAAACAATAATTGAACTGCACAGTATTTGGCATCAATTTTTAGATTCTTTGAAAAAAAGCTTCAAAAAATGTATTAACAATACTAAAAATATATATATAGTTTTATTCTTTTCTGGTCATCAGGTTTTCTTCAGTAGTAGACTGTTGTCACGAGATCTGGTCACCATAGAGACTCTAGTTACTGTACATGTACTGAATACTGTAGAGGGAGCTGGGGCATAGGAAACAAGCATTTGTCAATGCCGAATGTTGTCTCACTGGCATTGGAAGTGCAGGAGTTAGAGATGCATAATAGGAATGGCAGTTCAGTATGGAACTGGTGCCAACCCCACCCCCACCCTGCAGAGACAGATCGGCGCTGGGGTGTGCCTTTGGGGCGTCAGCCTTAACACTCATGCTATTTTATCTCCCCCTACCCTGTAGACACTGACAAGTGTTGTGGTGTGCTTTGGGGTCTTTGGGCCTTATACATACTCCATTCCATAAGGAAATATGTTGAGACAGGTGCAGTATAGGAGAATGGGCCTCACCCTACCCTGTAGACACTGACAAGTGTTGTGGTGTGCTTTGGGGTCTTTGGGCCTTATACTTATCCCATTCCATAAGGAAATATGCTGAGATGGGTGCAGTATAGGAGAATGGGGTGAACTTTAGGGCCGAACACTCCAAGGCACACCTTGATGCCTGTCACTGGCTGTAGGGTGGGGCTGGGGGTGGAATGGCATGAGCATTACAGCCAATGATCCCAAGTCACACCCCTGGTGCCTGGCAATCTCTACAGGGTGGGGTGTTACAGTTGGAAACCCTAACATTGTTGGTGTCTGTTGGTATTTTCACTCCAAATTTTCAACATAGGCTTTTTGTGATCCCACTTCATGAAGAGTGGCACAATCAGTATGTTAGCTGAAAGGTGGTTTTGCACAGCGGCTATGCCATTTGGTGACACAGGTGTGGAAACACATTTTGGGTAGGCTGTGAAAAATGACAGCTGTACTGTTCATAAGGAGGTGTGAAAAAATGCCAGTATTGAAAATCTGGTATGAAAATATTGCAAATTTGCGAAGTTACAAGGGTGCATGGAAACTGCGCAACACACGCTTGTAACACAGTCATTTTATGGACTTTCATCACCAAATTTTGAACAGAGATATTTTAGAACCTCTGCTCATGAACAGTGTCACTGTCATTTTCTCAAACTGTCCCAAAAACTGGTTTCACACAGTGACCGCGCTATTCTGCGCCGGATGTGCGAAAACACATTTTGGCCAGCATATGTAAAATGACAGCTGTACTGTTCATAAGGAGGTGTGTAAAAATGCCAATTTTGAAAATCTGGAGTGAAAATATTACAAATTCACAAAGTTATGCGCGTGCGTGGAAACAGCACAACACATGTTCGTAAAACAGCCATTTTTTGAATTTTTTTCACCAAATTTGCAACATAGGCTTTTTGAGAGCCCCCCTCATGAACAGTGACACTGTCATTTCATTACTCAGTCCTGAAAGGTGATTCTTCACAGTGACTGTGAAATCGCCTTTTGGGACCGAATAACGCTATGACAGTGACTTAATTCATGAGGAGGGCCCCAATAACCCCATGCTGAAAATTTGGTGCAAAAATTCCAAAAAATGCCTGAGATATGCACCAAAGTTGAAAAAAAACACTATTTATGCCATTATACAGCTTACCGGCATTTCTTCAGTTTGCAGTCGGCTTTGAAGAGTACAGACATGTTCCCGGTCCACCGAAGATCGTCGTGTTGGACTCCAGAGGTAAGTTTGGGGTGAGGAGGGGGTGTGGGGAGGCAGGGTGCACAGAAGGTGGGTGCAGGTTGGGTCAGGGAGCTGGACAGACTGCGAGGGACCTTTTTTCTTCTTTTACATAAAAAAAAAATTGCAGGACTTTTTTTTTTTTTTTTTACAGGGGCATTTGGCACACTGGGGTGGCCTCCCATCATGTCACCTCAGTGTTTGGGGGGGGCTAGCCGATGGGGAATTGGGAACCCCCGTTGGCACATACCAAAGGGGGGGCAAGAGCCGAGGTGGATTGGGCACCCCCTTTGGCATATAACAATTTTGGGGATGCATTATGCCGACGGGGATTGGGCTCCCCTGTTGGAGCATAAACTGGGTTAGGGCATGCTGACAGGGGGATTGGGTACCCCCGAAGTCGGCATTGTGGCAGGCAGTGTGCCACCATGTTTACTCTAATGTTTAACCAGGGAAGGCACGTTGGGAGGTGCCACCTCATATGACAAGCTTTGCTCTCATTGCAGTGGATCTTTTTTCCTTAGATGTGCTCACCACATTATGTATTCCTGGTGTGGTGCCTGCAAGCTGGCTTATTGGGGAATGAGGGACGCACTTACTAATGCATGCCCTGCATTTGCCCAACAGTGACCGCGCCTCCAAATCTGCTACTAATGCAATATGTTGGCTGGCGTGCAAGTGCGAGCCAACATTAAAAGGTGCAGAGATTAGGCCAATAAAGAATGTTTCATACAAGGTAAATATCCTTTATAGACCTTGTATTTAGAAAGGACACTTATTTTATCAGCAGCTACTTTATCAGCCTGAATGAGACACAGTGAGCACTAAGCGTCTCACAGCCACAGCATAAATGCTCATTTACAGCAGCTGCATGGCTGCGAGAACAATGCTCACGTTCACACCTTCAGATTCAGCACATGTCTGCCATAATAACCAGCTGGTTATTATGGCAAATAACAACTGGATGAACTCCTAGAAAAAAACTGCTCACCAGTTATTGTATTATTGTAATGTACCTAACCTTTATGATATCACATATGATGAACACAACATGCTATCATATCTTGAGGTTAGATATAGGGTACATGCAATGGTCTGCCTCAGAATACGTCATTTATGTTTGTGAGAGAGTGAGGAGGAGGACCATAACTCATGAGTGGTAAAGCAGTGTGAGTTATGAAAATCCTACCTCCTCTCAAGTGATAGTAAATGTCATATTCTAAATGAGACAACTGTATCCAATCATGTTATACAATGGTTTTTATTTTATAGCTTTTACATTAATTATTTTTATAAAGATTTAACTGTTTCTGTTTTATTTCACTGCTCTGTTGAGTGCAGCAGAGACCACTGCAGTGCCATGAGGTATTGTATTACTTGCTCTCCCATTAGTTGTGTTCCTTTGTAACCAACTCACAAGTGGAATTAAATAATGATGATCCAGCCAACACTACAATAACTGATTTATCTTCATTTAGAATGTATCAGTGGCTAAAATAAATCATTTATCTATGAGGTTTGATTCTCACCTACATTGTATAAATAGTGATACATAATGGCTTGACTCAGAATATACCACTTACTGTACCTTCATGAGTAAGGGGTAGGGCCATAACTCATAAGTAGCAAATTCTAAAATAAGTTTTGAAATTCCGGTCTCCTCACTTGTTGATAAATGACATATTCTAAGTCCAACCAGTGTGCCCAATTTATACAATGTATTTTAAATTGTACAGCTTCTAAATTAGTTATTTTTATTAAGACATAAGGGTTTCAAGGAAAATGACATAAAAGGCCATTATTTCATGATGTGCTATAGAAAAGCCTGATCAGAGCTTCTGTGCATGATTAAAAATTGTTATTACCTGTTGGGAGATGACCAGCTAATTTCCCTTGATCAGTTTAGACTGATAAACTCTTTGCCCCCCTTAATGGCTTTCCCTTTTTTTCAATTACTACATTCAGTGAAAGGGGGTTTGGGTCCCAGGCCATGGCAATTATCAGAGTGTTCTTCATATTCTGAATTAGTTGATTTAGTTTCTAAACCCCATGATGTTTCATTACTTTACAAAACACTTAGATGTATTATGGAGAAGCAGATGCAGGTTAAATGCACCTATTGGGAAAATTAGTTTCCAAACCAGTCTGCTTTCATTCACTTGTTGGTGACTTGGGATTACATTTTTAAATATATGAAAATAAACAAATTAAGCCTTATTAAGTATAAGATTTTACATGATGTTTATCTTACTCCCCAAAGGTTACACAAATGTGATCATTTTTCTAGTCCTATATGCAAGAGATGTAATTCCAATATAGGCACTTTAAAACGCGTGCTTTGGGATTGTCCGTAACGTTATAATTTCTGGAGACAAATACGGTCTCATATGGATCTTCTTTTAGGTCTACAGGACAATTTTACTCCAGAAATTTGTTTACTAGGAATAGGTCTCGACCAGTTAGTGGGGATGCAGAAACATTACATGGTACTCATAGCAGCTGTGGTACAATTAATTATTTTGCACCATTGGTTGGAAAAGGACCCACTGACATGTTGTAAATGGCATAATGAGATATCTAGAGATGCTCCGTATGGAGAAGATGGTGGCTTGTATGCGGCATGCCCTCCCCACCTTTTGTAATAAATGGGAGAAATTGCTTACTTTCCTTATGCTTACATAAGTGGATTTATATATTCTTGGATTGACGGATTAACTTATTGAGTTGGTATTTTATTTGTCCTCCTGATATAATGGGTTTTTCTTTTGTATTCCTTAACATTTATTCATGGCACAGCTCCAGCTTGGTTTCTTTTTTACTTGTTGTGATTTTTCTTTTCCTGTTGATTGTTATATAGTTTGTTCTTTTTAGGAATTATTCTTTCTGGTTGTATTGTTATATTCTTAAAACCTTTAATAAAGAAAATTAAGTAAAAAAAAATTGTTATTACCATTTGCTATATTTTTTACCTTTTACTGTTATACCACCATACCTTCCAGCTCGCAGTACTGCCTATGGCAATCTTGCACACAGCAGCTGACTTCCTGTTCTCTCAGTTTGCTAATGAGGGCTGTCAACTAATGTCAGAAGTGGGCACTACTCATTACCATATTGAGTGAAGAGGAAGTCAGCTGTTGCATGCAAGATGGCCATGGGCAGTGCTGTAGATTAGATGTTATGATAATGTAACAGTGAAGGATTAAAGAAACATTGAAAAAGATGAGAAAAAAAATAATGATGCATAGAAGCCCTAACTGGACTTTTTTATGCTTCATTGTGAAACATTGACCTTTTATGCATTTTCTTTTAAGCACTGAGGCATGACCAGAGTTTGGGTTATCATCCATAGAAACATAGAATCTGATGGCAGATTAGGACATATGGCCCACCTAGTCTGCCCATTTCCCTACTCAGTGTTGACAGCCCAGATCCTATTTGATCTGAGGCATGGCTTCTCTGCCCATCTTCAGGGTACCCTTATGTCTATCCCATGTGCTCTTGAACCCCCATATTGATTTAGCCCTCACCACCTCCACTGGAAGGCTGTTCCACTGATCCACCACCCTTTTTATGAAAAAGTACTTCCTGACATTCACCCTGAGTCTTCCTCCCTCCAGCCTTATATCATGTCCTCTTGTCCTTGTGCAATGTTTCCCCTGAAATATGTATCCTTCCTGTAACTTGTTTATATCCCTAAGGTACTTGAATGTCTCTATTATATCCCCCCTCTCTCGCCTCTCCTCCACTGAATAGATATTAAGATCCCTGAGTCTTTCCATATACGGCTTCTGGTGCAGCCCATGTACCATTTTCATCACCCTTCTCTGGACTGCCTCCATCCTGTCTATGTTGTTCCTGAGATGTGGTCTCCAGAACTGGATGCAGTATTTCAGGCGAGGCCTTACCAGTGATCTGTACAGTGGCATCACCACCTCTTTCTTGTTGCTGGTTATGCCCCTACCTATGCACCCCAGCATTCTGTTTGCCTTTACCACCACTTTTTTACATTGCTTGGTCACCTTTAGGTCATCAGATATGATGACCCCAGGTCTCTCTCTTGCTTTGTGGTAACCAGAACCTTCCCCTCCTCCAGACTGTACTCCACTCTTGGATTCCTGTGACCCAGGTGCATTATTTTGCACTTTTTAGCATTGAAACTCAACTGCCACACACCTGACCATCCAATAAGGTTAGATCCTTTCTCATTCTTTCCACCCCCTTCTGGTGTGTCAACTCTGTTGCAGATCTTTGTGTCATCCATGAAAAGGCATACCTTTCCCTCCAGATGCTCTGTAATGTTGCTAATGAAGACACTGAACAGGACTGGTCCCAGCACTGATCCCTGTGGCACCCCGCTGGTCACCTCCCTCTCTTCTGATTTCATGCCATTTATTACCACCCTCTGAGTCCTGTCCTTTAGCTAGTTCTCAACCCACTTTACTACCATAGGGACCCCTCCCAGGTTTCTCAATTTATTTAGCAATCTCATATGTGGGATGGTGTCAAATGCCTTGCTGAAATCCAGGTGGGCCACATCTATCGCCCCTCCATGATCTACCACACTGGTCACCCAGTCAAAGAAATTAATTAGATTTGTCTGACAGGACCTTCCCACTGAGAATCTATGCTGCTTGGATCCTGTGCCCTGCTAGTCTCCAGAATCTTCACAGTCCTCTCCATAAGTAGAGACTCCATTAGCTTCCCCACTGCTAAGGTCAGGCTTACAGGTCTGTGATTGCCTGTCTCCTCCCTACTGCCACTCTTGTGGAGTGGGACCACCTCTGCCCTCCTTCAGTCTTCAGGTACCTCACCTGTCTTTAGAGATGAGTTGATCCATTAATCAAACCCTAGGCAGCCATGAAGCACAATGTGCAGTCGAGTGCTTTATTACCCTAAGGTTAGAATAACTAAGGTAACAAAACCTCTGATGTGCCTTAAAGTATATTGAGAAACTAAAATGTTTTCCTTTTTAAAAAATTAATATTTTGTTAAAATTCTAATGTACATGAAGGTTCCAGGCATTAACTTGTCAGCCAATCAAAATCCTCCATTTCTGGACATTGTTTTATAATTCTGTTTGACTTCATCATTCTATTTCAAGTTCAACAGATGACAATGCAATGTCATCAGGCATTGTTCTGTCTGTACTCTTACTGGTTAAATGTTCCTTTAACACAATCCAATGTGGGATGAAATAGTTGCTTACCTATCTGAAATGGAAATAAACATATTCTCTTCATTTTGGTGATTCACAAGCTGAAAGAAATTTTTTTATGGTTCGACTCAAACATACATTATGTAAATGTATTTGTAGTTCCTGACTGCATCACTAGGAATAAGGGACCAGTTAGAAGGTGTTTTGACCAAACACACCCTTAGGCTTTGGTTGCATATATATTTATGAGTCTTTATTTCATTCATTTATTTATTTCACAAGAAAAAAGCTCCATTGAGCAAGTTCATTTACAAGGAGGTCCTGGGTAGGACAGGAATATGGATAATAAAACAGTAAGACAATAAAAACAATACAATAAAATATCATACAATACAAATACAATGGTGACAGAATACAGTGATGGTACAGTCAGTATACATTAGGATACAAGGTTGTGTAGCATACCTTGTGAAAAGATTCATGAAGGCAAGACAGTTGCTTCAAGAGGATTGTGTAAGAAGGACTGTGAAGTATATGATGTAAAGGTCAAGCATTAGTTACATGTAGTTGAATAAAAACCATGAACATGACATCAACTTCCTACAGTGAAAACTGAGCATATGATATAATTTGGGAAAGCAGTGCAGATATCACTCTGAAGTTAAATATGTAATATGTTTTTCTGTGTAAAAGAAAACAAACCTTTGCTAATCAGTCATGCTTCTGAACTGAGGAAAACTGCATAGATAAACAATTAAAAGGTATGTAAGAAGATCAATGACTACTGAACAGCACAGTTTGAAGGCAAGGGTTGTTTTCCTAATGCAAAGCCATTGCAGAATGGCTAATAGACTTATCCTGCGGTAACTGTATCAATTAACCAGGCTGAGAGCCTCAGCTCAGACAGGCACTGCACACAGCGTGTCCGCCAGTGTTTTATTATCAAGTCCATTATGATGAGCTCTTGTCCCAGACAAAGCGAGAATAGAAAAAGAATTCAAGCTGACAAATTAGACTTGAAATCAGTTTCATTTACATAAGGGCTGGAAGTTCATTAATAATAGAGTTTTAATTATTCATGCTCTTGTTTCACTAGATGCAGCAGTTTTCCTCCTGCTGTGCTAGATGTCTGGATTAGCTAAAATGAACCATAGCAAAGTGTTGGCCTGCCCACATTTCTTATACTCCTTGCTGTTTTTCACCAAAATGGAAAGATACAAGCCATTTTCATTGAATCAGTTCTGAAGCATAGGTTTAAGAATGTCAAGGCTTATTGCTTTTTTCATTGATGTACTACAGCCTGATTCAAGTACTCCTTGGCATCAGTTCCTAAAATAAATCTTGTAAACAATTTGGACATTTCTTAATGTATTGCTATAAATAGTAGAAATCCAATAGCCCTTTGCAGTAGCTTAATGCACCTGCATATACACTGGACTGTACTATATATGATGACACAATACTTTTTCAGTATAACTTACTAATATCACTTGCTGTTCTTCCAGCTAGCCCTCACCCCTCTGTCTTCCACTAATCACTACCTGTCTCTTCTCCTTTTCTCTCACTCCTTCTCGTCATGTCTCATTGTATGGCACAACCTTAACTGGTCCCAACTTCAATGTCTTTACCCCCTGTAACCCAAGTATATGGCTCCAACATTCCCATTTCCCCTGACTTCAGAAAGAATGCTCATCTTTATACCAGCAACATTTTTTGTCATTGGTACTGTCCCTTTTTTTCATAGTATTCTTGGCATTTGTTCTTTACTAGTCTCTGCTCTCCTTTAAGTTGTCATGTTTACACATTTTACTTGTATAGCATTATTTACGCACTTTTCAAAAACAATTTTATTTCCGAGTTATTGTTCATGCTGTGTGTCATTACTTGTTACTGTTTTACCCATTGTGTTACTGTTCATTCTATGGTTAAAATTTGTGTTACTATTTTAACTTTTTGTCTTATCGTTCATTACATGGTATAAATATGCGTTACTGTTATTATGTTGGCTTGCGTGCACGCACAAACAACATCTTGTTGTAGTAGCACATTTCAGAGGTGTGTCAGTGTTGTGGCAAATGCAGGGAATGCTTTAGTGGGCGTGTCCATCAGCCACCAATCAGTGAGCATGCTGGCGATTACAGAAAACTTCAATGAGAGCCAAAAAGTTGGAAGAAATCTGCCACTGCAATCAGGTGCAGGTCCATCATTGCAGCGGTAGATGACAATACTACAGTCATGTGTATTACAGTGCACAGTAATGTGAATGGCCGGAGTTACGTCCAACATGTTTGCTCAGTGTGCCTTTCCTGGTGAAAAATTTCAATAAATAATATAGCCACAGTGTGACTTTCCACAATGGTGGCTTCTACCACCCACTACACACTCCCAAAAAGCCAACATCGGGGTGTCTTATCCCCATGTCGGCATGTATCCCCCCCACCCATTAAATGTGGCACACTGGGAGCCCACCCCAGTGTGCCAAATTTTTTTTTCATTTTCTTCTGATACTGGGATGCCCACTCCTGGTGTTGGATGGTCCCCCTCTCCCCAAACACCTCTACATGATTTGTCAGCATTGGGGTGCCCTGACCCACTATTGTGGCAGACTGGGAGCCCACCCTAGTGTGCCCACATTAATTAAAAAAAAATTCCCTGTGAAAGAAGAAAACTGTCCTTTGCTGTTTTATTTTTTGTACCAGTAAAAAGCAAAATGGTCCATCGTTGTGTCACCATCTCCCCCTCCCAAGTCCCAAACCTCCCTCTGTGCAGCCACCTCCCTTTGCCCCCCACCCCATATTTACCTCTGGAGGTTGGGCACTGTCATCATCTGTGGACCAGGGCATGACTGCACTCTGCAAAACCAAACCTCAAAATGAAGAATCAAAGATAAGCCATGCAATGGGAGTCAGTGGGGGGCGGGGGGCATTCAACTTAGGTTGATATCTCAACCATGTTTTGGAATTTTGGACCCAGATTTTCAGCATGGGTTCTTGGGACTCCACCCCATGAACACCAGCAATTTCATTTCATTTCTTGGTCCCAAAAGAGGATTTTGTGGTTGCTGCACGGAATCACCTTTCGGAATCAGTTAACAAAATGACAGTGCCATTGTTCATGAGGGGAGGTCCCAGAAAGCCCATTTTGCCAATTTGGTGAAAAAATTCCAAACAATGACTGCATTACAAGCATGCATTGTGCAGTTTCTATGCACGTTCGTAACTTTGCCAGTTTTTAATGTTTTCACTCCAAATTTTCAACATTGCCATTTTTTCACATTTCCTTATGAACAGTATAGCTGTCATTTTTCACATCCTTCCCAAAACTTGTTTTCACACCTGTGGTGAAGAATGGCACAGTAGCTGAGGGAAATCAACTTTTGGGACACAATAACACAATCACAGTGTCACTATTCATGACTGAAGGTCCCAAAATGCCCATGTTGAAAATTTGATGGAAAAATTCAAAAACATGATTGAGTTATGGGCGTGCATTGCGCAGTTTCTGTGCAGGCTCTTAACTTTGCCAGTTTTTCAAATTTTCACTCCAGATTTATTGCTATTTTTTCACACCTCCTCATGAACAGTACAACTGCCATTTTTCACATACTTCCTGAAATGTGTTTCTGCACCTGTGGTGCTGAATGGTGCAGTTGCTGTGCGAAATCACCTTTCAGGATTCAGTAACAAAATGATAGTGGCACTGTTCATGAGGTGGGATCCCCAAAAGCCCATGCTGAAAATCTGGAGTGAAAATACTGACAAATGCCCAGGGCATTAGGGTTTCCAGCTGTAACACCCAACCCTGTAGAGACTGACAGGCATCGGGGATGTGACTTGGGTTCATCGGCCTTAATGCTCATGGAATTCCACCCCCACCCTGCAGCCATTGACAGGCATCGAGGTGTGCCTTGGCATCTTCAGCCCTAACGTTCACCCCATTCTCCTATTTTGAACCCATCTCAGCTTATTTCCTTATGGAATGGGGTGAGCGTAAGGACTGAAGACCCCAAGGCACACTGCAATGCCTGTTGCTGTCTGCAGGGTGGGGTGAGGTGGAATGGCATAAGCATTATGGCCGATGACCCAAAGGCACACCCCCAAAGCCTTTCAGTCTCTGAGGGGTGTGGGGTGGGGGTTGGAATTAGTTCAATATTTCACTGCCATTCCTATTATGCATCTCTCTTCTGCACTACAATGCCAATGCCAGCAAGCCAACATTCTGCATTGTCAAATGCTTGTTAAAT